>CAKLNU010001112.1:0-600000 GCA_922788865.1 Poeciliopsis turneri
TGCTCTGCAAAACTCAATGATTGATGAAGGGTAATCGTGGTCATCTCGTTTAATGGATTTCCAAATATCGGAACGATATTTTGTAACATTTTAAGACCTTTGAAGCCATAACCATTTATATTGTCTAGAGAGGCACCAAAGAAATTAGCTTACAGCTCGTAATGCTAACCAAGCCATGCGCTAATGCTAACATGCTAAAGACAATTTTTAATGTCAACTCTCCAATCACTCGACTTTGTGCCTTTGTGTTGAAATAACAGCGTTTCCTGCCTCGCTGTGACCGCCCTCGTCAGGCATAACACCACCCATGCCAACTAATTATTGACCACTGCTTGGCGGTTTTGATTTGTGAGTCTCAACTTGTTCAAAGCTTTAATTTGAATAAAACTGTAAACTCGAAACCACAGCTTGGGATTTTGCTCAAAGTGCTTTTATCTTCCTTAGATTGTCTAACTGACTGTACGCAATTACCGCTGCAGTCTTTTTCTTATTTACTTCTGCAGCACTTTATATTGTCAGTCCAGCTTTGTGTTTTTGGTCCTTAAGGGCCAATTTAAGCTTTAAGCCTTGTTTATATGCCTTGTAAGTCCTGTTCCCTCTGAAGCTCCTCCATGTAGTTAGAGTGCAGGCTTCAGATTCATGAGCCCAGTTTGTTGGACGGTGGAAACCTTTGAAGGTCGTGCTTGTAAATATGAATCTGTTCCTGAAGTGAGCTTAGCTTATTAAATAGCCTATAAAAATAAAATTACCAACTGATTCTGATTTGCCCACCAAACACTTTCTTCAGAGATGTTAAAGAGCGCAGTGTTTCAGTCCTCCAGGAGCAGTTTTAGCCACAAGTCGTCGAGCAGTATTCCCACCGCAGCTCGTTAGCTTGTGTTATTTGCTGAGCTGCTTCCACTACGACTGAGCTGGACATAATGTGGGCACTTTTGGGCTTGGTGCAGCACCAGCAGCCAACTTATGAAGCATTTTACAGACTGTGTAGTCTGTACGAGCAAAATGGTTAGAATAAAAACAGGCAGAAGGATCGAAGTCTGCAGAGGCCAATTTATATTTTTGTTCCTCATAATAGTATTTCTAAAGCACCTGTTAGTGTTTCTACTTTTCCTTAGACTTTACATCATGTAATTTCCCCCATTATTGAGTCAAAATAGGTAGAAATATGCCCTCCAGACATTTTTGGATTCCTCATTCTCTCGCGCTCTCTCTCTCTCTCTGAGCTCAGGACTTTTTGTTCTGTATTTCTTTTATATTGAACTATGTCATTGAGG
Source organism: Poeciliopsis turneri (assembly GCA_922788865.1). Taxonomy (NCBI): domain Eukaryota; kingdom Metazoa; phylum Chordata; class Actinopteri; order Cyprinodontiformes; family Poeciliidae; genus Poeciliopsis; species Poeciliopsis turneri. The sequence goes on from CAKLNU010001112.1 coordinate 1,275, forward strand.
GGTTTTTTTTTATTATAAATCAAGAACATTTGCTTCTTTGCAGTCTAAGTTTATTTAAAATGGATATTTTACAGATGGTTACGACGTAACCATAAAGAAATATGACACTTTTTGTAAATATTTTAGTGTAAATGCAGCCCCTGTGGTTTGAACAAAACTGTGCCAATCAAATAAGAAAACCATTAAATGTCCTCTGTCTTGTTCAGTTGCACTGATCAATATTAGGCATAAAATTGATCATACCTTTAAATGAAAGCGCATGTATCTTAAGCCGTCACCTGACTTTGACATCTTTATTTTTGCTAGCTCGGCTCCTCTCAGACGGTCAAACCAAACCGCATACAGCAGTCTCAACAGCTGCCCAATACTGGATTATTGCTGCTGTGTATGCAGTGCTTTGTATTCTTTGTTACATCATCTTTTTAATAGGCCAACAAAAATCTCCCCAAACCCCCCTCCCCCAAAAAAAATTATGGCTTTCATATCTTTTTACAAATAAAAATCTGAAAGCCAGGCCTGTATTTCTTTTCAGCCCCTCTGAGTCGATACTTTGCAGAACCACCGTTCCTGCTGTTACATCTCCGACACGTTTGGGGTTTGTCTCACCAGCTCTTTGATCTTAGCCGTCCCATCGCAGTCGTTCTCTTGTGACTGCAGGTTTAGCGTCGTTTTCTACCTTGAAGGTTTGCCTCCACTTTCGCAGACTCCACTGGGTGTTCTTCCAGGATTGGCCTGCATTTACCGCCATCGATATTCACATCAAGTCCGCAAATGAGAATTCATTCGGCTGTCTTTCAACAACTCGCAGTGAATAATCTGAAAGCAGACTTTACCGTCTGAGCTGTGGATCTGTCCAGGACCTATAAAGTTACCACGGGCCTCTTGGCTTCTTCTCTGACCGATGTTCTGTTTGCCCGGCCTGTCGGTTTAGGTGGACAGCTTTGTCTTTTTATGGCTCGTTGTTGTGTTTTGTTATTTCCACTTTCTGGTGATGGATGGAGGAACAGATCTCTATGAGGTGTTCACAGTTTGGGATTTCGTTTAATAACCTAACCGTGCTTTAAACTTCCTGCTGTGTTCCCTGCAGGTTCATAAAGCTGCCTGATTATGAATGTTCTCGCTAAGACGGTCAGAGAACATCTGGAGCCATACTAAGATTAAATTACATTCAACTGGATTTGGTTTAATAAGCAAGTGACCCCTGAAGGTAACTGGAATTAGCTGTGGGTTTTATTAAGGGGTATGAGATCAAAGAGGGTCGAATACACATTCAAACTACAACTTCTGTCTTTTTCTCTTCACTTTGCACTCAAGATTTATAGTTTTTCTGTGACAAAAGATGAAGAGGTGTAATGGGAGGGGATATTTTTTGCAGAACTCTGTAGCCCCAGATGAGTGGACCCCGATCTGAGGAGACACAAGATTCAAAACCCAGAACATTCTTGTTAAATGAGTCAAATCACGAGGAAGTTTTGGTGTTTCAATAAACAGCCATGCAGGAGAAAGATACAAACATTTGGCTTAAGTTACTGTAAATTAAAAACCGCCCTCAAGAAATCCTCCATTGTAAGATGATACATTTGTTCTTCCTCTCCTTTGTTTCCTTTTCTCCCCCTTTTTGCTCAACGTTTGTGTTTGTTCATGCTCCTATCTTCCTTTGCTGACTTATGGTTTCTTTAGAAAACATTAGCATTCCTCTGCAAAGAGGTTCAGGCCCTGCAACATGTGTCAGGAGGTCAGTGCATACACACATCTTACCTGTCATCCTCATTCTCAAGCTGATAACCTGTGTGTGAACGAACACGGGGCACGGGCTGCTCCAGCAGCGTGTGTGTGCGTGTGTGTGTGTGTCGCTGTGAGGCCGATAATGATCAATCATGATAATGGAGCTTTAGTTGCTGCAGTAAAAAAAGCAAAACAGACCCTTTCTGTGTAACAGACACACACGTAACCCCTTCACCTTCATCTTCCCTTCTTTGCTCAGACCCTTCTGCCACTCAGTTAATCAGGATCGGATCTTTAACCTCATGTTTTGCGCTCCCTCACCTGTCAACCGTAAAAACCGAAATACTGTGTCATATATTCTGGCAGGAAGCACAATTCTGGCTTTTTTTTAATGCTCTCCATTTATACCAATCTTCTATATTTTCTTTATTTTGTTTTTTCAAACCACACACTGGGATTTCATGAAACGTGATCAGCAGCAGATCTAAAATACAGCATTCAAATTCTTAATGCACAATCTGAAACAGATTGAGTCGTAAAGCTCTTGATTTAAACGAAGACGAGACGTTTACTGTTCAGCAGCAAATGGGATTTTCGCTTCGGAATATAAAATTACGAAACCACTTCACAAAATGTTTTGATTTATAACACCTATTCTCTGTCAGAAGTCCTGTTTTAACTCGGCTTTATGCCAAAGTATTTCACAAGTTTGACTCATTTTTGCATAATTTCGTTAAATCACCAAATACATCACAATAATAAGGAGCAAAATTGTTTATTGTTGAATTATTCGATTTTATTCATCACATATATCTCACAGAAGAGGTAAGTATATTTCATTGTAAAAATGTAATACCTTCATATCTTCATTAAACAAAAATAAAGCTTAAAATAGACAATCCAGCAAGACATTAACTTGTGTGTGAAGATATTTATTGAATGCGTAATGTAAGATCATCAGGTTTTCCTTACCCCGAGCCATGAAAACTGTTCCAAGACCAACAACGGTAGAGACTCATATTCCCCACATAATCGTTCCTAACAAGCTAATAAAACCCAAGGACTATACATAACATAAACAGCCTCAGCAGCTATCAGGACTGATTATCGCTGCTTTGAGGGCATTTATGATTTGGATTCACAGTTTGTTCTTCTGTTCATCCCTCAAATTTGATCCACTCTGATTTTATGTTTTTGGTTTAAAAGAAGAAGATGCAATAAACTAGGATGAAGCACAAAAAGCTTGCTTTGCACCATAATAAAGTTATTTTAACACCTGGCTCTGAAAGGCAACAGGTGTTCTTATCAATTGTTCAGTATCTCAAGAAAAAGCTCAAAAACTGTCCATAACCAGCCCACTGACGCAAAGCTAGTCTGATTTGTGCAGGAGTGTCGCTCATAAAGTATTTTAGTCGTGTTGAGGATTAATTATATTGTTGTGATCTATTGATGCCTTCAGAGTACCGTATTTTTCGGATTATAAGCCGCTGCTTTTTTCTTACGGTTTGAACCGGCGCGGCTTTTCTGTGGCTTTTTCTCCACCCAACAGGGGGCTCTTTAGCAGGAAGTGAATCACTGGAAGTCAAAATTGGAAATCAAAGAAGAAATTATAGTCCGATGCGGCTTATATATACGTTTCCGTTTTTTTTTTTTTCAAAACATTTGCAGGTGCGATTTATAGTATGGCTCACCTATAGTCTGGAAAATACGGTAATCCTCAGAAAGAGCCGTGCTGGTTTACCACCACAACCTGAACCGTTGTTATACGGAGGGACGAATCCATTCCACTGTTTCATGCTGTTTACACATTTCTGAACCCACCATCTGAAAGTTGCAGCAGAAAACAAGATTAGACATTGCATTGCATCTGTTATTGTGATATTTTATTGAGTCTGTACAAACTGCAGCCTCTTTGCTGATCTTACTTTACACCCATGCCACCCAGTGAGGTTTTTGCTCCAGAAACAGAAAACCAGACCCAGAATAATGATCTGCTTTTATAGAAACAGTTTGTTGGAAGAGTTTTAGTGATTGAAAGATCAACCAAATAACTGTGACTGCAACATTTTATGTTTTCACTTACCTCCATGCTTTTATCTTAGGAAAAAACCAAATTTGACCTTGTATTTAGACTTCAAGTTCACCTAAATTACTTCTAGCTTGAGTGGATTTGCTTTATGGATTCACCTGGAAATCACCTGAGACTTTTGGCTGTGAAGCAGATATATTGTGGATTCTTCTTCAACATAAAACCTGCGTAGTTGGTTTTTTTGTGTGTGTGTTTTTTGCCCAATTTGACGTTTTTTTATCGTTTTCGACCGATCTTGTCAAGCGTGGGTCAAGGTCGCTTAAGAAAAGCTGCACTAAACCGATTATCTCCTCTCAATCACCCTCTAACCTTATCTTTACTGCCGTGTTGTTCTGGGAGATTGCAGCTTAAAATGCAAAGCCATTAAGTTGAATTACCTAAAAAACACGCTCAGATTGATGCTGGCGATGTCACTGTTCTTCGCTGTAAAACAGAGCCCTCTAAATCCTTCGCTCGCTCAATCCAACACTCTTAAAGGTCTGTGTGGCCTGATAGGGCTTGCGGAGCTGATAAAAGGATGAACATTTTTCAAAAAAATCAAGGCGATAACTGTTACCTAGCAGATAACAGCGATAGGAGTTGGACTATGTGCTCAAAAGTCCCCATTTTTCTTCAGATCTCAATTTTTCCCATCCGTCGCGTGGCTCAAAGATTTGATAATGCGCTTCGATTTTCTCCCTCAAAATGTAAAAAAAAAAAAATCAATCCTTCATGTGACCACCATCCAAAAGCCTTTTGGATGGTGCGCGGCAAATTTTCGAAGCATATGTTTCCTATAGCCATCACCTGGAAAGAGTGAATGAGTCAGAGTGTAAGTTTAGATCTGTGCAGTGGGGGTAGTCTCCAAAGCGGGCCATGCGTTTGCTCTTTTAACATGGCATTAAACTGTCCTGCATGTTTCCGCTGAACCCTTTCTTCTACTGTCTTGTTTTCCCTTCATCTACGCACATTAAAGCCCTCATCTGTTATCGCAGCGTTTCACAAATGGAGACGTAGGCGACGCCGCCGCTGCGGTGTCTCCGCCACAGGTAAACCGGTGTGTTTTAGACATTTACCACCCCATCACAAATGACCTGCTTTCCCTAGAGCATCTTGACTCTTTCACAGTGATGACTGAGAGGACAATAAGCAGCTTCTTCCACAGGATCATAAAGTCATTGAAACCCCGCAAACTGCACACCATCTGTACCGTCTACAAGTCGCATCGCTCACTTCAGAACCTTGTCTTGAATTTATGTGCAAGCTTTTCAACTTCTTCTTCACAATACAACCATGTACCTAATGTAGTTTATTGAGATTAAATAAAAATCTGAAAAATGTAGCATTCACTTGAGTTCAGCCCTCAGACTCATTTTCTTTCCCATTTTTCTTCATTTTCCCCATCCACTTCATAATCACGCACCACATTGTGTTCATTTGTCACAGAAAATCCCCAGAAAAGTCCATCGAGGTTTTGAGGTTGCATGAAAAGTTCACGGAGTAACAAACTGGTTTTGCTGGCGAGTTGTGCTCTCAACTTGCAAGTCATCTTCAGATTCTCTCAATGCCCAAACCAAACGTTAGCTCGCTAATTATTTTCTATGAAGCCATTTCTCCAGAACTGACTTACAGTGGCAGCAAATCTTTTATGGAGTAAATAGAGTGGAGATTTAACTCTAAGATGGTGATTAATTATGCATGTACGCCGTTTTTATTTCCTATGAGTCGTCTAATGAATGCAGGTTTTATTTTGTATGTTTTTATTTGGTCATGACTAAATTCAGCTGAACTGTTTGAAATCGTGAAGCACTAAGAAGAGCCAGACTTTAATAGAAATGTTTAAAACTGGTTTTAGATGTCCTGACTTTTAGTCCCTGGTGTGGGCCAAGTTTCAAACACACCCTGTAATTAAATGGGGGGTGGGTGGAGAAAAAAAAAAAAAAAAAAAATCAACAATTTCGGTTTCTCCAATAATAAAAATGACCCAATATATGGATAATCAGCAATACATGCATGTGCTTTATAGGCAGAGTTTCATTAATCATTAATGTTATTGCTTGGGGCAGTTTTACACATGAATAACGCCACTGTAATATAAAATACCACTGAGGTTTTTCTGGCTATGAGATGAGAGGAGAATGAAGAGGTTCGGCTGTAACGAGGGGATATTTGCCAATATCTGACCCAGGCCTCACACACACACACACGCACACACACACACACGCACACACACACACACACACACACACACCATCATAAATGTAGGCTTGTGTTACACGAATGTTTAAGCGGCACTCTTATTGATACAGATGTATTGGTCATTAAGCCGGTTAGATTTGACGTCTCAGCTCTGCCGCAGCCAAAGAAAACAGCAGCATTGCTTTGCTGCAGAAATGTTCCCGTCCGTTTGAAGAGAAGGAGCCACACTCTGGTCTTTTCAGATTACCGTTTCACATATATTATAATCTGAGGAGTTGTTTTGTAGGTGTTTGACTTCAAACACGCTTAGAAGTGTCAAGTTGCAAACATCTCTCCATGGTACTCTGCACCGCATTGGACTGGAGCAGGGATTGGGGGGAAGGCATCGGGTGGAGCTCTAAGTAGCATGACCCCCGCTTTCTTGAGCCCCGACCTGCATCTCAATTTTAGAGTTTAGGGCATTGGGATTGGGCTGGGGTAGATTCTGCAGTTAGGTCTTTCACACCCCACCCACAAATCCAATTCATAGCTTTATGGATGCATGTTTACAATCATAGCAGCATTAAAACAAATGCAATCACCATGGGGGGGAACGGGCGCAGCTCTCTTATGGTACCGCCCCACTGCACCTGCTCTAGACTTTGGGCTCTAGGTGTTGGGGTCGGTATATCTTGAGATATACATTTTTTCAAAATCATATCAGTCTGAATGACAATTTAATTTCTTGAGTTGTCTTGAAAAGTGTGGAGAAGTTCAGGATTTGCTGAAATAATCGGCCAGGTCTGGAGAAGAATGGAAAAATATTTTCATTGGATCTGGAAAATGTTTGATTTTCCAGACCTTTTTAGATTTCCTACTAAGTAAGGAAATGGAAACACTAAGCAGCTAAATAATAATATAATATAAAGCAGCAGTGCTTTAGCGATGGCTAAGAGTTTGCACCTTAACTTCTGAACTTTTAAAACTCAGCCGATGAAGAGGGGAAAAATAAGTCTCTTTTCATCAGGCCAATAAATTCATTCATACCTTCGATGTTCTCCGGTCATAATCCATATCAGAGAAAATATTTTCACTTGGCTCCTGTAATCTGTTGTCCCTGTTGGCCAGGTGATTTTTGTAAATCCCACGGATTCTATTGGCTCTGATGGATTTGAGGACTCCCCATGAGGCGATTTGTGTTTCTGCATGAACTAATGATAATATTAACATGCCTAATAATTTATTGATGTGTCCAGAACAGTACGTTTTTTAGCGTCTGATACGTAGATGATTTGTTTTTATTCGGAGGACTGTGTTTATTTTTTTTAAATGACAGATCTTCATTAGCCTAATCTCTCTATTTTTACATTTTTCACACAGCTACTGAATCAGTTTCAACAATGTGATTCGGTACGTGGCTGGAAAAAAAAAATTAAATTTGTTGAATTGCAGAAATGCAATTCTTTGCCTGAAATATTTGTCGAAATTAAACTTTCGAACTTGTTCTTGGTCTCAGAAGAACTAGTCTTCACACACACTTTCACTGGCATTTCTTATTTATCTGCTTTTTAGGAATGATATGATGCTGTTGAGTTTTGAAACATTGCCATAAATCTCCACAGAAAAGTAATATTCACAAAATGTGCTTTGCTGACTCTGAATCTAGTAATTTGTCCTTGAAAATTCAAGAGTTGCAGATTATGAAGTGGAAGAATTTGGCCTTCAACACTCCCGCAATTGGAAAATATTACACCAATAACTTGTTTCATAATTTGTGGAACCTACATATAAGATTGGAGTTATCATTTAATTCCCTAAAGGTTCATATTTTGTTATCCAACGTCCAAAAGTCTCTTATCATGGTCACAAAATCTTTACTATTTTCTCCTCCCTTATTCGTGTTTCTTTCAGTTGGAGGCGGAGTTAGCGTTGTGCGAGAAGGAGGAGGCGGAGCTCCAGGAGTACGCCAATCAGGTCCTGCAGCAGATCGCCGACCGGTGCCCGGACATTTTGGAGCAAGTCGTCAATGCCTTGGAGGACAGCTGCTGACTGACCTTTGCACACACACACACGCTCACAGACTGACTGAAAAAAATCAAAATAAAATAAAAATCACACTCGTTTGCATGCAAAAGTCAAACACGCGGGGAAAAAAATTAGATAAAATACAAAATCACATCTCCTGCAAGCCGCCACAATCCTCCTGAAACGGAAAGAAAATCACTGTTGAAGAAGCTCAACTGTGCTTTAGTTGTTCTAATTTAAGAGGAATGTCTGTGTTACATCGCTACAGAAAAATACTAGCTAGCTGAAGGAAATGATGTCCCTTGGTCGGTTTAAAGTGCTTTATTGGCAGATTAGATCAGAATAGATATATTTTTCTAACTCTTCTTAGAAAGAAAGCACTTCTGCTGAACTGACCATCCTGTAAGTCCTGGCTGGTGGCTGCGGTTCCACTCTGGGAAAATGGTTTCAACCTGAGAAATTGATGTTGGAAAAAAAAAAAAAAAAAAAGGAAAAAGCTATTTGGGCTTGCCAGGCTGCTTCTGATGCTCGACTTGCACGTTGTTGCCACAGTTTTTTTTTTTTTTGATCAGTTTGAGTGTGTTTATTTCCTTTTGCTATTTGCATCTTTTGCTGCTATCTTTTTTAAACTTTCAGTCTCTTTTTGTTCCTTTCTCTGCAGGTGTTTGATTAAAAAAATGTCAAAATGTCTTCAGTACCTTCTACACCCCTGGTAAGGATTGGTGAAAACGCTTCAAAACAAATGAGGGTTTGTTTTTGCAGTAATATATATTTTTTCTGTTCTGCCTTTTGTACTTTGCCCCTCTTCTGCTCATTTGACAAAACTTAGTCCTCTAATGCAATGCCACAAGGTAGAAGCATCTGGAGATAGTTTTGGCTCTTCATATTGTTCAAATGTTATAAAGGCAACTTGCTCTAGCAGAGAGACCGTCAGATTTTAGTTTTGTTTTTGTAATTCCAAGCATTCGTGATGCCGTGCAGCCTGACCGAGTTTCCCAGGACCTTTGGAGGAGAAAGCAGCATCACTGGTCCTTCATGTATTTAATTGTTTGGTGGCAAATCTAATAACTAAACTCTGATGTGGAGCTCAATCACACCACCAGATTAAACCTGGATTAAAACTAAGTTATAGTTATTTTAAAGGGTTCAGCCACTTTAAATATTGGCATGTAGCTATTTCTGTTATTCCTTATATGTGACTTTTGAAGATTAAAATGCATATGCCTTAAGATTTTGTGCTTATTTAGTTTCTTTATGTTGTTGTTTTGTTTTTGAACAGTAAATAAGAAAGACGAGCTTAAATCTAAAAAAGATCACAATTAGATTTATTTTCTAGGTAATGTTAATATTTTTTTTTTTCAGTTTTCCTCTTGCTTCAAAATGAGATTTTGTGAAAAGCCGTTTTTATCCTTCCCTACCAGGGGTTCGATTAAATGTGGGAGGTTCTCTAGTTTCCTGTAGATTCCTGTGTAAATTGTCAAGGAGAACATTTGATGAATCAGTTTGCCATTCGTCGTCGCGTGTGATGAGAAACCCAAAACAAACAATGAATCTCGCAACAGAACCTTTACTCCAACACTCGGATGTCCTTGTAAACGTGGATCGCTTCTGTGAAAACGTCGTCTTTGGTTTAGTTGCGTCGTCCAGACTGAAATCAGGTTGACTTCAAATAATTCCTCAGCATATCTTCCTCATGACCGTCCCTTTAGAGTTCATAAGAGGTCAAATCGTTTCTGAAACGAGAAGTGAGTGTTATATATAAATACAGATCTATTTTTTTCTTGTTTCTTTTCAAAATATGCATCAAAGTATTATATTTTGGTTGGTCTGCTTCACATGGTGTCAAACTCTTGTTTCTTTTTGTCATTTTGTGAATAATTGGATGTTTGTTAGACTTTGTTTCCACCGGGAAGACTTTTCAAAGTTCTTGCTGAGTTCAACACTGACAGTATTAGCATGGTCCAGAGGGGCAGATTATTTCAAGCAAATGTTATTTTCCTTCTTTTGAATCAGCTGTGTGAGTTTGGAGGCTGTACCTTATCTGTCTCGAGGTTTTCTTTGAAAACGTCACCTGGTTGGACACAAAGCTGGAAGACTTGGATTTATGACGCGTCCTCAAATCTAACTGATTTTGAAGGTTCTGGCTTTTGGTCTCTGAGCTGATTTATATGAACTAAAGTCGGCCCTTGGCTTCTTAAATGAAACATTTATTGATCCCACAGATTTTATGGATGGTCTAAAAACCCATGTGTGTCTAATTTAAGAGACCCAGTCAGATTTGAGCTTGTGTATAAATTCCTTCTTGTTTTCTGTTTTTCTTTTCTTTTTTTCTTTTTTTGTTACTGATTCTGTCCATTACTGGGAAGGATGCTGACTGGAACTCACTTCGAACTTGTTGTGGATCGAAAGATCAGAATGTGAGAGAGTGAAATAAATTAATGCTTTATCTTCACTTTTGCTTTGCGCTCTGTCCGTTTCTGGAGTTTCGACTCTTCCTTTGCAGTTTGTTTCGACATAAAATGATGACAGGCGCCGTTTAGAGTGTATGTAGAAGAAAATGGAGGAGGCAAAAGGAAGCAGGAGGCTAAAGTCAGCAAGGAAAGGTAAGTGGCTCTAGGCATTTGTGGATAATCTCTCTGGGAATTTCAAAGATTTATTTGAGCCTTTCTATTTGTAGGCCGAACAGATAAATCAAGAAACTAATTCAGCAATATTTGAAAAGTAGAATATGAGGCACAACTTTTTTTATTTTTTTATTTTTTAACCTCCTCTCATTTACATAAATCTGTAACTGGTACTTTCATTGATTTCAGTAAATATTTGACTGCAGATCATTGAAACTGATTGCTTTCCAACTTGCAAGCACAAAAGACACAGTTTGTCTTGAATTATTGAAGCCGAATATTAGCAACTTTAATACGTGTGTGTGTGTGTGTGTGTGTGTGTGTGTGTGTGTGTGTGTGTGTGGGTCACTGTCCTGTTGGAAGAAGAAGAAGGAGCTTGTTTGAGTCATTTGACCCAAACCGTCGCCTTCAGAGGACAGTCAATTTGTTAAACCCAGGAATCTCAAACTGCAGGTGTTTTCAGCACTGAAAATGGAAATTAATTGTGATGTGGAGCTAATGAGCTCCAACAGCTGAACATGTGGGTTTTTCAAGCTCACTGAATGCTGCTTCGTCAAAATCCAACGAAAATAGAAGTGCGCAGTACAAGCTGTACCAGATAATTCCTGACCAGGAGCAGCAGTTTGCTGCAAACTATCTTAGCTGTTCTCCAGTGGTATATTTGAAAACCGGAGGGATTTGCTAACTGATGTTCTCGGTTAGGAGGCCATCTTTCATTATTACTGCAACCTAATAATATATTTCTTTCTTTCTGGGACTGTCAAACACTGTAACATTATGTTCACTAAATGAGATTACAGTGGACCCTTGGTATTAAGGAGGGTTACGATCCAAAGCCACCCACGAATACTTAAAAAAAGATCCTCATATCCATCCAAAGACCAAATATACCTTTATGTGCATTAATAGTCTTTTCTTACTTCCACTTCAGGGGTAAAGCTAAGGAAAATGAATTAAATGTTTAATTTACAGATCACCAAAATGGAAATAATCTTTTTTTTATTATTATTATTTATATGTATTAGCAATCACTGTCTGTTTTATTTTTTTTTTGTAAGGTAGCCATATTGGATTTTGAGCTCTGAGTTGGTCAGTCATGTCCAGCTTTCCCATCTGGAATAAATATAAATAGCAGTGGCTGTAAATGAAGACGGGCTCATAAAAAAGGATCACCGTCCCAATTCCTTTTTATTTCACATCAAATCAACAGCTAGATTTTCAAAACCTGAACTCAGTTTATGTTGTTTTTTTTTTTTGTTTTTTTTATAACAGAAAACTCGTCCAAAACACACATCAGAACTGGTTTTGGTATGGATAAAACATCAAGCTTCTGGAATGACCGCAACCTCAGCTCTATTAAAACTTTTATGAACACCAGCGCCGTATGTACCTCAGCATAATATCGTATCCTCTCCTCTGGTTTCCACTCGCCTCCTCCATTCGCTCTCTATCTTCTTCCACATGCAGACTAAACGGTGCCTGTTATCTTGTGCAAGTGGTTTATTTTCCTCTCCGCCTACTTCAGGGACACGATTGCATACCGGAGGCCTCTTTTTTTTTTTTCTTTTTTTTTTTTTTATCTGAACCCGTGTCCTTCAGAAAGGCTTCGCCTCACACCAGACACGCACCGACTCCTGCTGCGCCGCCCGCCAGGAAGCCGTCCGACTGTTTGGGTTTTAACCGCGCCGCTGTCCGGTTTCTAGGTGCGCAAACAGATTAATGACACAGAGACGGCCTCCACAAACACACACGTTCGTGATGGATGTTTGGTAGACGCTCACCGAACCAGAAAATGCCCTGACGTTGACCCTCACCTCCCGGCTCTGAGCTTCAGGTGAATGTGTCCCTTTCTGTTTTCTCGCACCTCTCTTCCCGACCGTCTGTAAACGTAACACGCGTTTTGCCCTCACATATGGCAACGCTCCCCCACCTACCACCCCCGTCTGTGTGCATGCTTTCTGCAGAGACTTCTGCTTTCTCCATCTACAGTCCTAATAAAAGCCAGCGGAGTGAGGCAGAGGGGATGAACAGAGCGACCGGGAGGAGGAGAAGGAGGAGGAGGAGGAGGAAGAGATACGGCTGCATGAGTCGCTGATTTATGTGATGGAGAGAGATAGGTAGAAAAGTGGAGCCACACCACACTGAGCAGCAAACATCATTTTATCACCGCTGCTGAAACTCACATCCCGCTGAATTTAACTTTGTTAGTCTGCAAAAACACAACAAAAAAAAACATCTGAAGATAAATATTTACCTACATGAAAAATGTTCTGGTTTTTATCCCTGAAGCTTTTGAAAATGACTTTTCTTAGTCATTTGGTGATACGTTTTAATGTGTGTCTGCATTCAGTTTTTTATTTTTCATTGTTAAATGTGAATCTTTTCATGTTAAAACAAGAATTTGAGAGCCGAGATAAAATAATCAAGTGTATTGAACTCATTTTAACCACCCGGTGCAGAGGATCGATTAAACAAAAAAATGTTAGAACAAAAAGATTTCCAACAGATTCATAAATTTAACCTGGTTTATTTGAGTAATGATGCAACTTTATGAAGATGTTCTCTCTTAAGATAGTTAAATATTTAGCTTTCATACCAATTGATACCAATTTCTGGGTTTATTTACATGTAGCTTGACTTGCTGATTATGAAGGATATAGTTGTTTCTTTAAGAATTACATCGTAACAAACATGGAGCATAACTTTACACTCCAAACAAAATTACACTTTCCCACTTAAACGCCTTTAGCAAACAGACAAATAAGAAAATAATCCGACTTGTAAGTGTTTGACAAAATGATTATTAGTCAGAGAGGATCAGGGGAAAACTGGTGCGATGCTGTTTGTTTTTGATGGTTGTGCTAAACATCTGTTAAGCTTTTGTAACAAATGTTTACTCAATCTTTGCTTTGCGTTGCTTAAGGCAGTGAAAAGAAATCTGCTTATGATTCAGATTTCAAACCAACTTTTTTCAGCCTTTCTATACGCATCGCTTTAATCAGACTATGACTTTCACCAAATGCATCGATGGACGTCATCAAATGCAAACAGGAAAATGAGAATCAGAAGAGTCTGGACTGAAACGGATCGTTTTAAAGGCAGAACGTCTGACCTGCAAGAGGATTATTTCTCCACCCAAAGAGACTTTTTTTTCTTTTTCTGCCCTCCCATTAAAATTATTCTAAAGACTATTCATTGTGTGAGAAGTAAGGAGAACGCCTTAAGGTGTCTTTCAACGTTGCGGCTCAGAAGAATGCTTTTTGCCGATTCTCCACAGGACTAAACCAGAGAGAATCCACGTCTTTAGAGGGGAGATTTTGCCTGCTGCTGTATTTTACGTTGAACTCGGATGAAACTGCTGTACAGCGTGTAGGATGTGATGCACAGAATTGCTGCCAAACAGAAGTTGTGTTTGTTTTATCCTGCTGGGAGCACCATATGGGAGGAGCTTCCCGCTGCTCTGAGTTATTGCACATTGGAAACTTTGCAGTAGCTGAAACTTGGCTTTTAATTATCCAGATCCAGTAAAAAAAAAAGAAGAAAAAAAAAAAGAAAAAAAGAACCGTAACAATCCTCCTTTTTTTTTTTTCTTTGTTTTTAATTTAGACATTCAAAAACTCATGCCTTTCTTTACAGAGTCGAGATCACAACAGATATTTGTTTTCAGAGGCGCTTGGCGTGTCGTCGTTTCCAACTTGTCTTCTCGTTTCCAGTGGTTTCCGAGGAAGGAAAACAAAACAACTTACAGCACAATGATTTAAAATGATGATTGATTATTACGGCCGTGGTTTGGTTCGCTAATCAACGTTTTCTGAAGTAAGTCGTGGATGAGTGAAGCAAAGAGAACGGGAAGGAAGGAGGAAGCTCTTTGAGGGGAAATGAAAACAACATCAACGGAGTCAGACGGCTAAAATAAGCTGTTAGCCGCCGACAGACCAAACATCCTCCAGCACTGATGACATTTTCCCTTTTTGTCGTTCCAGTTCTGTCACTTTTCTGTTTTGGAACCGCAGAGCGACGGAGGCCAGGCGGATTCAGGCTCTCTGATGTGGGCAGAGAAACTCACCTTTAAACCTCCCGCTGGCGGGTTTTCAGTCCAAGCTGTCGGAAATTTAGACCCGACTTCGAATCCGGCTCGCCGGGCAAGTTTTCACCTTCTGCAGACAGGGACGGATTAGGAAGCGACCGACTTTGTGAAAGTCCAACAGAAACAGCAACGTAAAACCACGGCAGGAAATCATTTGTATTTTTTTCGCTGAAAGGCTCCAAGTTGTCAGATGCCCTTAATGTGTTTTTTTTTTTTTTTTTTCCTTCTTTTGCTTTGAATTGATATATTTCTGCTCATTTGAGTCTAATATATGTAGCATTTTGAGAAGAAAAATAGTTTCCCTTGGATGTAATCTGAATTTTATTCATTACTTTGTGTCTTTTTCTTACATTATGTTTCACCAAGGAACTTTGCGTACAAGTCATTTTGCATCGAGAGTGCCAGACTTCTTTTTTTTTTTTTTGTGGTGTCCCTGGAAAAGATGAGTTAAAAAGCTTTAAAATAAATTCAGATTTTTACTGCAGTAGAATAACTTCCAACTGAGAAATTTAGAATAATCCACTGTGTGTAATTAGAGTGCAGCACTTAATCTTCCTCAGCATTTCAGGAGCTCGGCGCAAACAGAAAGTGAGATCATTAGAGCATTTCTCTAAATCTTGTGTTTTTCACCGGCGCTCCTCTGCTCACGTCGGCCTCTGGACCGAGACGACCGTGGAAGAAGTTTTCTGGCTTAAAGACAAAACAACGTGGCTTGTTTTCATCTTGGAGGCAGAACAGATTCAGATCTCGGAGCTCCTGGTATTTCTAGAGGTTCCCAGGGCTCTTTGGAGGGGAAACAGGCCCACAGCATCACGGGTCATTCACCGTACTTAACAGGGCTTCCACTTGTCATGTCTGTTGGCTGCTGGTTCGATCTTAGCCTCATGTTCACACCTTTTATGATAAGGAAAACCTTAATAAAGCTTTTATTAAATGAAAAGTCACAGATTACTAATTACAATTTTTTTTTGGTGTATTTTTGTTTTTAGTATCTTTAATTTTGCCACAAATGGTCTATTTGAACATGTCTCTCTGTTACTCCTGTACATTGTGTCTCTTTCTGGGATACAAGAGGTATTTCTTGGCTGTCATGCCCTTTGACCTCTTCGCTCTCTCCTTGCAGCTCACTTGCGTGATGTCAATAAACGCAAAAAAGATAATGGACTTGCCTGTGAGATATGTGAGCCACATATTGTGGAGATAAAATAACGGTGTGTGTCAAATAAAGAAGACATGTTGCCATTTCTTCAGTCAGCGAGACAGAAAACGCATCATCTTAATGAATATCAAGTTCTGGTCGGTTCTGGAGAACCATTAGAGATTTGTTGTGGAAAAATGATCTGGATAGAGATAAAAATGATCTGGATAGAGAGAGAGAGTTTAGATTCAGAAGTAACTACTGATGCACAGATCTTTTTAATTCAAGGTCCAGATTTTCCACTTATTCTGATTTCAGATGCTTGTATTTCAGCAAAACTTAAAGCTAAAGTTAACCAGTCAGGAACACGACGTCCTTCAGAGATAATAAATTATCGTGTAATACAAACACCAAAATCGAGAGGTGCGCTGATTAAGCTTTCTGTGGCCGATAAAGTTATTTATTTTCTTTGAGGTCTGATCTGCCGATTCACAATTTCTATTTCAAGGACTCTGGCACATTAAAGACTAAAATATATATATATATATTCAAATGAAAATAGTAGTAAAAACCTATGTGGGCTTCAAATGCCAACTTTCTCCTATTCTTTGAGGGCGCCCCTTGGACCACTGCCGCCCTGGGTGGAGAGCCGCATCACCTGTAACCAAAAACTATCAAGTAATGATGATTGATAGTGTAAACCTGGTAAAACTCAGAGAGTCCTGTACAGTATAACCTCAAACGTATTAAGTTACTGTACACTTCCGGTCTGTACAGTAAGACCTGATTACTTGTGACCCTGCTGCAGCTGCGCAGCATCTCACAGGTGAGTCTCATTAAATTAAGCGGCTCGCGAGCAGCTAACTGTAGCATATTTCCTACATTAGCGGTCGTTTTCTATATTAGGCGAAATTTGATGACTTAAAAAAAAAGAAGTAGTTCTGGTCTCCTCCTCCTCCTTATTTACCACTTTCCCTCGTGTCTCTCTGTCGTGGTGGACAGACTGAGGACAGCTGTGGAGGGAAGCCCCACGCCAGAGCTCCGTTGTTTCTCTCCACTCCCTCTCCAGTGTCTGCAGCTCGCAGCTTCTCGCTCTCGTTTGCGTGAAAAAGTTTTCGGCGAGCCGCGGTCTCCTCCTTCAACTTCTCCGGGAAGTGCTTTGGTGAGAAAAAAAAAAACTTTGTGAGGAACTCTCACTTCACTTCCCCCACCTGTTGCTGGAAGGGACGGAGCAGCGAGAACAGCGACTCTCTAAACTTGGGGACTGACCCGGACCGGGGCTTCCACGGTCCACGCTCCTCCAGCAGCAGCAGCAGCAGCAGCAGCCTGGACACCCCGCACCGAGACACCGAGACCCCGCACCGACTCATAAAAACGGCCGCTTTTGTGACCAAGAGCAGGACTTTAGACATCGAGGAGGGAAAGGAAAGGAAAGGAAGGGAGGGAGGAAGGGGTCCAGAAAGTGACACTTGAAGGAATCTGCGCGCGTCTCGTAAAAAGAAAAGGGGAAAAAAAAAAAAGCAGCGCTGCTTGTCAAGTTTCCAACCGGACAGACAGACAGACAGACAGACAGACAGACTTCAACACCTCGGATGGTGGAAGGAGATTTTTTATTTTTTATTTTTTTCCCCCAGCAGAGTTGAGCAGCAATTTTACTCCAGAGAAGAAGAAGAAGAAAAGGAGAAGGTAGGAACTGTCTTTTGGTCTTATTTTATTAATAATGTTTGAGGAAACTCGTTTATAACTTTGGCTCATTTCTTTTTTCCTTCCCATTTTTCCTGATGTTGGTTCTAAAGTTGATTGTCCTGAGACCAGGGGCGAGTCTAGAAAAGTTTCAAATGGGCGGCCAAGTGTTGGGGGGCCGAGAGGGGGACTGATGGGCTTCTGAATGACAAAAAAACCCCCCAACAACTTTTGCTTCAGGGATTCCAACACTCAATCTGTGATTTATTTATTTATTTTTTAAAGTTGCCCACCACCCAGGGCATTATCGTTTTAAGGGGCGGTGCAAGCACTGGATTCGCCACACTGACGTTCTGAAATAAGCTCTCGCTGCCAATTGGAGCTGCTTTTCTTCAGTTTCTTACATTTTGCCTGAATTAAAGTTTAAAGACATAAATGCAGGTCATGATGTCATTCACCAATTAGCATACGGACTATGTTGGGATGCAGTGTTTGCAACCTGCCGTCTTATTTCCATCTGTTCAGTCGTCCTCTGTTCTTTCCAGAGGTGAATCTCTAAAACTGTTGTCGTTTGCCAGAAAACTAACATTTTGACAAGTAACTGCTGACACTAGGTGGCCACTTGTTGCTTGTCTTCAATGTTTTTGACATTTTTTTTGTGGTTTGAGCTGACAAAGTAAATGCTCACGTACTGACGGCGACATACCAGCAGAATTGATCTGAAATTCTCAATAAAAATCACCCCTGCAGCTTCCTCAGCTTCCCTCTGCTGAAGCTGAACTCGGTTCAATCTGCTACTTTTGTTTAGAGCGTGACCTTTCAAATTGTTTCTTTTGTCCTTTCTGTACTGATTTTGTACCGTTTGTGGACACTCTGTAGTTGCAAATGTATTTTTATTGAAATGTAGCTCACAATAACCCAAGATATATATATATATATATTTTTTTTTTTTTGCAGATTGTAGTGGCTGGTGCTTTGATTCTATAAGGTTGAGGTTTTGGTTCTAATTGTTAAATTAGGAGCTGTATATGAGGTAGTGGTGCTATGATTCAAGTCAAATGAGGAGGATGCTTGTGATCGTTTTTTTTTTTTTTAAACGAAGAAGAATAAAATTAGTCTGATGTAGCAAAAGATGCACAAGTTTACAGCATTATTAATTAGTGGACTTGTCAACGTGGAGAAATCTTTTGGGGGAAAAAAAAAAAAAAAAAGTTGGTGGCTTAAGGTGTCACTTGGAGACAAAAGCTCGTTAAGCACGTGAAGTAATTAATGGTCAAAGTTGTCTTCCTTTTCCTAAACGTATGTGAGAATCCCTGCCGCCCCACCGGGGGCCCCGGTTGGTGGCACAAGCGGCTCAGAGTTCAACAAGTTAAACTCCGTAGGAGTTTTTCAATGTAAATGATGGGTTTGAACTTGAGCACCGACTGCATGAGTTATTCAACATGCAGTCAAGGTGAAAAAGGCTTCTGACGTTATTTTATCTGAATTTATAGAAATTTATGTCCAACCCTAATGTTTTCATTGTCACGGTCTCATTCCATATGACTTTGGCTACCCTTGACAGTGGTGAAAGGCAGCCTATCTGCTTGCGTGCGTGTGTGTGTGTGTGTGTGTGTGTGTGTGTGTGTCTACCAACCCCATCGACCTAAATGAAGGCAGCTCTCCCGCTCTGCGGTGCAGACCAGGACTATTTTGGTCGAAATCTTGCACAAATGTTTCTCTCAGTATAGAGAAATTGCTCTGCCTTCATCTGGGCCGTGCAGGGACTTGTTTGAAATCCAAGTCTGACTAACTGCAGCTCTGAGGGAACTCTGGACCGAGTTCACCATTCTGACAGCTATCATAAAACACACAAGTGTCTGCAGTGACTCACTTTGTGTGAAAAGCTTTCATATAACAAATGATATAACGCGTTGATTTACTGCTACGCATATGCATTTGTGATATATAAGTGTATATAGTACTTTAGCAGCTGTAGATGAGCGAGAGACGCTGAACATGGCTGGGAACCAGAGTGAAAGTGTCAATATTTTCTAAGATTTTTTTTAACTTAAACAACCCCTGAAGATTTTTGTACGAAAAGTTTGATCAAAATTTTCAAACAAAGAGGTCGGTAATATGGCAAAAATTATATATATATTTTTTTTTCTCTTTCTAATCAAAATTGGCCACTTATAATTTTGTATTTGTGGACATGAATTGCCATTTTGTGTTCCAGTTAGCTCTATTCTCTTGACATTCTCATAAACTCTTCGTCTTCATTCCTGGAATTTATGCTCACTTTTGCCCCAAATCCTTCTCACTCAAAGTTTTTATGAACCATCTAAACAGAAGAAGTCGGTTGTAAAAGAAGATAATCGAATGTCTGAGGGATCAAAGCTTCTCTGTCAAACATTCTGCTCATTCTGTCAACAAACAGTTTATTTTGAATGGTGAAATTGCTCTGTGTGAGTCTACAGATGAGCAGCAAATGCATTTTATTAGATGGAATTTGTTCAACAATCTTGTCTTAATATGTTGGGAATCACTGAGACGGATTAATGCAAAATGCAGCAGAAAAAGCAGCAATATTTTCCCCCCCATCTGCCTGAAGCTTGTAAAACCGAAGCGTCCGATTTGTTTTCAGCATGCGTCGACTGCAAAAGGACCCGAGAGGAAGTCGGGGTCGTCTCCGGCGGTGACGTCTCCAGTCGTCCTCGTGGATTTCAGGGTTTGGAGTCTGATATCTTCATAAATCCCTGAGCCAGTTGACAACAGGGCTGATAAACCCTGCAAAAAGGAGAGGAAGTACACGTCTGTGGGTGTGTTGTGTGCTGGGCCCCACTGTAACGTTGTGTGTCGAGAGTGCAGATAGGGGTGGCGAAAAGTGTTGCTGTCAACAAGTTAGCCATTAGAGAGAGATAATCTCTCCTCAGTCCACGTCCAGGCCAATGTCTGCTCCTCCTCCTTTCTTTTCATGGTGCGTTTTTATTTATGCTGTTTGGGATTTCTTTTACATAGTTCAAGATAAATGCGTTGGTCTCCTGGCCCGTTCAGCAGGAGGCAATAAAAACCAAACCTGCCCCTCTGTTCGACTTTCAACCTTGACATCTTTTCCTCAAGTGAAGCTACCAGTGCGTCTCGTCCCCACAGGACGCCATAATTAAGGAATGTCAGCTTGTCCATTTGTCTCCTGTCCATACATTTGAGAAGATGGCCTTCCTCAAGGTTACGCTGTGGTGCGTTTGTGTTGGAATTTTTATGTTTTTTTGTTTGTTTTTTTTACATAAAAACCCCTCAGGAAACGGGGGATGTGTCAGGCATGTGTGTCTGTTCGCTCCTCTGACCTCTAATGACCAGGTTGGACTCCCAGATGGTGGTCTGTGTGAAGAGGACGGTCTCTTCAGATGAAGAGCAGGCATTTAAAACTCTTTAATCTGATTGGCTGGCTGCATCCTAGAAATTGCTCTCGGTGCAGGTTTGCAAGTGCTTATCCATTGTGAATAATGCTTACTTGCCGGAGAAGGAAATCTTCTGCACTTTATAATGACTGCAGTGCTGTTATTTTATTATCTTTTCTATGTATTTATTATTCATCAGACTTGGTATAGATGACGAGGTGAAGACTGGTGGAAAATCCAGTCTAGATGAGGTAAATACCTTTAGAAATAATCAGAACTACTGCGTAATGATAGATGCAGGTATAGTCCATAAATCCTTAGTAAAACCGTAATAAAACAGGAACATCCAACCCACATGCTTCTCCTGCAGGGACCCCGAACCTTCAGCTGTTCTTCACGTCTGTCTTTCTGCTTCTCATTTGTCCTTGAAGCTGAGTGTTCCCCATTATGATATTTAATAGATTTTGTATCTGATTTTTAGATTTATTGATCCATTTTCCTTTTTGAAGGAAAAAAAAAATTTGAGGTTGTAAAAATTACTTTATTACACAGAGCCTTGTAAAAAGCATTCAAACTATTTTATACTTTGTCACATTACATTATGATTTATGTGAAACTGTGATGATTTCACAAAAAGACAAAAAAGATGAGGCTGAAAAAATGTGCTGTACAAAATTATCTTCTTATATCCTTAAAATCTGTCACGAATTAGAGAAAACAGAGGTTGATGGTAACTCTGAAGGAGCAACACAGACGCAGCTGCATTTGGTGAAAAGGACAGCGATTAGTCATACACTCCACATATTTAGTCTTCATGGCAGAGTGTCATTAAGTAATTGCTGAGAGAAAGCCATAACAAGATTTGTTTCCAGTTTGCTTTAAGCTATGGAGAGGACACAGCAAACATGTGGAAGAAAATGCTCTAGTCTGATTTACTCAAATGTAGAGGAAACCTAACCTTGCATGTGACCCTGACCGCACCATCCCTACTAAATCAGAGTTCAAATTCAAACTAACGTAGTTTCCGTGGACAAGCAAAGATATTTGGGAAAATCAGCAAACTGCGAATGCCAAATAAAACAGGATCGTCTTGACCTAGATTTAAAGTTTTAATGTAGCAAAAAAACCGATTTGGCGAGTGCCAAGAAGTGCACTCTAGCAAGGTTGGCTGCTTTGTTTCACATATATTTTTGTCAGGTTTGAAACAATGAAACACACAGTCAGCAAAATGAATGCAACAAGCTGAGAACTCGGGATAAAACGTCTCGTGCTTCTCGTGCATTTTTGTTGCTCTTCCTCTAAACAACCAACTTATAGATGAGAACGGAACCACAACAGCAGCGCCGTATGACCATAAACGACCCAACTCTGAATAAATAAAAAGTGGAGAGGTTTCGGTATCCTAGCATTTTCCATTCGAGGAGGAACTCTGGCTACAATTTAACTTGGAGCACAAACATACAGCTGTGTCATTTCCATAAACATTGGGTGTTTTGCAGATGGTAATTGTTTGTCCTTTCCTCCTCCTTAGAATCATTAAAATATCTCTGCTGCGCTCTGTTGCAATATAAAATAAGCTGATGCTTGAACTCAGAAGCATCAGTCTGCTGTGAGTCTCTGTGTGTGCTGACAGTACACTGTGGTCATGTGGTCATCATTATGGTCAAACTCAGTGTATTTCTGCATGTATCTGCGTGCTCAGATTCTGACTGCTTGACCACCAAGCATGTGTTTGTCAGTGTGTGTGTGTGTGTGTGTGCACGTGTTGGAAGGGTGGCGGCAGCGGTTAGCAGCTATATCCTACCAGCTTCCTGGGCTAATAGTAAAAGCGGTTTATTGGACACTTTATAGCCCCTGAAACCGTTTTATAAATCCGGCGGCTGGTGTGAGGGGGACAGTCGCAGACCAGCGAGCCACAAGGCAGGTCAGTATGAAAACTACTGCATCCCTGACTCCAAGAAGGAGAAAAATACTTCTTCTCAGCGCTGATGTTTTTCCGGAATTGCATCTTCATGGCTGGGGAACGTTTTGGAATTTAAACAGTGTGACAGGCAGCACAAACTGGGCCAGTTACAGTAAATCTACCGTCTAAACATCTCATAACACAGAAAGCCTTTCTCTGCTGCTGCAGCCTCTTTACTTTCGCTCATTTTCCTGTCTGCTCCCCTGATCCAGAGCTGATAAAACTATCAACGGCACACCTGCAGCCGGGTTAAATGTCGTCTGTGAGGACGGTACAGACTGTTAACTCAAACAGAAACGATAATGATTTTTAGAACAGGCTCAGTACAATAAACTTGCACTACTGACTTTTAAATGTCATACTGTTTTTTTGCCGTTATCCCCTCTTTTTTTTTTCATTTGATTTATTTACACGACTCATTAAGAGTACATCTTTGTCAGTTATTACAAAAAACAACTTTAAGCTGTGCACTGATAATCTGCATTTTCTAAATATTTCTCTTGGGCATATTTAGGCAAATGGATTGAAATTCTGCAGGTTTAAAAGTTTACATTGAAGCTTAAAACATATCTATGCTGAGCTTTTATCAGCTTAACTTTAAGAAGGATTTTAAATCCTACTGGAAAGTAGTCTTCCTCTGCACTGTAATTATGATCAATACTTTGTCATGGCTACTTTTGTGTGGATTACTGGATTAATGCAGCATGACATAAAGAAGTTGAGGTTACTTTTGTAGAGGCCCTCAGTCCATTTGACTCTAATTTTCCTCTAAACGCTCCTTATCAGGTGTTTTCAAAGTGTAGGAGAGCTGCCTCCCCCCATCCTCTCTCAGAGAGCAAATAGACAGCTTTGACCCCTGACCTGTCCAACTGTAGAGTTAGATCTGCTTTGATTTGAACCACTTTCTGCTGTGACCGCAGTTCATTTAGCCTCCTGGACATAAAGTCTCAAGGCTTAGTAGAAAACTCTGTGGCAGTGCATCATGTTCAGATCCAGCCCATTAATTTCCCAACTTTAAATCATCATACTTCCTTCTTCTTATTTTGCTTGGCCTATAGTCTCCTTTCTGGCTTTAGGTACTAAAAATCTATCAATTTTGTCTCTGACTTAGACTTGGTGAGGTTGGCTACATCTTCACTTTTCCTGGTTTATTTTTTAAAGTTCCTCAAACTTTGCAAAGCAATGCTCCATAGAGCCTCTGTTGGATTAAAGTCAGAGAAATGTGCTAGCCTAATGTTACCCTGGTCAGTTAAAGCATATATTGGTGCCTGTGGTAATGCCGAGAGGTTCCAAGTCCTCTTGGAAAATAAAATCAGCATCTCTGTAAATCTTGTGAGCAGGGAGAAGCATGAAGCGCTCTCAAACGTCCTGGTGGCTGGCTGTGTTGACTTTTGATTCACTGGAACAATAGCAGATGAAATGGCTGCCCAAATTATCACCAACCAGAAACTCAATGCTTTCAATGTCCCTGTTGTTTAGCCACTTCTTACTTAGTTCTTCCTTCCACTCAACTTTCCATTACGGTGTTTGGGTGCAACAAGCACCAAATAGCTTTTTGTAGTTTGCCTCAAGGCAGCAGTGTTTCCCATGTTCTGTTTCTGAGAAACTGAGTTTATGGCTTATTAACTTGCTATAAGCCATAATCTTCAAAAACAACAGAAATGCGAGTATTTGCTGGTCCAACTACATCGCGTCCCAAGGGATAAAATAACAAAACCTTGACAAATTGGAGGAAAATGTTATTTTGAAGCTTTCATAAAATGACTGATTATTTCTGACTGAACATGTTTTCCGCCAATAACTTACAAAGTTCTTTTCAAGTACTTAGTTTTTCAAGTAGGTCCCCCATAACACGCATAAAATTACTCATTTTAGACGCATTTAGCTACTGACCATGTTCTTTTCTTACTTTTGGGTTTGAACATTCAATCATAAAGAAGTGTATGGCCTGTGGATTGTGGTCTGGCTGCTCGCTTTTCAGATGACATAAACCTAGTTGGCTCAAAAGACGCAGTATTGCATATAACTGTCAAACGGGTACATTTGTTGATCAGGGTAAGCCATCGATGACCCTGTTTTCCTGCCAGGAGTCAGACTCATTCCCAACTTTTAGTCTGGCTTGGTTACAGACTAATTTAACCACGAAAAGGAAACTGAAGCGCAACTGCTGCTGAATCTGTTCAGTCTGTGTAAGTTTCTGTGTTTTCTGGGCGAAAAGAAACGGAGTGACAAGACATGCAGAAGTTTGGGACGGACACGGTGGTCAGTCAGATGAGAGGAAACGCTGCCTCTTACTGGTCACTGATTGCTACTACAACAGATCAAAGAGCACCAAGTTCCACGTTCAGCTGTGTTTTTTCACCTTTGCTGACATGGAACAAAAAGCGTATGCTACAAAATGTGTTTATTTGCTCACTATCTCTAAGGTGCCGTTTTTATTAATATTACTGCATTAGTATTGTTTCTGTTGAAAATACAGAAACAAAGTGGCGACTTTCAAGCAAGCTTATCTGCAGTGAGATGCGCTTCACACTTTTGCCCTTTTTTTCTTCTTGCTTTGAAAAGGTACTCTGAACTTTCCACATATTTGCGTATTACTGTCTTAAACTTCAATTTTGATTGAACATTTTATTTGATGGAACATAAAAAGTAGCATAAACTTGTAAGATGGAAGAAGTACAAGTGGATTTCAAAGCACCCCAGTCTTTTGCTAAATGGCTTCATCTTGGATTGGTTGTAGTGACGTGTGAACATATATTTTCAAGTATTATTTATCGACATTAAAACATCAAAATGCTTTTACCCTAATGTTTTTTCTTCAGTATTACTCTATTCATCTTCACCATTTCCATCTCTGCTTAAAAAAAAAAAAAAACATCCCATAACATGATGCTGCCACTACTGTGTTTAGAGCTGGTTTTAAGCTGGTATTCACTCAGTTTTCTGCTACATTATTTTGCATGATGATTAGATTGTTCTCATCTGAGGAGAACCTTCTTCTGTGATTTCTGTATCCTGGAACCAAAACTGTTTGTTTTATTGAGGAGTATGAGAGTAAAAGGTGCTGAAATCCATGCCACACTTTTCAGATTTTAAAACCATATATCTTTTCCCTTCCATTTGGTAATCATGCTCTATTTTGTGTTGGTCTATAACATCTCTTCCTTTGCTGTGTGTTTGTATGTTGGACTAGTTTTAATATAATGAGATTCTCAGCACCCAGGTGCTCTTTCTAGATAATTACTGAGTGTTATTTTATTTTTTTTCTGTAGCCAGTCTTGGAACCAAAGCAATACCCAATCTGTCAACACACTTGCTGTGCTGAGTGGGAAGAGGGAGAGAGAGGATCAAATTAAAATTTATTCCCTCTATCTTGTTTCTGAGCCCCTCCCTGGCTCTCATCCTTTAAATTTTCAATCCGTCATGCTGCTCTCCGTCCTGCTCGCACTCACCTTTTTATTTCCTCAGCGTTCCTTCCTTCCTTTTTATTTCCTCCCCAGTCTGCCTGTCTTCCATGAGTCCCACGCTCCTGGCTGTTTTTGAGCTCAGACGAAGGAACAACGCAACATTAGTCAGTCGTCTGGCAGAAAGGGAAAAAGAAAAACCAGCAGAACCAGCAGACAACATTGATTTACACGCAAACAGGCGCACACGTGCACATATTTTCTCCTACAGAACACATCCATCAGTGATTGGCTGAATTGATTTATTAGGAAGCATGGCTGGGGGTGTCTGCAGGACGGACGGAGAGGAGCAGGGCTCTGCATTCGCTTAAGAGGGAGAGAACTGACTCTTTGCCAGATTAGCTTTTTAGATAACAAGAACACTGCTCTACTTCGGCTCGCTCAGTTTCCTCGTGGTTTTATGACTCCATGCTGTAGTAACCGTTGAGTGGGCATGGACTGCAGGTAATTAAGGAGATGGTGTACTAATGTTAACTGTGCAATCCTGAAATGAGGTAAACGTCTCCGAATTGCACTGCTGGCTAAAAGTGCAATGTGTAATGTTTTCTGTGCGAAAACATTACCATTCCTGCAAATAAGATTCACCCCGACTACAATCACATGTTTCTGCATTGCTGAACTTTCACCCTCATATGTTTACATATGCAGCTCATATGTTTCATCAGCATGTCCCCGCAGCAGATCTGAATGTTGTCATTTGGGCGAACGGTCTGTCTGTCTTGCTGGCCATCATGTAGTGACGTGCTGTTGGTATTAAAACACAAAGCGATGGCTATTAAAAAAAGACTGTAATTTAGAAAAACATATTTTTATTCAGCCGTCAGGGCTTCGGCTGTTTAAAAACAGTATTTAGTATTCTAATTAATGAATAAAATGTGTGCCAAATTAAGATGTTTTGTTTTTACTCGTGTTTTCTTTTCTCCCCAAGTGGAAGTAAACTTCACTTCCTCGAGGGTCAATGAGGTCACAGTTTCAAGATGACAACTTGTAGTAACAGTGACTGCAGACAGAGGGCGCTACATCACTGAAGCTCTTTATTGCTGGAGAGGACATTTGAAAAGAGAGAACTACATAAGGAAAGATAGAAGGATGGAAGGGGACAGGAGAAAATCTAAGCAAAGGACTGGAGTGGGGACATTTTAAATAAATGTAACATCTTTATTATTTCAACTCATCAGCCAAACAACACAGAGCCTCTGCTTCTTTTTCTCCCCAACAACTCTCCCTCCCCCATCACGTCTCATGGTTGGATCCAGGCCATTGGCTCCCTGTCCAGCAGGGCACTACCATTACTGACCAGCAGGGGAAGTGCAGCTCTCAGCATGTGGCTGGGGACAGGTGAGCTGATCATCAAGGTGTGCACCTGCAGGCAGCTTCAGGATGATCACATGACCATGCTGAAACTGGGAAAGTGTTTCCCACGCCCTCTTGCACATCTTCAGTTGTGCGTAAATGCTTCATATCGTCAAACAAAATGTAGAGGAAAAATTCATGCAGTTGACAAATAAAATTAGAAAAATGCATTTTGTATTTATTCAAGCTTGTGAAGCAGTTGCCCTTCCTTAATCATAAAATGATCTATTACTAACCACATTTTGGCCACATTGAGGCCAAAGATGTGAGCTGAAAGAGCTCAAACAGAAACACATCATGCTCTGATTTAAACAAACTCAAAAACAGATGGGACGAAGTCGCTGACAACTTAAAACAACTTCAATCCCTAAAACGACATGGAGATTTAATGTGATGCTGTTTTATGAACCATTAAACTGTTCTTATGTTACCCTTGGATGGTTATTTATCTAAGACATTGTCACAATAGTTAGGAGTTGCAGATGGCAGTTCAGTGGATCTGAGATGTCCTGGATGGTTGTGGTAGAGCTGCATGTTGTGACCCTGCACTTTAGTTCAGATAAATTAGAGACGGGCTGTGCTATGATCCTGCAGACTTTGTGGCTAATGAGGAGTTTGAACCACTGTGAAACAGAAAACATATCGCACAAGCAAGTGCAACTAGAGCTGTGAGTTCACTGTTCAACATAATTGTCCAAGGTATTTATGTTTGATGTCCTGCTGTTAAAGTGGACTTGCTCTCCTTTGCATAACATTGTGAATGGCCATCATTGTGACTGCATCCTCAAAGTATTTTGGAACTGAAGTAATTACATGACTGATGTATTCATTGGTGGATATTGGTGCAGAAAAGAGCTTAGTATACACACTTGTGGTGATCCATTGTTGGTGGTGAGTTAGGTTTTCTAAATTTGAATAATTTCAAGACAGTAGAAGTGCAGCTTGTGCTTGGCTCTTGTTAAGCAAACTATAAAGTCCATGCTCTGGGACTGACATAGAGGCCAATAAAGACATTACTCTGAAAAGGAGATTTTATCTGCTTTCTAATTTTTTATTTTTTTTTTATAAAGATTTTAAAAAGAGATTCTTAAAATACAGCTCAGTGCACAAATCAGTTGTATTTCTCCTTTTTTGAGTTGTGCAAATGCAGAAAGCTAATTATTTTCTAAGACAATGCCACCAACATTGATATTACTTGAACATGCCATCTAAATTCCCAAGACTAAAATAACTAGACTGCATGTTTTAATTATATTGCTGCTTTTTAAAATTATTATTCTACTCACTTTTCAGGCCAAAGCTTTACCCAAAATCAGAGTTGCAGGTAATCAGTGATTGCATAAAGCATTTATTTGAAAAAAATTTTTTTTTTTTGCTTCAAACATGTAAAAAAAAAAAAAAAATCTGCTGTAGCCACAGTAACAGTCCAACCAGCAAACTGTGACTCATCAAAAGTCTGCACTTCTTTCTCCATCTTTGGCTTTTTGTTTCTCTGTCAACAACTCTCCTCCCCCTCTTTCTTTCAGTCCCCTCCTTCAACACTTTTGGCGCCCTCCGCCCCCTTCACCCCTGTCCTCATCATTGGATACAGACAAACACCCTCAAATGCCCCTCCGGCTCATCTTTAGCCCTGCCCATCCCTCTCCGGGCACTGTGCCCAGAGAGAGGCAACATGAGCCGGGCAAGGAGCCCCAGGCAGAGCCCCACAGCAACACCAGCACCCTGAAAAGAAGCTCTAAGGGAAGAGAGGAGAAAAGGCAGAAAATGAAACAAGAAGGAGGGGAAAAAAAATGAAAGGATGAAAAGACGGTAGAGGAGTGGAGATCAGCATTAAAGGAGGATGAAGAGATAGGAGGCAAGAGTAGGAGAGACGCGTAGCAGAGGAGAGGAGACAAAAGGAGATTAGAAAAATAGATCAATAGATGGAGAGATACAGATAAAATCAGAGAAGGAAAGATACAGAGAAAACGGAAAATGTGTGAAGCAGAGAGGGGAGGAAAAAGAGAGAGCTGGGCAGACAGCCAGCTTTCCCCTGAGAGAGAGGTCAGAGCAGCGGACACGTCTCTGGAGAGCGTGTGTCCATCTGTGTGTGCGCACGCACTGTTTGTTGTGAGTGTGGTTTGTGTGAAAGACGGTGGCAGCAGAGGGAGCAGGAAGGAGAGCAGAACTCAGAGGAGAGCAGTGGAGCGCAGAAAGGAACGGTGGAAGATTTGTATAAGAAATGGTCTGAAAGGAGACCTTGGATGATAAAAACTGCATAGATCTGTGTTTAAAGATGTTATGCAACACATTTAAAGGCTGAGACTTATTTTAGTCCAGGTCATTTTTTTATTTTACCCAAAACTGATGAAAACCAAGTAAAAAATCTCATGTTATTCAGTGCTGTAAGAGTTTTACAGTCTGTTCACATGTACAATCTGCTGTCTCCTTTAGGTTTTAAAGTTTGGTCTAAGACGCATGTGTCAAACCTGAGGCCCGGGGGCCAAATATGGTCCACTATAGCTTTTTATCTGGCCCTCTAGACTCTAAAGGGACACGTAGATAGAAATTCTACGTGCTTAAATATTATTCTGTCAGTCAAATCAAAGCAGGTTCCATCTGTTTACTGCCAAATGAGTTAAGCCAGTCCCTCCGCTTTCCTGTGAATTATCATGGAAATTCATCCAAAATCAACAAATCCTTGCAAAAAAATCAAAAATACAATCACAAAATTGTGAAATGACTGAAAATTTTACATTTTAAGAATTGATTTATAGATTTTGGCACAACCGGTCCTGAAAGAACATTTATGATCTTGATTTGGCCCAAAATTAAATTGAGTTTGATATTCCTGGTCTAATATCAAACTTTGGCCAGATAGAAGTGGCCAAAAGTTTTCATACCCCCTTTGCATTTGTCACTTTGCAACTATAAAATTGTGTTTTATTAATATTGTGTGTGATGGACCAACACTATGTAATCCATAGCTGAAGAGTAAAAAGAAAATTATGCCTTTTCTTAAAACTTCTATACAAATAAAAGTTTTATGGTTCGTTTTCACACCATGAAACACTTAGAACTTCTATACATATAGAAGTTCTAAGTGTTTACTTCATCAGAGTAACACATGTGGAGACTGAGAATTTTTTGCCAATTCATCTTGAAATTTTAATCAACTCAGTCTGACTGGATAGAAAGTTTTTGTCTTTCCATCATTTCCTGCAGTTTGAGGCTGCAGAACTGCAACAAGAACTTATTTCTGTGCTGCTCTTCCATTAAAAGAGCAGATTTTGCACATTGTTGTAGCAACGGCTTCTCCCATTACAGGTGTGGATCTCTTCAGCTTCTTCGGAGTTACGAAAGGCAAAGTCGTGCGTGTGTCATATTCCTACTGGTAATGAAGACCATCACATTCCTGCCCCACAGCTTTCAGGAGGAACCAGTCAGCAGTGCATTTCTAGTTTGGAAACAGATTTATGGCCAAAACGTTTCCTTCTAAAAATACAAATGCTGTTAATAAAAAATGCTAACATGTTTATCCTACAGGTATCCATTTTGTGGCTTGTTTTTAAATGTGTTATAAACTGTTCCAGTGTGACATCTGTGCAAGTACATAGTTTACACTCATTATCATAAACCAAGGATATAGCAGGTCAATGAACACTATCTGGAGGCCATAGCATTGCATGACCTTGCATGCCACATGTGCTGTAATTCTCTCACACACACTTGCAATCAAACATAAAGCTCCATGAAATCCTGGGGGCCTCTTCAAGGCTCCTGGATTGGTCATGGAGGGTTTGGAGAAATGAGGAGGGAGGAGACGATAGATGATGTTCAGAAAAAAAAAATTTAGAGGGTAAAATAAATTGAGGGAAAAAAGTCCACAGTGAATCGGACACTAAAGTTAATGATATATGCGTCTGATTGAAATTCTTGACTATCTGAGCTGACATCAGGCGTGAACTGAGGCCACATTTGTTCAGGCAAAACATTTCAGAGAAGCTCAGACAGAAATATGCAGTCATTAAAAGTTTCTAAAAATAGCACATGCAATTAACGTTTCTATGCTATATGTTCTGGGTTCGTTTCACACCATCTGTGTTTGTATCCAAAGATAAACAAGTTTCTAGATGCAAAAATAAAACTAAATGCACCCATAATGCAGGACAGTTTACGCTTCATAATGTTATTGTAATACCAGAAAAAGCAAATCTACTGCCACAAATGATAAGATTAATAAGTCAGAGCGCCCTGAGAAAACCCAAATACCCTCCAGGAGAACTTTACACATAGAGGCTCTGGCCTGGATTCAAACCGAGGACCTCCTTGCTCCATGTTAATGGTGCAAACAGCTCCCTCAAAGTGCAGCACTGAATGGTTTTCCATTTCATTTCTATTACCAGCATGAGCTAATTCTAATTCTAAACATCATAATTTTTAGTCTTATTGTTCATTCTGTGAAAATGTTTCTAAAAAGTTCAGGCAGGTGTCATGAAGGCTTCACTGCTTCTGGGTCTGACTTGGGAGTCTAGAATATGGTTGTATTATTTCACATCTGTTTGCTGTTTTCAGGTGGATAAAGCGAGAGCGTAAACGTTGAGTTGGGGGGGCGTGGCCAGCAGCCATTTGGATTTAAAATGACAGGAGGCCCTAAAACATCCTCCTGAAAGGAGCTCAAAATAAGAACTGACCAGACTGAAACCTCATTGACTTGGTGCACAACATGTGATGAACATGTTTTGTTTTGTCCAAACCTGTTCAAGGGAGCACAATGGATCTCCTCTAACAACTTTTATTTCAGCTGCATGAATGTACATCTTTCCCAACTCTGTCTGCGCCTCCTTGTTTGCTGTAATGATGTAATTTGTATTTGTGAGATAAAATTTTTCACTTTTACCACTGAAAAACATTTTTCCCAGCTCGTGTTGCAGCACAGCTGCATTATGATGCCCGTCACCCACAGGATCAGAAGTGAATCTGAAGGAAGTCGAATAAAACTGGCTACTGATTCACTTCATGACTCATCCTCCTTCTATAACAATTTCATTAATTTTTCCACCAACAAAAGCATGACTACAAGAAAAATAAAATTCTGTTTTTTTTGTGTGCGTTTGTGTCATTTTGGATTTTTTCAGCAGGGTCTAAGCACTTGTACTTGTGTATTTTTGTGCTTTCTACATCTAGGCTTGGGCAATCTGTTTTAAACTTGTGTTTTCTTGAGTGTGTATGTGTGTACCCTGAACCCAAGCGAGATCCAGCAAGCATGACGGAGGATGACAGCTTGATTTATGGCAAGGCTATAAGTAGAATGACTACTGCTACAGAGTGTGTGTTGCATATGTGCATGAGTGTGAGAGGAAAACACAGCAGCGAGAGAAGGAAAAATGGCAGGATGGAAAGGAAGGATCTCTCTGAAAGAGGGGAGAGATGGAGATGAGAGGAAAAGGGGGATGCAAGGAGGAGAGCGATAAGCTAAACACGGAGGAGGAGTGGAGAGGATTGATGGGGAGAGGATGATTGGAAAGGAGAAGGAATGGGGTCAGAAAGGGCTTACTGTGATTGGAAGAGGAGCACCGAGTTACTTAGCTAGATATCCCAAATATAAAAACTATATGCATTAAAATATTTTTATAAAGCACTAGCAAAAATTAAAGATTAGCTGATGTTTGCAGCTTTGAAACGACAAGCTTCCTGCTGTTAAAAGCTGAAACCACAACCGGCAGTCAGCAATTTGGTGACATTAAATGATAAAGAAATAAAAGTTAAATTGTGATTGATTCTGCTCTGCAAATATCAATAAAAACATACTTATTTGAAGAAATGCAAGCACTGGTATCCATCATTTGATTTTAATATTGGCTGTAAAAAACAAAATGTTTACCTTTTTGACTAGGTCTTCCAGGTCAGTATGGGCCTAATTTAAAATCCAAAAGAGACAATTTTATTGAGAGATGCTCCATATGCAGTCAAATCTTCAGACATCGGGGTAACAAACAGTATAAATGGCAAACATAATTACTGCTAATTTCACTTTTTGACTCTTACCTTCACTTTACTGCTGCAAAATTGTCTCGTTCTTTCATAATTTGAGCAGAAAATTTCTCCTTTTATTTTGTTGTCCAAAAAAATAAGACGGTTTGGAAGAAATAATACGGGCTAACAATGTGTTGAGGACACAGAGGAGGAAAGAGAGTCTGAGAAACCTGAGCAGCAGAGGTAGATGGAGAAAGAGAGCAGAGGCTTTGATCTATCTGTTGGTGGGAGCTGGTTTTGGCATCCAGCCAGAAAACCCCACAGCTCTCTCACACACGCACACACACACGCACACACACATAGAGGCCAAACAGACACACACTGATAGTTCAGCCTCCAGAGCTTTGTTGATTATTTCTGCTGGGAGGATCAAAGACTCTCAATCCTCAGCCTTCTCCGTCAGTCCATCCATCCATCACCTGTCTGTCATCTCATAAGTCCGTCTGTCCAGACATTCATCAAGCGGGTCATCTATCTTTCTATCAGACGAAATAAGCACGTCCTTTGTTGTGTAAATCTAACTCTCCCTTAAACTGACCAGATTTTTATTTTTTTGGTTTTACTTCAAACGCACACAATTTCAACAAAGACGAGAACGGAAAACATAAAAATGTGAGTAAACCGCTTCTAGCAGAAAATGTCTAAGACATTAAATGGACAAAAATAGCAGAAAAATCTCGACGTTATTTTCCTTTGCAATGAATTGTTGCATATTTGACAATATTACCAAAAAAATGTTAAATGACACTTCATAAGGACTGCCGCGCAGAGTTTCCAGTGTCACCGGCATGACACAAAACTGTCACCTTTTCATGGAAGATTAACTGAACTGCTCGTCATGTAAAAATGCTGTGCAGACAGGAACTGCTCCAAAGTAACACGATGCTCATGCAAACAGATACAGAGGAACCATGTGCACCGGTCTACTGTTGCGTAACCGACGCAGGCATTGGTGCAAAATCGGTTTCCTATCTGCATTACCCTGCAGGTTATCATTTTATAATTACACTGGCTCTAAATGTTGGCTGTTCATGCTCAATGTTGGCTGAATGAGCTTTTGTCAATTTAGGAAAATCTGGAAGAAATTCTGCAAAAATATTTTATAAAATTCAGTTGAAAACCTTATTGATGGGGCAATGGTTAAATCATATTGAGAATATTGCCTCAACCACTGGGTTAAACCGTCTGAAGAACGGTAAGAGTGCACGTTGAGTTCATATCTGGGATAAAGTAGGAAAATATTGTTGAACGGGACGTAGAGCGACGTTTCCAGCTGCCACCATCAAGGTCAGGATCCTGTGTTTGTGTGAGACGATTCAGAGTCGCAGCAACATCTTCAGCTGTTGCTCAAGCTGTGAAGGAGTCGTTATCACTCACTTCTTTCTGTCTCTCCCTTTGTCTTAATTTTCTTTCCTTTTTGTTGACTATGTTGCTGTCAGCCTCTTATTTAGATCTTCTCGGTTTGGAAAGCGGTCATGGTCCTTAAAACGTTCTCCTGCGTTTTCTCCCCTGATGTCTGCGGCAGTCGGCTCCAAGCTCAACCAGCTGCTTATGAATTCTCTCTGTGTGTCTTTATTTCTGTGAGCTGTGGAGCCTGAAGGTCTAACCCCCAGTTGAACTCTGTTAGGTGTGTGTGTGAGTCAGGGCTGTAAACTCCAACCTTTGACCTTAGGCGCATACCTGTCTGATATTACATCTATCCACCCGTCTCTCTTTTTCGCTCCGTATCTATCCATCTCCATCTTTCTTTCTCTTTTTCTCTCAATCTCCATCCAGTCTGTTTTCTCTCTGGGGCTCTGGTGCCTTAGGCCGGATGTAAGGGTCATTAAAAAGGAGTGTGTGTGTGTGTGCGTGTATGCGTGTGTGTGCGTGAGCGAGCACTCCATGCTGAAATGGAGGGCATTGGCCCTTCCTCCTCTGTCTGAAAAGGAAATACCAAATTACTGAAGTTCTCTCTCCTATTTGCTTTCTCGTTTAGTTTTTTATATGTCAGGCAGTTATAGATATTTGTCTTAGAACATTACAGATGAAGTTAGCTGATCTCTAGCTCTAGTGATTATACTGCAGCAAAGACCAAAACAGATTTTATACATGATCTATAAACTGTTTTTTGTCCCTTTTAGAACTGGACAGGGAAACTGTTTGCAATAAGGTTTGGTGAAGTATTAAGTAATAAGTATCTTACTTCAGGGAAGCAACAAACAAAACTCTAGTCAATCTGTTTGCACAGGCTCTTCAATGGAAAGATAATCTTATGAAACTATTTCTAAATGATAGTCGGGGTGAACAACACTTACTGCTTAGAAGTACTCTATATAACCCTACTTTTCTTTCCATAACCCCATTTGTGCCAAGTCCGTTCCTGAATTTTCAAGCACCAAATTATCTTTACATTTAAAATCTGACTAACCGTCGGTTCTTGTGGATTCGAGTGCCATGTTATGTAAAACTTATACTGCTAAAAAAAACACATTTTGATAGCTGGAAATGGGTTTTTAACACAATTTTAATGGTGTCAATTATTGCCACGTTTGTGTTTCTGTAGTGGTTTATTTGGGCTCTTTTGGTCTCGTATTAAATGACTTTTTTACTTCAGGACAACTGCAGCTACCATTAAGAGAGCATTAGTAAAAGACGAAATTCTGATGGCTTTGATTTGGGTCATTTTTTTTTGTTGTTCTGGAGAATATCTTATATTGGTGAGAGAATATTAATGATCTAATCCTGTGCTGCTCCAGCATAAACCAACATAAGGAAAAATGGCAGCTTAGTCGAAAAGAAAAAAAAAATGTTTTGTTTTCTTTTATGACAAAAAGAAGCAAGAAGCCAGTAGAGAAAATAAGGAGGAAAGGTTGTCTGTGTGCTGGAGGTGTGCCATGGTGCCTGCCAGTCAGCCAGGCTGAGCTGAAGGGCCCCTGCTGGGGGTGGAGGGTTCAGGCGAGCCCCCTGCCTCCACCAGCCAACTGGAGTGTGCTGAGGAACAGAGGAAGAGGAGGGGGTGTGGAAGAAGAGATAATGATCCTGGGAGAAGAAGAGGTAAAAACGGGGGGGGAAAAAAGGACAGAAATGGAAGTGGACAGCTGTGTACTGCAGAGGAGGAGGAGAATGTTGTGTGATGTTGATGCAGAGAGAGAGGTGGAGAAGGTAGACCTGGAGCAGGAATGTAGGAGGAATGTAAGGAATGGAGGAGTTTTCCTCTGGCTGGAGACAGAAACGGAGGGAGGGCAGGAGATCCTGTCCTGCTCCTGCAGAGCGCCGCACGTCCACAGTGGTCGCTTATGTTTTTTAATCAGATACACAGATGTTTACTGCCTAATAATTATTATTATTTTTTTTTGAATCTGTCATATCGTTTATGGGAATCTTAAATCAAACAAATGTAAAAAAAGAAGAAAATGTAAGGTTTATTTTTGTATTTAATCCACGCTACTGGCAATTATCGCTGCGGCTTGTTTTACACTCGCTGTTTACTGCGAGCAAATAAGAAGTGATTCATGCTAAGCTACCAGAATTTAGTGCTTGGAATAATTTAACAGCAATGACAAAAGGCGGGACGGGAATGGAGCTGTTTTTTAATATCTTAATTAGTAGGGGTTTTTTTTTTTTGTTTTTAAAGCTAAAACAGCAAAACAGGTCTTTGAACTTCTGTTTTTCTGCTTCCACATTCGTGCATGGAAGCACGTCTTCTGTTTCACACGTGCACCTTGGATTTTCTTTAAACTTTAATGGGGCCTTTACAGAGGGACTCGAGTCGTTTCATTGCGGTGAGGATGAAGTTTAAAGCAGACGATTTGAGTAGCTCTTTTCAGCAGCAGGCTTTTACACGACGGAAACACAACACAACAAACAAACCAGAAACTTTATCACAAAAGCTGTAAAGTCACAGCACCTTGCTAACATGTTCACATCGCTCAATCAAACACATGCAAATGTTTTGTTATTTTTTACTAAAGCTGAAAGGTTTTTCTAAACAAACCCAGTGTTATAGTTTTGTCAACTGATTAGTAAATTAGTAAATTTCTTTACTAGTAAATTAGTAAAGAAGTCCATTTAAATTGATAAGAAGACAATCTGGCCTTCATAGAAGAAAAAAGAGCCACTGTTCAAATAGAAACAAACGATGTGTAGCTCAATTACATAACACATGTCATTTCAAGACACTTTACAACAAAATCTATTAAATCCAATAATAGTTGCATTCAAATCACCCCCAAAACATGTAGAAGAAGTTATGATTTCGTAACATTTACATGTTAAAATACTGTTCGTTCTGTATTTCTTGTCAAACTTTTGGTTTTTATTTTGTAAGAGCAACGGTACATGATGCGTGGAAGAAAAATACATCACATAATAACCCCATAAATTACACTAACATTTGTGGCCATTATGTCAAAATGTGGACGCATCGCAGGAGAAGCTTATTTTTGCCCAGTAAGACTCTGTATTACGTCGCCTTTTAATTCCTCTGTTGCATTTTCTACCTTCTCTTCTTATTTATTTTATTTTTTTCTCCTTTGCACACACATTGGCGTCACTCAGGAGCGGTTTTGCCAAGGCCTCTTAACACAGCAGGACATCATTGTTCCCTCCAGTTCCTCGCTCTCTTAGGGACCTGTGCTACATTCTCTTATTTGTCCTGTTTTATCTCAAAATGTAGCCACTTTGGCATGTCTGTGTGCATACGCAGCAACCAAAAACCCTCTCCATTTGTCAGCTTATCCTCCCTAGATTTGGTTCAGGGATGCTCTGAGGGAGAGGAAGGAGACGGGAGGAAAGAGATGACAGGGAAAGATGGAACAGAGAGCATGAGGAATGCTGTGATAGACGATTCAAGTGTGATGATTTCAGAAAAGAAAAAGCTTAATGATGGGAGATGGTGGGAAAGCTGAAAGGTGGAGGTGAAGGGAAGGTGAAAACGGGTCACATGCATGACAGGAGGAAGAGGAGGAAGAGGAAGAGAATGAGGTGGCCACAGAGCTATAGTCGCTCTTTATGTAGCAACAAAAATCAATAGGCCTGTCTGCATTCATGTTTGTGCCTCTGTCAACTCTACTTTAAAAATCCTGTCAGCGCTATAATAATATACACTATAGAACATACTAGATATAATAACATGCTGTTATTCCTCTTTCATAGATCAGAGATATTTGTTTTTTGTTTTTTTTTTCCAGGAAAGGTATCGTAAAAGGAATTATTGAAACGGTGAGTTGACTAAAACATTTGCTCCTGTAGTTGCAGCTAAAGGCGGTTCTACAAAGAACTGGACTAAACATGAAATATTTATATTTACATTGAATCCATATGTATGTCATTTTCCTTCCTTTTCACAAACATGGAGTGC
Organism: Poeciliopsis turneri; assembly: GCA_922788865.1. NCBI lineage: Eukaryota > Metazoa > Chordata > Actinopteri > Cyprinodontiformes > Poeciliidae > Poeciliopsis > Poeciliopsis turneri. Next base: position 40,319 of record CAKLNU010001112.1, read on the forward strand.
TTTGCACACATTTCTCACATGTGATTCCAATAAAATACACCGAAGACAGTTGTTGCAAAATGCACTGTATGGATGAACTTTCGTCAGAATGAAGTGAAGATTCTTTTCTCTCCACTCTGTTCAAAGACTTTCCTGCTGGTGAACTAGATCTGCATCCAGCTGTCACAGCTAATTCTCCCGTTTGTTTTGCACGTCAAGCCTGCAATTTCCAGAAGTTGTGGAGTAAAATATTGATAAATTTTCATCAGCAACACACTTCACTGTTCATGCACAAAAACAACAGGAAAAACATTAAAGTACACATAAGGAAGAAAGAGCCAAAATGACTTCTGATACTGACAAATGAAGCCCAGAGAGGCTCTCAATCAACCATAAATCCATATGTATGACTGATTAAGCTTGACTATTTGTCAGAAGGACTCTTTCATTCATAACTGAACGCAGTTCATAGAACATTTATATCCTAACAAAGAAATCTCTTAGCATCTCTCATGTTTTTCCATCACTTTTCTCTGAGATGTTTCTCCCTTGTTCTTCTCTTCGACTTGTTTCCTCTCTTCGGCTTCCCTGCCATCCATCTTTCAGCTTCTCCTCCTCTGCCTCCCTCTTCTTTTCTTCCTGCTTGCCACACACACGCTGGCATGCTGACACCTAAACTAAATGCACTCACACACACCCTATTCCCTTACTACCTCCTCTCACCACCCGCATAGAAAGGAGGACACATCCAGGCCACAAAACATATACGCACACACACACACACAGAGTACTTTCAGCGCTTTCTTCTTTACCATAGTCAGCAAGATCAGATGTCAAGTCGACTGACATGGGGCACACAGAGGCAGTATTTTTCCCCACACTACGCTCTGTTTCCTCCTCCCTCTTATAGAATGTATGCATTTTTTAAAAACCATCTTACAAACACGGGCACATGTTTTTTTTTTCCCGTCGTCGCTTTTTAGGGGAGTCGGTGAAGCGATGAAGCAAAGAGAAAAGCGTTGATGAGAAGGGGAAAAGTTGGGGATGAATATAGGAACGCTATAGTCTGACTTACAGCTACACATGTAAGCGGCGCATCTAACAGAGCGTGCATGCGGGATGCAAGAAGTGGCTTGAGCATGCAACACACACGCACAGTAAAGGGCAGCATGAATAAATGCATTTCAAGCATGAACTAAAACCTCCATGCACCAGAAGGCTCCCACACACCGGCAGCGAAAATGGTTTATGTACAACATGCTTACATGAGCCACACAATTAAATTAGATGCATTCTCTTATAGGCAGCATATATGCATGCAGAATAAGCCTTTTAAGTGCTGCAAGGGAGATGTGTTAACACTTCTCCTCGTGGAATGGCAAATATAGGAAGTGTGGATATAGCATAATCCCAACAGAGACTATCCTGATGCAGTTCAGCTTCAAAGTTTGAGAAGTCAGACCTTCCTACATTCCCAAAGAAATAAAACCTGTAGCATATTTTCAGGTGGAAAAGAAGGATATTGACAAATTGGATGCATGAAATAAAAAAACATTTAGAAGCAATACTTTTACACAAGAAAATATAATTTGTCTACTTTAATATCTATATGAAATGTTTTGATACAAGGAGCCTACTTGGATCAACTTATTCCATTTAAACTTGTTGTGGTTTTGTTTTCTCTAGGCTGCTAGTATCTCTCTGTAAGCATGTACTTTGGTTTCTAGACATACAGTCGCTGTCACATGTTGAAACATAAAATGCTCAACTTTGAATTTACAATTAAATCAGTGAAGATTCAAGATTATTAATAATCCCTAAAAAGGTCTATCCAATTAACATCTGAGCTGAGATTTTGTTGGGGTTTTGTTGCTTTTGACAACTGAAATGTCCAAGTTTCAACCATCTGATCCGAACTTTCACTGTAGGATGAAAGAAAATCAGTTCCAACATCCAAAACCAGCCTTGAAACCTGCAAACTAAAAGAGCTGAAAGACCAGAATCACTGCACTCATTTCAAGCTGTGAAATGCATCGGTTACAGATTCAGTGGACAACCGAAATGCTTCCATGAGAAAATCAGATGAAGCAAAGACGAAACTATTTGGCCAAAGTGATGAGAATTTATTATTTTTTTTTTCTGGAAAGAATTTCAAAACTAAGAACTCATCCAAGTGTGGATGGAATAAATGGCTCTTACTGATTCAGCTTCACCTCAAATAACAGCTACAGCCTGCATGCATTATTAGTTTAAATAGTTTTTATTCACAGCTTTTTAAAATGAAAAGCAGTTTTGCAACATGCATCTAAAAAAAAAAAAAAAAAGAAGTCAACTTTTTTAACATGAATGCATATAAAACATTTCCTTCACATTATTTCTACTCCCTTTACAATGAGGCTTTTAAGCAGTAGCTTCAATGCCTTGCTCAAGGGCACGACGGCCGGCTATGGAACGGAGAGTGGTTTTCATTCATTTGTTCGGCAGCCTTCCAGTGAAAACCACACAGCGTTCACCTTACGGCTACTACTGGCCCCGATATATATATATTTAAGTGCAGGCTGCCGTCAGCTGAACACACAAAACGCACAGAGCAACACGGCCACAGAGCATGTGTACAAGCCAGATTTGGCTCCATCCTCATGTCTGCCATATGGTTGATTCCTCCCTGCTGTGCAAACCCTGCAGGCCAAACACTCGGTGCTCGTGTGTGGGAGTCCGATTGTGTGTGTACGTGTAACGGAGCCAGCGAACACAACAGAAGCACATCAGAGCAAGAGAAAGAGCAGAACAATATCCATCAGGATGTATTCTTGTTCTGGAGGAAAAATTACATCTGCAGTTTTAAAATGCTAACCGAGCATCATTGTACTAGTGAGGCCAACAGCAGCAGTTTACCACCAGCCTCAGTCATTTTTAATAAGGAGGCGCTGGATCAAACATTAATATCCTCTTTGTTGGGATGCACAGTGCTGTGGTGTTTGGATACAGTTGTGTGAAAGAATTAGGGCACTCTGTGAAAAACAGGAGGGATGGAGGGGACTAACTTTTGACTTTTTCTCTAAAATAAATTTAAACACGATCAGTTTATTCCAATTTAAAATGGCAAAACAGGAGTAGAACATAATCACTTACTATTTTGAAGATTTTTCCCTTCTTAGGACCCTCAGTTTGGTACAAGTCAGAGGAGACGCCATGTTGATGTCAAAAAAAGCTGCAATATAGCAGATTGTATCTGCCTTATAGTTGATTCAATTAATTTATTTTATTCAACTGTGCGGGAAAATGGTTTCCAATTGGAGAAGATGTTGTCGCAGTTGTCAAAGTCCGGGTCTAATAGTCCAAGTAAGTTCACTCTGAAATGTGAGAGAGGCTTTTTTTTCAGCAGCGGTGGTAGAAATTGGGGAACAGGGGAAAAAGGAAGTAAAAAAAGAAGCGAGAGAGTTATGCTAAACAGGAAAGTTGGTTTTATCTACTTTCCAGTGTGGTTGAGGTGTGGATCTCCTCCCAAACCAAAGTTAGCACATTAACACATAATATGAATCATTAAAGTAGGAGCCAGAAGTTGTAAACAAGCATTAATACATTTCTTCAGAGATGTGGTTTACTGTGTCCACTGCGAAATCAAAGTTTACACCACAGCAAATAATCAGATGCACCTGTTGTTCTGCATCTCTCTAAACTAAATAGTTCACCAACCTAAACTTCCAAGTGAAAATTTGACAAATGTGTTGGATGTCATTGAAATGATTTGACATAGTGCAGAGTGAAGCATGGATTAAAATTGAAACGTTGAACAAATTAATGATGATAATTTGCAATAGGGATTTCTACTGACGTGTTGATAGGATTGCGATGAAGATCAAATTCCTTTCTGCAACTGTAAATATATTAGCTAAACTAACTATTGCTAACTAACTAAAATTGCTTTGCACATTGTTAAAAAATGAGATGATATCTTGTTTCTCCAATTCTTCATATGAGGTAGACGGAAAATGTAGTATTTTTTATGAATTTCCCACTGAAACCTTAAATGGAACCCATTTAATTTCAGCTCATTCTTCGACAATTGAATTAGTCAGCTTTCGATTGGCCTTTCTCATGAATATTTTAAGAAACCGTACCTTACCGTTTTCCTCTTTGGTCTAAACCTGTTTGGATTTATTCAACAAAACCTGGCTGATGTGTGGAGGAAAGTGTTTGGCTAAAACAACAAACTTTTACTTGTGTTTTGGCTCAAATGTTATAACTGTTGTTTTTTTTTTTTTTTTTTGCTTTTTTGGGGGGATTTGCAGAAAGTGAAAATGTCAGCGTTTTATTCTGGCAGCCGAGTTTCTGACATGCACTGTTGTGATGATGGCATAGGGTGGCTGCATTTGAAAACTCACATTTTCCCCTGAAATTACGCCTTCGAGACTTGAGTTTCTCAGACAATAGGAGAGGCCTCTGCAAAATCAGATTCTCTCAGACGTTGCTAAGAGTGCAGCACGAAAGCGATTCTAGGAAGTATGTCCAGATTCAAAGTGGAAATTTATCCTGAAGAAGAGACAAAACGGGTCGTTAAAAATGCTTTCAGGACAGATGAGCCAACAGTCCATCCTGATTTTCCAGACTTTTAAGACATTGTCCTTGGCAGAAAACAGGACTGGCTTCATGTTGATCTCCAATGATCTCCTCTGCTTTCAGCACTCCCACAGGTCGGTCTCAATAAACCTTTACTTTGGCCAAAACAAAGCATCTTTTTCAAAGCATTTAAGCTAGTTTCTCAAAATAGCTCTTTCATCATACTCCAGCCTGTTGTGTTGTTGTGCAAAGCCATCTGCATTTTACTTCTTTATAAGAAAGGAAACATAATTGAGCTGCAAATCTATAAACCTTGAGAGGAAAAACTTCAGATTACCTTTAACTTATTGGCCTGGAAAAACAAATCCCACTCTGACCCAAAGTTCACTTCTGATTGGTTGATCCTTGTTGACATAGTGCAGAGTGAAGCAAGAGCCGTTCTGCGAGAACTGTTTGAGCCGAACACAGAAGAACGCTTTTGTTACTCGAGCGAGTCAACCAGGACTAATCCTCAGATGGACTCCTGCTGCAACGGCAAGTTTGTTTAAATAAAACTCAGTGAGCAAAGAGACCACCACTTCCGCCGGTGGACTTTTTGCTCTGTCTGAAATTGAACCCAGTGGTGCAACCGAAGCCGTGCTGTTCAGATGTATATTTCACCTGAAGAGGCTGGTCTAAAAGAGAGCTGCGTGTCTGCAGAAGCTGCAGGTCCTGGTGAGCAGCCGCTGCTACTTTTGGATCGGACCTAACGTGCTCAGCTGCTGGAAGGATTGAGGCGGATTTTCTGACAGTCCACTTCTCCCTTCCCCATCCATTCTCACCCCTACAAATTTTCTAACAAAATTGCCTTTTGGTCATAAGTCTCCAAATGATGCTTTGAAAATTGTGTAAAGACTTAAACGTATACTTAATAACCTGTAAGGTCATTTTGTGAGTTGAGACATGATTTTGCTACATTGTTGATGCATTTTCCAGTGAAAGAAAAGGCAGACGACTTATCTGCCTCAGTTTGAAACTAACCGGTGTCAATAGGTGGTGCCGGGCATTTTAACGGCTTGCTCCATTCACAAATTTCAAACGCATGCAGATCTTCATGGAGACAACTGGCTGAGGAAGATGCTCTGATACAGAAATGAAGAGGAGGCAGTGAGAGCGGAGAAGAGGGGGACAAGAATGAGGTTGGACAGACAGCAGCCTCTGTGAACCTGCATCGACAAGCACAGTCAAGCTGCATTTGTGTGTGTGTGTGTGTGTGTGTGTGTGTGTGCGTGCGTGTGTGTGAGCGAGGGGCAGAGAAAGCGGGAATGTTTTGACAGCTCAGAGCCATCACAGCAGCAGAAGGCAGAGTGTGTGTGCCTCTTTGCAAGCAGGTCTTGTGTGGCTGTGCATGCACTGTATTTTTGAGTGAGTGTTTCTGCAGCTGAGTGGAAGACCAAAAGGAGAGAAGGATCACTGCATCCATCCATAGACAAAGAGGGAAAGGAAAAGGCTGGCACTAGAGCCGTGGATGGAGAATAGTTACGCATGTTTATGTCTTCTGCATGAAAGCGCGTTTTGCGTATAAGCGGAGAACGCCTGCTGCCACGCAAGCCCGATCATGAATCAAACGTTGAGCACCGTTGATCCAGACTGAAGGAGAAGACGTGAACTCATGAACCTCGGCTTTCTTCACCTTCAGCTCACGCTCATACTGGGAGCTGCCCTGAACAAATACACTAGTCTGAAGACGATTCTGAACAGCCCAAGACCAGCTGGAGGTGAGACGTTTTGCTCAAGGGCACCTTGACCTGACCGTATTATTAAATCTCTTTTTCTTTTTTTTTTTTTTTCATAAAGTAGATCATTACTAATTCACCTGACCTGCCTTTTTTTTCCCAGCCAGGCTGAGCGTCGGTGCTGTTGACCCTCCAGTACCAAACCCATTTCTTTGAGCTCCTGCCCCCAGGCTGCAGCTGCAGCAGCTGACTGTGTTTGACTGGGAATGTTGGTTTGTCATTGTGAGCCAATAATTTTAATACATCGTCTTTTGATCATCAACCCAAACAGAAAACAATAAAATAACTGATTTCTGCGGAGAGTAAAATCAAGCACCTCTAACATCACCCGAAAGTAATGAGTAAATGGTTTCTGTTTATAATAAAGCAATCCTACTGCAACACAGAAGTCTTCTTAGATTTAAGGCATGAAAACAAAGTGGAAAAAAGCTTAAATTCACCTCAACTGTTGCTCCTTCAGCATTGAAAAACCCAAAATGAGAAAATATGTGGACAGGTGCAAACATTACTAAAAAATGTCCTTGCAAAATATCAAAGTGAGAATTTGTCAGTGTGGGTGTCCTTGTGATCCCGAAAATATATATTCGGTTGTGGGTATTCCATCACTTGCTACAGCTCTGTGTCATATTTGAATCTTCTTTAATTTTGTTTTTGACACCATTGATTCAGCCTGGTTTGCAGCTCTAAAATTGTAAAGCATCATTAAAGCATCAGTCTTTAACCATACACTGTAATCTGTGGTCTCTCACTGAGAGAGGAGCAATGAGTCCCATGCTCCTGACCAAAAACAACGAACAACAAATTTCACTCTAAACTTTCTGATTAAAATCCTGCAGCTGCGAAACCCGTTTGACGATTGACTCGTTCCTGACCGTTGAATGCTTCCTTCCTCCTTTTCCTCATCCTTCTCTCCACCTGTTCCGTCTCATTACGAGTGTTAACAGCCTAAACTTTTGGTCCATTTATTTTCTCTCCTTTGATTTAATTTTCCTTTTATTATTTTACTAGAGTGTTGTGGTTTTGTCAGACTGAAATCTCGATTGTGACGTCGGATGTTTTCTGCTGGATGGTGAAACATGTCCACTCACAACATAACTATTCAGACGGTTTTCATATTTGGCTCTTTGTTAGTTGAAAATTTTCCCAAATATTTTTTGCGCAGTTGTCGCACTTGTTTCAGAATATGACACCAATTTAGATATTATTTAGGAACAATTTTGGTAATTGAGAGCTTTCAGCCTAGAAGAGGAAAAGGTTGCAAAGTTTAAACAACTTCTTTTCTCCAACTTTCGCCAGAAAAATATTGGGAAACTGTGAGATTCCACATGAGATTCAAAGACTAAATTCAACAAGTTCCAGGAAAATAACATTAATCAGGTTTGAACAAAGAGTTGAATTTTTCTCTGACACCCTGTCTTATACATGCTGTTGGCTTTTCCTACCAGAGAACCAATGCACATCAGCAAACAGGCACACAAGTGTTTGCTGTTTGACATGGGTGCATGTGTGTGTTGCCCTTTATAGGAGGCTAAGAAATGTTTGTGTCTGTCTTTGGAGGTTAGGTGGGGGGCGTTGCATGCGTGCTAACAATGTACCCGTGTGTCCCCTGTGTCAAAATCTGGCTAAATCAAGTGAAGCATGTTGTGTGTGCGTCAGATCAATATGAGCTAATCAATAGGAGAAGACAGCTAGAAGGACCATAGGGATGAGATGTACACACCTGGTGTAAATGTTGCCCTTGTTTATATTCCACACTCGGTTTCCTCCCTTATTTTCTCTCATTTCTGCTCCAGTGTCTCATTTTCACCGTAGTTCTTCAAATATTGTATTTTTCAACCTCTTTCTGGCACAAACACACGCCATCTACCTCAGTGTTACCAACCCATCTGACTGTTCCCTTAAAACGAAACAACTTGATCCCAGACGAGAGCTGGTTTTATCCACCAGTTTGTGAAATATCTCACCCTTCTTATTTGTGCCTGTTGTGAAGCCAAAACTTCAGCTAATAATCAAATAACCACAATTAAGTTGAAGTTAAACAATGATGTCATGAAGAACTGTTTCTTGTATTTATTATAGGGTTAAATTTACTGGTAATCCTTACAGTTAACATTTGCATCTGAATGTAAACGACAACTTACTGCAAAATATCTGCCATTTAAATTCTCATACATGAATAATTCATTTGAAGTGTTTCTTCCCATTTTCAAATCTTCTAAACGTTCACAGAAAAAGTCCAAGGTTAAAAGAAGAAGTCTTGATTTGCGTGACTACAAGGACGCAGTCTTTGCTGAAACCCATTTCATTTCTTCATAATTTATTAAAGATTTTTAACCTCTCATTAGACAAATTTTACTAATAACCAAAATAGGTGTTTGTAAATGAATTGGGAACAGCTAAATCATTAAATCGAAAGTATTTATGACAAAACATTTCAAGGTTACAAGTACACCCACTGTATATTTAATAGCTTGGTCCTCTCCTGGATTTTTGCAGAACTAATTCAGCCTTGTTTTCCTTACAAACATAAAGATCTTAAAAACACTGCAAAACATCTATTCTAATGCAAATAGATACTGACTTCTGAGTGTAGCCAAAAACAGACGGGAATAAGCCTTTAGTCAGTGCTTCAATGCTCTAGGTCTCTGTTAAATTCACTCAGCATGCAAATTGACTGTAATTCACTTACTGAGTGATAAGAGTGCTACTCTGTCTCAGTAATGCCTTTATATGCTGAATATTAAATAACTCTATGATGGAAATGTCCCCATGGTTTGGATATCCAGTTTGGCATAATGTGGGCTGACCAGGATGTTGTCTTTGGACCTGGTCCGACTCAGTTTTGCATCTTGTATAAAATGATACATCCTTCATACATTTAGTTGTCTCTTCCATGCAATATCACAACTTAAAATCTCTTCCTTTGCCTCAAAACAACTGAATATAAATTGAGAATTAAAACCTGAAATGTGGTTTTCTTACTATTAAATTCTCACAGTTTTTTTTTTCTGTTTGCTCAGATTCAATATCCAAATCTTCCCCTGTTCTTTTCTTTTCTATGTTTTTTCAGATCTGAGTTTAAGCAACTCATCTTTTAGCTTGTTTATATAAAATCTTTTCTATGATCACCAGTCAATTGTATTGAACGCAGCACTGAGACCCAGTAAAAGTAAAAGTAACTTTGGAAAAAACAACCTTTCACTATGTATTGAGCTTAATTTTTATAAAGTCTGCTGTGGTATTTTAATCTTAATTGTCAGGTATATTTTGGATGCAAAAAAATCATTTCAAGTAACAAAAATAAAAGCTTGAAAACATTGGTGTGTGTGTAATTAATCTGTATAGTGTTTACTCAAATAATTGAATTTTACAATAATATTCAAACTTAATGAAGGTCTGCACATCATTACTTTCAACATATGTTTGCAGTCTTTAACCAATTAAATTTCTGTCACTGTTGTAGAGCCATTTGAGAATCATTGCTCTAGAGATTTGGAAATCTCTAGAGCAATGAGCAGAGACCTGAAATGTTCTTGTTATGATAAAAATCTGCTCGCTTCTCATAAAATATCTGTTTAAATCCATGCACTACACGGTCGCAGCAGGGATTTTGTTTCCCTGGGTATTTATTTTCTACTTTTTTTTACTTAAAAAGAGCGTGACAATTTTTAAACATAACTGACGCAGGAGCTGAAAAGTTGCTCTTTATTGATGCTTGAATGACAAGTTCAGCTGACAGGACGATGGAGAGAGACAGGCACGCAAACTTGTGAGCGCATGCATTATGCACACGCACCTTCAATCACAACGTGCACAGGAAGACAAGCACACACAAGCACAACACACCTCCCACGCTACCGAGACGCCGACTCTCCTGACAAATTGGAGCGTGCGCGAGCCTGGTTGTTTTTGGCATTACGGTTCTGTCACATTTTTGTCAGGGCTGCACGCGGTTTCATAGCGAGACAAAGAAAGCTAAAAAGAACACTCATGTTATTCTGCAATCCCGCTTCCTCCGTCCTGCTTTCTACTGATGCTGCTCGTTGGGATTGAAGTGGGAATGTGGAGCAGAAGTCAGCATCATATAATGCATAATTCTTAGTGTCCTATTGTTACAGCCCAGACTGTTATATAATTCAGAGAAGATATCCACATTGTGATTGCAAATGAAGCAGTGTCCTATGGCTTTAAATAAAAGATTTAGTGTGTTGTCTTCTCATCCAGCCTGTTGGAACAGTTTTCTGAATAAAATGCCTAATGCTTCATATGAAAAGTTAGATGAATTCACATGATTATAGCTAAACAATATGCTTTTCAAACCAACCAAATATAAAGGGGACAAAACCACAAACGCAGGTAAACCTAATGTCACCATCTCTATAGTGACATTTCAGCCACAGATTGGCTTTACTATTCATCTTGTTCTGTCAGAATTAGTAAAACACTCCTGAATTAAAAGGAATAGAAATGCTTGTTTTCTTTCTTTGCTTCTCACAAGTCATATTTATTTGACAAGAAAAAGCGAAAATAGATTTTTCCTTCTGTAGAAATAAGAATAGTCTGGCAGAACATTGCCACATGGTTTACTGCACTCAACAAATTGATGTCAATTTTCGGGTGTTCAGTTATTTTGAAGGGATCCAGGAATAATCTAACATGTTGGCCTAAACATGTTGTACATTTTCCTATTAACCTAATAATTGCTTTGTGATACATAAGAGTTCATTACTTCAAAAATGATGCCGCATCAACATTTTCACGAGTTTCCTGTTGAAACAAACATGATCAGCTTGTGATCTGCTGTTTATTTTATTACAGAGCTAACAGCATTAGCAGGAGCTAACATAAAATCAAAACAAATGGAAAGATGATGAATGGATGTGCAAAGTGACAATGGAGCAACTTCAAGTCGACATGCATCATCCTCCCAGAATGCATCGCATCGTAAACATGGCGATGTCAGTGTGACATTTTATTTAAATGAACAAAAACTAAACGGCCTGCTCTATTTTAACTAATGTTTCTCAACTCTATTGTTACAACTAGTTGTTGATTACATTTTGTAAAAAGGTCTAAATTTTGTTGGCAGTGGCACAATTCTTAATAGCAAACTATTTAGAGTTGAAGTAAGATATTGACTGTTAAAATGTCTCCATAGACTGAATCTGAGCTATCTGTTTTCATTTGCTTTCAGCTTATGAATTATGTGCTGAAAGCAATGTAGTAACACTGAGTTGGTGAGGAATATTCATGTTGGCTGAGCTCACGAATCTTCATGAGCTCCTTCTTTTGGGATAGATTTTTTTCAAAGACCAATAATGATTATTTTTGGTGTTGCTATGCCTTGTTGTTGAAGTCAGACATTGTGAGTTATTCACCTACATTGAGAAGCGGCTCATTACACTCAGAAAATGTGCAGCTTAAGTGTGTGTATGTGTGTTTGCCTAAAATATCCAACTGAAGATAATTAGCTTGTCCTGCTGGGCAGCAAGGTATGAGAGAGGCATAGGTTTTTGCATAAATACTCTGTGTTCATGTGCCAGCTATTGTCGAAGTTTAGGCCTTTTTCTAATGGAAGAGTTTTGGTGTGTGGGTGTGCGCACTCAGACGGTATTTTAACACGGCTAGCCGACTTCTTGCAGCCCACAGTTAAACAGTGACTCACAAATTCCTCTCTCACTCTGCCTCTCTTTCTCACCATCATCGTTTTTTTCCCCCTCTGTTCTTTTTCACTCCTTTTTTAACACATTTCACTGGTTTTCTGACATTTTCTTTCTCTGACATGCCTTCTCTGTTTTTTTTTTTACCCCCCCCCACCTCTGTAGGTTTGGTGCTGACTATAGCAAACTTTAGGACAGAGGTGCTTCCCCTCCAGTCTCTCCCCATCGCCTCGCCCCCCCCTCCCCCCCCTCCCCTCCCGCTGGCATAGCTCCCGTCAAACCCAGACCCAGTAAGTTAAAACACTCCTCCTCTTGATTTTTAACTCGTCTTTTTAGTCATTGATTTCCCTTTGATTGACATATGTTACAAAGTGTAAGGCCTTGGGACTCTCCTCACTTGCCATGCCTTGCACTTTTTATTTTAAGATTCAATCACAGAATTACTTCTAGTTTAGTTTGCACACTATTTGCCAGTATGCATCACTTCAAAGAAGAAAAAAAAAACATTTGGGAACTCCCAGAATCTATATTGTGATGACCAGATTGTTTTAGTCTATCAGATAATGATGACTGCAAGGTTGACATGCAAAATGACTTAGTCTTCATGGTGGCTCACCACTAAGAACAGAACATTAAAATGTAAGTAAGGCAACAGTAAAACAATACAGATCAGACTGTATCTGGTTGAAAGGAGGAACTTCATCTTCAAAGATGCATTGTGCTCTGCATGAAGGATTTTACATATTCAGACAATATTTATGACACAAGTACTGAAGCATATCGGTACTCTGCAAGGTTATGGTCAGTGAAAATTCTCAGGATAGTCCAGATTTAATCTAGAGGTCTTATGTGAAAGCCTGTAGAATAATATTTCTGCTACATATTATACCATTTACTCATACAAGCAGGTACCGGTAGTACTAATTGCTCCAGGAGAAAAAAAAAGAAGCAAATGTAATGAGCTTTATAGAAGCCCACAGTCTCACATGCTTTCATACAAAGAATGCTGTTTCCCCAAATCAAAGCCCAAATCAAAAGCAAAGCCGAATGTTCTTGTCTGTAAAGGAAAAAAAAAAAAAAAAAAAAAGTTTCCTGACACACAAGGGTGCACACGTACACAACCCCTGAGGGCCCCAGGGACTTCAAAGAGCCGTCTACTGTACCTCAGCGACACCTCAACACCAGGTGCCACAGAAATGAGGAAGGAGGGAGAGAGGGTAGAAATGGCTCTGGAGAAGGAGGCTGAACGCCAAGAACAATGTTTGGGACGATGGTTAAAAAGACGAAACAAACAAGGTCAGAACTGCAGCGAGAGATAGAGGAAATATGTGGGAGTGAACAAGGTTACGGAGAGAAAGAGGAGACACAAGAGCAGAAGTGGGGATGACGACTTGAAGGAAAAGAGAAGTTAGAAAGGAAGAAAAAGCAACAGAGCAGCAGACAGAAAGTGTGATACTGACCAGAAAGACAGAGTGGCAGAAAAGAGAAACAGACAGGGAGTTGTTGGAGCTGAAGACAGAGGCATGTGGGGGAGGGCAGTAACAGTGTGCTGCTAATACCTACTGCTGCTTTGTTGTGAAGAACCCCAGTTCCCTTTTTTATTGGTGAACTATTCCTTTAATGACAGCAGTAAAACACAGTCACACACGTACATATTGCTGTTCCTCTCTGGCTGACAGGATATAATGTACTGAGCACAACGTGACGAGTCACAGTTCAACTTTTACAACTTGCAGGCTGAACGCTTACACTCACGCAAACCAAAGTTTAAAGGCAGTGGCAGCTGTTATAAAATAAAAAGGGTTTGCCAGGGATCCATATACACACACACACATATATATATTTACATAAACTACAGTATATAAAGTCATAATCTTTTCTCACCGTTGGCTTTTAATGAACATTTCAATTACAATTACCAAAATAATTTCTATTCAGTACATGTCATATTCATGAAAAAACAAAATAATGGTAAAAATTTGGGACATGAAACCACATGGCAGGAGTCGAGTATTCTCTCCTCACTATTGCTTTTTAGAATTTTGTCCCATTCCTCCAGAAAAGAACTGGTGTAAACCTTTTCAGCTTTCTCCGCTTCTATAAGGCTGAGACCTTAAATGACTTCTTAACTAACTCTGTTGAATCGTTTGGAAGACCCATTTGTGTCCGAGCTTTAACTTACCGGCTGATATCTTGAGATGTTGTTTCAATATTTCAAGTGTTCTTCTGCAGCAAAATGCAAACATGATGTTACCATCTCTGTGTTTAAGCTTCCCCTTTTTCCTCCAAGTGCAACTATGCTCATAATAGCCAAACTCTTCAAGTTAAGTTTTACAATATTTCCAAATGTTAGGATGTTTGTCCCTGAAAGCATTTGCAAATTTTGTCTTATGCTTGGAGAAATTACTGGGATGCATTATGCACCGAAACAGGCTCATCTTTGGGTCACATCTCCATCCTTAACAGTACGATGGCTGGTCATACATGGATATGATTGTTTGGACAGATGAATGTGGGACCTTCAGGTATCTGGCAGTTGTTCCTAAGGATGAACCAGACTTGTGGAGGTGCACAGTTCTCTTCTCTGTATCATTATTGATTTCTTTAGATTTTTACATGCCACAAAATGAACAGTTAGTTTGAGGAGTTCCCTTAAAATGAATCCGCTGATCTGCCTTCAGTTAAGTCAGATGTTAGCAATTAACCAATCAGAAGCTCACAAAGCCATCACGTCATCATCTCAGCTTTTCCAAATTGCTTAAGGAATTGTAGTCAGTGTTATGTAAAAATTGGACTCTGGAAATAAAAAAGTAACGAACCATCGTAATTATTCTCGCATTTTGCAAATAGAAATGTTGTCTTGATTGACCTGAAGCAGAAAAAGTTTAACATGATTTACTGTAAAACAGGAGGGAAAAAAGGCAGTTTGTCTTTCTATACAACATATATAAACACTTTCAGCTTGCACTAAATGCTGATGGTGTAATCTGGGACAATACTCAGTATTGTGGTAGAGCTAAGAAAGGAGAATAGATTTTAATCTTATCAGCCTGTAAACACCATAAGAGTTATAAAATGGGTGAAAACGACTCCAGTCTTTGTGCAGTTTAGCTCAAAAACACATAAAGCAGGGTTAAAAAGTAAAGCGCTGGCATTTTTAAGAGAACATTTGCATGGACTGCACTTTCATGTGTTGCAGCCTTGAAATTTTCCAGAAGCTGCCCACCAGCTATGGGAAAAATGAAGCCGTCAGACGAGACATTGTGCAGACTTCTATCTGCCAATCACACATCCATCGTCCTGCGTTTTAGAAAAAGTATCAATGAATTCCAAATGTTTGTGTATTTTGTTCATATTTTATGTGATAGGCCCACGCAAAGTATTGTACAACTATGAAGTGAAAGCGTTCCCGATTTTGTATTTGTGCTACTGTACTCTGATACCACTAATAAATCCAGAGCAACCAGTTGCCTTCAGAAATCACCTAATAAAGAGAAGTATAAAGCAGGGTCAGGTTATAAAAGAATAAACCAGCCGTGAAATTAGAGCTTTGATCAGAGAAGCAGCTAAAAAGGCCTGTTTTAACTCTGGAGGAGCTGCAGAGATCAAGAGTAAAGTCTGACATTTATAGACGAGTGGCAAGAAGAAACCCGATTTTCAAAGACGCCCCTCCTCAGAGGCGAGAAAGCAAAAGTGTGAAATTAGAGAACCTTGTGCTTGTTTGCAAAACATTATTTATGATTGAAAACTAAGAACACTCTTAAGAACACCTCGATGGTGGCAGGAGATTTACGGCATGCTCCCCCGTTCTCC
Organism: Poeciliopsis turneri; assembly: GCA_922788865.1. Classification (NCBI taxonomy): domain Eukaryota; kingdom Metazoa; phylum Chordata; class Actinopteri; order Cyprinodontiformes; family Poeciliidae; genus Poeciliopsis; species Poeciliopsis turneri. The sequence continues at coordinate 56,106 of CAKLNU010001112.1, forward strand.
ATCTAGGACAGTCAAGATATCACAGAGAAGTTAAAGAAATAGTTTAATTTCTATCCTGGCTATAAATGTCCTGTTGTGGCCTTAAGCCTCAGTCTGCAGCTTCACTATTTAGGCTATTCCATCTCCACCACTCTTATCATGTACCAAATGCCTTCTAAAGTTATGCTAATTTAAAAATGCTAAATGCTTTAGGAAATGTACACATCTGGGCTGATGTAGAAAAGTTTGCATTATTTGCGGGAGCTAAAAGAGTAATTAAAAGTAAGTAATTAGAGCAGACTGGACTTTGTGGGATTGAGCCAGTTCAGCTTTTGTTTTTAAAGGAAACTCGTTATGGATTATGTTATTCTGCTATAAGTTTCTCGTCGTTACAGTTCATCAGATACCAAAGGTGATTGTTTGAAACTGAAAACTAGACACATGAACCTAACAGTGAATTTTACTTATCTTATTTACTTTTCAGATGTGGCCGAGTGTTTGTACTGTATCTTGCACTAGTCACCTCATCACTTTACAAGGGAGCAACAACTTAGCTTCTGGTACCTGATAATGATATTTTTCTAGCAGTGGAAAGACTGGTAGCTCTTTTAAAACAATTCAAAATGCACTCAGTGTTTGCAATAATGATCCATTCTGCAAAAATCGTGCGCTGAATTTACTGTCTCTATCCGAGATGCAAATGTAGCAGCTTCAATAGCAATTCGATTTCATGTTAAAATGAAATCTGTCCTAAAGATGGCCTGCGCTGCATGCACATGACTCACAAACTAGACAACAGTAAACCCTGGCAACCTTCCTCCCTGCTGACGTGTCCTTGAGCAAGTCACCAACTCCCCCAGCAGCTCCAGCGGAGGTACTCTGGAGCCGATCCCCGACCTCTGACCTCTTTGAGGAGGGTAGCGCACACAAAGAGGGATTCTCCCTGCGGGGATTAATAAAGTATCCCATTATCATTTGAATGCAGTCGATTGTATCTTTGTAAGTCTACATTTCATCCTGCTGAAGCTTTTCGGCAGCAATACGCCACATGACCTCCCTGTCTCCTGTATCCATCGGGAGAGGGTCTGCACACCAAATGTCACATGATAGGAACCAGTCGGTTTATCTCGTATACCTCCCTGCTTGCTGTTCATCTAATGAATGGATTGCAGCTGTATCCTCGCTAGTTTGTTCTTCTGCGGCCAGGATTGTAAACTGTAAACTGCATTAAAGCACAAGCCTTTCATGTACTTTTGAGTAGTCATTATAAGGCAAAACCTTTGAAATGTTATTGCTGTTGTGGAAACAAGGGGGAAAAGAACCACTGCTTCTAATATAACTACAGATATAACTACAAAAACCAGTCCTGTCCCAGTAATGGGGAGCCTGTTACAGGGTTAGAGCAGCGATATTAAGATGAGTCCTGCCAATAATTAGAGTACAGCTGTAGCAATCACCATAAAGCATAGTGAACTAGCTCCTTGCAGAAGTATTGACGCCCTTTATGTTATTTATTCTGGCTTTATATTGCACCCGGCTGAGTTATATTTCCCATTAAAGTGACTTCTGAAGGTACAGATTGTATTTAGGTATCAGAGTACAATTGCCTGGTATTCTTTTTGAAAAGTGTGCATCACTTTGCTTCCTCTTCACAATTATGTGCTTCTTTGTTTTGGCTCATCACATTAAAATCCAATTAGCATCGTCGTTTTAACCTGACAGAACTTTCAGACGGCACTGAAATTTTTATCGTTAGCAGATTTTACTATTGTATATTTATGTATCTCAGAACTATGGCTAACCGTGTGACATTTCTTTCCATGAGAGCAAAGCATTCCCCCCCAAATGTTTCAGCAAACGTTTCAGAATGTCAGGCAACTTTGTTGCACTGCTATTGCACAATACCAAAGCCCCGCTAAAGAGGAACTTAAAAAACAGCAAACACTGACATTTTATGTGTGTCTCACTGGTCAACAATCCCTCTTGTTGGCCTTTATCCCCAAATCCCCATGGACGGAGAGTCAGGAGGGAGAGAATGCTTAAATGCTTTGAATGATGGTGTGGAATGCTAAAAGGAAGAGTGTGTGTGCGTGTATATGTGTGTGTGTGTGAGGAGGGGGGGATGTGTGGCGGTGCTGGTTGGGTCCCCTGCCTGGTGTGGGATCTGGTATGCGTGACTGAACAAGAGGAGGGAAAAAAAAGGAGGGAAAAAAGCAAAACACCGAAACCTGTCGCTAACTTCTAAAAGTAGACAATGGCTACTGAGCAGGCCTGGCAAACCCTGTGCATGTGTGGTGTGTGTCACTTCACACACAGGACACCTCCTGATGGAAAGCAGTAAGTTTCCTCTTACTGCAAGACATAGCTCAAATAATTAAAGCAAAGACAAAAAAAAGAAGAAAAAAAAAGCCCTTAAAGGTAAAAAACCTTCATAAAAATTCATTAGATTAAACCAAAATAATTAGTGATGTGAATCTCATCATCTATTTTTTCCCCCCTAACTTTGCACATTCTGGTTGCATCTGAAGATGACTAGGAGACTTTGATGATTAAAAAAAATCAGCAAGGCAGAACAGTTTGCTATAATAAACGCCATGGTGATAATTAATTACACAGGCGCTGCAGCCAAATCAAGACGGCAAGCATCCATTTTGAGCCCCCTCATAAATAATAAAACAACAAATGAGATTTTTTTGTTTTGTTTTGTTCAAGCCCTTTTGATAAGCAGGACAATGGTCCTAAATATGTGGGCAGCTATTTGGAGTAATGTATTAAAATAATAAAAGGCCATATTGTTCTGAAGAAGTGCACTGGAGCTCATTGGGGAGGAATTTAAAACAACAGACAAATAATCCACACCGCTGGTTCGTTCATTATATAAATATCTTTAATTGTTTTTAACCGTAAGAATATAAAACAATTTAATTTGGGATTCTGCATTCTTTTTCTATACAAACACATAATATACAGTACATCTCTTTATTGTCAAAGACACACACGCACGCACGCATACGCGCACACACACACACACACACACACACACACACACACACAGCTTCTTCAGCAGGACGCACATCCGTTTATATTCATTTTCTTGCAGGTCATTGCATTACAATAAAAATGCGCACACACTGGCCTCAGTGTGTGCGTGTGCATGTGTGTACAGTCTAAATCTGCATGTTTTTTTTTATTTTTTTATTTGTTTTCAAAGGAAGGACGGTGAGATGAAAAAAGGGGAAAAGAAAGACGTATATTCTGCTCGTTGCAGCCCAAAACTCAAGGGAGCGAGGAAGAGGAGGGGAAAAACGATTGCTATTTATTCTAAGCATGTCTCAAAATTGATTCGGAGGGTATTTTTATTCAGAGAGATGAAGAAGAGGGTACCAATGGGGGGTGGGAGGGGAGGAAAGCTGTGCACCGGTAAGGACAACATGAATATGAATGCGTCTGTACTAATGTGGGAAAATAAGAGCACAAGACAAACCCTGATTTGTTACGATTAATAAAGGGTAAGACATAGAAATCACTTCAATTTGAAGTACTCTGAACACTCATCTCCACCAGCATGCCTTACAAAAGATACCTACAGCTCAACAGGACCTACAAGGTGTAACATCACTGTTATTATACCCTTTTCTTGTCCATGTCATTAGTAGGCATGGCCCGCTTATTATTAAGTTATACCAAGATCTTGCAGCTTTGAAATCATTAAAATGTTACAACCAATCCTTGATTTTCTCTGGTTTAAACACCTTTTGAATAAATCTGGCAGCATGGAGGATAGAGTAATGCAGCGCTACCCCTAAATCACTTGTTGCTGCACACTGCCAGTCAGCTAGCTGAAAAAAAACAAACAAATAAAAAAACATGCTTCTACAATATTCATCTTGTTTATCAGAAAGACACAGTTGGCTTTTCGGAAATACACAGACCATAACACTGTGAGAACTAAAGAAGTGCCAAAAGACCCTTATTATAGAGATGCACCGATCTGGCTTTTACCAGCCATTACCAATTTCTGGTTAAAAAAAACAAAACAAAAAAAGACCTGCAAACTCCAATGTTTTTCCAACCTATTATTTTATTTGGCTTATGAAAACAACTATTAGATATTTCTGCTGTGAAAAACTGCAGCAGAGCCACTCATGAAATTGACTAATTTCAGCAGACATCTCCTCCAAAGGTGCAGCAATTAGGCCGTAACTGGCCGACCCCAATTTCTCTTTTGTGGCCTGACCTGCCAATTCTGATGTTTTCACATAAAACAGCAAAATATATGGTGCAGCTTTTGATTATTGGGCATAGTCGAGTCCATCAAAAACAGGGGGAAAAAAAACTACAGGATGACCAGATTATCTTTCTGTATGCATCAAGCACATGTCTCTAATTTGAATGTAAGTTTTGTTAAATTAAAAAGTGCATCAAAGTACCTACTGTTTCGCTGATACATTTACAGACCAAAAAGTATATTCTATATTTGACCCAAGGATCAAGATGCATCTCTATTGTTGCTTTATCCATGTAACCAGTCACTGTTAATTATTTTTTGCAGCAATAAAAATATTTTCTGCTTCACGTTTTTGAGTGAAAGCAGTGTTTACGTATCAGTTGACAATGTTTTCCTTGTAAGATAAGTAAAAATGCAAAGTGCAAAGAATCTGATACCGACCCATGCCTAGTCAAAGCAAAAACAATTACAGGTATTTTTGCCAGGGGGTACGCTCTTAATCCTGCCAAAAAAAAAAAAAAACGACATTAAAGTTGGACTTTATCCTTTCAAAGAATGAAGCAAACACACAACAGGAAACCTTTTTTGATGTTTACGTTGGGATTTTTTTTTTCGCTTTTTTTTTGTGAAGTGATGTCGGCTTCCAATCGGACTAAACTCCACAGAAAATGGGTGCTGTTTATAGGGTTAAATTAACAAAGGTAGTCAGATTGTGTACTGGTCTCCTTTCTCTGGCTCTGCTCATGAAAGAAGGGAGGGAGGACAGGAGGTATGGGGGAGGGGGCAGACACAGTCTCTTTAGGCACATTTTCTACCAGTATCATTTCTCGGCTTTCCTTCTTCTTTTTGAACTGTATACATCCCTTAAAAAAACAACTACATACGAGGTAGCCAAACATTTATTAGGCGTGATGGCTGTAGCGGCGATTACTCGTCAAATCTGAACTCGTAGCAAAAATAAATCTCATTCATAAGTTTCAACAACCTGTCTTTGCTTTGAATATATATATATATAAAAAAATGATTTTGGATGGATGCAAATGTCAAGAATCAAAAGTTTTTTTGTGAGAAGAAAATTATAAGTTGTTTGAAAAATGACCTAAGTTACTGCAGTTTGGGCAGGTATTTCTTGAGATTTTAAAACTCAGATTTGTTAGAGGGTTTCCAGGAAGTCTTATGTTTAAGATATGAGTCTAGATGCTGCGGGGCCAACAGAATGAAAAGTTAAACAGCTGAAAAGAAGAGGCAGGTCAAAAGGAAGAGGCTCACCTTACAACAGAGGATAAGGTGAGGATGCAGGGAGGGGTTTTCTCTTTTTAAATAAAAGAAAGCCAGCTGAGCTTTTCACCCTGACTCCTCCTGCTCCTTGTGACCCCTTTCCATCCAAAAAAGAAACATACACACACACACCAAAACACTCCCAATCACCTCACTTTCTCACTCTCCGTCATCTGCCAGAGTCCCAGGTTCAACACTTTAAGGCAGGGGAGCTGCGTGATTCGCTCCAGTCCCCTCTTGGTGATCTTGGTACATCCATACAGGTCGATGCCCACCAGCTGGGTCAGGTGGTCGGCTATGAGCTCCAGCCCTTTGTCTGTGATGCGCACGCACTGTCCAATGTTCAGGGTCCTCAGCTCGTGCATCTGCCTCACCATCCGGTTTATCCCGTCATCTGAGATGTGGCAGGAGCACAGGGACAAGGACTTGAGCTGGTACAGTCCCTGAGCAATGTACGCCAGGGTCTGGTCCCCGATCTTGTCGCAAAAGGAAACGTCCAGCCCGGAGAGTCGAAGGGTGCCCATCGCAAGGTGCATAGTTCCTGTGTCACTGATGTTGTCACAGGAGCGCAGGTTGAGGCTCCACAGGGAGGTCATGTGAGACAGGTGGATCATCCCCGCATCCGAGATCCCCCCACAGAAGCTTAGATTCAACACCCGCAGCTTGGTAAGCCCCTTGGAGATATGCTTGAGTGACAGGTCTGTCAGCTTCTGACAGTCTTGGAGGGTCAGGTACTCCAGGTTCAAGCAGCCCTCTGCTGCACTCCGGGTCATGCCCGCCAAATGTCCGATCCCTACATCTGAGACATGCCTGCAGGACCTCAGATTGAGGCTCTTAAGTCTGTGGAGCCCCCAGGCTATCAACAGGAGCCCGGTGTTTGTGATGTTGCTGCAGCCGCCGAGCTCCAGCACCTCCAGGTTCTTCAGGTACTGGGCGATCCTACCTAGACTGGAGTCTGTGATCTGCTTGCAGAGACTTAGGTTCAGAACCCTTAGAGAGGGGATCTCCTGCACAAACGCGTGGCCCAGTCCGTTATCGGTTAGGTTGTAGCAGCCAGACAGGTTGAGGGACTCTATGTTCGGCATCCCCTGGATGACATAGCTCAGGCTGCGGCGCAGGGACAAGATCTGGACTCTCCGGATCCCCCTGGCCTGTAGGCTGGGGAACAAGGAAGGATTTGCCCGCCGGAGGTGAAGCTTGGCTTCCACCCCCCTCCACACCGACTTGTGGTAGGATGCATCCCTCCAAGCGATGCACACTTGGGCCACCCTGCCTTTGTCCCTCACGTCCAGGTAGCTGAAAATCATGGCCAAAATTTCTGGGAAGAGGCACGAAATGTGCGTCTCCATTGTTTTTCAAAACCCAGGCATATAAGAATCAATACTCCACACCTCCAAGGCTGAAAAAAAGAACCCCCTTCTGCACTTGATATTATGCAAAAGTAACAACAGTCCCAGTTGTTGTTTTTTGTTGTTGTTGTTTTTGTTTTTTAAAAAGTAGAAAGCAGGAGTTGTGTGCTGCTCTTGTTTTATTTTACTCCTACTCTCACTCTGAACTGTGCAAAATCGATCCAACTCTCTGGTGCCACGTGATCCGGTCTGGTTGCGCAGCAGGATTCAAATAGATATTAAAGTGAAAAAAGCAAAGAAAAACGTTAATTCCTGCTTGAACCCCGCTATCCGCCAAAAAAGGAGCAGGAAAAAGGGGGCAAAAGGAAGAAGAAGAAGAAGGAGGAGGAGGAGGAGAGGAGGAAAAAAGCGTCAATCCTTCCCCCCTCTCCCTCTTCTCTCAGACGACGCTTCCTAGTATTTTACCCACAAAAAGCCTTCCTCCGGCGGCCGAGCGGGGATCCAGACGGTCGTACATTTCAGGAGGAGGAAGTAAGCGCTGAAGCGGCAGTCTCAGCACTGCTGGCTCCGGGGCAGCTCCATGACAGGGCGGGGGGTGGGGGGAGCGGAGAAGACGGGAGTTCAGGTCGGCTTTGTGAGTGAGAGGCAGAGAGGGGCGTCCTGAGCTCAAAGCCTTTGTCTGCTCTTTTCAAACCGACTTGGCAGGAAACCCGGCACTCTGGCAACACGGGAGGGGTCGACGCCACAAAATGATGCTCACAGTAACTCCCCGCAGCCGCTTCACGTCGCTAATGACGCTTACAGTTGCTCTGCGGATACTTTTTAAGAGGGTAAAAACGAGATTTGAGGTGTTTATTCCGCGCCGGAGAGCGAGTTTATTTCGGGTTTGAGTCCGCGCACCCCTACACTCTGCGTGTGACGCAGTTGGTTTGTCCCGCCTCAGCTGGAACGGTGCGAACAGTTTCCCTTGGAAACCAACTTCTTACAATTCAGTTCACTTTGGGTTTTAACCCTTTAAACGGACCACACAGGAAACACTGACAAGCCAACAGGACAGTCGGCTTCTGCTCTGTGTATGTGTCGTTGGAAGGTTGTTTTTTTTTGCTCCCCTCCATGTTACTGATTTTAATCGTTGTTCTGAGGAATTCCCCCAAACGCTGCTCTTTGTTTAAGTCCCAATCTGAGCTCAACTTTCCTCCATTTACTTGAAATTGAAAGTAATACCAAAGTGATAGCCTATTGAATTTGTGTCTTTTTCAAAGATAGGTCGGCAAAAGGGGGGAAAAAAGAATAGAGTATGGACATTTTTTTTCCATTAAAAAAACAAACAAACAAAAAAACATCCTGCTTAAAATCGAACCATTTCATTGATTATTTTTGAGGTATTGACAGACGCCACAGAGCAATGCTCACTCACTCATAACTCCAGACTGACGCTGCTGTTTCAGCAATTTCACTAATAACATGGAATCAAAATAACCTTCATTGCCCCACAAAGGGGAAGTCAAAGCTTGCAGATTCACATAAAGATGATAAAAAAATAAACACACAGAAAGTAAGAATAACACACTGTGGTGATGGTAACAAGAAAATACTGTGCGTATGTTTAATCATTTAAATTGTGCTATGGGGTACAAACACCTCACTTTTTGACTTTAATATTCAATTGGGTTGTATTTTATAAACAGAGCTGGCTGCCTATCTAAAACACTACAGCGACAATACAAGTCTGAAAAACAAAGTAATATGGTGCTAGAATAAATTAACTTGAAAAGAAAAAAAATACATTAGAATATTTTAAAAACATGCTAATAAAAATCGAATTAATTTGTTCAAAGTATTAGAGAATTGCATTTAAAATGAGTACAGAAATATCACAGTATTTGGTCCTTTTGTATAAATTACTGTATGCAGGTGTCCACCTGTGGCTCAGCTGAAATGTTAAAGCAGCTCATGTTGATTCTTAGTTATGGTGTTTTTCATTTTCCTCTTGACAACACAATTGTGAGGTTTAGTTTCAACCAGTTGCCGTCTTTTTTTCTGACCCAAAGGGAATGTTTTTGTTTGGGCTTTTTCTCCCGTGGATGTAATGTCTGCCCGTCTTTATTATTGGATCATGAAGACCGAGCTCAGCTGAGGCATATTTACAGTTTCTTAGAGCTTCAGTTTTTGTTTTGAGTTTTGTGGAAACTCTACAAGAGATAAAACCCAAGTTGACAAGAAGTTATGTAACGGTAATGATGTTGATTTTCAGGGAGATTAATAAATGTCTGAGAATTTTTGATAACTCTCGGTTGGTTAGTTGGTCGGGAGTTAATCATGGAAGTTGGTATGGAAAATAATTGGTGAAAGTAATTGGTTCCAGATTGAAATAAGCGCACTTTTCTGGTCATATCAACCACTCAAAGTGTTTTTGCACTAGAGCCACCTAATTTCTCAAGTTGAGTTAGACATGCAGCAGTCCCTGTAGTTAGTCTGTGGACATAGAGGAAGCACAAGGGAAGTTTCAGCAAGCAAATTACCATTCCACTGTTGACAGTCTGTCGAAGGAGGACCATATGGCAGCTCAACACATCCAGCAGGCTTGATGAGCGACATGTGCGTATCTGCAGCCAGTGGGGCAGTGCCCTCTTATAGACGACCAGCTGAAGCAGGAAGGAGAAACAGCAGGGAAAAGGTAAATAAAACACCACAACCACCCTGAATGATGACAGATAACATGGCCATTAAAGCGTATATTGGTGATTTAGGCAGTGGGTAGGTGACAAGTCCCGCTGAAAAACGAAATCAACATCTTCATCAAGCTCATCAGCTGAGAGAAGCATGAAGTGTTATACAAATGTGCTGCTGGACGGCTCCTGAAATAAATCATCACTAATTTTTGAAGCTTCACTGGACCTCAAACAAGTTGGGTTTTGCTTCTTTTCGACTCTTCCTCCAGATTGCAGGAGGTGAATTTCTAACTTGCATCTTAAAAGAGGACAATTGGTAACAATCCAATCATTTGCTCCTCAGTCCAGGTTAGATGCTTCTGATGTTGTCAGGGGTTGAGGAGTGGCTTAACTCAAGGATTTGAGCTGTTGTATTCCTAGGTGTGCACATTTACTGTTGTTCTTAGAAGCTGCTTTGAGAAACTGTCCAGGCTGTAGTTATTCCTGTTGCTTATGCACCTTTTTCCTTCCACTAAACTTTCTGTTATTTTGTATGGATGAATCACATTTATGCATTAAAAGTAAAAACATATGCTATATTCTAAGTTCATGAAATAAGCGTATTAAATATATTTCCCTGTGTACCATAAATTTATAAATGAGTTTTACATTTTGAATTGAAACATTATATTAGATAAACTGCGTAAGAAACAACTCCGAATCAAAAATGTACGATTTCTGTCTCATTGTAATGTTGATGAAAACTCCACCATATTTTACATCTAGTGTCAGTAACATTTTCATACTCCTTCATGCACAATATAATTCAGGATACAAGTGAATTAAATTAATGTTTGTGGCCTCACCTCACAACTAAAAACTCGTTCTGATTTCCAGGGAGATTTGATTTCACATGTTCTGAAAATAAGGTGGATTGCTGAAATACTGATTAATTCAGTTGTTACTCTGTTACTCTCGTTCAAATCCCAACATAAAACAAGTCAGCTCGGAAGAAGATCTTCCTTACATGGCACTGAAATTAATTAGTCACTTCATGCTGTCTATTTTTAATCCCTTTATGCTATTTTTACATAAATTGACCCATTAATAGCCTGCTGATGTTGCATAAAGGATTCGTTTAGTAGATATCTGAAACAGATTCTCACTTGGAATGTGATAAAAATATTCAGGATCCATCCCTCTTCTTTTTACTCATGTTCTGTACTTTCATCAAGGGTAAAAACAAAGCAGCTAACTGCATTGTCCCTTGTGGCTGCCAACACCTACGTCCTTGGTATTCAGGGGTAGAGTGCGTCATGCATTTTCAAAATAGCAGTCCTGACATGAATACCAAGCTTAATAATGACAGAGCAAACACCTTGGGTGGGAAAGTCACAGCATCGCCCAGCAGACCGTGGCCCACTGCTCCTGGGTTCTGGTCTGTTTGATGAATCTTCTGGGACTTTGATGGAAGTGAAGCGTTTTGTCTGATATGAACAGCCTGTCAAAAGGCACTTTACGGTTTAAATAGCTTCCTCCATACATTTGTTTGGCTTATTAAAAGCAGAAATTAACAAATTATTGCACAACTCTAACTTTCGATCCATCGTGCAGACTCCAGAAAAGTTATCAACCAAAAAGCATCTGATTTCTATAACTGGTTGATTCAAAGGGAATGAATAATCCAAAACAGCTTTTACATTGCTTTGCAAAACGGTGAATATCTTCTGAACTTCTTCACATTTTGTCACATCACAACCACTAATTTAGTCAGGAACAAAGTAGTGAATAACTGCGTGGTGGAACAAAGATGATATAAAGTTGAAATACATCTCCTGTCCCTGCTTGATCTGCTGCTACCACCCAGTTTCACCAGGGAGATTTTGCGTTGATGGTGATATGTAGTACAAATTGTTTGCCTCATACGGTGCTGGGGAAAAGTATTTGTACCTTTTGAGATCTTCTGTTTTAGCTTTTGTTTCACAATGAACTGTTTAATATTGTCAAATAAACTTTAGAGTTTAATTCAAAAACATAAAATAATTGTTGGACTTTCTCAGGATGTTCATGGATGCACATCGGCAAAAAATGCAACCACTCACTTACATCCTGTGTTAATTTTAGGACACATGTAACAGGTCACACAACTTTCAGGTAGGTTTCTGTTTTTCTTTCCAGATTTTAAGAAAAATCTCTGATCACCAGAATCATTTTTTTGGAACTCTTTTATGGATATAATTTCTGCCCAATCGCTCCTCATTATTGAATCATGTGAGGTCTGCAGTGATTTGCTGTTCAACATTGTTTTATGAGCTCGTTAATTAGTAGTTGGTGCGCTCCTGGAGTAATTTCATAGGCTGATCATTTCTAGGAAGGTTAGCTTCCTAGAAATTTCTCCAAAGTTTTCCTCTCATTGTGCATGATGGTTTCCTTGTGGATCAATGAAGTCCCAAAGGTTCCATGTAAGTGATTTCTTCATGCTACAAGGTGGGCAGTAATCATGAAAGGTGCTTTGGTTTTCAATTTGAATATCTTCAGCTTATCAATTAAGAAAAATAAAACTGTACTGACACATTTAACTGTGTTAGAAACCAAATCATTGTAGGAGGAAAATACTCTTCACAGTCCTGCTCTGTAATTATGAACTACTTTTTGTTTATCTGACAATTGAAGTACATTAAAGCTTATAGTTATGATGTGACAAAATATGAAAAGGTTGAAGTGGTTCATGTCTGTGCCTATCATCAGTAGCTATACATCCCTTCCCCACATCCAGCCTCTGTATGTGTGTGGTGTGGTGTTTGTGTGGCTGCACAGCATGCATTTTTTTCCTGTTTTTCTGTCTCCCTCTGTCTGCCTCACATTCCAACTGCGTGTGTGTGTGTGTGTGTGTGTGCCCTGCTGGGGTGTGTCATAGCCCTCTTAGAAAACCCGCTGGGCCCCCGCTTAGCACTCACACTGAGTGAGAAGGAGGGGATGGAGAAGTATGGAGGGATTTGGCGAGGGAGAGAAGGGGCCAGAAGAAGAGGAGGGGAAAGAGGAAGGCATCAGTGTGTTAAATGAAGGTTTCAAAATCGAGCTCGAAGGGTGAAAAGAAGGTGAGGGATGTTAAACCGAGGTGAGAGCATGATCCCCCTGATTTAGCAGGTGTGTTTTTTTTTTTGCTGCATCATCTCTAAAGTTTCTGCCTATAATCCTGCGGTGCGTTTCTTCCAGCGTTCTCAGCCTCTTGTCTGCTCATATATTCGGGGCTTGTGTAACTTTGTGTCTGCGTTTGATAATTCAGGGGAGGGCTCCAAGAGGATAATTGCTCGTGTCGACAACACGCTTCATCTGTGCCCGCAGCGATCGCCAGTTGCCAAGGCTACGTGGCCATGTGTCAACACGTTCCCCCTCGAAGGTCGACACCTTCCTGAATGGATATTACCAACATTGACTCTGTAGATTCTCTCCCTTCTCCATGACAGAATTGCACGCACGCTGCAGCAGCAAAGAGAGAAAGCCGGCAGATCCGATGACCTGGGAGGCCTCCTCACTGTACTCGCTGAATCTTTAATGTTCCCCCAGGTGTTTCCTCACTTCACCAGGGCTTCACCTGTATCGCACTGAAACCTGGTCTCCGTGTGTGCGTTTGTGTTGATTTGCTCTGAAAGGTTCTCAGCTGTTCTCATTTACTCTCTGCCAGTGCAACATTTTACATAATCCTTCCCTGCTTACCTCCTTACCTCAAAAGAGTCAGTAATTCAGTTCCTTGTAAAGGTGCTCATACATGTTTATCTTTTAAAATAATAAAATGTTATGTGGCAGAGTTTCACAAAGCAGGGCATTAAAAATGAACGTGTGGTTTTGACAGGCAGTGCATGGAAAGGACTTTGGAGGAGTTACAGAGATACATGACTCAGGTGGGAGAATCTATATGGAAGCATTACAACAAAAGCCATCAAGTATAAAATGAGATATATAAGCCGTGTGGAAGACACTAGTGATGTGGACGACGGTGCATTCAGGAAGGCGCTGGTGATAAACTAATTGTAGAGAACATTTCATCAAACATTTCATCCCTTTTTGCTCTGCATAAGCTTTATTTTGAGCATGTGAGGAAAGCGTATTCATTTACAAGTCTTAACGTGACAATACACAACTTTTATTTTTAAAAGTGTTTTAAATAGTTAAAATTGTCACTACGTCATGGCAGCATACTTGGAGACGGATAAACCGAAAAAAATAAAAAGTTACATACTGCAGCTTTAGTTCGAAGCGCATAGAAAATGTTTGGTATAAGTTACGGATATTTATAGTTCCATTTATCAAACTGCAATGAAATATTAAACATATTTTATAATTTAAGAAACGTACCCAAATCTCACAGTGAATCAATAAAGCTTTGATTTGTTTTGGAGAAGCTTTTTTTTTTTTCTTTTAAGGTTTTGGAAATGTTCTCATGGCTGCGTTTTTAAAGAAACCTTTCAGAGGTCACGTATGAAAAACTGCAGTGTCCAGTGTTTGCGTCACATCCCCAACTCCAACCAACTCCTCATACATATTTAAAAGAGGCTTCTGACTTTGAGAGAATGTCTGTATTCACTGGCATTACCACAGTTTTTTTTTTTTTTTTTTCCCTTAGAGTCCGGGTTGATTAAATGTTATTGGGCAAAAATAGCTGGTGCAGCAGCTCTTTAGGCACCTAAAAGTCTAAAAGTAGATGTTAGACAGACCACATACAGTTATTGGTACATTTATAATTTGAGAGAAAAGCCCTAGAGATAGATTTTAGATCATAGAAATGCAGGAAAGGTTGGAATCGCGAGAGATGCAGTTATTGAACTAGATCTTTCTTCTCCATCCCTTTCCGGTCCGTCTCTTTCTCTTCGTACCTTATGTCCACTTTTCCTCCCTCTCTCTGATCCGACAGCTTGCCTGTGCATCCGACTCGCTACAGTAGGCTCATGTTGTTGTGTTACACAATGCAGCCATCCTTCTGTTTTTGCACCACACTTTCTGCCTAGGTGTGTGTCTGACTACGTGTTTGTGTGCGTGTGTGTGTGTGTGTGTGTGAGAGAGAGAGTCCTCAGCGATGCTCGCCATTTCTGCCAGCTCTGCAGTCTGACATAGGAGATTTTTCAGGCGTGCACACTCTCTCCCACAGTACTCAGCATTTTGGCATTTTCTCAATGCACTCTGTCATCTACTGGCATGAAAAGGCTGCATATTGTTCTGTGTGTACGTGTTTGGTGTGTGTTTGCGAGCCCGCCTATGTAGTTTCTGTCGGTCTGAACGTGGAAAACAATGAATTTTTTGCCTTAGATGAATAAAAAGTTGCTTACTTTTGCAAACCACTGTCCCTGCTACATGCAGTTTCTAATTGTGAAGTGAAAGAAAGGTGATGCAACGTTGTGAAGAGGTGTTTTTGCTTCTTATAAATTTGTTGGTTTTGCTTTCTTGTCAGCTAAAAAAATCAGTTTAAATTGAAAAATGTAAATAATGTCAGGCTAACATAACTCCAATACATGATTATTTTGAAAATATAAGGTTATTGTCAATCAAGTAGTGGTTAGAGACAAGGTTTAGCAACAGGAAATAAAAGTAATCTATTGTCTTTAGATGTGTCTTTCCTGCTGCGGCACAAATGACAACGTTCTAGATGTTCTTTGGTAACCTGAATAAAATCAGAGAAGAAATGCAAATTAGATCACTACCCAAGATTTATCCTTCTTATTCCCTCATTTCATATTCCCAAACTGTAGATTTTAAACTTGAATCTACTCTCCTAAAGTAATTCAAAATGTGTCAGTAGTTTGGGTGAAGAAATCTGTTTTTTTTTTTCCAATAGGTATTTGGGAAAAGCCTGAGTGAAGCACAGAGTTGCATGTGTCTGTTTAGACTTGTCAAAATGTTTGTTAATTTCTCCTGGGAAGGGATCAGGAGGCTGGTGCTGCTCAGGACTGCAGGGCATGGGGAAATCAGGGGACATGACCCAGCTGCAAGCGTCGCTCCCTGGGCGCTCTGATCAGGGACGCGGCCTCAATCGCAGGATTCTACTCCAGTGCAAAACAAGGCCAAGTGGATTTTCTCTGAAATATTCCACTTTTCTCAGCCTGAATTAATTGTATAGGTATTTGATTAAATAACATCAAAATCTGCAGCAGAATTGCTTTCTTTTTCTTTTTTTTTTTGTATTTTTATTGTTATTCGTTAGCTGCATCTGCCCGTCTATGGGTCAAAGAAAACCCCCAAATTCTTGATTAAAAAAAGTCTGGCCTTTTAGAATTGCTTGCAGCTTATGGACAACCTTTATATCCGACTGAAGGGAGTCGGATGCGCTCTTAGTACCTGCTGATTTTCCTCACTTTGTTGTCAAAATGGCTCCATTATGGGTATCAAACTTCCCTGTACATACGATAGGTTTCTGTGCCTCCACCATCAGTTGGATTCTCACAGACACTGTCATCAGTTTTATCAGTGTGCCAGAAGAAGATCTGAACCTGAAGTTTTTTGGGGTTTTTATTTTTTATGAGTTGCACTGCAACATTTCTCAGCCTGGATTGTTAAAATACACCCTGAGTATTCCTCCGTCTGATAATCCTCCCCCATCATTACCTACAATGCCATGCAGCTGGGGGCCGTATTTCACGGCGTGTGTATGTGTGCAGCCAGTCTGATCATGGTGCCGCGTGTGTTAGTGAGCTATCAGGCTCCGTGCAGCACCCAGATATGCTGCCATCAGGATAATGAACCAACACTATCTCATCCCAACGGGTTTGTGGGAGGCTCAAAACAGTCGGGGAAACTCCCACGTGTCGTCACACATTAAGTGGAGCTTACTTTGTTCTTGAAGACCTTGCAGAGACGTTCTGATGGATTGCTAATGTAGCAGTGGGACTCTTAGTATGCTGTGAAATGGGCCTAAGGTCCAGATAAAGTGACGCTGTTATTTTTATTGACGGAAAATTCAAATGTTTGAGTGGAGACTTGATTTTGTTTGACTTTATGCCCAACATCGGGGGACTGATAGTAGCTCATTTTTGCTGGTGTGTTTTGAAAGATTTGCGACAATCTGACATAAACCAAAAAAAGAAACTGCTTCACGTTGCACATAAACAAATAAAGCAAATCTAAACAAATGTTGGAACAAGCGACGTTAACTTGACAGAGATACGCAGAAGTGTGAGGGAAAAAAGCAAGAAAGAGCTCAGAAGTAAAGCGGGAGAACAAAGCAGAGTGCTGCAGAGAAACAGATGGCGAGACAAAGCAGAGAGAAGTGTGAGAACGAGTGAAAAAGAGACATAGAGAGAAGTACAGAAGGGATATATTTAGAGGGAAAGACAGAGAGAGTTTTAGCCTCCCAGCTAGAGGCATGACTCATCTTCTGCCAGCTGACATAAGGATGGATGGAGACAAGGAGGAGGGAGATGGACGGACAGAGTCTGAGAGAGGGAGAAGAAGGAGATGGGAGGGGACGGAGGGCACAACGGAGGTGGGAGAGAGAAATGGAGGAGCGGGGATGCAGAAGCAAGGTGGAAAGGAGAGATGGAGGGAGAATAAACCAAGATGGGTTTCCATGTATGGTTGTGTTTGTAGCCGGAGAGAGAAACAAAGAGGCAGATTTAAAGCCTAAAGCTTCTTCAAAGCTACTTCCAACTCTGTCTGCATGTCCCTCTGGGTGTGTGTGTGTGTGTGTGTGTGTGTGTGCGTGTGCGTGCGTGTGCGTGTGTGTGCGCGTGCGCGCGCGTGCATGAGAGAGAGGACGATTTCAGCTGTAAATTCCCCTGCAGGCGGCTGCATTTGGCAGATTGCTGCAGAACACGTGTTCATGATTAATAGAAATGCATTGAAAAGGGTGACACTGAGGAAAAAGAGCTTTAATGTGAACGTAGAGGAGTTTAAAATGTTTTAAAGTCTGACATTAATTCTGACTTTCAGGCCTTTTGTTGCTACAGAGACTTGTATCATCTCTCTCCCAGAGGAAGCTTTGACGTCTTTGCATCCAGGGTTCCTAACACAAAGTAGAGAGTCACTGGTCTTCCACCCACACATTTAATTTCAATGGCGATCAAGGGAAATAATTTTACTAGTGGTTTATGAGTGTGTGTTTCTATTGAGTCTTGATTTTCTTAAAGTGTTCCAGAAGAACCGGCAGGAGTTTACAGAAGCAAAGGACTCACAGATGAGACGGATGTTGAAATAGACTGTATCTGTCTAATAACAGAAGTAAATGAAAATCCAATAACCTGAGATCCTCTCTAATGAATCATCGATAGTTTGCTGCAAAAAACAGCTTCTGTGACCAAAGGGGTGATGGTGAGGAGGAGTTAAATGTAAAAGGGGGGCAAAGGTGGAGGAAAAATTAATAATATGAACAAAATAGGCGCCACGTGGCTCAGCAGTGGAGCAGGTGTTCTGTAGGCAGAGGTTCCAGTCCTCAATGCAAATGCTCCTGGTTTGATTTCTGGCCACTGCTTGTCTTCTCTTTTATTCTCCACCCTTCTTCCTGTTCAGCTACTAATGAATAAAGGCCACCGGTGAGATGTAACAGAGTGGCAGCAGCTGAGAGTGCAATTAGAGAGCGAGCAATTTAAAAAGAATGACTAGCAGAACAGGAACTGAACACAGGCCGGAAACTAAAAAGCAACCCTGAAGAGCTTTTGTTTTAGTTCAACCCTGCATCCATTTTCCAATAACCTCTAACCATCTTTTTTTTTCTGTTCCTGCTGTTCGAATCCAAATTCTCGTTGTTTTTGTGAACATAACGTAGTTTCAGAACGCAGGCAGATGGATCAATCAGGAGCTTTCTAAAAGCAGCACTGATGAAAATACAGAAGGAGTAAAAATGCTTGAAAGGAAGCAAAATTCTGAATTATTGTGTGTTTGCAATTTGCTGCTGGAGACTGAGCAATGGAGTCTAAGCATTGACTGAGATTCAGCCCAGAAAAACATAGATCAAAACTTTATTGTATTTTGTGTTTCACTCACAGAAATGTTGTATTAGTTTTTGTTTGTATTTTTAAATTGGCATTTTCACTTTCACAACTTTTACTTTCGCAAAAGAGCTGCGTTATTAATATGATCAGACTGGCACAGTTTCAGTAATGTTTCCCAGTGCTTTACATCTATAGCAGATGTAAAGCAGGTACATTTTTCTTAAACTGTTCATATTACTGAAAAAAAATATTAACATTTGCCATTAAAAAAAATAACCTGTCTAGATGTCTCGGCGGAGATGAAGGTGCTAAAAAAAAAAAAACCCGAAGTTTGCTCTGTGCATCCTCAGCTTTCTCCTCCGCCTGAACTCTCTCCCTTTAACTAATGAGCAATCAATTTAAAAGTGACATTCATTTCCCAGAATTAATACTTTGCTTTCTGGCACCAGCGGCTTCCTCGGGGCACCAGCTCAGCCTCCATCAGCCGACTGCAGCTGCTTTCCCTGCAGGAGGGGAGCTGGCTGCTGCTGCCGCTGCTGCTGCTGCTCCTCCAGTCTGGCACTGGAGGCAATAAAAAGGGAGGCTGGTGTTAATCCAGAGAGGAGTTGCCGACTTTCTCAGGCATTGCTCCCTGTTGCACGCCTATTGCTCATATCCTCCAGGGACGTGCCGCCCTCCCTGCGCCTTCCACCCCTTTCTGCCGCTCTGGATCCTTTGCATGGACACTCCCTCCCTCTTTCACCGTCTGCTCTCTCCCCTCCCATTTCTTTCTTCCTCTTACTTTGTCCAAGTTGTGCCTTTCCCACCCCTCCCTGCCTCCCTCGCTTTACCCCCATTTATTTATTTATTTCTGCTGAAGGGACGTCTGCGGCCCAACTGCTCCTCCTAGTGTCGTAATGGAACCATTGCATGCAGGATTCGAGTTATCTTTATTCTTATATTTCCAAAGATGAACGTGAACACAACTGAAAATAGGCCCTGATGTCGTTATTAAAGTAAATTTTATTAATCTGGATAGCAGTAGATGGCGCTGTAATATTAGTCTATTTAATCCAATGGCTGCTACTCAATGATTTTTCTAATTCCTGTGTCCCTCTCTACTGATGCAGACTTTTGTTTTCCTGATATAATGTAAAATATTAAAAGGCAACATTTTATAACCACTTTTAATTCTTTGCATTTTCCTTCCAAACAGACAAACTTTCTTGTAATCTTTAAATTGTTTTGGTCTATAGTTATGCTTTTTATTTCTGTCTTTTTTAACTTTGAAGGGAGATTATTAATAGCCAATCATCGTATATAGCAGTTGTACGCTTTAAATATTTACCATTGTCGTCATGTTACAATAAAAAACGTGAATATATGGTATTGGGACACTTTCAATGGACTTTTTATGCAACTTTGCATTAAAAGTGTTATTTATCAAATGACAACAGTCATAACAATTCAAGAAGACGGCTTCATTTTCATAACATGCGTTCAGATGAAGTGTTACCGTAAATTATTAGGGCATCAGAGTAAAGGAGACTAAAACCAAAGGCACATTTTTAATTATTAGTGAAATATAAAAAAATAATTTTTTCTGGTGGGTAGCAAGATGCTGTATTGTTAGCTGCATAATCTTCCTTCCACGTCAACATAGTTCATGTCTCTGTGTTTGTATATGTGCAGTAAAATACTTTGTAGTTTGAAATTATGTGACAAAATACTTTTAACCTCTAAGAACAGCAGTTTAATGTTAGGTATTGAATTATAGTGTCTGTTGTTAAAATGTTAAAGAAAAGAAACTGGGAATAGTGGTATAATATGTCAGGGCAACTCGGAGTACAGTTGAGTAAAAAGCAAAACCAACCAGCAGATCAAACATCTGAACAATAAAATAAAATAAAAATCAGTCAAAATAAAAAAAGACTGCATGGAAATAGGAAAAAATATATGTGTAAAAGTTTATTTATATGTGTAGTTAACATCACTAATGCATTTTACTGAGTCATTACTGAATGTTTGGTGATAACTAAAAGTTATCATCATCTTTTCCCAGATGGGGGCGCTGTCATCATATTATTTGTCTCATTTGCTTCCCACATTTGAGAGGAGAAAACTACAAGAACATAATTTCTTAATCTCATATCATGCATTACTGTGGATGTATTCACTCTGTAACAGGTTTAAACGCTCAAAGAAGAATGACACCTTTTTACCTTCTGTACCGTTGTCTCAGTGTAGCGCACACACTATTTGGCAGTATGATACTGCGAAATAAACGAGGATCTAACTTGTTAATCTGAGTATTTGTAAAGCTGTTCTTTTCCTACTTTTCGAGCAAAACAGCAGAGAGGAGCTCATTACCAATAGCGCTTTATAGATGTTTTGATCGGTTTCTCTAGACTTCAGGGGCCTCCCATTCAAGTCCTCCTTTGGCCGAGTGGATGCGGTCTTTATAGAGAGGCACTGAGTTGGATCAAAGAGCTGCTCTGCAGGTTCACCACCCACCGACCCGCCTGCAGTTTGTCTTATAGACCCGGTTATGAATTGAGGAGCGCTCGCTTCAACACGCCTTTTCTTTTTCTCCTGACCGTCTGTCTGTGAATGTGTAGAGTAACATCTGCGTGTTCCTACGTGTGTTTGTGTGTGTGTGTGTGTGTTTTATTTTTAAACTCCAAAGAGGGGGAAGGATTAGGAGACTTTTGAGGCACTCACCTTTTGCTCAAACAAATCATTCACTTGAGCTAGTAAAAGGAATCTGACCCACATGAACTTTTAGAAAAGACTGGTTGGAGTTCAGCAAAGAAAAAAAGTTCAGCCCCCATTCACATGTATGGATGGATGGATGGAGAGAAGGAATCAACAACTGGATTGTCACACTTCAATCACCTCAGGCCACAGTCTGTTGTCTACAGGACCTCAATAAAGTATCCACACCTCACATTTTGTGACGTTACAGCCATAAACCAGGATACTTTATCTTGAGTTTACCCAACAAACCAATGCAGGTGTTGCAAGAAAGTGGGAGGAAAATAATACATCTTTAGCATGACACTGCCACTGCTGTGTTGCCTAGGGAACATCAGATTAAAGCATCTAGTCTTAAAGTGCTTCTACTCTGCAGCGTTTAGATCATTCTCTGCTCCAATCAAGTGAACGGTTAATTACTAGGCCTTCACAACAGAAGTAATTCAACCTTTTGGTTCAGGTGTGTACTAACAGGTATATATCCAAAAATTGCTGTACAGAATTACTCAAGGACTGGAGTTGCCGATTAAATATACAACTCTATTTTTATTATTATTATTATTTGTAATAAACAAAACAAAACTCTCAACTTATGTGGTTTCTTTCAAAGTCACAACCATGCAGTACTATTTGTAGAAGCCGATTGAAGCATGATCCATAAGTGGATATTCCTGCAAAATATTTTATAAATGAAAATACAAAAGTGAAACCAATCATCTTTACTCTGTTACCCCTAAAAGTATTCAACAAATAACCCTCATTAGGCACTTAATTAGCAAATAGATTTAAATCCAATCCCACATGGTGTTTTATTGAGCTGTATCAAATAAAAGGGAGTGATAAATGCATATACATGTCACACTTTTCACGTCTGTATTTGCAAAGTTATTTGTAAACCATTTTCTATCCGTTTTTTTGTGTCGATCGATCAAATAAAATCTCCAATTTCTCCCAGGTTTTTGGTGATGTGGAGAACAAACAGGATACACAGACATTTGCAGAAGGATGTGTCAGATCCCTGATGCGTGTGTGGTTTCCAGTTGTTCATCTGATCTCCTCTCACGTGGTGACAGGAGGGGGGAGGCGGCTCTGGACTGAAGTTTGGGTGCGAAAAAGAGGAGGAGTGTAAACTTAAACAAGGAATGGGAGAGATGGTAGTATTAGCAGCTGCAGGGGGACAGGAAGGACAGGCAGCAGTCTCCTCACTTTTTGTATTTCCAGATTTTAATATTCTTGTTCATGTGTGTATTTTTATTTTACTGGCCAAACCAGACAGCTGGATTCTGCACGTCACACATTGGCTTGTTTCATTTGTCTGCTGATAGGAAACTTCTGTCATAAAAATAATTTTATGACAGAAACTGTTCATGACGTAAACTGTTTTACGCACAACGTTTTCATTTAACAAATGTAAAGAAAGTGGATTTTTCCCCCCCCTCTGATTGATTTCAGATGATCAACTGCTTGACACCTTGGGATAAACTTTTAATTTATGTACATATACATATTTTTCTGGCTTATTGTATTCTGCGCAGGAAGAGTCTGATAAGAATAGGAACATTTGGCACACTCAAAGAGGACTCGCGAGCTGGACCCGAACTCGCACCGTCTCCATTAATTAGCCGGAGCAGAACGCGTGGTGACAACCTCTCACGCATGTCTCCACAGCAGAGCACTTTGCCCCGCACCGGCTGCTCGGCGGCGCCGCGGCGGACGATCATGGACAACGGGCCCGTCTCGAGGAGTCGGACCGGAGCCGTCCGACATCTGCTCCAGCTGTCGTGCGTCGTCCTCGCCTGCAGCTCCCAGCTTCTGATGGCGGAGGCGACTTCGTGGTGGTGAGTGACTGATAACTGCAGATGCCGTTTTGAATGATGTCCGTGTGGTTCAAGTGTGATTTGCAATTTGGAGCGTCGTTCGACGCGTAATTTGGGGATGTATTTCCTCCATGTTCCGCACCAGTTTTTCTTCTTTTTCTTTTTTTTTTTTTGTGTGTTTTGTTGTTTTCTTATTTTAAGATGCATTCATGCAGCTGTTTTTATTTTTTGTTTTTTGCTTTGTGACGTTGGGTGCTGGGTTTGAATGGGACAAACGTGAAGGCTCTGTCACAATATTTACCCTGGCTGGCCTCCCAAATGGCAGAGCCTTGTACCTCCAGGGTGCTTTAACCACACTTGTTTTAGAAACTGCTTTAGTATTAGATGAGCATGCTGTTGAAATGATGTTGCAGACGTTCACATGACATGAGCGAGCTGCAGAATCAGCAGTAAATGGTTTGTTTCATGTACTGAGCTGAAGAGTAAGGGGTTTTTTGGGGGGGAGGAAGGTCAAAGGGAAGGAATCCAAGGAGTAATAAAGATAGTGGCTGTAGAGATGTTCTCCACAGGAGTCTATTTATCTGTGTTTTATAGCCCACTTGTCCCAGTAAAACTTACGCCTGACTTTTGTGCTCTGCCAGCATTCCAGAGTCTCAGCTGCATTCCCACTTTTAATCAGATTTCAACTTCAAATGCCGCGCATCTTTTCAGGTCTCTAGGTCTGACCCCGATCCAGCGGCCCGAGATGTACATCATTGGCGCTCAGCCTCTCTGCAGTCAGCTTTCTGGCCTTTCACAGGTGAGTTTCCTCGCACCGTGCATGGGAATCCCCCCCGTGGGGACGGCTCAGAAGTGTCGAGCCATTACTCAGCTAATCTCTGCTAATCTCGGCTGCTGTTCCTATGTGGCCCCGCAGAGTCAGAGGAAGCTGTGCCAGCTGTACCAGGACCACATGAGCTACATCGGAGACGGAGCGAGAACGGGCATCAAGGAGTGCCAGTACCAGTTCAAACAGAGGAGGTGGAACTGCAGCACTGTGGACAGCACGTCCGTGTTTGGACGGGTCATGCACATTGGTGAGTTTTTCATGCTGGATGTGTTGGTTAAAATTCAAGGCAACAGCAGGTTTGAGGTTCCTTCAAGGAAGTGGTACTGTCATTTTCTGTTTTTTTTTTTTCAATCTATAGGGTTAAAAACCCAAGAGCATCATGGGGTTGTTGTTTAGAAAACTTATTCTTTTTAATAGACATGAGCTGGCTACCTTTGTGAGGGTACACCAGAGTTTTATAAGGATTCAATAGCATAAACATTTCACCACAGTTTAGTCCTTAAGTCTATAGTTTCCTGTGTTGAGCAGAGGTGAGCTGCCCCTCCCCCACTTGCTGCTGCACACTGCCGGTCAGGCTTTAGTCTTTCAATGCAATGTAAAATGTATATCAAGGAACATAAGGGAAAACTGTAGCTTCTTAACCTGATTACAGAGTCGACGTGATTTGCTTTTCAAATGCAACTTTTACTAGATTAGAACACTGGGATATATTTCTTTGTTTTGTTCAAATGCAGAATTTGACTCATCAGGGAAATAAAAACAAATCCACCAAGTTTAAAGCTTGTATTTGGGTTAAAGTTAATGGTTTTGGATTTGCTACATGTTTACCTGAATTAGTCAACTGTATTTGTCTGGCATTGATACCAAGAAAATTGATATAGCTGTACATAAAGTTCATATGTATAACTAAAGGTATGGTACCTTTAGCCAACTATTCATGAATGAATCAACTATTAATTGATTCACCACTGATCAATACTTAAAATAGGAAATTGAAGCAGTAACGTGAAAACATAGCAAACTGTTATCTGTATTTCAATCTGGTATTTTCCCTTACTTTACCGTAATGTTTTTTTTTCCTTCTATAATCATGTAAATCACTTTGAAATGCCCTGCTGTTGAACATGTGCTTTATAAATAACGCCACCTTGTCTTGAAGAGACACGTGTATTGTGGAAGTATGAAGACTTTTGGACCAAATTTCTTTGAAAAATGTCAGAATTTATCCCATAATGCTTTACAAGCTGGCCGAAAGAATCCCCTTCTGCATCATATAAATACAACAACAATAAAAATATCCAGTAATTCAACAAATTTAAGATGTTAACTTCCAATTGCTTCCCAATTACCAATCGTATTATGTTCAACCGGCTCTTATTTATGACAAATTAAAATTTGGACCAAAAGCACCGAGTTAACAGCTTCTGCGCAGGCGCAGTAAAGAAGGTTCGCAGTTCAACGCACCATCGACAGAAGTCACGCGTAAAGACGCTCGAGGGTGAAAAAAGAAACAACAACAAAAAAAAACCCAAGTAGCTTCAAAACATGCGCTGCATCTCCGGTGTTATGAGTTTCTGTTAATTTCGCTCCGTGTCCAGCTCGTTAAAATCCCCTTCAGGCGACGTGGGAAACGTCTCATCAACAAGTAAGTGTCAAATCCGCTGCAGGCGGTCAGTCCGTCCGAGAGCTGCGGCGTTTGCTGCCCTTCTCTCTGCCTGTCCGTGTTGACGGCGCGCTCTGTCCTCCAGGTTTATACGGAGGTGTGAGGCAGCGTCATTGTCCCGTGGCTCTTCTTTTGAAATGCGCAGAAAGGCGAACTAACATCGAGCCGGCAGATCCGGACCTGCTATTTGAAGTCGAGTCTCCAAAGTCCCATAAAGCTGACGGGGGGACTGTTTCTTTAAAAGCGCACCGAATAATAAAAAAAGCTCACACGCCTTGTTTTCTTCTTTTCATGCATACCTTTCTTTCTGTCTGTCTGCCTGTGTTGATTCCAGGCCCATAAAAGTATCTGGCTGCTTTTTAGACAATACTAAATACTCCAACAGAAAATCCGCAACCAGAAAGATTCATATTTTATATTTGTATACCTGTTTTGATATAAAGCATAATGGCTCTACACCCAGGGAGACATGGCTGGGAGGGCGGCTCAATTAGAACCTAAAGTTACTGCTGAGTTGCTGTGTCACTTAACAGTCACAAGGGTGCAGGCTGCAGCTCCACAAAGCTTAAATGAGGATATGGTTAGTTCTTTCCAAGTTGTTTGTATTAACTAAAATTACAGCATAATTTTATCTCCAGAATAGACATTCAAGTTACAAAACTGGAATATCTTATGTGACCTCAAGTCAGGATGCTGTTTGTTATTGTTATGGAAATGACTGACATTCAGGTTTATTAACTTCCTACTTGTCAGCCTATTGATCTCATCCGCTCTGTTTGCTTTTTAAGGGGTTATGTATTAATGCAGACGGAGACTTGGTGCTTTTACTGTGTCGTCCTTTTTAAACATGGTGTCACTCTGAGCAAACTGAATTCAATAACATTGACACGGGTGATGATGGTAAATTATTTGTGGCTTGATTTAAATTAGCTCTGCTTATATCGAATGATTGAGTTTTTAACAGACAATTAGACACAAGTTCTTAGACATCCGGAAATCTGAAACTCTGTTTTGTTTCCGTTACTAATCAATTTTCAGGTAGAGTCAAGAAAATGTGTACGCTTTTATTTAGTGTTGGGATACCAAATAGATTTTGAAGGTTTTACATTAAGTTGACTGACAAAAAAAAAATTGCCCTGCAAATGTAAACGTCTTGAAATTTTTTACATTCTGTGATTTTCTTACACCAATAAACGGACGACTCAGTTGGACTGTTTTGTAAAAAAAAATACAAATAAAAATAAATAGGGAAATGGTGTATAAAGCTTAGACATACATCAAGTATTACCTCAAGATGGCTAAGTACAAATTCACCTGACTCTTTTCAGAATTGTATTATTTTAAAAGAAAGTATCTTCTTTTTCTGCCGCTTAATCAGTTCATAGATTGTGAAAGGTTATATTCAAAATTCAAGTAAAAAAATAATCTTAACACACATAAGGGTCTATAACTGTACCAAATATTTTTTTCAAATGTATTTTATCAAACTAAAGCTATTGTCCTGTTTGTATGCGCAGTCTCTGAATCTTTAGTCACTGAATCTTTAGCTTCTAAAAGCATTTAGAAGCTAATCTTTAGACCAATAGCAGAAATAAACTTATATTAAAACTAAAGTCGCAAATGTTTTTCTTTTCCAGGTTACACTAAAATCAGTTTCTTCATACATTCCTAATTGATCCTAGTTACAAAACAACCCAGGCAAGCTCAATTTATTACTCAAACCAGTTAAAAAGGTTTCTTGTAATATGTTGAAGTGGGAATAAGATACACTGGAAGTCTATGATGGTGATATGTAATGTACTAAAGATTGAGCAATGATAAATGCGACAGAAAATTGCACCTCGCATCATTTTTGAAATCTAAGAAAAAACATCTCTTGGTTTTTCACTTCACCAGGCTCAAGGGAGACTGCATTCACGTACGCCATCAGCGCGGCCGGTGTCGTCAACGCCATCAGTCGGGCGTGCCGCGACGGCGAGTTGTCCACATGCGGCTGCAGCCGCGCCGCCCGGCCCCGCGATTTGCCACGCGACTGGCTGTGGGGAGGCTGCGGCGACAACGTACATTACGGCTACAGATTCGCCCGGGAATTTGTCGATGCCAAGGAGCGGGAGAAGAATTACCCGCGTGGGTCGAGAGAGTCTGCTCGAATTCTCATGAACCTGCACAACAACGAAGCGGGGAGACAGGTATGATGAACCAACACACACCGCCACTTTTTCTTCTGCTGTGGGAACTTTGGTGGGGGAAATGTGTTTTTCCTCTTTTTACCCGCATACTATATCTGTATGTCTGTTAGGAATGTGTGTCAAAGTTGATGTGGCCTTCCCACACTGTGAGTGTGTGTGTGTGTGTGTGTGTGTGTGTGTGTGTGTCGGTTATTTATTGGGAACCTGCAAATGGTACAACTGCTAACGCCCTTGGAGTTTAGCTGGGTCGCCCAGGTCAAGGCACATTCCAGCGCTTTAACGCACAGACACACATTCACAGATAAACACGGACAGATGCAACACATTGGACATCAACATTATTATTATTTGGGAGATGAAATTTGGTGGATCCATTTCATGGCATGTTTGCAAGATGTCACGTAATTTTAAATCTGCACTTTTAGTCATAAACCGTCCGCCTTGCCTGTTTGGGTGCAGACCGTTTAAGCTATTTACAGGACAGAGACATGCATGTGTGTATGCACAAATGCCCTGTTTGATTTGTGTGAGAGACAGTGAGCCCAGGTTTGTGTGTGTCAGAGGTTAAAGGTGAGGGTCTGGAGAGCTTGTGTTTCTGCCGACGGTCCCGTTGGGGCTATAGAAGAAAGTATGAGGAGGAAGATATACTGCCGCAGCTTTGTATTAACACATGCTTCCACATACGCATACTCTTTTGAAATAACTTTTCCTTTCTTCTCCTGTTTGATCCTTCGCTTTCATTGTCGTCTGTCCATCAAAACGGAACAGAGGAGAAGAGGGTGATGAAAAAGTGGGGAGGAAGACAGCTTCTCTCCTCCTCATCCCTCCTTTCTGTCTTTCTTCTGAGGACACGCTGGTTTGTCGTAAGTGGGATTTGTCTTGCTTGGCTGAACAAGGCAAACCACAGAGTCTTTGTAGAGGATGTAGAGGCCTGCCACCGTGTTTGTGTGTGTGTGTGTGTGTGTGTGTGTGTGTGCGTGTGCGCGTGTGTGTGTGTGTGTGTGGGTGTGTGTGTGTGTGTGAGTGTGAGAACAGCCAATAGTGTGGTCGTCTGTGTGTGCTGACGTCTGGAGGAGGGAGGAAGGGAGGAATCTTTGTCAAACTTTTGTCACGAACCAAAATTAGATGCTCATGCAGCTTTCTGTTTAACATAAAAAATATTCCTCAGTTTGGTGGTTCATAAGGTAAATTCTGTTGAAAACCTTCCATGTGGCAGATTTACACGCAAGCAAATGGTCTCTTGCAGAGCCTATCATCTGGACAGCTCACCTCACTTTCAGAGGACAACAGAGACAGAACACACAAACTCAATGCAGAAAACTCCAGACCATAATGGGAGCCCAGGTGAAATTTTTTTTTAACAAAGAACAAATTTCTTCTCCCAATCTGCTTCAGGTGTTTCTTCATAAACAACATGAGGCAGATGACAATTGCAGTGCCCTGAAAACATATCCGGAGGAAAACTAACAATGCACATGACCATAAACATACCAAATCCACAGTGACACAAGGTGATGACAGATGCTGTGGAAATGCTTTTCTTGAGCAGGTGCTGTTATAAGAAGCCGGAATTAAGTCTGTTAGTAAGGCTGAGAACTTGCCATAGAAAACTATAATGTAATCATCTGGTTTTCCAACAGTTAGGTCAAAACAAAGACCGTCTTTTAAAATACAGTAACACCAACAATACCAGTGAAGCATAGACGTGTGTTGGCTTTTTTTCTTAACTTCTCACTTCATTCATAGATTAGCCTGGCATAAAAGGCAGCCTGTGTTCTCCATTTCTGTCCTTGTGTGTTTCAGACACGGGCAAGTGCACACCCATACACACACTCACTCACTCTAACCCTGACTGAGTAAAACCTATTGTGCTTGACACAGAGAGCATGTCTCCACCATGGATGACTGACCATGAAGGTCCAGAGTCACTGTGCCCAGCAGGCATGACCCACCAAATACCTCACCATGGCTCTGGAGAATCAAATGCATGCTTTGACTGGACAGAATAGGATTCCTGGCTGCTACTATTTTGTGGTAAAAGTATTTTTTTTCACGGGAGAAATAAGTGTTGTAGTTATAATATCTCAAGCTAAACCACCAAACGTGTGTAGCCTTAATAACAAATACCATTGTCCTCTGTTTTCCGTGGCTGTCTGAGGAGGTCACGGGGGTCGGATCGCAGGATTGCAGGGTGCCGAGTGCTATGCCTGCTGGGTAGTAAAGTAAAGGTCTGAAAGCAGGGGGTGGGAGGTGGCACGCAGGGGTCAGGGGTGTTTGGGATGCAGAGGTTAACGGAGGTGAGAAGGTAATTGAGATCAGGCAACGTGAGGAGAGAGAATGATGGGTTTCATTAGCGTCAGGGGAAATTAGGAATCGGAGGTAAATGATTCAGTGAGTAAATCTGTGGTAGCTTGTCTGGTGCACACTAAACTCTGTGCAATGCTCAACAAGAGCGTGCGTAATTTATGTAGGTGTTTAGGATTGGGGTGTTTTAATGTGGCTTGTTTATTAAATGTTGTTTAGGTGACCTGGTAAAGCTGCAAGGTTTACTGCTGCAGAGACCATAAATCTTCTATTTCCTGTTCTGTGTTTTGTTTTAAACAAACCCATATGTTCAGAACGCAGCAACATCCTACAAATTACAGGCTTTCTAAGAAAAAAAAAAAGTGAAAGATCATCAAATGTTTCCAATGTTTGACTTGTGGTTTTAAAGTTAGCTAAGGGTGAAGGAAGTCAAGCAAATATGTTCATTTTTTTACAATCTTTTTAAAGAAGAATGCAACTTTGATAACACTAGTGTTTAAGAGTATCTGGGGAAAGTGGTGTACCCATTTTCATCGATACACCAAAATAAAAAACTGTGCAATCAACTGCTTTTTGAAGTCATCTACTGGTAGCCCACCTGTAATTTACTCTGCGAAGGATTTTTTTTTTTAAATGTTATTGCATAAAGAAGATCATAAAGACCAAAAACACAACACACAGGTCCCAAAGACTTGCAATTGCAGGAAAAGGTGGTTCTATTGAGCAAAAATGGTTGTTTGCACAAATACACCACTCTATTAAGAGTTTGACAGAAGTCTTTTTCATTCCTTTCCACAATGATTCATTAATTTATGGTTTCTATCAGACAAATTTCCCATAAAATACCCAAAAATGTGTGGTGGCAACATGGCATTTTGTAATGTTTAGCAAGGATCTCCATCAGGTATTTTCAAATTCAGAATAAATGTAAAAATATTTATATATACAGTTTATTAGTCATTTCCATTCATTGTGTTATTTGGAAAAAGACCTCACACTGTAAATTTGACTCTGAAACAGTCTGGCACGTTGACATGACAAATTGTCGCAGAAAGTCTCTAGTTACATATTTTCACCACTAGATGGTAGCAGAGTAGTATTAAAACTAAGAATTCAGACTTCTGTACTTTGCCGTCATGCTGGTTGTTTTCTCGTAGGAGGATTTATTTACAGATATATGAATGTCTGTCTTTCACCAGGCCGTCTACAACCAAGCCCATGTCGCCTGCAAGTGTCACGGCGTCTCCGGATCCTGCAGTCTGAAAACGTGTTGGCTTCAGCTGGCTGACTTCAGGCGAGTCGGAGAATTTCTGAAAGAGAAATACGACAGTGCTGCGGCCATGCAGATTGGACGCAAGGTATTCTTTTGATATGTAGTGACCACACACATTTACTTGAATGCTTTATTGGTGATATGTGCTAAATAGATACACTTGACGTTCCCATGGTTTTCCTTTTTAATGACTAGATGTCTGAGACTTTGAGGAAGTTGACTTCTGATAAGCTCAGCTGAGAAACCAAATCTGAAAATGACTCTTGGTTCATTGAAGCCACAATAGGAAGTTTACTTAAAGTCCAGACCACTGATCTGGTGGTCCACTGTCCAGATGTATCACTCAAACTTCTTCCCTCCTTTCCTTTGCTCTACCAGGGAAAACTGGAGCTGAAAGACAAGCGCTTCAACAACCCGACACCTGAGGACATGGTCTACATTGACCCAAGCCCCGACTACTGTCTCCGGAACGAAACCACAGGCTCGCTGGGAACGCATGGCCGCTACTGCAACAAAACCTCAGAGGGTATGGACGGCTGCGAGCTGATGTGCTGCGGCAGAGGCTACGACCAGTTCAAGACATACAAGCACGAGCGCTGCCACTGCAAGTTCCACTGGTGCTGCTACGTCAAGTGCAGGCGCTGCACAACTCTCGTGGACCAGTTTTTGTGCAAATAGCACAAAAAGGTGGTTTAACTCTGACCCAAAGAAATGGGAGTGAAAACAGAGGAGAGGAAGGAGGCGATTATGAAGAATGATGATACCCATTTTAATATAAAGAGCTGATCAATGGACTGATATATATACATTTATATATAAAAAAGATGTCCAGTATCCTGATCACGGTCTTGATGGAAGAACAAAACGGCACAAACGAGGATGAAAGGGAAACAAAAGAACAGGTTTCAATCCCTTAACGTGGGGACACATTGACCTGTGTGAAGAGATAAAAATAAATATATAGTTAAGAAATAAATAAATCTACAACTTACACGTTTTAATTTAAAGAGACTTGTGTTTGTTTTAAAGTGTGAAGCAGCCTTGATTCCTCTGATTGCCTGCTGCTTTTTTTAAATGCAAGAGCACTGCTAACATCAGCGTATGCACTCCCATCCCACTGGCAGGAGCAAAGAAACGCCGCAAACTACAACCAGCAGAAAGGGAACAAGTCAAGGTGACAATGAACCCAAAGTGCCTTATAGAAGTATTCATACCAGTTCAGCTCTTCCATATTTTTCAGGTTTCATCCAAAAACTTGATTTCATGTGACGAACCTACAAAACGTGGACCATAGATATGCAGTACAAGGAAAACAATCCATGGTTTTACTTCACTTTGTTGAGCCATTTTCTGCTGCAATTATAGTTATAAATAACATTCTGCCCTGAACAAGTTTTATGTCGCTGTTAGGACAGTGGAAGCATCTCTCCCTGTCGAGAAGACAACACTCGGCTATTACTAAAAATAAAGAGATCAGGCTCACGTCTCTGAGCATTACTGTGAGCTATTTCCAACCAGAAAATCTCTTTCTGCTAACTGTGTTATAGTATTGGACTTCAAGCATGATGAGTCTACCACCATGTCGGGATTAAATCAAACATGTCCAGTTTAAGGGTCTGTCAGACTTTTTTTTTACTAAAACGTTTTCTGTCTTTAACTGGCCAAATCACATGCTTTCACATGTGTGCTGTGCTCCCTTCATGGCTCGTTGCAACGTGAATTTCTTAAGGGACTTGCACACCAAATGCAGCATCAACTCCACCAACCTCTGAAATCCATTCATTTGTGCTTCATGCTCCACAATGTTTTGTTTTTCTCTTCTTTTTTTTTTCCTGCGCAGAGTGAATGGCAATGAACTGTGTCTCCTCCCTCAGCATTGAAGTGCAAGCAGCTCGGTACGGCTTATGTTGCGCTCAGGTTAAAGTCGATATTTGTTGAACTTTGACTGCAGTTGCACAGCGACAGATCCTCGCGTGGCCAATAGATACAAGACATCTATCAAACTGCTCCACACTGAGTAGAAAGCAGCCTGTTTATAAGGAAACCAAACTCCTTCACTTGCTTTCTAAAGGGTCACATATTTCTTCATCTGCTTCTTTATTGTTGGTTTTAGCACAAAGGAAATGTAAGATCTGCTAATCAAACATAACAATAATACTTTTTATTGTGAAACTCTACCTCTTGCGTTGTACTTTGCTATGGAGGAACAGAGTGCAGCACCACCAGTGTTGCTTCCAGTTTAGCATGACAGGAGTCACTGCTGAGACCCCTGCTGTGCAGCTCAAAGGATGCCGTTTGTCTTTCTTTTTGTCACTCTTCCTTCAAAGCCAGGTTTGTGGAGTGCACAGCTATTAGTTGACCTCTAATCTCTATTCTCCTTGTCTGATTATGATCATGTCTTGAAAGGTTTGCAGTTCTTATATCTATTTTTAGATGATGGATTGAACATCTTGGTGAGAGGTTCAAAGCTTGAGGTATTGTTTTGTAACCCTCACTCAGCTTTAACCTCCTCCACAATGTTTTCCGTGACCTTTCTGCTTTATTCCTTGGTTTTCAGGATGCCGTTTGTTCACTTATGTCTCCAACAAATCTCTAAGGCTTTTGAAGAACTGTTGAGTTTGAACTGAGATCCACCGAAGTGCTCCATTTACTTTGAAGATTTCTGATGGTTCAGGGAAAGGAGGGCTAATTACACTTTTCAGTTTTTAATTTGTAGCCAAAAATAGAAAAGTTCATGTTGTTTTCTTTCCACTTCATAATTATGTTTCACTTTATGTTTATGTAGCAAATCCCAATAAGATACATTGAAGTTTGTAGTTCTGAAGTGACAAAATGTGAACAAGGATATTGAATATTTTTGCAAGGCACTGCACAGAGAGGGACTCCAGATATTGAGGTTTTTTTTTGGGGGGGGGGGTTTGTAATAAACTTTAGTTGAAAAAGGATAGCTCACATAAATCCAGTTCTAAATGCCTGAACCTGCAGCAACATCAGCAAAATGCTAACAATAATTCTCAAAAGGACAGGGCACACTCCCCTTTGTGTCGGTGACCTGACAAATTATCCTGTGAGCGGGTTAATGAGGCCTGCTGCTTGCAGCCATCTTGACATTGTTGCTGTTTAAGTGGCAGTTTGCTGTCTAGTTCCATAACCTTCATATCAGGTGAAGAAAGCATCCATTAGAGAGATGAACATGTTGGACTGGCCTTAATGAAGACATGCAAAGAGACACTTTCAGTGCCAAATGGACCTTTTTAATCTTACGATGTCAAACAAGATGTCAAGTGTTGGGTTGACTTGGTATTTTTGCCAAGGCTGTGACTCTTTGTAACTCTGTGATGCAAATAATAGATGTTTGTGGACACAAGAGGACTGAATATGGTGTGGAAAATAAATGCAAGAAGACACAGAAGAACTGGACTGCAATTCCTTACAAGCAACGTTCAAGAACCAGTGCATAAGAAATTATATTTCTTATGCAAAATAGCTGATCTCAGCTGGTAAATAAAAGCAGGTCGATTACAATTCACAGATACAGAGACTTTGGTTTACAAAGATGATGTTTCATATAAACATCCGTTGGTGTTTATAAGCTCATGATGTTTTCTATGTTTTATACATGCATATTACTGTGTATTCTTTTGATAAAGTAGACTTTGAAAGTGAAGCTTTCTGTCTGCTGCAGTTCTTCTGGAAAAGTCTGACCCAGGTGAACAAGTTCCCTCCTCTACAGCTAAGCCTTTTTCTTTTTACCTGGTTGCGCTATTTTGCAATAGGGTAAAAACAAAATGTCAGAAAATGCAACGTTTGAGAAGATCTGTATACACAAGAAAGAACCAATAAAGAAGAATTTGTTGCTTTAATTTTCTGAAAGTTGAATCTTCTCTCATCCAACCCTCCATTATAGTGTGTGTGTGTGTGTATATAAATATGTTTTGTTTTGTGCTAGCTGTGATTAGTGATCATTTGTCTATTTAACCATAACTATTTTGGATTTTTACCTAAAGTTTTCCATCAGAACTTGTTGATTTTCCTGCTCATTTTTCCCCATAATTTTTCTTGCCTTTTCCCCTGAAGACCTTTGATTCCAACAGATGGCTAAGCAGACTGACTGTCTGTCCCTATAAACTCCTTGTTCTCAATTTCTGCCCCACAACATTCATTTTCCACAGTTAAACACCAAGCATTGCCGTATTTGATTCCTATAAATACCACCAAGATGAGCTTAAGTTGTCTAACATTTGTTTATCAGTGTTTTTCAATGTTCAGCGCTGAATGTCAAGGCTAATCGGGTCAGAACAGTGACCTTACTAACAATCCCATTACTTGTAGCTGCTTGCAGATAATTGGATTAGACAACTGACCAGAGTGGCACGAGTGACCTGAACCCCCTGTGTATGAGAAATCCTCCTCACCTGACAGAGGACTGTGGATGTCTGGGGTCACCGCTTAGACGAACTCTTAATGCTTTCTGGAGCTGGAAACAAAATAATCAGTAACTGAAATCTATAAAGTGTGTCAATATGACGTGTGTGAGGTGCTAGCAAGATTAGATCAGTGAAAGTGTAACCTTCAGGCCCATCTAATCCTCCTGGCCTGACAGCCATCTGTTTACAAAGTGCTGCCAGCTTGAATTTGCACAAACAGAGAACTAAACACTCAGTGAGGATTTCCACCCTCATGTTGCTTTATATGAAATGCTTTTGTATTTTCTTAACTTTATTGTGAGGCTATTTTTTTAAAAGCTGGTGATTGCAGAAAATCACAGAGGTAAGTGTGTTTAGTACTTTAATACTTTTAATTTTTTGTGGCTATGTAGCCAGTTAATGTTGCTTTTTAGTTTTTCTGTGGTGTGAATTTTTGTTGAATTGTGACTTGGAAATGTATGCAAATGTAAACATACAGCTACTTATTATCTTGGTATTTTATTGTCATAGACCTATATAAAGAATTGCGTAGTAGTTTAATGGAGGAAAAATTATTTAATGCTGTACAGAGCCTTTTTTGTTTATTAGTCCTTTAGTTGCATCAGCGTTACAGACTGAACCTTCTAGCATTTTTCTTAGCAAAAATAGATCAAGCACAGTTATTCTGGATAGCAAATGCCTATAAAGATACATTTTCAGATCTTGCCATGAATTTTCAATAAAACATATGTCTGGTCTTTGATTAGACCATCCTATTTTAGCTGTTGTACATTTAAGACTCGGTTTTCAGCCACATCCGCCTCCCAATGAGCAAGTTAGCTATTCTGTCCTGTCCTTGCTGAAGAAAAGCCTCCACACATCATGATGCTGCCACTATTGCGTGTCACCTTTGGGATGTTGTGTTTAGGAATATGTATTGTTAGTTTTGTTTGTTGGCCAAAACGTTCACTGCTGTTTCCGCTTGCAATTCCTCCAGTAAGACCAGAATTGTGGACCAAACAACTAATGGCTACACTGTCAACACATCCCTCCACCTTGGTTGCCTTGGGCCTCTTGGTGTTTCTCTGAATAATGCTAAACACAGTGATGGGGTCAAGCATATGAAATTTACAAGGAACTAGCCTTCGCTCCAAACAAACAGATCATTATTTGATGGCTCTACACCGATGTTAAGGCTAATTAACTGTTCGTCAGCTTTTTAGCTGCAATAAAACAAGATGGGAGATCTGGGGAATTCTGGTTTCTGTTGGGTTGAAGGTTCTGGCCGATCATGTCTTGGGTTTGGAGCTGTGGATTTTGGTGATGGACCTTATTTTCTAATCTTTGAACTGGGAATAAACAGCATAAGGTGAACACATGCTAATTGGGTGACTTCTGAGGGCAATTTGTTTCTTTCATTTAAGGGTTTCAGAAAAAAAGGAGTTAAATAACGAACTTCAGAAATTTTTATTTGTTAAAAAAATCCACTTTTTTTTCTACACTTTGTTACACATGAAATTACCGTGAAAAACAAAAACGAAATAATACAGAAAAATTATGGGTGTGAATACTTTTACTAGGCATTGTTTTTCTCCTATTGTTCATTATTTATTTTTGGGGGCAGGTTTTGACATTGAACAATGAGGCCATTATTCTTAAAACCTGTTTTGTCTAAGCGCAGGAAGAAGGAAGCTGCTTTTTCCTCTAAAATAACAATAAAACCAGAGTAAAAATGTTTGCATTAACTGCTCAGTCCCCATCTTCCACAGACCATTCATCATGTCAGAGTGGGAGCGTTTCCCCTGCATTTAACCACATGATACCAGAGGCAAAGGGTACAAAGGGATTTTGCACAATATGTTTGTAGATTAGCCAGCAGCTGGTGAGGGAAATCTCTCTGTGATCTAGATTAGCCGAAGTGAAGAAACCGTTTCATTTTCAAATACCATGAACCTACAGAGTGCGACAGATTCCAAGCCTTTTCCTTATTCAGCTGCTTACTCTGCTGTTTTACTCCTCAAACACAAACGGAGCTCAAAGACCAAGCCAAACACAAATGCTCAGCCACTTATCCATAAGCTCATTCATCCATATGCTTTCTACAAGCTGTGGTAGGAGCAGAATGGATCGCTGAGTAGCCTGAATATCTAATCTTCTGGGGACGGCTCTGCAGATGGAGTGAGTGCTCTCTGAGTTGGAAGGTCAGCCTCCACGTCAGTGCTGCTTTCTGTACGAGCCCGATATCTTCGAAAGCACTTCTGCTTATTGACCTTTTAGCCCCATTTAGGATATGGATACAAAAGTCAAAACAATATAGAAATATTTCATTTCAGCTTCTGTGTGTTGTTGTTTTTTTTCACTGCAGTTTAGCAAAGAAAGATATTCAGTTCCTTGCAAAAATAATATAAACTGCTAGACCTTTTTCATATGTTATGGAACAACTACAAAGACCATTATTCAGCTGACAAATCAGTGCTTAATGGTTGCCTGGAAGGTAAAACGTTGAATCAACTCCTCGTCTTTATAGTTCAGGTTGCATGTTTAGACTTGCTGTCTGAGGTAAATTCACACCACAGTCTCAAATTTCCCACATCTTCTAAAACGTTTTCTTCCAGTATTGTCGTGTATTTAGCTCCATACGTCATCCTGTTAATTCTGACCAGCTTCGTGCTCCCCTCTGAAGAATATTCCCACAGCATGATGCTGCCACTGCTATGTTTGGTGTGCTTTTAGGATATGTGAGGTTTTTGTTGTTGTTCTAAAACCTAAAATTAGACATAAAATAGTTTTTTTTTTTATTAAGCCATGAAACAAATACATTTTGTAAGCTGTCAGAAAACCTGATGAGCAATATTTTTCCTGCCTAATTTTTCCTAATGCTATCATAGAAAATCCCAATGAAATACATTCAGGTTTTTTAACAAAAAAAGGCTGTGTGAATATTTTTTAATGCACCAGTGCTTTTACATTCAACTTAATTTCATACTGATGAAAGAAATAAAGAACAACAGATTATGTGCCTCTGAATTAAAAAGACTGGTGATGCATTAAATATCTCTCGGAGCAGCTGAAATAAATGCTTCATGTATTCCTTCAGAAATTACACACAGCAGGTAATGAGGTCATTATACACAAAGTATGCTCCTAAACACTTTGATTCAAGTACCCAAAGTATTAACTTCAAGTTTTAAACTATTATTAACATATTATTGCACTTAGCACAGGCAAAAATCTTTTCATTAATGCATTTTTCTTTTTTCCGAGGAGCTTTAGAAGTGTGGTGAGTGTCGACCATTATTTGCTCTTATTATAACCCGGATGCAGGAAAGCATGCATTTAGGTCATGGTTAAGTGACCTAATTTTTAAATATTTAAAACTGACCCTATTATGGTTTCAGTGACGCCAGGTGTGATCAAACAGGGCTGGTATTGAATGTTGTTCCAGGTCTCTGTGTCTTCTTAAAAGCTTTGTATAATCTTGTTGATGACTTGATTGTGGGCCTCATTTTTTATACTCCGATTCTGTTTGGGATAAACATGTTGCCTAACGCCAGTAAGAGCCGTTGCATAAACCGGATAAAATCCATTTGAAGTTGAACAAATTATAATCGTGATTGTGCTTTCAGGTGTGGCGTACTGGCTGTAACCCGTCTGTGCCGTGTGAAAACTTTCAATCTGCCAACGATGTTTCACACCCTAAAAAAAACACGACTGTCAACTCATGGAAAATTACCTTGACAAGCTCGCTTTCAACTTTAGTATTGAAATCATACAGTCTGAAAGACGATACAGAAACGGTTCAACAAAACATAAACCTGACCGGGCGGTTCTAGCCCACGGGGGTCTTTGCCCCTGGAAAACTGTTCCTGGCCCCCGTAATGGCCCCTGTACTGAAGAGATAATACTGACTTAATTCCTCATGATGATTTGCACTGGCACAGAAACTGTAACTAACTGGTCCTTTGGACCAGTTTCATTTTTTACCTTCACATTTTTTAAGTTAATGAATTAAAATTTAAGGTGTTGCACCTTTAGCTTGAGCTGCATTGGGATAGGATCACAGTTTTCATCTTGTTTGTTTCATTCTCCTTTTCTGTGCCCCCACCAAAAACATTCAGGTCTGATTGGTGAACTTAGTTTACAATTGCCATTTTAAGCCCATATTGGACTTTGAAAGATCTTCATATTTTTTCAAATTTACTCAAAATCTGAGTAGACAAATTAAAACATATATTTGATAGTTTTATTTTTTATATATTTTTTTCTCCAGTATTCCCTACATTCTTGCATCTTCTCATCATCTCTGATTTGTTTCCCTTTTCCAGTTGGGAAAAAGCTTATCCATAGCATAATGCTGCCATCACCATGCCCTGGAGAGAAGATGTTTAATATGAGCTCATTTATTCATTTTAGAAAAATTCTCATAAAACATTTGCTTAACCAGAACAATGGGACTGCAATTACTGGTTAAAAAAAAAAAAAGATTCCTATAGCATAAATTTAACTAAAACATTAATTGTATATCATGTACATGTTGTTTCCAAAGTTGATATACGTTTTATATAAAAGTTCCCTAAATGCGTGTTCTGCGAGAAAAAAAAGCCAGTTACTATATTCTGCACAAATCTAGCCAGAGCATAAAAGAATCAAATCCAACAAAAAATATACATATGGCAATTTTAGAGTTATCCCTGTCTGTGTAAAACAAACTCTCAATCTTGTTTTTGTCACATTACAACTGAAACCTTATTGGGATTTTATCTGACATCATTAACTAGAAATGTGAAATGGAAAGAAAATGTTTGGTTTTCAAACTTTTACTTTGCAAAAAGATAAATAAGTAAAAAGATATGCACCAGCAACTCCCGACCCCATTAGGGAGAAGGGTGACGGAAAATGGATGGATGGATGGATAAATAAGTCAAAAGGTTGAGCAGGGATAAATGAAGGTTGCACCAACACACTGGTTATGCCAACAATAAGTTGGCATAACCAGTTCATATTTTTGTTGTCAGTAAAGATCCGAGACAATCCTGGAAAAATTCAAGTAGAGAAATCATGTTTTAAATGATATTTTGAACACATGATTGAATCTGACAGAATTGGAGAGAAAAGACAAGGATGGAACCCATTTTCTGATGTGGAGTCAAAGGATTGCAGTTTGGTTTTGTCTGATTTAGTTCCAGAAAGAAGAATAGAAATGTTCTACAGCCTGAGTCGTTTTCATAGTTTTCTAGATTAACTAAAGGCAAACTCTTAGTTTAGCCTTACTGTCAATAAAAGTAGTGTGGTAGTCCTGTGAACGTGGTCTTGGACTTTGTCAGAGTGAGAGAGAGAAAAAGTGTTCCATGTCATTTAACCCAGGTCAAGATAAAATCAATTTCTAAAGCACAGCTGTTGCACAAACCTACATCATGCTTTTGGGAAAAATACACTATTATAAAATAGTTTTCTTGTAGACTGGATTTAGATAAAG
The DNA here is from genome assembly GCA_922788865.1 of Poeciliopsis turneri. Lineage (NCBI taxonomy): Eukaryota > Metazoa > Chordata > Actinopteri > Cyprinodontiformes > Poeciliidae > Poeciliopsis > Poeciliopsis turneri. The sequence continues at coordinate 97,199 of CAKLNU010001112.1, forward strand.
ATCCTGTACTTACAGTTCTGTGAAAAGGTGTTTGCCTTTCAAGTAATGCCACACCTTGGCTTTATTGCAGTCAAAGCTTTACAATATACTAATTAGAGCCAGTCTTAATGCATGAAATAGGCTAAAATATAATTAAAAACATTTTTGAAACTGCATAACCATTTATGCCACCATTGTGTGACTGAGCACTGTCTGCTCAGACACACAGCATGTGTGTGACTGAGCAGACATGCTGTCACACACATATATCACCATGTGTTTAAGAAAAGAAAAATAAGAATACAATTCGTAAAACATATTCTCTACAACCTAAAAGTATTTTTTGAAAACAAATATTTGCAAGGATACTTGCTAAGCTTGTTTAAAGGTGAAACTGGTTTGTCGGTTAACCATTTAAAAGAAAATTTATGGGTGTATTGAAAATACACCCAGCTGCCAGAGCTTTACATCACAATAGCTCATTCCCTATTGCACAACTAACCGCTGGCTGTAATTGCATTGCCTTTGGGAGTGGGGTTATGTGTGCTCTGGCATGAAACTCACATGTCTGCACGCAGTTCTTAAATCAGTGGTGCAGAGGTGGGAAACAACAGATGATTCAGTTATGCATTCATTGGCTCGATTCATGTTGACTGTGTGCACACAGGCACATTAAGTCAGATATGTGTAACAAAACTGTCAAGGCAATTTGGACAACAGATAGTTGGCGAGCGGTCATATTACAAAGTGTGGTCTAGATTTATAATCCGCTGCCATTGCTGGAGAGATTTTACTTGCTCAAGAACTTTTTTAACAGTTTTACAGAATTTAAAAAACTGAATTGTACCTCTAAATTTTCTTTTAATCTCTCAAAATTTCATAAAGTAGCATTTCATGTCCTCTTGGTTTATTTTTTATTTTTTCATATTTACCATCTTACATATGTCACAAGGATTATTTTCCTGTTTTGTTTGTTTATGATTTGCATCTTTATTGTTTATTTCATTTTTCCTTTGTTTTCAACTTTTTACAGTAATTGTTTGGTTTTCTTTGTTTTTAGTAGTTTTTGCTTTTGAGCAGCAACTTTGGTTAAAAACTACAATAGAAGGATCCTGTCTTGTTCCTGGTCGTCGGTGATTGGTCAGGCTTTTCGCAGAGCCATCTGATTGGACGTCTTGTGCTCATGCGAGTAGCGTCACGGACTGAACGCCTCCCTCCCGTAGGTGAGTGAGCTCTGGAAGGGAGCTCGCTTAGTAACCGTTTAGGCTGGAGAGGAGCTGGGTGGCAGCTACAACTCTCTGCCAACTCTTTTAACATCACCCAGAGCACTGATTTCTCCTCGGATATTCTGAGCAGGTGACTATTACCAATCGTATTTGGTACTGTTGATTATCAGTGCTGTTTTTATGTCCTGTTTTAGGCTGTTAAATATCACCCTGTACTTTCCTTAATGTAACGTTAGCGCCTCCCCGAATAGCAGCTTTGCTATCCAGCTAATTCTGGCTGTCAAAACAACAGGAGTTAGAAGCTGCTAGCCAGCCCCGAAAAACAAAGCTTTTCTTTGTCTTTGGGAGACATTGTTATGCACACGGACCTGTTATTTAGCATGTTTAAAGACATTGAGTGCGACGGGGAAAGCTGTCAACTCAAACATAGTCTGTCTAAAATACTTTTCTCGCTTTTGTCAGACGTGGCAGCGAACTAGCCAGCTCGCTAGCTCGGTGTAAACAAACCATGTTCACAGACTCCTGAAGGGCTGCGGTATGTCTGGTGTCTTTATTTTTTATTTTTTGTCTTAGCCCTTCCTTGATGTAAATACGATTACTTTTGACATTAGCGTAATGTTAGCTAGATGACACACAATTTTGTTGAGGTCTTGTATTAAATTGGTAAAAGTTGGTGCTGTCAGTGGAAGGCAGACTGCCTGGAGTTTGTCTTTTCTTTGTCTTGCTCGCCAGAGTTAAGTTGATACTCGGGGTCCCTGAGCTCTCACTATGAATTTGCTTTTCTCATGAGGTGACTTGCTGCTGTTTTCAGTTTTTCAATACAAGTTTTAATCGTTATTTCCACCTGTTTCTTGACAGAAAATACCAGGTACAAAGCTTACTGCGTTTTCTAATATATTTACATTTTTTTAAATTACTTTTGAATTTAAAGAGACATTACTAAGTATTTTAGAATTATTATCAAGTTAGACAGAATTCTACCATGAATTCTTCTTGTTTGCCCTTGTATTAGTCCATTTTTAGATGATTTCTAGACCAATTGTGGGGTAATTTAGCATGAACTACTTATCAGATAAGCTCAATTTTGAAACATATTACCTAACATACTATTAGTTTTTTTTTATACAAACTGTTGTTTTTCTTTGGTTTGTTTGAACACGCATTTTGTTGGGCTAAACTTCAGCATGTAACCCTGGCTAGGTTGACAACAGGAACGGAATAAAAATAACTAGTTCTGGAATTATTTGAAATTATTAAATAACCTCCTTACAACAGCAACCAACTACATTTTATTTTACTTTTTTTTTTTACCTTGATTTAAAATAACACAAATTTTATGGGATTTACACAAAAATCTTGTAACAATAGTGCAAGCTTATTGGTTTATTTAGAACAGAAAGGCCATACTTTATCCTGCTGTAGATACAACTTCATCATAATGGGAGTAATGAGTGACACACCTTAAGTTTCCACACCAAGACCAAACCTGTTTTCTGCAACCTGGAATGAGATGAATTTGTCTGTCTCGTGAACGAGGGGTTGATCTTAGCATTTTTTTTGACATTCCAGTAAAGTCACTTTAAACTGTTAGAGTTGTGTAGTGCACATTTTTTACAGTTCTCAAAGTACGATGTTTTAAAACCGACCCCATGGATGTGTATCTAACTTTTTAAGTAAAAATATAAGTATTTGTTAATGTGTTGAACCATTACCGTATTGCATCGGAAAATGTTAAGCATTTTCCCAGAATATTCAAAAAATAGCTTGTTGTCAAACAGCTGTCATGCAGTTATTAGCACTGAGAAACGCATTTACCAACTGGTCACAACTGAATATTCATCTCTAGGACTATGAGGCAGAACTAGTCATTTTTAGATATCTGTTATTTCTCTCCATCTGTTTATGGTGCAACATCCAATTTTCAGTCAGTGTTCTTCGGGCATGAAGTCATTATATAAATATTTTATAATCTGGGCTGTTGTCTTAGACACAAACTTCAGCAGTATAGAAACTCTTTCAATAACCTACCAATATGAGAAATTCATATTTTATAGTTTCTTTTCCTCGATTAAGTTTCCATTTACAACTAACCCGAAGTGACAGAATGAAACTGAAGTGCGTGGAATCATGAGGCTGAGTTGGTAATAACCGTTATGTTCTTATTAAGCTGTTTTTCATTACGCCAGGAACGTGGCTCATTTTTAAACTGGCAAACGGATTCATCTTGTGATTACTGTATAATTTATTTGACGTTTCAGTGCCTTTCACAATCAGCGTTTTGCAAGATTCCTGCAGTAAAAATATGGCCTGAATTCTGTCCAAAGAATGCAACTATTGCTTAAGCTGCTGTGTGCTCCAACTCCCACTCTGCAAGACATTGATATTGAGCATATGTCATAGAAGAAGTACACCTCTGTGGTGAATTTAATGTGTAATGATGTCAGTGTTTGAAAGTGTGCCAACCAGGAGAGTAGCTAAACATAGCTCATGGAAAAATAGATCTATCAATGTGAACGTGATTGATCACGAAAGTGAAGAGCTGCTTTATTATTATTATTTTTTTTTTTACACATCGGTTATGTCATCCACTTTTATTTATTTTCCAAACAACCCAGAAAGCAGCCTAAGACCTGTATCTGTTTGAGTGTGTTTGGTGAAAAACACAAAGCTTTACATTGACACCTGCGGTTGTATGAATGTACAGACACTTGCCGTGTCAAAATAATAAGATTATCAAGGCTTAAATTCTTTATCCACGGACTCAGTAATCATCTTAACACATGAAACGCCTTTAAAGGGTAAATGATTGAATGGGATTCCTTTGAAGCTGCAGTAACATTTTTAAGTAAATTCTTTCTGATTGTATTACAATTTAAGATTAAATAAGGAATAATCAGCTATTTAAGAAACTAGACCATAATCATCCTCAAAGACTACAGATAAATTGCCCACCATTGTAGGGATGTTTGGAAAACCCAAAATTTGGTGAATAGTTATTAATGATGTGGACTTCAGTCAGTTTCACGCTGCATACACAAAAGGAAGATGTACTGTATTTTTAATAGCTCAATGTTGCTCCTTTTCTATCTTCTGAGACCACTTCTTTTCATTTGACCCACTTTTGGATTACCACCTAGTGCTTTAAAGCCACTTCATTTGGTTGTTCACCAGCAGGACCGACAACCTTATTGTGGTCTACTGGGCTCCCTCTGTCAGTAGTGGCTTGGCTTCATGCAGACTTGGAGCTCTGCTTTTAATTAGCTGTGAATAGTAATTCAGACTTTGTGTGCGCTTCATGCCAGACAGTTGGTGTCTAAAAAGAGTCAGGGTATTTCGAATAATTTAGATTTACAAAAATCATCATAAGTACCAGAAGTGGTATAATACAGACATTTTTTTATTGCCACAAATTTAAACTTTTTTCTTCCACAAATGTTAAAACACAAGATCTCTCTCTCTCTTTCTCTCTCTCTCTCTCTCTCTCTCTATATATATATATATATATATATAAAATTTCTCCGCATAAAAACTAGTTTTTATTACAATCAATGTATCAATTGCACAAAGCTTAATAATAACCGTTATGTTCTTATTAAGATTATATTCAAGCTTATGTTCTTATTTGGATTGACTGAATCCTATTGAAGATATTTGTAAAATGTATTTATATGTTTTTACCAATTATTTTTCAATATCACTCTTGTTTTTTATACCAAAAAACATAATTTTATTTGGTAACAAAATTAATTTCAGCCTTTGATGCTGAAATTATTTTTCTTTTATTCAAATGATCTAATAAACTCTGAAGCTGTTTGACCAGCATGAGATGCTTTCTGATTCTTCTACTACAATAATTTAATTTAGTTGTCTTTTGGTGAGGAAAATATTTTATCAACTCGGGACTAGCATTAAAATGTACATTTCATAAAATCCAGTCATACATACATGTGTTGGTATTTCAGTTTTCCCCCTGATATCCATTTTTTTAAAATTGTGTCATTATTTTAAAACTTGTAAACATTGACAATTTAAGGGAGTTAAAACATACCATACTTATCAGAAGTGCGTTCCTGATAATATCTGTGCTGTGTCTCGACTAAGAGAACGAGTGTGTGTTTGTGTCAAATGCTCGTCACACTGTCGCTCTTTGTTCTGGTCTCAATCATAAGACTCCTGGCAGCTGGACCAGAATGTCCCTGCTGTATCAGGACACCAAGGGACACCCACTTTGTCAGTTTGCTCTTGATGTTAGCGGTTCGTTTTTATGTAGAAGCAAGCTGGGCGATGCTCCTGAATCATACCGCATTACTGCACCCCAAAAGTGAACCCCACCTAAATGAGGTTTCAGCTCAAAGCCAACACTACTCATTATTTATGATCAACTGTAGCTTTGTGGAGGCAGAGGTTGAAACGGGAATTTGGGTAATATTATAGTTTGGTTGGAGTGTGTCTTGTGGAAATGCCTGTGTCTCAGTCGTATTGAACAGCCGAACCATTCATCTGGCTTCAAACAGCAGGTTTAGTTCTCTGCAGAGCTGCCCCACATTTAAATGGATACTTGTGTGAAACCCCCAACCACAGGGACGCACAACGTAACGCACTACAACCACAACATGCATTTAAGTCTGGAAAGCATATTTATGCCTGATCCACAAACATTTTTGCACGGGCAACAGAAAACCTGACAGTGAGTTTGTGTCATTTATCTTGAAGCAACCAAACTTTGCAGAGGTTGTGGGGAAAATTCAGCAGCACTGCATCAGTGGGAGGTTGACCAAATTAACTAAAGACAGTTAGAAATTCATGAGATGAGAATTTTAACCAACTCGGAGTGATTCTTGCTTTGGTCCCACAACACAGTCTTATGTCTAATAAGCTCAACTCACAGTCTTTTTATTTATTTTTTTCTGGTAGTGAAGAAAAGTCTCAGTTAAAACTAATAAACTGATATTGCAACAGAACAGTGGCTAGAGTTATCAATGTCGTCCAAAGGTCACTGTCCAAAACAGGTTGTCACCAGTCTTATCTTTTTATATTTATGGCTTTGGACTGATGAGTAGACAAGCTCCATGTTACAGTCAAAGGTCAAAGTGTTTTTGCCCTTTTGACCCGTATTGGGTAGAGATCCACCAATCAATCAGCCAGCGATCAGAATTGGCTCACTTTAGCTCTAATCGATGAACAGCTGGTCAAATACTGAAAAGTTGGAATGTTTTTTTCCCCCCCATTTATGTTTCATCAAACTAAGAATTGCCACCATTTCCAGTCCACCACCAGGAAATGTTTTGATGCCCCTTAATTAAATAAGTCTTGCATGCAAATACTAAAATGTAATGGGGATTATCCTACAAGTCCTTCTTTTTCTGCTCAACAAAAATGGCATTTGACAAAATCTGACACTGGTATCTGCCTGGAAAAAGCCTAATCTGTGTATCTCTTAGCGATTTATCTTCCCCTTTACTTCACAAAGTGATTTTAAGTTCGTTCAGTTTTGACCTTCACTCTGTAAGAAAGCTTGCTAGCAAAACATTTGTGAGAACAGACAGAAGACAGAGGTCTTTGTTGGCTTGTGTTGATGAACTTGAATAGTTGAGCCTGTGTAACGTGTTTGTGAGTCAGTGTTATCGACTTGGCCACTTGGTCATCTGTTAGGCTTGTAAAACTTGTATTGCAGGTAAGTGCAAACCAGAATATCATGCTGAGGTAGGATTTTGAGTAGAAACAAAAGTAGGACAAAGGAAAGCAGTTGTGACCTGTTAAAGTCTACCGTTCAATGTCGTCTCCTAACTTGTCTTTTATGTCATCACTTTAAGGAGTTGTGACTAAGAAATTAAAAAGGCTGTGCACTTGTGTGGGAGCGAAATTCTGTGAAATGTGTGTGTTTATCTGGTGTTACACATTTTGGTGAGTGTCTGTGTTGGGGAGAGAGAGAGCGATGACGTACCAAGTGGCACGCAGGCAGCAGGCAATGTCTGATTAAATGACTCATACTGCCAGCACACATTGAAGGGAAAATTTCATGCCGTCGGACAGCCTCGAACATTCATAAGTAAAGCAGCAAATACAAAGAAGGAGCTCAGGTTCTGTATAAGCAGCATGCATGTTGAACCTCCTATCATTTCCTCACATTTGGAAATGTTAGGAAGTTAAAAAAACTTTTGCTGTCGTCACTGGAATGTGGTGTTTATCAGGAAAAAAAATTCCCCAGAGGTTGATTTATGACTGTATTTCTATTAATTCCAACAAACTTTTAGTGTAATACTGTTTACTTTATTGAACCAACACAGTTTTAACCCATGGTCAGAGATTTCATACTTTCTTTGAAATAAATCAGCAATAGGTTGAAGTGAGTCTAATGGAGACGACTGATAAACCTGTTCATGTCTTCACATAAAATTACTTAAATATGCAAATTTTAAATTAACGATCAGATTCCTGAATGAAATGGGAGGAGGAAAGATGACTTTGCTGTTGACCTCCTGATAAGATGTTATAGTGATCAGTGGTAGAATGACATGTTTGCCTGCCGTACATAGACCTGACTCTGCAGTGCTGCTGTTTTACAGCTTGACCTTTGTCCTATATTTACTTCCTCCGAGTGAGAGTAAAGAAAACAGTACTTGCTTTTAAACTGCTTCTGACCCACATTTTAGTGTGTCATTACAGGACACCACATAGTCATGCAGGCCTAAAGCGCAGTTAAAAGTGGAGTCGGGGTTGAAAAACCGGTTTCTTGTTATGTAAATATAAAAATAAGTATTTCTATGCACAAGCAAATATTTGACCTACTTTAGTTTGCTGAAGTTCCTCTTTTTATTTTTTTTTTAAGTTCATTAGTTTGTTAAAACCTATGTCACAAGGCTTGCTGTGACTTGCGATGCTTTCTGCTGAGCGGCTTTTCTAAGTAATTAGTATTTGTAAGTAACTACCGTTGCAGTCCATAGTGGAAATAAGATATCACTATCCAGAACAACACCTTGATGTCCAGAGCAGAGGTGTGCTCTAGAACTATTTTTTTTTTCTATTTCATTTTACTTTTTCTTCAGCTAGGGTCTCTGAACCACTTGTAAAAATAACAGTGCAAATCATTTTGTATTGATCCTTTTATTTGGTGTTAAGCAGTTCTTGATTTGAGTTCTGCAAAGTTACGGTGCTGGATACAGTGATTGATTTATTCTTGCTACTCTACACCAGTAACTGGCCTCACATTACTTACTTGTGCCCTCAGTTGCTCTGCTTCTATATATACGACTTATGAGTGCATCTTTTCATGTTTGTGTTTTGACCAGAGTACTTATTTCAAACTAGTTAAGACTTACATTTTTCAGAATCGAAAGATCCACATTTTAAATTAAGGGAGAAAAGCGATGACATGCTGCATTGCATGTGAGTACCGCTCACATAACTGCTTTCAAATTGTTTAAAAAAATAATACAATCAAAAAAGACGTGGTGCTCCTTCCTGACTCCTCTTCTAACTCTGGATAGCGGCATAAAGCTTTGAATTTGTCGGACGAAAACAAGCAGCAACATCCATAGCAGATAAAATGAGATTTGGGACGCCACGCTAAGAATAGACTGAAAGAACATGTCAAAAATGTTTTGCACACAAATACCTGACTGATTCATGACCCTGGTTTCCTTTGTATTAAGCTTTTTATTTCGGTTTATTTGGCTGTAATCTCATTAATCTGCGACATTACCATAGCTTTCATCATGGTACCTAAGCCTGTATTGTAGGTATTAAACTTAGGGGTAAAATCATCTATGTAAAAATGCCACTTGATGATAATGATGACTCGGCGTGAGATTAATACTTTTTTATAGCTATATTTGAAACAGGAAAATTTGCATATTTTGGAAGACTCTTATGTAGAAATGAAACCGATTTTTCACCGGGGGTTTTTTCAGTGTAAAAGTGAAGCTCGCAAGATACCAGTTGCCCATCTGGGAGCAATGTGATCATTGTTACCCTGCATGGAACAGTTCGGTGACTCATTCTGCTTCCTGTTGTGGACAGACATAATGTGTCAGCTGTTGTAGGGGCTAAAGCGACTCGGGAGTTGGTCGGTTCAGGTCCTTGTAAGCATGTCATGGATTGGGTGTGTGAAGCAGCTCTAGCTTTGTGTTCTTTCCATATCTTTACTTCCATCAAATGAGCCTTTTTATCTTAATTTGGGGCCGGGCCAGTCTGTACTGTTCTGTTTGTTTTGCTGCTGTTATTTTCACAAGTAGTGCCAATGATTGTGTGCAAGTCTTTGATTCCTCAGGATACTAAACAACGTAGAATGGAAAGGCATTCCATTCTTCGTTGTTTCTTGCAATATCAAACTTCTCGAACAAAGGAAAGTGAACAATGTTCGTTTAGTGGTGGATAAATATGCTTCTTTACGTTTTCCTTTTTGTTTTGCTTTCTGAACCATTTCAAATTGTCAAAAGGACGGTTTGTTCTTGCTCTGTGATCACATGAGTCTATCCTCTTGGGAGCTAAACTACAGCTGAAAAAGAAAATCACATCAAAAGTAGCTGAGAAAGCAAACTTTCCAACATAACAGGAAATGTGGCAGTGGCTACCAGAGAAAAGTGCTACGGTTATTTTTGATAATAGTTGGGCTGCAGAAATAGAAATCGATAAGACATCACTGAGTGAAAAACGGGCCTGAGTGAATAACATCGCTTTCTGAAGGTTCATGTGTAAAACATGTTAGTACTAGTATTTGTTTCTTTCTTCTATTGCCTTTATTCCTCTTTCAAAATGTGTCGAAGAAACTGTCTTGTTTACCTGAAGGGTTATTTTTCCCACTGAGAGCAATGAGCTTTAATGAATGTGTGTGGGGCGGGGTGAGAGTTTAAATGAAGCAGCCCTATGCTAACCTTTGGGACATATTTACATCGATTTGGCCTCACTGGAGCCTGGTGAAAGATATGGAAAGCAGCAGTATGTGGAAATGAGTCTGCAGCTGCATTCCTGATTATTTCCAAATTGTTCAAGCTTTCCTTGTCCTTTTTGGAAACCTGCGGTTAAAATATCAGCTTGTACTTTTTTGTAGAATTGTTTACAAGTTTAATGCAGCTATTTCCATCCGAAGCTTCTTTAATCTATTTAAAGATGGGCTCACTTTTAAACTGTGGTTCTTAACAGCTAACTCTGTTTAAGAGGAAAGCCACAGTGCAAAATAATTTGCCGACGGGGAATACATCAGCTTCCTGTATGCGAATGTCTTGTTGCTGTCCTTGACACCTCTCGTTGCGAAGCAACTCACCATGACAGCAAGTTGGCAGCTTCTTATTGTTTGCAACTCTTGTTAAATGCAGCATTTAGGGTGGATGGCATAATGGAGTGATTCAGACAAGACACTGTCTGATATTTTGGAGGCTGACTTCAGTTACTTGACATCTTTTATTTAAAGTTTGGGACTGGTTAAAAGTGTTGAATGTTTCAATCAGCAAACTGTTTTTATCTGTAATTATCTTTACATTTTTATGTTGCTGTTATATTGTTGTTTTTCTTTTGACCTGTTGTTTTTTTTGCAGTAAATTGGGACTAACATCAGTCATTCTTTTTTTATTTCCTTCAGTTTCTCTCTGGACTGCAGTTCCTCTCCAGCTTAGTCCCATAAAGCCTCGACTCAAACCCATCTTCAAGTTCAAGTTCAGCTACAACCCAGGTATTTAATATTCATACATTTTGCAAGAAGCTCAATTCAATAATATTTTATTTATTCCAAAGGGAAATGAAATTATCAAATGAATTAATTCAGCTAAATAAATTCAAGTGCACCCAGTTGCTGAAGAAATCAAGTCATTGAGTCAATGTGAGCCATGTCTGGGTCAGCAAAAACTTTAGTAAGACTCTGTGGTAAAACATGGCAGTGGCAGCATGATGCAGAGGGGAAGCTTTTATACATTTCTTCTAAGGATGAAGTTGTGGAGAGGTTCTTCTTTCTGCAAAGAAAGAGTAAAATTTTCTGTTTCCACATGTGAAAAGCAGGTAGACACATACCACAAAAGATTTACAGTTGTAACAGTAGCGACAAGTGGCTTTATTTATATATATTTTCCTTCCATTTCACTTAAATGCACCATTTTGTATTGGGTCTACCACCTGAATTCTGAATAAAATACATTGATGTTTGAGTTTTAACCAGCCTGCATGACTTTTATTTGAACTTCCCACTCTAATCGTTTCAGGTTTTTTTTCGGTTGGTGGCTGCACCCCTCAGTCTTCTGTCCAGCTGCAGCTGAGATCCTCCTTGCTTTCAAATAAAGAAGGCAGTCCAGCCTCTCAAGCTGGACGAAGAAGAGACGGTCAGGGCCGAAGGGCCGGCTGAGGGCCCGGCCTTCGTGCTGCGGCACAGAAACTCTAACCTCACAGAAAACACCACAAACTGCTCACCTGCAGATCCCATGAGTCCACGGGAGAAAAACACACCCAACACCTCAGGCTCTTCAACCAGTCACCTCAGCACCGCAGAGTGCCCCTCACACCATGGCGTGAGTACAGGACACACACACACACCTGCCTGCTGTCAGCAGTTTTGGGGCTTTGTTCAGAGGCATGTGGCATGGTGGGGCTTTACTGGGTCACACTGTAAAACAACACCAAAACCGGCATCCTAACGTTAATAATGTAAGAGGAGTCATTAAGAAGTTGAGGGCGTGAAGCTGACCCGTTCGGCCGTTTGAAAACAAAATGATACATCACTGCCTTTTCTCCCTTGAATAAAAAAAAGAAAAAAAGAAAATTTCAAATTTGTGTGAACAACATGCAAAGTGATAAGCAGATTATGTTTCAAACTCAGTAGAATCCTCTAAAGAGCAATTTCGAACTTGATGTTTGAAGCTGAATTGGAAAAGTTTGGAGTCTCCTTTAAAGTGTTATTGAGCCACTCTTAAGCCTAACGAACTACAGCAGAGATCAGATAACAGAGCTTTATCAGTTCTCTGGGGAAATATAAAAACTTTAAACATGCAGAGAAACACGACTTAAAAAATAAAAAGGGACAGATTTTATTTCCTGAAGTTATCTTGAGAAGTAGTGCTCAAAACTTTCTGAAGATGTAAAATTTTTTTCTATTTACTTTTTCATTTCTGCTCATTTTCAGCTCAGTGTGGTTTTGATTCGACCTGTTGATGGTGGGGGGAAATACTTTATTTATCTTAAATAATTTTGAGTAGGGTGTGTTTAAAGTGTGTGAAAAGCCTTGAATAAAAAATTGACATTCAAAAAATAAGCCTTGTCAAAAGAAATCTGGTTGAAGAATTTGAGTGAAATATATATTTTTTTAAACTTTCAAAAATACGTACTAGAGAAACCCAGAAGAAGTGAAATCAATCTTCTTTCAAGACAGACAAAGGAAAGGAATCGACTCTAGATATTTTCTTTTTCAGTTTGCTGCAATATAATGGATTATTGAGTCAGATGTACAAGTAGCAGTTTGAGTGCTGTTTGACTGTGCGTGCCTTGGTCACGAGCCTCTTTGTCCAAGGTTCCCAACATCCACCTCCACTTATTGATAACCGCACCACTTTCAAGGCTCTGCAGGCTCTGATGACTCACACCGTGCTGTAGCAATTAGAGCTGCATTATGATGAAGCTGGCTCTGCTTCATCAGTCAGGTCCTTTCTAAGTTAATGGCGATGTATTGTTATTTAACAACAGAACCATAAAGAAATCTGTGGTTATATGTATAATGGCAGCCTTACTGGAAAGAGAGCAAACAAATCTGACTATGGACCCAGTTAAACTAATGCACCAGACGCACCGAGACGATACTTTGTTCGTTTTCAGGTGCTGTGAATAAGAGGTCAATTCTATTCTTCAGCAGGAAAGAGCCGTCTGAAACAAAATCTCTTTTTGCTGTGTGTGTTGGGGTTCAACCTTTTCTTTTTTTTTTTTTTACTTGCTGTAACACAACACGTAAACTTGAGATGGCATCAGAAGACACCTGCCTCGGTCACAACAAGGCCTGGTTTCCAACCCCCCCGATCTCCAAACAAGGCTTCGTTTCACTCGTTCACGGCTTGCTGTCTGTTGGTGTGTGTGTAGATGTGTGTGTGTGCGTGTGCGTGCGTGTGTGTGTGTGGGGAAGCTTTCAGGCTGGTATCCCACATCCTGTTTACCACCAGATTTCATCTGGTACACTTCTGTCTTCAGCTGCACTTGCTCGATTGAGGCTATTCTTGCTTTAATGTAATGTTTTATGACAGAAGTGAATTAGTATGGACATGTTTTCTGAAGCAATTTGGTGGGTTCCAATAAAGCAAACAAGTAGAGATTATAATGCACAGTTAGAAAACTAACTTCATAAAAATCTGAACTGCACTCAGATTCAGTTTTGCAGCTTTTAATTTCATCTCTGGAAGACGAGCAGACTTTAATTCTTACTTGTATAAAGTTTGTTAAATTTGCTGGGTAATAGAGCTGAAACAAATAATCAGTTTAATCGTGATGATTATTGAAATAATCGTCAACTAGTTTAGGAATCAATTAATTGTTGCCTGGATTATACAAACTCAAAAAATGAAAGAACACACACAGAGCAGTAATTAACACAAAGCTGTATAACAAAATATACATTTTGCATATAAGGTAAAACGACTGTTGTCTGTAAACATGCTCTCTCTGAAAACTCCTCAAGGGGAATAGTTTAGCTTCACCTGCTTCAAATTCTGTACAAAACTGTCCTATTAAGACTATTTAAAAAATCATGAGCTGCTAGGGAAGTGAAATTAGCTGAAACTTTATGGTGCAACAGTGGACGATTATGCCATTCACTGGCGTAATCCCAATCGAACTGCCTGTTGTTCATTTGTTGAGTGAAGGAAAACAAAAACTTTGAAGTGGCAGTTTTAAGCTCTCTTTCTTTAAAGGGTCTCTGTTGCTGTGCCTGGAGAGCGTTCACGTTCTCCACCTGGTCAGAACAGGAAGCACAGTGTCCTGTCTTCAGAACAGGCTGCTACTGAGGGTCACAGTGTCTTTTCCTTCACTCCCAAGACGGCAGTAAACATGTGTGAGTCACATGTTGAATAACTCTGCCCTGCTCTGAGGGTTAATGTGTGCAGAGGTGAGCTCTTCCCTCTCTGGCACCTCCTACTCTCAGACTTTCCAGAGTTTCATCTTAGCTTTCTGCTCCTTCTCTGTTTTTACACTGACCTCAGCTCCTGCTGACTATTAAACGCCATCAAGCAGCAGATGCCTCAAAATGCAAGCGTGTGACGGGCGTGTTTGCAGAAAACCGGTCATTAGTCAGGTGAAATTGACCAGAAAGATCAACATGGAGGTAATGAGCCTGAGGGGAGCAGGATATATGCTCTCTGTGACAGAGAAGAAGTCTGGCCTTCTGGGAATCAGAAGAAAAACGTCCTGATTTACTTCTAGGTAGAAAGAGCACTCAAACCCTTTTTTCTTCCTGTCTATGCTTATCAATCAAGATATGTGGGGAAGGCAGAAAAAAACTTCTTTATCCTTGCAAATGTAGTTTTATTGTCCAAAATTAAGAAAATCATTGTAAATAATTGAGGTATTTACAACAACGAAAACAACAATAATAATAATGACAATACAGACCTTTGGGCACTTAAATAACTTAGAAACAACATAACATGTAGGAGAAAACATAAAAAAACCCTTCAGCTGTGAGTTTGACAATTTAACTAAAATGCGCAGATTCATCATACTGTGATGATTTGAAAAAGTCTGCTGGAGCTCAAACATTTCATCCAGCTTTCACACATTGTCAAAAGAAGGAATAAAAACAACTGAAAGGCTTTCAAAAGCCTGATCTTAAAAATGTGTTGATTGTTGTTTTTGCATTTGATTTTAATATATATATATATATATACACGTTAACTTATTGTTCTATGACACTCTCTTCTGCCTCACTCCATCAAAAATGCCCAAAAGAAATAATTAAACAGGCATTTTAAATTCTAATGATCATGTTTTGTAATTCAGTTCAGGATGTGTCTGCTTTTCACTGATAAGGCCTCCAACCTTCTTTATCAGGCGCTGTGTGAGCATTTGTGTACACACACCCCACATAGAACATTGCTTAAGTAGACAAAATTAATCGGGTGTTGGGGTGGATTTTTAAAGATGTTATCAGAAAAGTTAAACATGAAGTTGAGCTTGGTTTTCATGTTTATTTTAGTGAAAGTAGAAAAAGAAATCTTCCTTCTGCTGGACTGAAAGAAAGAAAAATAGTTATTTACACTTACATTTTTCCAGGAAGTGATTAGGAAAACTATTGTGTTTTGCGGATCTGGATTCCAGTGTGCGGGTGATGAGCTATGCAAACACACCGATGGTTTTTCAGAGAAGCTTCCCCGAGGAGTCTCATGTGCTGTTTCTTTGAAAATCAGTTCTGAGAACAACTGGAAAGACTTTCTGCTGAAAAATATCACAACTGTGATGCAGGGAATAAATAACTGGGTGTGTTAGATGAGCAGCCAACCTGGGCGCCTCCAAGAGGGGACGGTTCATATCGTTGGCCTGACATCCAGACACTTTTATACGGAGTGAAATTTGACCCCAGAGCCTTTACCCTTCTGGCCAGTCGGAGGTTGAATAGCTGAGGTTAGGTCACATGTTGCATGTGCTGGTCTCTGAGGGGATTTAATGTGAGAAACATAAAAATGTCCAAGAACATGGGTTGTTTCAGCCTTTGAATGTTTTCTGATGATTAACTCAGCCGTCCTGTGATATCTGCCACCAAACCACGCGACTGCGGCTTTCAGTGAGGACACCTCACTGATGACGCCACGTTCATCAGAAAAGAAGTGGTTTCAGTTTGTGTGTGTGGTCTGTTAACCAGTTTTAGTACCTCCAGCTCCAACGAAAAATCAACCGAAACGGCTGTGACCAAAACAAGAAACCTGATTTTGAGATTTGCTAATCAGAAAATAAAGGACAATCTTTGATCTGCTGATACCAATTTTAGCTAGTTTTGATTGTATGATGTAAAGCAAAGACAATGTTTGCAAGTTGACTTTATGAGCTGTCGTTAGCATCTTTTCCAAGTTATTTAGCATGACTAGTGAGTGCTATCTCTGTGTGCTCTGTGCAGCTGACTGAAATAAGTCCTAATGCATGGTTAAGCACCACTGATACATGTACAAACTTTAAATTAGCAGATGCAAAGCAGCCCATAAACCATAGAAACCAAGAAATACATTTCATCAGAAGGGGCCCTATTCTAAGAGCAGACAGGAACTGGAATTCTTGGTCTGGTTTTTTTTTTTTTTTTTTTTTTAAATTGGTTCTATGTCTTGTTGAATTTCCTCACCGTCTTTTCTCCTTTAAAGCTACAACAACAGAAGGAGCATTTTCTTTTCTGTTATCTTCGTTAACAATAAAGTACTATGTTTACAGTGGAGGTTTGGATGATTTCAGCTGTTTCCGTGGCTGTGCTTATCGTGGTTTTCCACCTGATTTCTTTTTTGTTTTTCGCTTCTTTTGTTGGCGCGTCACTGTTTCAGTGTGTGCGTGTGTTACGTCTGTTGTTTGTTTGTACACCAGTTCTGATTAATGACTGCACATTTATCACCAGGCGACCATGGCTGCCCAGCTGTGTCTCGAGTTGTTAGACTAAATTCACACTTTTTGACTGGTGAGCTTCCTGTTTGTGATTGGCAGGCGGTGGCTGCATCTGCTTTATTTAACCAAATTAGCTGTGTCACTAAAATGTCCTTGTTGGTCGGTTATTTATTAATCCAAAGCATTTTTGGATTATTTCTGGAATAGGTTTCAAATCTCTAACATATATGCACAGGCATCAAAACAGTCATTCTTTTAAAAAGGTTTGCGTTTACATTCCAAAGTAAAAACCTGTATATTTTATATGATGCTGTATAATTATGATCCAAATTTCTTCAAATGTGGATATTTCAAAAATGAAGCCAAAATAAAAGGTTTAATCTTTCATTGGTTAGATAATTGATCAACTTTGGTCCTACTCTTCCAATCCAGACATCTGCAGTGATTTTAATGGTATTACAAAATAAAAGTCGTGTTTTTAAAAGGTTCAGAAGTCGCAAATGTTGCAGGATTTCTTTCAAGCAGTTTAAAAATCTTACTGAACTGTGTACCTTCCCATTTTATTTCTGTGCCTTTTAAATTTCTTTATTTTGTTACACATTTGACACAAAATAGTCCAAAGCTTTTCAGGGAAGGGAAAACAAGTCCAAAAGGTTTATAGTCGAGGCAAACTTCACCAATTCTCCTGGTTTGCTTTCCCTTGTGACGTTCATTAACGTGACTAATTGGCACTTTGGCAAACATTCTCTCATCATCCATCTTTCAAGAAAATGTCTTTAAGCTCCGAAAGTTTTGGTGTGAATCCAGTCTAATGTCTGTCTGTCCTGTTTCAGTCCGACTCCGAGTGCCATGAAGAGGATGACAGAGGAGGAGAGGAGATGGATCAGAACGAGGATGAGAGAAGCAGCGACGAAGGCTTTATGGCGAGAACTCCGTTGCTACAAGCTCACCACGCCATGGAACGGATGGAGGAGTTTGTACATAAGGTGAAAATACTTTTTTAACACCTTTGATTCTGTTAGCGTTCACATGTTTAGGGTGACTGTACTTTAGCTCATATTTCTCACTAAGCTCCACCCAGGTGTTTGTTTTCCTGAGACGCTCAATAAATCCACACAGTAAAAAGAAAAACAACTACTAATAAAACCATAAAAAAAATGACAGGCTTGTGCCCTAAAGTAAACTACAGCCACGGTGTCTAAGTTGTAAATACGGACTCTAACAAGCCAAATTTGGACAGGGGCCAAAATTGAACATGCATAAACCTAAACAGTCATTAATCGCAGTTTTTGTATTAATGGGTTGTAAAAACAAACTCTACCTGCTAATATTGATGATTTGGTTTTGGATTCGTTTTGAGTTCCCGGGTTTGCAGATAGTTGGCTGCAGTGCCAGTATTAACCTTGTCAGTAGCACTTTGTGTGCTTGATTCCCCTTAAATGTGCACAGCAGAGGCCTGCAGTTCTGCTTCGTTATGCTGCTCAGAACCAGCTGTCATCTGGACCATTAGTAGTACACCTGACTGGATCTCTTAATTATTTGGACAGCTTTGAAAATAGAATTGACATCAGCTGTCAAAAATGTAACACTGAATACGTTAACAACCAATTTAAACTCATACTTGACTCGTGTGTGTATTGCAATAGTTTGGAAAATAATAAGGCAAGCACACACAGAGGTCACAAACAGGTATAAACTGATAGATTAGATTATATTACTGGAGGGTGTAGATTTATACACTCTTGTCTTCTAAAATCACTGCCAGGAGTTTGTAAATGACTGCAATTAATCTTTCAGACGCTTCTCCTCTCCCTGTCTGTCATGTTTACTATATCAGGCTTCACTTAATTTATTTACATCAGGCCAGACAGAATCTGATAATGTGATGTTGAAATCTTCGCTGGACACTCTGTAGATATTACAACCAGCTGTAATTTCCCGTGCTGGAGCCAGTGCCACAAAAACATGTTCCTAATTTCTGCCATTTATTAAGCAACCAACTACTTCTGATAAAGAAGATCCTTTGGTTAGTTAAAGGCTTTCGTATCGTATACTTTTTACTGGCTCTTGGTGTCTTTGGGCAAAAAATGACTTAAGGTGCCTTCTGTTTCGTTTACCAAACAGATGTGGGAGGGTCGGTGGCGCGTCATCCCTCACGACGTGCTCCCGGATTGGCTGAAAGACAACGACTTCCTGCTTCACGGCCACAGACCACCGATGCCTTCATTTCGCGCCTGCTTCAAGAGCATCTTCAGAATCCACACAGAGACGGGGAACATCTGGACACACCTGCTAGGCACACAGCTCACACTCTCGTCCCAACCTCAATCCGTGATCCGAACATAAACGTTTTGTTTTTTAGAAAACGCTTTAAAGAACAATGCTCTTACAGCACAAAGCATAAATAGAAACTTTCTCTCTGTTTATCCTTTAATCTTCATATTTAGCCAGATTGTACTGTAATCTGTTAGCTAACAAAATTACTGTTTAAAACCCTTAAGAAGCAGTTTCAATTTCTTACATAAGAACTGTTGAAAGTATGTTTGATTGAATGCCAAGGACTCAGACTAAGTTGAACATTTAATCTACTAACGGAGAGAAGTTGCTCTTTTCAGCACACCTTTTGGCTGAACTCCTTCGTTTTATGCCAAGGTTGCAAAACTATTTTTTGGAGCTCTCTTCTGCCATCTAGTGGTGTGATAAAGCATCTACGTCAGGGGAGCCCCAGACCTACAATTGAGCTACAGTTAAGGATATTTACAGCCAAATACATTTATTGTAAAAACAAAAACAAACAAACAAACAAAAAACTGCAAACCATAATCTATTTCTGAATGTTCTCCCTTTTATTATAACTTATTATAATTTTATTATAATTTTATTGTAATTATAATTATTCTCACTCTTACTGTTCCTCTCTCCTGCAGGCTGTTTGTTCTTCCTCTGCCTGGGTCTCATGTACATGTTCAGACCCAACATGTCTTTTGTGGCTCCACTCCAGGAGAAGGTAGTAATTGGGATGTTTTTCCTCGGAGCCATTCTCTGCCTCTCCTTCTCCTGGCTCTTCCACACAGTCTACTGTCACTCGGAGGGCGTGTCCAGAATGTTTTCCAAGTAAGACACACAACTAGTTTGTTTTTTTTTCTCGTGGCAGTGAAAGTAAAAGACTCTTAACTAACTGACTTGTGTTATGTTCAGATTAGACTACAGTGGGATTGCCTTCCTGATCATGGGCTCCTTTGTCCCCTGGTTGTACTATTCTTTCTACTGCTCGCCTCAGCCCTGCTTCATCTACCTGATAATTGTGTGTGTCCTGGGTCTGGCTGCCATCACAGTTTCACAATGTGACTTTTTCGCTACTCCACAGTACAGAGCTGTCAGAGCAGGTAAGCTTAAGCTTCAGTTTAGCATTTCATAACTCTATAAACAATAAGTGCCAGCGCTCATATGGTGTTTCGTGTTTTCCTCTGAATTCTCCTGTCTGTTCCTAGGAGTGTTTGTAGGTTTGGGTCTGAGCGGCGTGGTTCCCACCCTTCACTTTGTCATCAGCGAGGGTCTGATCAAAGCCACCACCATCGGTCAGATGGGCTGGCTGTTTCTCATGGCGATGCTCTACATCACCGGCGCCTGTTTGTACGCTGCTCGCATCCCAGAAAGGTTCTTCCCGGGCAAGTGTGACATCTGGGTGAGTGTCAAACAAACACGTGTGATAAGTATGTTGTGGCTGGAGTTTCAGTATGTCTCCCCACTCATTGCTGCTGTGTGTGTTTCTCTTTTTGCCACAGTTCCACTCCCACCAGCTGTTCCACATCCTGGTAGTCGCCGGGGCTTTCGTCCATTTTCACGGCGTCTCTAACTTGCAGGAGTTTCGGTATACCGCAGGGGGCGGCTGCACTGAGGACAGCATGCTTTAACACACACAAACACACTCTGACTCACTCATTCACTGACAGTATACGAGACGCCACTGGCTCATATAATATGCATAATAACTCTTCAGACAGAACCCTACACAGATCTCATCGCTGCAACCGAAGACCACAGTGGCTTGCCCCCCAGGGGGCGCTGTTAATCTGAAAGACAAAAAATGGGTTTGCTCTAATTTTGTCTCAGTTTTTCCACACCAACCACTTCTGGCTCTGGTCCATTTCTTCTACGGCCGCCTGTCGCGTTAAGCAGGTTGGGACGGAACGGGAGGTTTCAAAGTCGTCTTTGTGTTTTTGCATTGATCTGATTCTTGGATTAATGAACCAACTTCACAAGCATCTTGAGTGGTGTTTTTTTCCCCTCTCCATTGGTGAATGCTGTTTGTTTTTTTTCTGAGTCACTTTCTGATGAGGTTTGAAAACATTTGAGTGAAAAAGGCCTTCAGAGTTCTTCCTATATTAAGCTTTGTAAGTTAAGATGGATGGGACAAAAGGCTCATAGTCTCTTTTAATTAAAAAAAAAAAATGTAAATAAGATTTCTAAACGTTTGGTTATAGATTTGTATGAAATTTATTTAAAAAAAACTACAAAAAACATGTTATAAAATATGAATAAATCAATATGTCACATGATAATTAAGGTGGGGTAGCGGTGTCCACCCATACGGTGGCAGGGAAATAAATACGGCAGTGGTGGGCTTTCTTTCTCACAGCTTTAGATTGTTTTTAAGTAATTGAGATTTGCAGGAAAACTGACGAAATATTAGTAATTGGTATTTTGTCGCAGTTGTTTAGGGGTCACATCTCTGGTTGGACAAACATTGACAAGAAGGCCACTGAGTTTCTGTCCGAGCCTCGAGTACTGATCCAAAATCTTGAAACAGAAATACAAGCATAACAAAAACAAACAAAAAAAAAAACGATCTTTATATGTAGCGGCTTTAATTCGTCCTCATGCTGTTAAATTATCTATATAAATGTAGATCTTATTTCTGTTCTACCCATATAAAATTATTTTTTCTACACCCTCCTCTAAATGATTTATTAAAACATATTACGCCGACCCAGGATATTTTTATAAGCAAGGCCTCGATCATATCTATTATTTTTTTATAATTGATCAAACTGCAGTCTCCTTAAATACAGATGCAGTTTGTTTTAATCCTCATCCTGAGTTGCTCTCGTTAAGGATGAGGATCGTTTCTTCTTGAAAATGTTTTTTTCATTTAGAATTTTTTTTTTTTCCTTTTGCGTTTTACGTATCTGCTTTAATGCAGGCTTTAATTTCAGGTTATTTATTTTCTTTGTTTGATCGTAATAAACACTTGGTGACCAAAGGTAAAGTCACTAATAAACAGTCGCGTTTAATCTGACGTTATCTTTTAAAAAGTTCCTGCTTTTCTTAAGGGCTCATGGTTTCGTCTCAGACGTTGAGACACTTGGTGATTGATAAAAGGTGAACTTTTTCAATTCAAGTTTTCAGGTAATACCAAATTTTTACATTTGCATAATCAAAATAATCTTGTGGCTTTTTTTTTTTTTTTTCTGAATTATTGTTTGAAATCTAGGTTTGCAAGTTCTTAATCAGCAAGTTGAGTGATCGATCTGCTTTCTCTTCTTTGCATCCTATATTTTATAAAAGAAGAAAAAGATTTTGCTTTGTTCTATTGCTTTTTTTTCCTCATTTTCTATTTGTTTTATCAACCTTAATTTATTTCTCTTGCTGAGAGCATATTGTCTGTTGAAGCACATATTCAATTCTGATGGGAGTGTTTGATTTGCAATAGACCTTTATATCTGCTGTATTGTTCTAATAAAAAGAATTTTTGGACTGATTGTCTAAATAGTTTTTACTCTGTGAGAGAAAAGTATGGACTTTGCTAAATGTATTTTGCAGGTCCAGAGAAATATGAAGGAAGGAAATAGAGTATGAAAATGAGATTTTTTTCCAGATGTTCTGCTTCATTGCATAAATATTTCATCTGTCCATCTGGTGTTTTGTTGATCCGTTCGTCTGACCAGTCACTCAATCTACATTTTATTTTAGAAAAAAAAAAGTATAGTTTATAAAATGATCCTTTTTATGCAAATACTGGCAGCATGTTAGTAACCACAAGTATGCAGAAAGGGAGAGCGCCCCCTCTTGGTTAAAAATGGAAAACTGGAGGCCCATAAAGGGGCCAGGAAGGACATTTCATTTAAACACAACCTTAATCAGCAGATTCATTGCAACAAAATTAGCTGCAAAGTCCTTCAACTGCTCAACAAAACAACAAACTGATTTGGTGCTGCAAGAAATCAACAGAAACTTTGGTTTTAGATTTAGATTTTGTGTGAATAAATAAACCATATATATATTTTTTTCTTTTTCCAAAGCGCAGCCTCGTCTCGTTGCATCGTCTCATCACAGAAACCAGGAGAATGAAAATACACACCCAGCTTTACAGATATCAAGCCAGAAATCTTGGAAGAAAGCGCCCAGGCTGTATGTGGTGCTGGCTGAGTGAGAGTGTGGCGCCCCCTCCTGTGTGTTATCGGTAGTGCTAGACCCGTCTCCTTCCCTATGCACCTCCATCTGAGATGCCTTCCTCAACTTCCTTCAGTTTGGAAAAAACGGAGATTAAAGAAGAGACTTAGAGAAAATCAAGAGGCCAGAGACGGGAAAGTCTTCAGAATGAGGCTGAGACAAGATTTAAATCATTAAAATAAACCTTCACATCTGCAAAATAGATATTTAATGAACTCCTTAAAACAAAGCATCATAAAAGTGGATAGATTAAATTTTAAATGCTTATTTTCTCCACTGTTGCAGAATTAACCCTTTCAACAAATTATTCCCAAAAAGCCACTCAGGTCAAAGAAAATGTTGAATAGAAATATGATTTTCTCATTTTAAAGTCAAGATAATTATGTTATGATCACCGATAGGAGAAAAGGAAAAGTGTGATTTACTGTTAAAGTTTCCTCTATAAAGAGTCTCTGCTTGAAGGTTTATACTGGATGTCACAGTGACGTGTTAAAAGTAACATATCAGTAAATAAAGATATCACTCACTTAAATAACACAGTTCTATTTCTGCTAGTTTTGTAGCCAACAAAAATCTAAAGTTAAGCAGCTCAAACAGTGCATAAAATCATCAACATCCTCAAGGATGGTAGGCTGTAAAGAATGATTAGGCAACATATTCTGATGTCGAAAAAGACTTAAATATGACGACAAAAATTAGGCCAAATGACAAATACTTTAAACTATGACGCAAAATATTAAGCCATAGAATGTAAACGTTTCAAAACAGCATACCTACCTCCAGCGTACTTCACATTTAGAACCTCTGGAAGACGTCCAGGGTCCGATTCCCAGCCAAAGTCTTTCTGCATGGAGTTTGCAAGTTCTCCATACATTCTGTTCTTATGTTCCTCAATGCAAGCTCTGCTATTTGTCACAGACAAATGAAGAAAAACAAAAACAACAAACCAATAGAAAAAAATCACATGGATTTAATTTACTTAACAGTGTACAAAACATGACTTAAGTTGGTGTTGCTTACAATTTCACTTACAGATTAATGTTCAAAGGACTTCATGAACATAAACAAGACAAATGGTTACAATAAGTTGAAACTCTTTACCAAAAATATATCACTGAGGCAAAACCATCCAGAGTGTGTTTCAAACGGACAAAGTGACCCGTCAGCTCAACCTAAACGATTTTAAAAAATGAATTAAAACACACTAACACCTACAGACACCAAAGATCAAAATGAAACCTAAAAACAATTTTATTTCACTTCCTGTTAGACGTATATTTGGACATATTTGGAAAGGTTAATACATTCTGGGGAAAACTTACAGCATGTGTGTTTTTTCATATTTATATACAGCAGAAAGGCACAGCTCATCAAAAGTGAAAGGTAAATAGAAACACGGGTTTGAAGGTGAAATCCTGATAAAAATTCAGCAGATCATTCTGGCCCGCTGCCCCCCTACTTTAAAAATCATTGTTAAATATAAGTAATTTTCATATATGTACATGATACTCTCATTTTTATGCACTGATCTTTATTCTTCATTGTGCAAACATATTTGCCTGCTCATACTTCTTTATCCTCAGTAAATAGTCAGGAAAAGCGCATGCTTCCACCAACATGTAGAATAAGCATTTATTTCTGCAAAGTTCAGCTGAGTTTTGTTTGCTTTTTTTCCCCCCTTTTGCGTTTCTAACTCCTCTTAAAAACAATGATTCCAAATTTACTTCAAGCTGCTTCTGGTCTCAAGATTTGATGCATATTTGACAGATACCAAAGACCGTATTGGAAGGACTTTGCTGCCCTCTTGTGGATGGAGTGTGAATGATTTTGGCTGAGATTTTGTACTGTTAAGCTGTATTTGAAATCATTTATTAGATCAGAATGAATAGCAGAAAAACCTTTGTAGCACTTCAATTTAAAAGGCCCGTTTAGCCATAGCAGCATCAATAAGTAAATTACATATTTGAGACAGGGAAAGTCTGTTAAAGAACCCATCTACACCTAATATCACTAATTTGCATATTAACCTTTATGATACATTAATATTGGTTACTTGTTCTGAACCCAATTAGAAATTCCCTGCTTAAGTTAGTTTCTCCTGGAGGATTTGGAGGCTTTAGTTTTCAGCTAACCACCATGTGTTCACGGTTCGTATAAAATGTCCACACGGTTTGCAGTCTGCAGATAAACACGTAGAATCTGCTTCCAAAGAAGTCCACTTGAGGTGATTTGTGTGCAAACCTGTCTTGTCCTTTTAGAGTCGATTTTGTAAAAAAAAAAAAGGAACTTTTTCTGGCATCAGGAAACAAGCGCAGCACGGGAGAGGCAGAGGAGAAGGAGAGGCCCTGAGAGACGTATAAAAGATGCGCCGCCACAGTCGTTAGCATTCTCCTGGAAGAGCAAAAGAGACAAAATGTTGCGTGTCAGTCATTGTGTTCCTTCACATTAAAATGACCCAACAGACATAATAAGAATATGTCAGTTCATGTCGGTGTATTCAGTTTACGTTTGAGGTCTTTTTACCTGTTTCCTGTTCACATAGAGATCTTATTTAAAGGAGCTCTACGATTTTAAAGACATGGCAGCAATCAAGGTAAATTATTTTGTTTTTAGATAATCAAAGATAATGAATGATTTAACTAGGAGACAACTGGCCCATTAGATTCTCACACAGGTCCAGGCTTTTCAAAATGGCACTTGACAATTGCATTTTGTATAATTTAAGTTTTACAAAAATGCAAAAACAGAATACACTTTATAAAGTGTATGTGGACACTTTATAAATTTCTGCATTTAATAAAGTGAAAAATATGTTGAATAATAAGTTACTCTGCATGTAACAATGTGCAGCAGTGAGGAATCTGACCTGTGGGTGATAGGAGTGGCAGGACTCAGGACGTCTCCGGATCTTCTGGGACCTCATCCTGTCGCACTTCACTGACGCGTTATGTGCAATGTGGCTAAAGAAAACATGATAAAATGACAACAAAAGCTTCAAACTTCAGGTATATATGAGATATTATTATACTGATAGATTCTTCTGGGGAAGGGCTGAAATAAGGAGCAAACCTATTACAATTTCCACGTTTGGTAGTTTGGGGCTGACCAGTTTTCAGGCAAGAATGCTGTACTTTTAAAATTTTTTAAATGTTATTTTATGACATAAAATCACACAGTCAAAGGATATATTTGACTTCTTTGGGCTCCAGGGTGATGGGTGGGTACTGTCTGGAGCAGTCGCAGTCTCCTTGTACCACCAACATCAACAGGTTGCTTTCAGGTATTTGTTGGACGACAAACATTCTGAGGCAAATAAAAAAGAACAAAGTAGAAAATAAACAAAATGTCAAGCAAACTCCATAGAACACACAAGTGGTAAATGTAGAGTAATACAGAAAACAAGTTAATATGCTTGAATAAACTTAACATATAGAACTTTGAACTTTCTCATATTTTTTTCACATCCCAAAAACGAATCTAAATGTATTGATGTGCAAAGCTGGTTGGGACATTCCCCAAAGGATTTAATGACTTAAATGTAGGGAAATATGGTTTCATCAAGAGCTGACTCTGCAGGGACACAAATCAATATCACATTTTTCTTTTTTTTTTTCTTTCTTGCCTGTATGCTTGGTTGCTTCCTTAACAGGAAGTAGGTTATAATTCCTCTAATTTTATAGTAATTTATGCAACATGGGGAGTTTTCCATTATCAGATACCACTGTGTGATACCACTGTTGTCCACATGAGGGCACTCCCACTCAGTTGGTCTTGCAAACCGTTTTCTCTTTTCCAACCAGTTTACCTCCCACCGTTTCGAATCATTGTCTCCATTTCTCCATCTTGTCATTCAACCCTGTTGTTTCTATTTTAATACTCTCATTCACCTTTACTTTCTTCCATTTCTCACATGCCTCTCACTCTTTAACAGCCAAAACCTCATCTAATTTTGATCCCCTCTACTTCTTTCCCTCCTCTGACACTCTTGTATAAATAGATGCCGATCTGAGTGAGCAGAGCGGAGGAAAGCTGTAGAAAAAGGATTTTAGAAAGACACTTTAATATGACCGGTCCAGGGCTTACAGAGGACTGTGCTGCCATGTGCGTGTGCATGTCCGTACGCGGCTGTGTGCTTACTTCTGGCACCGTCCGCACTTAATAATGCTGTTGGTCTCCTTGACTGACGGCTCGTAAATGAAGCTTGGGTACTCTGTGTCACATGGCTGCAAGATGTTCCATTTTTTCTTGGGAACATAAGCTAATAGAGAGAGAGCACAAAAGAGGGTCATTTCTTGATGAGTTGGAAGTGCATGCGTGATCGATGGGCTGAAAGCTCAAACTTTTAGGTTATTGCTGCCGCTCAGATGGAAGCACGCTTTGAACAAACCGAACGTACAAGACGAGATGATTTGAAACCAACAAAGAAGAGCTATGATGGCTGATTAAATTGTACACGTCTGGTTGGGATTCTGCTTAACTGCTCAGAAATTCCATTAGCTGAGATAAAAGTCTACGCTCGGGTCTTGTTTTGAAGGATTTGGCAGCTGCGTCTGCTCCCACTTGAAAGCCTTATGTAATCTGACACTAAATTCAATTCTACTTGGAACGTTTCACAAACAGCACATCACACATGAAACACAAAGGCCTGCAGAGCGACCCGGCTTCCTCTGAAACACCTGAAAGCAGGTACTCACTGCTGCCGAAAGATGGTTTAGCTGGATGGATGGATGATGGATGGATGATGGTAAAGATGAGAGGGTCGGTGATGGAGTGAAGTGCAGTTATAAAGAGGGCGAATGTTTGATACATGAAAACATGTGAAAAGAAATGAAAACTGTTATTATACGAGAATCAATTGAAGACACGTTAAAACCAGATATGTTCGTGCGCTCTTGCAGCCGGTCAGTTGGGTTCACCGCAATTATTTCTACTTGCTAAATGTCGGGATAACGAGGAAAATGCTTTAGACGATTTCTTTTTCAACTTCCATCTCGCTAATAGTTACTCATGTTCCACTGGGAGCTTAAGTGGCAGCTGTGTGCTTGGGATTACTCATGTTGTTTTCTTCTGAATGCAGGGAAGACAGAAGCATTCTTAAAAACCTTCCAGTAATACAGTCCAAACTGAAGCTACATTTTACTCTTGAGTTTATAATATCCCATTTATCACCTATCGTTCTAATCGTAAAGCGGCATTGCTGACACTAGCACACTAACACTTTAAGCAGCTTGGAAACGTCAAGATGATAATATGGCTTAGTCAGCTTCTGATAGGTTAATTTACAACATTTGAGTGAAATGGAGTCAAACCTGAGCATCTCAAACACACAAGTACCCAAATATCAGGAAGAACATTGTGAGCCTCCTTAAGTCTGGTTCATCTTGTTCAATTTTCTGAATTAAAACGCATTTAAACTCTACAACTTGTTTCATTTCTGTCAATTTTACTGTCATTGAGAAAAAAATACAACACTTTTTTTAATAGTATTTCTCTAAAACGCTCTATTTCACCTTACAATGATGATGAAGATGAAGTGGGCATTTTGAGTGGAATGCAAATAGTAGCAAAATGACAATGTTTGTCAAGGTTATCCACACTAAACATACAAAACAGCTAACATGGGAGATGTGGTTCTATTCTGAGTCTGTCCTTACGGTTGTGTAAGACATACAGAAAGAAAATATGGCAGGAATAAATGGAAACTGAACCCATTTTCAGGCCAGCGTGAGCTCACCGTCAGCAAAATGCTCTGAGTGCCAGAAGCTGCAGAAATTGAACTCCAGTAGGAACCTTAAAGAGGAGAGAGACAGAGCAGATGCAGAACGTAGAAACTGGGTGTATTTTTTATCATGGAAATGATAAATATGACTTTGTGGCACATAGCTGGTACATGCTTTAAAAGGTGAGTTATTCAAACTAAAATAAAAGACTTTTTGAAAAGAATTATGTTGTGGTTTAAGGGAAATCTATAAGTCACAAAAATGCAACAGTATTTTTAGGCTTGAAAAAGTGAATCTGCTTTCTGTGTTGCTAACCAATAAACAAACTTTGCAGTGAGCTGATGGTTGAGAGCAGCCAATACTGTTGCCTCTAGCAACACTTACAGTAGGACATTAGAGAGGAACCATTTGAAGGTTGAAGCCAAAGCATAGAATGACTGCAGAGAGAGGAAGAAAATGAAGTTTAGTGCACAATTCGTGTTTGAAACATATTAATGAAGCCTGAAGTCACTGAACTTACGCTGAGAAGTGGGCGAGCGCTGCTGACAGAGTGAGGGTTGGTCTTACACATGGCCTGGTAGTCAAACAATGAGACCCTGGAGGAACATAAGCATAACATGCAAACACAGTGTTGATCTCTTAGCATGTTTTAGAGTCTTTTATTGATTCCCTGACCGTCTCCAGGCACCAAGAAGCACTACAAACTGCAAGGAAAACCAACAAAAAAAGTCAGATGAGGAGAAAAAAAACCAACCCGGTGGATTGCTTTTATTTTTTTCTTGCACGGACCAGAAATGTTGCGATTGATATCTGATCTCTGTAGCAGATTCTTAATAATCCATAATTAAGGACATGTAAGTATTTTCTATTTTTTCATATAGTTGCTTTGTAAAGTAGACTTTACAATAAGGCGTTTATAGTGAAGAACAAGGTCTGGATTATGGAAGCGTACCGATACTGTAAAATCTTCTAGGTAAGATGTATACACATTCATATAGACAAAACCCAACTAAATGGAATTACACAATTTCTGTACATGCGTTTCATTGTTCTACAATTAGACTTGGTGTAATTATACAGGTGTCTAAATGAGACCTGTGGCTGTTTTGCAGGGAACTCCACTTTCATTTAATTTAAGTTAAAGGTGGGAAAATGCCTTTCTCTTTTTATATGAAGCATAAAAATTTCAACTGTTTGCCATATAATTGCCCTGACAGGATGTTGAGAAGTAGCTTGATGATCAGGGGATAAATATGTTTTAACAGCGCCATGTTGCCAGATGCATTTCCCACATTTTAGCATAAAATTGTAAATGAAAACAAACAGGGCATAATCAGAAGCACAGTCTGTCATGGACGTCTGATTGTGCCACAGCATGGGTTGACCTAATTGTCCTAATGTGCTACGACAGCAGAACAAACGTTTTGTGACAACTTTTCACCACACACATACGCACATTAAAGCCCCCGCAACACAACCGTCTCACCAACCAGGCAGTCAGCAGATTGGTTCCAGTCCGTACCTCTTAAACATGCCCATTTGGATCAACGTGGTCATCACCGATCCGTCCGTTTCACCAAAGAACCTTCCCGCCTGTCAGGAGAGATGGACAGAAGAAAAGCAAACTATTGCTGTTAAATAAATTCCTGTAATCATAATAATCTGACAGTAGGATTGTAAATGTTTACGCCTCACTGTGAACTATGTGATTTATACGCTCTTCATGAGTAGGGTTTTCTAACAAAGCCTTAAAAATACCGCCAGCTGGCTTTTTACCGAGCAATTTAAAATCCTAATGTCTTTATGTCTTATTAACTTGGCATAATTACATCAATTACTGTACATATTTTAAATTAAGACTGAACTCTGTGTTAATTGAGGGTCATAAAAATGAAATGGATATTGTTCCCGTCTCCAGAACTGATTACTATGATTTAGAAATCAACACATTAGATGTAATACAGTCCAAAAATCCAACCTTTTCAGCGCTCACTTTCTCTTTTGTTCTACAGCAATCAAATTGAAACTATGATCTTTTTTTTTTTTTTTTTTTTTTACTCCACTGTATCTTTTTAGCACTTATAGCAACTACTTGAGTTGGAGAAGCAACTGAAACACAACAGGCGTGAAATTATGCAAAAGGTTATATCACTGCAAGAGGTCCTTGAAATCAGTCGTTTTTTAAATATCTTAACCTTCAGTTTTTTTTTATTTTTGTTCTAACACCGTGTTGCTGGATCACATAAAATCCCAGTGAAATACATTGAAGTTTGAGGTTGTAACATGACAAATTAACGCTTTCAGAAGGGCAGCATGAAAAAGGAAAACTACCGACCACGCTGACCTTTCCATAAAAAAAAAAAAAAAAAAGATGCAGGCAGTTTTTTGGCACAACTCTGCAAATTGTCTTCTCTTTTCAGCGTGGTGATAGCTAACGGATTCAAAAGCCCTCAAACCCTCAGAGTACGACTCTAAAAGCCCGTTAATGTGTCAACTTACATGACTGCGCCGTTTAGAAATGAGGACAAAGCCATTATTGTCAATCACGTAGCACTCAATGTCCTGATACAAGAAACAAGAGACAGAAAAACTAATTACTTTTCACAAAGACAACACAAATGTTTTTAAATCTTTTAAATCTTTCACAAAAAGACTAAGAACTTTTGTCCTTTCGCGGCTCCATACAGCAGATATGCAGACTAATTAAGAGTTTTCTGACCTGAATAATATTCATATAATCTGCCCAAGTCATATAACGAGTAGACAGGGAGGAATATGTACTCACAAAGCTGTCACAGCGAAGAGGACAAACCCCCTCTATGGAGGAGCACTAGAGAAAACAAACAGAACCTGCTGTAATTTTAGACAACAGATAAATTTCAGTAACAAAACTGATGAATGCGCTGATGTGGGGAGTGTAATCTCTATGTATAAGCGAGACAATGGTGTGCCTGTGTTTAATGAGCACATCTTTTAAATATGCTTCTGTGTGTGTATGTCTTCGAAGGCGCTCGGCTCCAACTGGTCGACAAGTGTCTGAGTATGTGCGAGAGAAGAAAAAAACTAAAAATGAGTGTCTGCCTTGGTGAGAAATTGTTAATTTTTGCAAGATGTGACAGGAATGTCAACCTGAGATCGACTGCTGAGCGTCTCGTTTGCGAGTCGCAGCTTATTTTGTTTCTGTGCATCTGCGACTGTGTGGATGTGTGCCGTCTGTTTTATTAATGTTGTGAAGCCGAGTTCACAGAGCTCAGCGGGGAACTGTTGATTTGGTTCTGTGGGGGGCGGGGAGGGACTGCTGCCGTGGAAAATTATGCGCATACTTACGTCTGTGTCATTCGGCTGAGAAGAAGCAAAGAAGAGATGGAAGGAAAGCGTGAGGGGAAAGAAAATGACATTAGATCAGTTAATGATGCTGTAAATCAAAGCAATAAATAGACTGTCAATGCTTCTGTTTACTGTTGAAAGACATAAATTAGTTGTCGCATGTCCTGCATAAAACAACCTTTATATTCACCGTTTGACAATAAATCAGACTTAAATTTCTTGCTTTAGGTCAGACAGGGCTACCAACATAATGAGACTGTTTTCTAGTTTACATAAGACTTTTATAGCTCGTCTAGGAAAGGCCAGATGATAAAGCCAAGACTTTGTAGACTTTGTGTAACATAATGGAAAATACAAAAATGTATTTTGTTTAACCCTCTCAAGACTGTGATTATTCCTGTTGCTGATGTGCCTTTTCCTAACACACTTTTTCCTTCCACTCAACTTTCTATGCTTTCATATGATCAATCAGCTTCTTTAGTAATGACCTTTTGTGGGTTACCCTCCTTATGGAGGATGTCAAGACTTACTTCTGGACATCTGTCATGTCATAATTTTTCAGTATGTATGACATTTACATAAAATCTACGCATTTAAAATGCATTTAAAATGATCTTATGTAACAGTCTGATACCCAGAGACTCTGAATTTTGTGTTTTTACTGTCAAACATACAAAAAATGTGTTTAAGAGATTTCACTCTACATGCAGCCTTCTGGAATGAAAAAAATATGTTTAACTTTTTCACGATATTTAATCTTTTCAGTGGTACGTGTAGTTAATAATGGTTGCTATGAACGTCTGCGTATCATAACATGAATTTATGGAAGGTTGTCATTAAGTCACTGATGGGATTTTCACCTATCAGCTGTTTTGATTTTGCAACAGTATTAAACATGGGTTGTTTACATGACATTTTAGTAATTTAGTCCTCAATGTCACATTAATATCCAGCATGTTGGGTTCAAACTGTTCATAAATTGTATTAAATCAATCGGAAGGCATTATGAAAGTGTGATTTTTATTTTACAGCATTATGTAAAAAAAATAATAAATGAGTTTATTTTTGATGTTTTCCAAAAATCATCAACATGTCAGGAATAAATGTGCTCTAATAAAAGGTTGGTTTCTAGAAAATATTACTTTTCCATGTTTTGACAATACTAGAGCTGTTCATAAATGTTTCAATCAACATAGCTGCAAAGAATGACTGAAAGTGATCTATGTCCCTTTAGTATCATAATAATTATAAAAAAGCAA
This sequence comes from Poeciliopsis turneri, assembly GCA_922788865.1. NCBI lineage: Eukaryota > Metazoa > Chordata > Actinopteri > Cyprinodontiformes > Poeciliidae > Poeciliopsis > Poeciliopsis turneri. The sequence goes on from CAKLNU010001112.1 coordinate 130,700, forward strand.
AATTATAGCTAAAAACTTTTCTTTCAAGAGGGAAGTTTGTTCTTTTTCTCCGTTTTTAACTGCTCATATGTCAAAAAAGCACTAAATGGCCACATTTCATGTGTTGAGCTCAATGTTGGCATCTATAGACAGTACGTCTTTGGAATCATGGTCAGGTTAAACAGAGCATGTCGAACTGTGAATGAAACAATTTATCATCCTTTTCAGTCCTATTACAGCCGCGTGTCAGTCTTTCTCTCGGCCTCCCATTGCTGCCTCCTGGGATGGGGGACAATTCAGTGGACTGAGAGGACTGGCGTCATGTCCCCCGCTACAACACAGGCACATGGTGAGGCTTGATGGGAGACTAAATTAAAAGGAAAATGGACTGTCTCATCCAATTAATTAAAGGGGAATTAAAGGATCAGTGTAAACACACTCGGTTCCAGTTTTATTTCTGTGTCAATATTCACAGTGTAATGTTATGGAGAATTTCAAAGTGGCTTTTGATTGTGACGGGCATAAAGTTCATTAATGTATTGGAAATAATAATAACATGCAGGAAAACGTAATGGCTCATAAACATAATCGACATTCTGCCATAAATTTTCAGATTTACTATTAGATGTCCAAACATAAAGACGAGTTTTTGCAAGTAATAACATCCGTGCAATGTTTGATAAAATGATGGCATATTGTGTGTTTTAGTGATATTATGTACGTAATGATCATGTGCTATTTTTTATTAGTATGTGACAAAGCATTACAACAAAATACAGTATGTTACATTTTGTTTTAAAATTAAAAAAAGGTGAATATTTGAGAAGATAGGAATACTCTTGTTTCTGATCACATGCGCAGTAGCGTAATCCCTGATGGAGCAAGAGCTCATCACTGCGCTCACCTATGCGTTTACACACATGGACACTGGTCTAACAAGCACTGAAGTGAGCGTACAAGCCATTTGAAAGTACATGACAAGATAAGATGATTACATAAGCTGGCTTAGGGAGGATGAGAGGATGGAAGAGAGGAAAAGGGTGAAAGTGAATATATGAAGGAAACTGACTAAACGAGGAAAACTGTGGAAAATGGGAAAGAAAAGGGGAAAAAACTATGAAGAATTGTGATTCTTCATTAATCACACAAACTGAGTAAAAAATAAGAATACTACATTACATCACAAAGTGTGTGAAGATGGACGTAATAGATACTTTGGCACAGATGGTAGAGCATATGCTCACTGTTAATCTGACACATATTAACACGAACAGACACACATCTCTAACACACACCAATGTATGCAAACAGAAACATGCGTACCCTGACACACAAACATAAACATACCCACACACAGAGCCTCGCTGCAGGAGCTATCCATCACCTAATGGCCAGCCAGAAGCTCTAAATGGCCTTTTAACTGCTGTCATTTACAGCCATGGGAGCAGAGGAGAGGGAGCGAACCATCAAACACCTGCTGCCGCAAAAAAAGCGCTACGGCAAATTAGGTAAGTTCTCCCGGTTCTCCTGGAGGTGTGGAAGGTTACTCACATCTTTCACGTACGGCTATTTCTGCAACTCCCAGCAGAGCGTGAACCGCACTAAACAGTTTCCATGATGGAATGTAATCTGTACATGTGCTCTAATAGCTGCGGCAAGCACTTATTTATCGGTGAAAGCAGTGAGATGAAGCACTACATTAAGCTAAACTAGATCTACATGTTTTAATGATCATCTAATGAGGTAGAAATAACTATTTTAATGGACTAGTAAATAACTTGATTGGATCTTTTAATAAGTAAAATAATAATGGATTTATATATCATAGATTTAGTGGACTTTTTAGAGGAAAATTATGGATCTAATTGAACAACATTGTTTTAAACCAGGATACCAAAACAATAATCAACATCTAAACTTCTTGGGGACTAAACAACATGTTAATTCTCATATTAAACATAAATGCATTCATTTCTTCACACATTTTTTTACCATAATTAAAAGATAGGATTTATTTTTCCCAATTCCTCTAGCCGTAGTCTGGCCTGACTTGTAGAATCACTTTACCTCTATTTGACAATTTCAAATAGAGTCAGCCTCAAAGTAGTGTTTATTATTTGAGGCAACAAAATAGAGGGCTGGAATTTAACTATGTTTGTATTGCACAAATACGCTTCAATAAAAGCAATTAATGTTACAATAAAAAGTTGTCATTAAAGCCAGGACAATAAACTCTACCTTCAATATTCTACGAGGGGAAAAACTAATTTACCACCAATCAGATCGGATTGGTGCAAAACGTTACTGACAGCGCTCCATCTGAACGGTCCTACCTGTGCAGCGATGGTCCTAAATTTGGATTCAAGCACCTCCAGAGTCATCTGAACCCCAACAGCTGTTGAGATACAAAGAAAAATAGACATAAAAAATAACACAGATCAGTTTTGGATAATTACAGAAGCAAATCTTCACAGATAGACATTAACATAGGCAGTGGCAGCCTTAATTTCCTAATACAGCTATATATATATATACACACAGTTATGTGTGTGAGGAACTAATGAGGAAATTGATATATTAATAAATGTAAGAAGGATTTTGTACATTTATGGTTTGTATTTCAGAAAACAGAATGATGCTTAAAAGACTCAACCCTTTACATACCCAGACCCTAAAAAAGATAAAAGTATATTCAATATGTAGCGTTAGGTTAAATAATACCTGCTATTACTCGCAGAAAAAGCAAATTAAAGTTTGTAGTCAGGCACTTGAGAAAGAGAACATTAACAGCATTATTAATGCCCCAGCTCTCAGTAGAAGATGTCTTTTAGTGGAGATCAGCCCTGAAGTCAGAACTCAACTTATGAAAATCCTTTTTACAGTCACTGGCCTTCAGAGCCTCCACAACGCTGCTAAAAAAAAATAAATAAAAAATCCTATTCTTAGCCAGAATGTGTTTGAGTGCATGTGTATATCCAACGCCTCCACTACGCAGCCCTCTCAGTCATAAAACGTGGAGAATTAGTGACCGTGTGAACATGTCCCACGCACGTGCAGGAATATACACACAAGGGCGAAGCGATTGCTTATGTCAGCTTAGGGTTGTATGTCTGTCAGCATTTCAGTCAGCCTGGTCATAAGGAAAAAAAACAAAGAAGAAGAAGCCGTAATTGCATAAGTTCCCAGTACACACATATTGTATATCCCACCCACGCACATACGCAGGAAAATACACATAACGCTGCGCGAAAAGATATGACTCTTCGTATTAGCATCAGAGACTCAGCGTTTTCTTCCCAGTGTGCCCTGGGTAGCCACTTAAAAGCCTCTCTGCTGATTACAATACACAAAGCTCACATCCACCTGCCCTTACAGACGTATACTGTCAGAAATTTACAGTATACATCCCACAAGCTTAGTAACACCGATTCAACACTTTTAGGACATTAAGGTATACACAGTAATCTGCAAAATCTCTTTTGAGAGCATCATTTAACCTAATACGTGCATTACTTTGGAGACATTTTAAACCATCTCTAATGGTTTAAAATGCTTACAAGAAGAATTTTTAATCATCTGGCTTCTTTAGATTTTCTCAGTTTTTGTTAGTTTTTGGCGTCTTCTGTCCCTTGCGAAACCATTCACGTCTCCTGAACTTTCACACATCGTCATGTTACGATCATGAACTTCAATGTCTCTACCAGCTTTGTATATCTGGAGACAAAAACTGTCCTCATCTGGTGCAACGTAGAAATGACAACATGAGTAGCATATGGCAAACATGAACTGAAGGGAGACTAATGGCTTTCTTAGAAGAAAAAATACTAAGAGGTTGTCAATGTACGAAAACATATCTAAAGTACAATATGTTAAAAGACGAACATGCATAAAAAAAAGCACCAAAGGCTTTTTCCTTTTGTGCTTTCTCTTGCAGCATTAGTGCAACCTTTCAAAACCAAACCCTTTTTCAGGCATTACTCACAATTCTTTTATAGCCACCAAGCATTTAAATTAAAAGCTGGAGGCAAATTTGCCCTGAAAACATCACTTTAAATTAATTTTTTTAATGCCACTAGGTGATGTGTTTTAGACCTGTTATAGCACAACCACATGCAGATCTCATTTTAGAAATGAAGCAACAGGTTCTATCGTAAGATGTGCAGTTTGGCTCGATATTCCCTGCTTTCTCCCCTCTGTGTCATCCTTTTCTTCAATCTTTTGAAAATCACAGCTGTAATCCGCCTTTATTCAGTCATGAACAGGAAACGGTGTTTGATTGAAGGGTTGTTTTGTCTGAGGTTGTTTATCTTTTCCTGAAGGGTTAGACATTTTTTTTTGCCTATAGGGATTAAAAGCAAACGGTTCACATTTGGTCTGTTGTTTTCGTCACCACTGCAAAAAAAAAAATGAACGAGTAAGTTTTTTTTTTTGAATCCGTCCACCTCCATGGCGACGATGACCCTGAAGTCATCCCCCTCCACTGTAATCTCAGATTAATTGTTCAAAAGGCCATTAAAGAGGGCAGCAGTAATCTGCCGACTTTCCTCCTTTGAGTTAGAGGCTGATAGGTCAAATCTAATTAAAGCCAACGCTCTGATCACCTAGCATGGGTGTGTGCGCACTGCAGTACTTAAAGCTTTCTGGTAAATATAAATGTGTGCTTTTAAATGTGCCAACATTGCTTTCAGGTTAGGCTCTCCCTTGAGAGAGAAAATGTGTATACTCCCACTCTGAGGCACAATTAGCGAAAGCTGCCAATCACAACTGAGAGCGTTTTTAATAGAAAATGAGCTAATAAAAAAATAAATACAAATCTTTGGAGACCAGAGCTGGAGTTAATTGGCTATTTTACTAGTGAGAAACAAAGGCATCTAAATATTGATGGATATTAGACAATTTAAGGTTGACCCTCGCTGTATTTTTCTTCAAGACAAATTTGCCCCCCAAAAATGTGGATACTTGTGCTGCCAATGCGTTATAAATACAGTCAGTCAGGTGAGATATAAAAAAAAATATCTGAAAAAGAAATCTCAATTTCACAACTCTTTAAGACAAAATTCTGCTGAATTTGAATCAGGTTTTAACGTCTTCAAGAACTGAATTAATGCCGCACTTTTCACTGCAACTCAAGGATTTATTGTCCATTTAGCTGCATCATCTTTTACAATATAACCACTCCGTAGCCTAGAGTTGGGAAGAGATGGACGCCTTTTCCTCCACACAGTAAATCACATTATATAATTAATAATCGTAAAATTGATCCATTGCATTAGAGCCAAAATTCTCGTCATTAGACTGACTCACCATCGTAACTGTAAACCAACCCAACTCTGTTATGCACAAAACAAATTTGGGTATTTTTAGATGGCACTAGATATTTTTTTGTATAAGCTTGACAGTGAAGAATGGAGCAAGAGATATGAAGGTTGTTTCAATCTGCAGCTGGCATTTCATCCTCCACACTGATCCTCTGACATTAACCCAATGTCCACATTCAGGGGAACCGTGCAGCATGGAAGCCAAAAAAACGAATGCTATTTCATGTTCACACATCGTTTGACTTCATTAAACAGGTTTGTGTGTGTATATGTGTGGTGCTGAGGTTGCACAGAAGGTCAATTTGTGTCAAATGAGTACGGAGCAGGTGTTGTCGTATAGCCCTGAATACAGATTAAATATATAGAAACACACAATAGGAGCCAATAAACACAAACACAGGCACAGAAAATAAACACACCGAGGTGGAGGTCAGTGCATTCACATATCCCACACTCTATAAACAGGAGTGTATTTAGGATAGATGTGTGAGGTTGATAGTGTGACTCCTACTCTTTGAGCTTGAAAACATTTTTTAACTTTACATCAACAAATGCCAATATATTTTGTTGGGGTAGCGCATGTAAACAACCAAGGGGCCCGTAAAGCGGCAGAGATTCACATCTGATGTGGAAGAATCTGTGAACAAATTCGCCTAGACATTTACCCAGAGCTACAATGAGACATTTTAGATTGGCCTAGCCAAAGTTCAGACCTAGATCCTTCTGAGAAACTGATATTAGATGTGGAACAGTGATAAGAGACATCTCTCAAAAGGAAGAAATAAAAATGGACCCCACGCCTTTCACTTGGTTGTTATGTAATAATTCAAAAATCCCGTCATCTTTCCCTTTGACTTTCTGATTTTGCTGTATTTAGTTTGTCTATCACATAAAATCCCAGGAAATTAAATTCCAGTTTGATGCTGTGACATAAAATGAGTGAAAGGCACTGTTTGGCAAAGATGGAGGTAAAGAGAAAATAAGACTGCAAGCAATTATCTGCAGGAAGGTCAAAGCAGCACTGATATCGTAATCACAGCAACAGACTAACTGATGGATTAGTGAGGTCAAATAGGCGAAAGAAGAAACAAGATAAATGAACCTGATAAAAAGCTAAGACATAAAAAATATAAATTCATTTTACTGATGTTATGATCTGGATGCTTTTTAGTCATATTCTCTTCCACAAAGTGGAGGAGATCAAATGTTTCTGCATGAGTTTCCATCACAGTAAACACCAATTCGTCATGGTTTGACTTTTGTCTTTGTTTTGCATGCAGACTAAAAAAAGGAGTAAATGTTAGAAATGAAAGGCGAGGAGACTGATGTCTGATAGGTAAGATGACTTTCGCTTAAATGAGATTACCTCATTTACTTTGATGTTTCCACAGAGTAAACACATCAAGTGGAAAAAGTTGTGCAGCTTTTCTAGTGTGAAACTCAGTGCAGTAACTCTGCATCTAATCTTCATAAACACAGGTAATAGCAGGACTATAATAGATGAGCTTACACATTGCATACATTGTTTTATTTCATAAAATGGTCTCTAAATAATTTTGAATATCCCTCCAAGTAAAATCTACCAGAAAAAGTAAAAATAAATAAATGGAAAAGACAAAACAAATTATGTTTAATGAAGATTCTTGTTCAGAATAACTACCTTGAGATAATTAAGTTTGTCTTGCTACAGTGACAACTTAAATACGTTGTCTTGATAATGTTTTTTGTTTTAAATATGTCATCATTTTAATACATAAAACTTGCTTTCTTTTGGAATTATTAAAAACCTCAAAAATTAACAAAGGCACAAAGAAAATGGGTTCTTTTTTCATAAAAAACCGGACAAAAAAGTCCTGATTTCAAGTTTACCGAACTGAATCATACGGCAACAAATGCCACATGATTATAATTTCTGTTATGGATCATTGATGTCATTTTAAAAAAAAAAAAAAAAAAAAAAGCTACGAAAAACAAGTGAACAAAAAATAGACCACAATAAACTAATAAAGACTTTTCTTCTGAGATTTTAAAAAAACTGCCTTAGTATAAGTTTTCCACGTCTAGCTAAGCTTTACGCCTATTTTAAGACAGAAAAAAGACTTTCTGAAAAGATGCTTTGAAAAGCCTGTTAGCCTCGCTTGAAGTGAAAAAAAAAATGAGTGTGTTCTGTTTGCAGTGACTGTGGGCAAGAAGATTACTGTTTATCTCAACAGATGTCATTGTGTCTTCTCCTACAATGTCTCACTCGTCTCTGTTTGTTTGCTCTGCGGTACACACACAATCCAACACATCAAAACTGTCAACGAGATGGTCGGATTGAAACAAACGTGCGCGGATGATAAGGTTTCTGGGTTACAAATGCCATTTGTGCTCTGTTTTCGTCTGTCAGGCTCAAAAACACATAATTACAGTTTGTAGCAGCAAATGCCATCATAATAAGAAGATAGAAGAAGCAGTTCAGTTTCTTCTCTCTACTCCTGAGTACAATTAAACCTTTGGACTTTCTTTCTTTGTACCCTCTTTGTCAAGGTTTCTAAAGGCTCTGCAAGTTTTTCGCTTCTTGCCTTCAGAAAGTGATGATGCTCCAGCAATTACCGCAGGTTACCATGGAGAAACGGGACATTTTATGAAGGCAAAAACAGTATGTTTAGTAGAACAACGCATAATGCGGTACAGTGGCTCAGTCAACGTGTCAGTCAAGCTTAGAACTTGTAAATCTTCAAATATTTCAGTCAAGGGGGCCACACATTTTTGATAGTAATCAATAAAAAATATATATTTTAATAAGGTTGCATACTTGTCTGTGCTGCTGTAGCTCATAAAACACCAATAAAATACACTCAAGCTTGTAGTAGAAACACGAAAGCATACATACATAAAATATCCACTTTGTCAAATTCATGGTTCTTTGAAAATGTGCGACTATTATATGGAAAAGGAGCAGAACGTGTGTATATACTAAGCACAGACAGACTCAGCTTTTAATCATTCGTCATCAAACAAACAATTAAGCGCAACCTTTCAACCTCAAAGTTGCACAAGACCACACACATTGTGCAAATGCTCACAAACCTCGAAGGAGTTGACAGAGGCTGCACTGACATCATGTTACCAAAGCAACAGGCAGGAGCGAGGGGATTGGACAAAAATGATGATGACTCAACCTCCCTCCCTTGTCTTCCTCTGTCTCTCCATGCTCTCCTCTTCTTCATAGACAAGTCTCTCACTTTATCTTTTTGGACATCGAGGATGCAAACCGAGACACGTGCCCAGGCACAGGCAAGCCGTAGTTATAAAATGAAAGTGTAGACTGTAATCTTTCCACAGAACGGACAGTAGTGAACTCAGATTTCCCGAATAAAATCATCTGTATCCAGGCTGCTTCTTTTCTTTGTTGAATCCAGAAGTCGTGTTAAGGATGAATCTTTGGGGAGCAGAAGTGCAATGGCACAGGGACAGAGCTGAACGAGTTAAAATGATGGCCTGTTTCTTATAAATGGAAATAAATGCTGTTGACATTCAGTCTATGTGTGGACCTTTAAGTCAGCAGAGCCTACCTACCTCAAGTTAACCTAGTTTCCAAGCCCTCTTGAGTGGCCCTGTTGGAGGCGCACTCACTAAATCATTCATAGTGGAGCGATGAAGAAAAAAACCACAACTTGTTCCTGTGTGTCTGTGTGAGGAATAAAACCACAAATTTAGAATGTGGTATGTTTCCTTTATTCTCATTCAAGGAAGGAGGTAATCTATATATCAGAGCCAACAGGATTTTAGTTTGGGACATTTGGGAACGTTTTGGTGAGAAATCCAATAACTGACTGAATCTTTAATAATGTAAATGGAGAAAGAGTTTGCCAGTCATTGTGTATCTTTTAAATTTGTCATGAACCTTCTTTGCTTTACGTGACCTACCTGAATTGCACAAAGAACAATCTAAAAAAAACCCTCAATATATAGTTGCTCAACTATGACGCAGCTTTAGAGTCGATTCCATAAAACATCTAATGATGTTGTAAAGGACAGATTTAATAAAGAAACCTGTCCAGCTGATTAATGACTGCCTGGGATAAAACCTAAAAAAAAAGAAAAATTAAAATTAAAATCTAGCAACACTCAGGTAGATACCTACCTAACGTAAACTGTCGCAGTAAGTCTATCTTTAATTAGGACAAGATTTAAAGTACTGACACATATTCTGAACTTGAGACGTATATAAGATATTTCCCACATTATGGGATGCATAATAAAACCTCTGCAGCAATGAACCTAAAGTGTAAACCAATGAACAGTCAGTATCTTGAATCCACTTGGCAATTAAGGAAAATTGTATCCTGAGGTCAAGGAATTGATTAAAGGTGCACTTCATTCATTCTAATCCATGAATTTGTCCATCGAATAATTTGAGCCATGCAACATAATTCGGATATATAAAGAGGGGAAAAAAGTATCTAAAAATATATGTGTCTTCACTTAAGAAACCATTGTTGGGTATTTGGAATAGAGATGTTCACTCATCATGATGGCAATTCATAAAAATGTGACCAAAGTGAAGAATGGTTCAAACAACTCTTAGGTTGGAGTTCCCAAATATAAAACCCTCCTGTGTGTGTGTGTGTGTGTGTGTGTGGGTGTGTGTAAAAAGATAGATGACTTTCAGCCACTTCCCTTCACAGGAACGTATGGTAGTTGATACAAGTGTGTCTGGCCAGACCTGGTGTTAATACAATGCCTTGGGTCAATTCATCTTCACTGACATCCAATAGCAGAGTAAATTACAGAGCAAAGTAGGTGTATAGTTGAGTAAAGAGATAGAGATAAAGGAAGAGAAGCTTTTCTGAAGAGAGAGAAAAACAAAGAGGAGGCGATTCTCTTTTAACGAAAGAATGTTGCGACTGAAGGGAAGGACTGTGGGGATTTAATCAAGGAGAGCAATAAACTGATACCCCTGAATGTATGAAACATAAAACAGAGAAATGTTGGGTAATACAGTGGACGGCAATTAGAAAAGTGAAAAATAAGCTCTTTTGCTTTAGATGATTGGCACAAATGTTTCTCCATCGCAGAGTTCTTGCATCAGTGATGGAACAGAGCTGGCTTTAAAAGCTGCCTTGGCAGGAGGTCTCTGGCACTTCCAGATGATTTCTGTGCCAGAAGCTCTGTTAGCCAAGAAAATTTAACATATTGCTTAGCTCAGCTTTTATCAGGCATAGCTTGAACACTTATCTTTTTTCCCCAAGTCTTACGTCTTGACTGAATATATCTTGCAAAGCTCCGAACCCTAACATAAACATATTTTTCATGTTCTCCCAATTGCTTTATTATACCCACGGTTGTAACAGTGTACCACAGAGCGAAGCAGTGATGTTTACTTCAATAAGTCAATCTAACACATAAGACAACATCCATTTTGTGTCTCAGAAGTCAAAGCAGGAGCTTAATAATAATGAAGACAGGCTCACATGAAAGAGTTTTCTTGTTCCGTCCACTCATTACTCAGATCGCTTTCAGGTTACATCACAGACAGCTGTCATTTCATCTGCTACAAACCGAATGGCTAAGGAAAAAGACGGGAAAACTTGAAACGAAGCGCAATATTAGCGAGGAGTAAAAAAAATGTTGTCAAATGTAGAACAAATGTTAAATTCAGATGATCATGTTCAATGAGTTTTGGGCATTTTTTAATGTGATACACAAAAACAAACTTCTGTATATGCAGACAGTGGGATGAAAACAACATTTAGTCTTTCTACAAATAGCAGGTTGAAGGTGTGGCATGAGTTTTTATCGATGCTTCCTGTTCAGTATGTGGAGCTTTCACACAACATCCATTAATCGGTAAACTTTTTTTTTTTTACTTTTCTTCCTTTTTGCAGTCATGTGTTACTTTGTATTGGTTGCATCCATAAAATCTAAATCAAATAAAACACACTGAAACTTGAGGTTGAGATGATGCAACAGAAAAGTTGAAAAGTTCGACGGATTTGAATACTTTTTTCGAGGGCATCATAAATCTCCCTAATTACCGTCGCGTCCAAATCAACCAAGTTTGGCTGCGTATGACATTTAATTTGTTGCATCTCTAAATGATTAAATGTCATCACTGACTGACAGCCTGAAATACCACTTAATCTGCTAATTACAGTTTTTAATAAACACATACGTGCACACACACATGCAATATAGAGATTTAAAAGTAAATAATCGACAGTAGATCAGTAATATAACAAAAATGGAGACATTCAGACGAACAGAGTGTCTTACTGGCCTAAGCTACTGACTGCTAAAACAGATTTCTACTGGCCAAGATCTAGAGCGAAAGAACAGGACAGGGTTGGCTGCAGATTTACCCAACCCATAAAAGGCCCAGATTCATGCATTTAAAACTAAAAGAAATTATTATCTAGACAGTTCAGAAACTGGATAAATGACCAGTATCTGAATAGATGGGAGTGTTGGCTTTTTTCCTCCTCACATTCCCAGCAGAAATAAATGCAATCTTCGACTCATTTGGATTTGGATTTTATGGCCAACTGATTAATGTAAATCGGAGATTATCTTCTTACTTTGAACTCTGCTTGGGAGCCAGATTTTCCAAGCCCGGCAAATGAGCACAAGGTCGCAGTCTAGAAAACGAGGTGACGCAAGATCCCAGAAACCCAGAGGGCCTCTGGTCACTTCTGGAGATGACCTTATTTAAATGCAAACCGGGATGTGTCAGCAAAAAAAAAAAACCCCAAAAAAACTTCACAACCTTCAGATATCCAGATAAGCAAAAACAGGGACCAGCAGTAATTTGAGAAGGTGAAATGAACAGGCCGTGTCAGAGATACAGTGCTGAGGAAAACCCCTATAAAACATGTAAATGAAACTTGAAGTGTGCAGTAAATACAGAGGACTGAAAACAACAAACAATAGCAGATCCACTACAATGAGATAAGCTAATTGCATGAAATGAAGCCAGATGAATGCAATACTATTTATTAACTCTTTTCTGAAATATTTAAAGTGGAATGAGTAGCTGTTATAAGTGCTCTCTTGAATTTGTATCTATCATCGTTGTTTGTATCATTAGATATTAATCTCCCACTATGATACACAACTCTCTCCGTTTCATGGTTCAGGACCATGGACAGCACAAAAGAGATGCAAACCTTTCTCTCTTTTTTTTTTATTTTAACCACATTCTGTTAATGCTTGTATTATTTTCACAGTAATAGGACATTGTTTCGTTCTTGGCTTTGCTAAAGCACTCATTTAAATATTTAATAGCTACAAGAAATTGTGCTAAAGATTTTACCATTGGAGCCCAACAGTCTGCCACGGATTAAAGAAACTTGATTAGGAACAAGAAATGGCCTTCCCAAAGCCATTAGCTCAAAGCTGTTCAGAAATTTGTGGTCTATGCCTGAAAGTAACGTCAGTACCAGGAAGTCGATTGATTTAAAAGAACTTCCATTTCTCCCAAAATGAATATTCAGACAGAATAATGTCAAAAGCGTCTGGTCAAACTGAACTTTGTAGAGGTGCTAGTTGTTGGAGGTCACCTAAATAAATATTACCAGTTGTGAATGTATATATTTGAGACTGATTGTCAAGTTTGACCTTCTGACGATGAGAGGAAATCCAAAATAAAGTCAAATGTGGGGACGCTGATATTTAAAAATATTTGAAGTTGAAGTATTGTTAAGCTTCAAATAATTAAAATCTATCTTTTCCTCCTCGGGGCATGAGTTATTCTCTGTGCAGAAATAATGTTAAGATAATAGTTACAGATATTTTCTAATTTTCCTCTGGTTTGATTTCCTTGGGGAATCGGTATTCTTTCATTTTCCCACAGTCAAGTGTGCCGAATGATTCACATGCTCATTAACAGCATAATGTGTATGTGTGTCTCTGCTATGATTCACTGCATGTTAGGAAGCAGCCAAGTAATTATATGGTTGTGTGTAAACAAACACTAAATTTCACGAGCCGTTAAGAACAGAATCTCTTCCACAGCTCACCTTTGCCCATCTGCGTGTCGGTAAATTTGGAGCTGCGTCACAAAACAAGACAAAAGCCGAAATCACACTGGACACACATTTTGCTGATTCACTGATATTTCTATGTAGATAAATCAAATGATTGTTCGTTCCCACAGGGCGGTGACTCACTAGAACGCAAAGCCAGAACAAGCAGTTCCCCTCCAAAACAGTTGGTGGCAGCAGTGAAATATGCCTAGACAGGAAACATTTCTAATGATAGATGTCTACAACTTTACAATAAGTGGTAAAGCAGCATCACTGTTACCACCAGTGTTTTGATGATTGATATGACATTATTTTTATGCCAACTCTAGCAGGATGGACACCTACATACAAAATAACTTTTGTCAGTTCAGAGAGTAATTTTCCTAAGGTCTTAGGGATCACCATGTTGCTTTTTTTGTTACTGTTATATCCCACAGACTGACATAAGAGCCCTCTGAGAAAATTGGTTTGAATAGATCATTTAACTTAATGACTGAAATCCTATCTCTGTTTTCCAAATTCCATCTTCAAAATTTAAGTGTGGACCATGCGCAGAAGAAATCTGTAAGGGGATAATGCTTTTTTCATGGCTCTCTAAGTCCATGCATATGTAAGATTTTATCTATTTGGAGACCCTCTATGAACAAACACACACACACACACACACACACACACACACACACACACACACACACACACACACACACACACACAGGCACGCAGAAAGACACACAAAGCCAGCTGTTACGGGAGATGCCTCCGGGAATCGAATAAAAATGAAAGGCGAGCGAGGGAGATGTGAGGAGAGAGAGAGAAAAAAAAGGAAAAAATAAATTGAGGGAGGAGAAAAGCCCATGTGGCGGAGGGAGATTCTCATCTTCACTGAAATCATCACATCTCTCCCTCCCTCCACCTTTCCTTCCACCACAAGCTTTCTATTGAGGATTTCTGTTTCTTTCCCCCCCCGTCCATCATCAACCTCATCCCACCCTGTCTTCTGCATCCCCTACCCTCCTTCCCCCCATCACAGCTTTCACTCTTTCGTATTATCCCTCTCTCTGTATTCCACCTCCCTCGCCCTCTCTCTGTCACTGTCGGAGAGCTGCAGGCAGACGAGGCAGCATGCACTAATGTTGCTATATTTGACAAGGCACGCACACACCCTCTTCTGCCACATGCACGGCTGCACACTCATATGAGAACGAGGAAGGGGAGGCGAGGGCACCGGGGCTTTAAGACGCACTGGATGCGGTCTGAGTGCTGGAATCACAAACATAGCGAAACACGGAGAGGGGGTAATGCATGACGCCAGCAAACCAATCGTGTTTTTGCTCTTTATCTCCCTCTCTCTCTCTCTCAGACACACGCTCACGCCTCTCAGACACACGGCAGCACACGAGCCAGGGAGCGGGACGGCGTTGGACGTATCATTCATACAGAGAAAATATCAGAAGGAAAGGATTAACTCCCTCCAGCCTTCTCTCTCTAAGGATCTTATCCCCTCTTCCCTCCTCGTGTTTCTCTAAGCCTATCTTCACCTCATTTTTTTCCCAATCCCTCCTTTTAAGAAAGAAAAAACAATCTTTTCTTTTTTTTTTTTGCACAATTCATTTGTGGGCTGAGAGAAGCAGACAAGACACAATCACAGTCTTTACCCTGCGGATTGATTTAGCTGAAGCAGTGACAGTTTTTTGTCTATTTTGTTCTGTGAGACATTTTTTTTTTTTTTTAATCGTTTGTTTTTCAACACAATTTCTTTGGATTAATGGCTGACAGCAGCAAGCTGTAAGGCTGGTGCCAACTGAGGTATCTGGTAACAAGGTAAGTCCAGAGATGGTGCTAGTTATGCTTGCCACACTAAAAAAAAAAAAACAACAAAAAAGAAAACAAAACACATAATCTCAATATATTTGCGGATCATTGTAAGTTGAACTGCAGGTTACTCAGTCAGTTGTAATGGCTGGTAACTGGTGGTGGGCACAGAATTCACAAAGCAAGAGAACAACAGCAGGAATGTTTGATTTAGGGGGGAAGCCTGCAGATGTCAACAGAGGAAGAAACACCTAGAAACTAATAAGGAAAAAAAAATACTGATTTGCTTTTTAACCAACTTTTCTATCAAACAACTACAAGGTTTCTCCAAAATTGTTTGCGTACTTGTGCACGAAGTCCTGGTGCATGCCTGTAAGACTGATGCGAGTATTCTTTGGATATTAATGAGTAATAAAAAAATACTAGAAAGGTCCAACCACAGTTTCAAGCCAGCTTAGTCATTAAAGTGAAACTCATTCACTTCCTTTGCCATGTTTTCTACAGTTTAACTGGTACAAAAAGAAAATGCTACTCTCATACTGCAACCCAAGCACCGGACCCTCAAGTATTTTTCTTAAATTATTTTAAGCAAGCATGAAAGTACCATTGACTTTTTGTTAGACATTATACATTAGGATCATACTGCAGTCTTTTTAAGTCTGACCTTCATATTGCATTATGTAATTTTAATCCATTTAAAACCCCTTGACTTCCGCTATTAAATGATGCTGATTTTCGGTCTGAGGCTATAAAGTGCTGCAGCTGTTTTTTTTTTGTTGTTGTTGTTTTTACCTGCTCCTTTTACACTTATCAGTTCTAACAGTGATTCAGAAGGTGTGATGTAAAAGTGATTAACTCGATGGCTGCATTGTAATTATATGATGATGCAGTGAGCGTGGGGCCTCGCCTGTCTAATGTCCCTGAGGCTTTTGTGTCTCTCTATTTTGTTTGACTCTCTGTCAAGTAACACAGACACATCCTGACATCATTCCTGGGGAAACAATTAAGATCGCTGAGTGATTATATGGGTAGTGCAGTAATTTGGCATGTCTAATAAGCAACAAGGCTGCCACTTCAAACCAACTGGATGGCTTTAGTGAAAACATCCATAAAATCCTCGCAAGCATTCCAGCTGGAATCGCTTTAATGACGTTTGATGCAATCAACCAAACTGCTGCACGCGACAATATTTTGTTCAAAATTACTGTGCCAGGAAAACCTCACAGATATCCATTCTAGTTCAAACTGACAACACGGCATGTATGCAAAAGACTTTGGTTCATGAAAGTCTTCAACTGTTTTCACATTTTGACGCTTTAAAAGCATAAATGTCAAAGTAGTGCCTTGCTGTTACGGTGGGAGGAAAAGAATAAGTTTAAAACATATTTATAAATAATCTGAGAGGTGTTATATATTTGTATTCCAAAAAATATTTAAATTATCTTTTTTCTGTTGTTACAGCTGAGAGACATAACATAACTCATATGTCATATTGGACAGAGAGCACATGTGATTCATGTGCTCTCTGGACTTTGACTGGGTCATTCTAAAAGTTAAGTAAGTTTGATCTAAACTAGGGGTCTTAAACTCCAGTCCTTGACATCTACTGTCCTGCATCTTTTAAGTGTTTCTCTGCTCTAACACACTTAAGCTTAAGAGTAAAGAGAACCAAATTCAAATGCACACCACACTTTTCAGTTTCTTATTCACAAAACACTGAGAAGCAAAGATAATTTCCCTCCATTTAAAGATTATTTGCTCCTACTTTGCATTAATCTCCAACACCAAGCCTTAATAAAATACATTAAAGTTTGTAGCTAGAATATGACCAAATTTAGAGCTGCTCAGGATGTATGAATACTTACTGTTAAACAAAGCCATGAATAACAAAATGTTTGTAATATAGTCTGTTGCACTCAGCAATAAAGAAATGTATAAAACACCCTTGAGATATTGCAGCTGTTCACGATTTGACCAATCACAGACGATGGCAAAATATATGTGCAAATTCCTGCAGCATGTGGCTGTCAACACATAAGCGAGTCTATTTATCACTGTGCTAGCATGCGTTGAGGTGTGTATGTTTGTGTGTGTATGTGTGTGAGCGCAATCTTGCAAAGTATCTCTGCTCGCCTGTGTAAGAAATGCATTAAAAATTGATTTAGGAAGCTTGGCTGCACCTCACTGTCTCTGTTAGCAACAAACATTGTGGCACACAGCAAGACGGGCATTAATGAGAACATTTTGTTGTAACTATAACACAAATTTCTATAGTCTGAGTGTTTTATAAAGTGAGTCAACAGTGGAGCTCAAAGTGTTTGATCTGATGCATTTATTTCAAAAGCTACTTGCTCAGGGGACCCACTTTGACACATCCACACACACAGACGTTCTTCCGCACCTCGATAATTATTCCCTTGTGCTCATTTGGAGGCACGCAGGGCAGAATTCCAGTCATATTGATTAAAATCTATTAGTCAGGCCACGTGTATTTGTCAGCTGGAGGATTAAAAATCAGTAAAAGTGGGCTTAAGTGGGCTCATCTGACAGAAATCCACACAAACACATACCTACTCCACAGAAGATTGAAACACTGATTTTAGTAGTTATTAAAGACTCAAGAGATGGGTCTCTTGAGTCCCAAATGTTGCAGAGGACTGTATCGATTCCTCGAATGATTCAAGTAGCTCGATTATTAAAATTCATCGAGGAAAATTTATGTGCCTCGAAGCTTCGTCAAATTGTGTTGTATAATTTAGCGCATGGTGTTCCGGCTGGATCATTACTTGTGTTGGGCAGCGCTCTAACATCCGTGTACGAGTTGTTACGTGCTATGAGCATAACGTCAAATTTTCCGGGTTTTTATCGTTCTTTTGGGGGGACAGATTAACATTTTTAAATTGCCGCGATGGTTGGAGTATGACAGCTTTTCTCCTGTCTCGATATTTACCAAAAGCAAATAGATGACATTATTTATAGTCCCTTTTTCAAATACTGAGTATCATAAACTGCCTATTTACAGGACAAAGCAAAATGAAAACAAGTGAAAAAAAACAAAAGGAAAGACAGTAGAGGTGTTACATGAGTCCCCAACATGTCGGTGCCCTCTTATGTATTTACACAGTGTGTACACTAAAAACGTCCATGTGTAGATTTTGGCTGCCCTCATGTTCAGGTCAAATGGATTAAAAAAAGCCTTCTGAGAATCGCCTGGCTCACCACCGCATTGCCCATTCATTCGATGGCTGCTGAGATAACCTTCAACTGGGGCTGTGTAATTGATTCAATTTGTATTGTTTTATCCTCTCCAAATTTTGCAATTGATGAAAAAACATATGCATTTTTGCAACATTCTTCTTTGCAAGTTGTGTTTTTTAATGAATGTGGTGCTTTTACAGTGCCCAAATAGATGACGCGACTAGATTTCCTCTCGCCCCACACTTAAACAGCCCTGCTTACAACATAGAAATGACTCTTTTGTCAATTTGGGATGAAAATAAAACCCATTTAGGTAAATATTTCAGCACACAGGGTGGTGAAGACTTCACAGCAAGCTCCTTAAATGTTAAAAGTGCATCAAACATTTACTCTAGACAATGTCACTGACGCAGGAGGAAATCCTGGTAATTCAGAGTCCCTTTGCAGAGTTGAGCAGAGCTAAAAATGCTGACTTTGCAAAAACGCATAAGCTCTGCAGCAAAAGACTGAAGTAATATACATGATTGGTTTTAATATGGGACCTTAACCTTCTCTTGTAAAAGGCCCTGACACTGAGCAACAGATAAATCAGTTCCCTGTGTACTGACAAGTGATATTTAGAGGAAACTTTATGACACCCGAAGGCATGAGATGAGTAAGGATGATAAAAGTTTGGTCTGCTTGTAAAAAATGATGGATGGGCTTTGTCTTGACATAAAACATGAAAAGCTCTATTGCCTAAGTGAAAGATAAAGAAGAAAGCAGCAAAAAAAAATATTTTTATCAGAGTTCTTCACTTGTATGTAAACATAAAAAAATGTATACATCACCTGTAAGTTTATCTCTTTGCCAGGTTTGGACAAAGACTGTGGTAGTCTTTGCTTTGAACCAGTTATGTGAAGCAATAGTGTCGCTTAATTCTGCTACTGATAATGATGTTTGGACACATTGCTGCCCCCTAAAGGTCAGCTGCAGCAACTGAAAATGGTCTTTATGTCTACAGTTTAAACCTCCTGCTGCGGCCTAATCAAATTTATTCACCACTTCATAAATTTACCTGCATTTGGCAAATACCGGGTGCTAATTACCACCTGTGGTCAGAATCAAGGACAGCAACAAAATATCTCAGAACCAACTGCATTCACTGCTTTGCACTAATTAGATCAGGGACTCCAAAAATTCTCAAGGAGTCGCCTACAAATACACAATGTACAGGACTGCAGTGCTAAGCCCATGCAGCCTAAAAGGAAACATTTTTGTGTTCAATTAAAGGTGGTAATTTCTCTAAATTCTTCCTTTTCTTATCATCGCTACGGCGCTCATTTACAAAAGAATAACTAAATTTCCCAGCGGAGCTTAGCTAATGTGACTTTAATCACATGGAGGAAATCTATCTGTGGAGCTTCCTTGATTCATGCCTCTGTTACTTCGTTGAGAAAAGGAAAGGAGATTCAGAGAGAGAATGAGAAAGAACTCTGGCAGAGAAAACAATGACGAATGAAGATTTAACAGATGGAATAAATGTTGGAGAAACGTGAAAGCTTAATACGACAACAGGAAATAGAGGCTAATACTTCGCTGGAAAGTGTCTGGGAGAGGCCGTTAATAGTCATTTCACCACAATTAGCTGCAATAAGGGTCGAATACAACAATCCACAGTGACACAAACTCAACACTAAAAGATTCAAGAGGTTGTGGAGGGGAATGTTAATGCCCTCCTTGTTTACCCCCTTGCACTTATTTTTACTTCCCCTCTCCTGCTGGGACTTCCTGCCTCATCTTCTCTTTCCAAATCCTACCATCAGCAAGCTGTTTTCCACACTCAGTCATCTCTCTGACTTCACCTATTCTTCTTCTCTCTCCTCTTCCTCAATTTCCATATTTAACCATCTGCAAATGACCTGTTGACACCCCTGACAGATAGATGAATGTTACTCGCGGAAGTGACTGCTTGGCAGGCTCTGCAGTCAGCTGCACTGTCACTGACCTCCTGTTCACCTTGGTACAGTTTATCACACCATTTTCTCTTTCATATCTTGCTGTTTAAAGTGCTGCAGGTGGAGATTTACATAATTATGGTGCACAGCACAAGCCCCAAATGAACGTTATTTTCTTGTCAACGCTATGGTAAGACGAGCCCCAAAGAAAACCACGGCATGCTTTCAAGTTTCCCCCACAAACATATTAATCTGATTAGTACCACATTTCACCCGCCTCTGATTGGATTTCATGATAGTTTGGAAAAAGGCGGCATTTCAAAATTGCACTGGTTTGCCCATCGGCTGTGAGTCAACAGTTGTGCCATATCGAGGTGCAGACCAGCCTTACATACCAAGCAGTTATTACACCTTATATCATGACAACAACAAGAAAACTTTTTTTTGTCAGACTAATGTTCAACCTTATTGAAGAATCAAAACCTCAACATCCTCCAGAGACTATAATATGTGATTTTATTGCAAGAACAAAATGTATTCTGAAATTCCAAGGGTTTTAAACACATCTGCTTTTTTTCTGCCATTAGTGATGGTAGAAAAAAAGTTGATGCCTCCATTTTACCACAGTTTTCCAACAATCCACTTCTCTTTCTCTCTCTTAACATCCCTGCTCACCTCATTTGCTGGTATAGCCACGTCTTGCCTTTTACGTGTGGCTTAAAGGAATGAGCCCCTGTGTCGTGTCTTTTTCCACCTCAGGGAAACACAAAATTATGAACTACTTATTAAAGATCACTAAAAACTCCCAGTCTTTAAAAAGTCAAGCTTAATATAACAAAATGCTTCTGTGACATTTAATTTAAAGAGATTGGTAGGGGTGCCAATAACTGTCCCACTGATGATTTTGTTAAAACAATTATTTCTCTATGTGGGAGCTATTTCCTGACTGATTAAATACAGTCATATTACAAGTTGGATGTTCATTAACTTGTCAGTGGGAGATTATGCAGCTAAAATACAGCATTCATTTATTTTAAGGGTACATCTTTGCCAGAGGCGTTCAATAAATCTGTCCTAACCTGTATATGAAATGCTGTTTGAATTACCCTTTGTTTTTCTGGGAGTCTTTGTGTCTGTGCCCTACGTTTCCTCCGCCATACCCCGCGACTCTCACATAGCAGCGGTCGGTGCTCTGTTTTTGTTCACGCAAATTGATTGCTTGAATTGCTAAAAACACATTTATTATTCATGCCTCAAAATTTGTGGAGCGTTCCTGCCTGACACCCGCGTACACATCCACCTTCGTGCACACAAGCGATGAAAATTTCAGACTTATGCACACACAAACACTCTTTAATGAATACGTACGTAAACTCACTCCTGTGTATTTTTTTTTTTTTTTCAAAAGTCATGCATCATATCACCAAATAATGTGGTATGACCTGGGTTTAGGACATGTTTGTCTCACTTGTCTTTTGTCTCCCTGTTCAGGTGACTTGCTGCAGCTTTTCCTCAGTCACTGTTCATGTGGGAGCTACAGGCATGACGGCTTGACCCCTCCACTGCCCCATTCCTCTGGCAGAGGAAGGCCGCACACTTCTGTATCATGCCCCCCTACATTCACCCTCCTGTGGGCACTGGCCTCCCCCCAACCGGCGCTACCATCTTCTTGACCAGACACGGTGAGTTGACAGAAGAAAAAAAAAAAAAAACTCTCCAAAAAGAAATACTCTGCTTCAATCCTACTCAACTCTGCTCTGCTGTGCTCCGAACTCCGCAAGGGAGCAGGAATACTGCCTGTTTTGACAGCTGCTAATGTTAGCATGCGCAGCGTGATCGAACTCACACAAACTCACAGGATGAAGGCTCTGACGGCACGTGCCAAAGTCTTTTGGTGAAATCCCAAAAGAGAGTATGTTTTAGTGCGGGCGGAAGTCTGTAGAAACAAAACGCAGTGGGAAGAAGAAGACGAAGACGGATCTGAACAGTTTTTTTTCCCCCTTCTTTCTTTTTTCTCCTTTAGCAAAGTAGAAAGCTGCAGCACAGACATCGCCTCTCTTTTCCGTCACTCATATTGTCTTTCTGTTGCTTAACCATGAGGGTTGTTGGCAATAGAAACAGCCACTGTGTTTCTGCGGTAGGACTCTGTGACATAATCCTCCTCATGTGTTGATGTTAAAGTTCCTGTCCTATGTCCTTGACCCATACTTAACCTTTACAGCTTGTCTTCACTTGAACAGCCCATCTGCGCCTCAACTGTAACATAAGAACAGCTGAGCAGCAACACAGAGACTGAATGCTTCAGTAAACCATTCTGTTTCAGATGACACATTCCTCATGGCTTATTTTTATTATTACACTTAAAGTGCCATAAAAAATAGTCTATTACGGCACTTTTACATGTCATCATGTTACAACAACACATTTTAATGTTTAAGGATTTTACAGATCTTAAAAGCTAAAAAAACGGATCCAAAATTGCTTAAAAGTACAAAATGTGCCTTTGTATTACAGTCCTTTAAATGTAACATCTTAAAAAAAAAAAGGTCTTTAAGAAGTCATCAAATTAGTACAGTTCCACTGTGTGCCAACTTAAATGTAAGAATAAAGACAGAATAAAGTTGTGTGAAGTCCTCAAAGCTTTGGTGAACTAACAGCAACAGAATTGGATTGGAGGCTATAAACTAATATCCCAAGACCTTCCAGTGCTTGTAAGGTCTTGGATGGATGTAAAGTATCAATACAGGAGGGAGGCTTGAGACAGTTCTGAGTAATGACACATTAAAATTCAGTTATATACATTCCAATGTGAGTCTGGGTATAATACATTAGAGTCTGGTTATCCCAGAAGTATCCAAGGAAACCCAGTCGACTGCATCGAGGCATTAACTTGTCAGCAATCCCACCTCCAGAGTGGACAGTGGACGGTTGATTACACTTAGTTAACGTTTTTAGCGGCGCCTCATGCTGAGTGAGCGTTCTGCAACGGTT
Organism: Poeciliopsis turneri; assembly: GCA_922788865.1. Taxonomy (NCBI): domain Eukaryota; kingdom Metazoa; phylum Chordata; class Actinopteri; order Cyprinodontiformes; family Poeciliidae; genus Poeciliopsis; species Poeciliopsis turneri. Next base: position 153,944 of record CAKLNU010001112.1, read on the forward strand.
ATTAGAAATAGCTCTCTTTTAAACAAGTGGAAAGCTCCTGTAACAGCCTGACTGACCTCGAGCTATTTTGCAACGAGGAACAGGTATAATTTCAACCCTCCAATCAGGAAGAGCTGGTCGAGAGATAGATTAGAGAAAAAAACTTACAGGAGTACTTTCAGTGAAAGGTGGTTCTATGAAGAGCTGATTCAGAGCAGCCAGACAGAAATGTTGGTATTTCTGAATGGAAAAATACTGACTTAACCATGTCTCATATCTACTTCCTCTTCACTACTTTGTATTGGTTTGGTCTGTCTCAATAAGATACATTAGAGTTTGTGATTGTAACATGACAAATTTTAAAAAATTGCTTATCACTTTTCTTCCTTCCTTTGTCACTTCTCTCCTTTTTATTCATGCTTCCTCAGTGCTATTCACCAGCCGACCTTAATCTTTCCTCTCTTTACTTATTTTATACACACACGTTGTAGATTAAACCACTGAAAAATACTGCAGAGATTTTGAAATAAACACTGTGCTACTTTTTTGTATCTGAAATTAGTTTGTGCTGTGCAAACTCATGCTGCTTTCTGTGCAAAGCTACATAAATCTTAAACCAGAGAAAAAGGAAAAAGATAAACATGGATGGTCCTGGTAGAATTGTTGGATAAGTTTTGGATCTTCAAGAGGTGCCTTGCAAAGAAAACGCCGCCACAAGCTGCTGTGGTAACACCAGGCACACTTAATAACAGGGCAACACTATCCATCAGAACCTCAGCACACCCACACAGATCATCTACATCAATACACACACCTCTCTGGAGGCTGCAGCGGAGGAAAAAAAGTTTTCTACTGGGAACCTCAGAGAAATGATCAAGAGCCTTTAATATGCCTTTCTGTAGTTCACAGTCTGTTGAAGTGAAACTCAGCCGTTCTTCTCAGCTGCAGCATCCTATAGCATGGTAAAAGAGATTAAACTGACCCTGCTTTTAAATTGTTCTATAAGCTGTTGGTCTCATTTCCAACCAAAAGCAAAGTTCCTGCTTGAATGCAAAATCATTTTCAATCCAAATATTCTAGTGGTATGAATAATTGTTCAGTTAATAGTACTACTAATAAAGGGTAAAGAAACAGCACATGCAAAAATATAAAATATACTGTGCTATTCACCAGCACAGATACAACAACTACTTGTGTTGTATCTGTATTTGTCTGACTTACTAGAAATGCTAGTAAACTGAACCAATATTAAGGGCAAAAATTTCATCTGAAGTTATTTTGTGACCTTATATTGTTCTATGCCATTAAAGTGCAAGAGAAAGTATATACCTGGGGGATGGAGGTTTAAAGTGAATTTCTAATTAAGAGTCTTGGTCTTTGACTTTACATTTGAACAATCAAAATGTAATTATTCTACTAAGCAATGCTGAAATATAAAAACATTTTAAAAGTGCAAAGTAAACACAGCAATTTGGAGTAAAATGCCTGAAGACAATAGAAAGTATGAGTGACAAAGAAAGGAAGCAGTCGGGGGAACAGATGAGGACAAATGGGAGATGTGAGATCAAAGAAAAGGAAGAGAGACGGAAAGATGAAGGAGACAAATCTACAAATGACAGGGAGACCATATGGTGCCTTTAGGCTTCCACTATCCCAGCAGAGGGTATCAACACACAATTGTACACAGAAAGCACAGAATAATTCCTATCCACATGCCTGAATAGACACTGTATCTATGTGTGTGTGTGGGTGTGTGTGTTTGCTTTTGGACACTTTTAACGTCCCCAAACAGAGCCCAATAGCTCATTGCTTTTAGCGAAAACTGGGAGAGAGACTGATGTTGTGTGAGTGAAAGCGGTTCAGAATTGGCTTTTAAACAGCAAATAATGCAGTCTGGGTTTGGAATAGTTAGATTGGACAAGCGCCAGATAATGACAGCATTAAGCTAAGTGCAACCATAATGTAGTTTAGTGGGTAAAAGAGCTTCATAAGGGTCAGAATAGAGAGATTACAGTCATTTATTTAACCGGCTTGTAGAACAGACATGGTAAACTAACTTCAAAGTTAGAAATGTCAGGCCACTTGAAGAAGCTATCAGGTTGCTATATTGTGGCTGACACTGTGGTTCAGCCACATTGTTAGCATTCAGTAATCCAGTTAACCTTATGCTAAGTCCTTGCTTCTATCCATTCCACTGATGGCCATTTGTTTGGTCAGTAGAAGAAATAAGATGCTTTCTGGGTAATGACAATAGTCATTTCCCTGAAATATTCAGTTTGCATTATGATGCAGCAGTTTGTCATCATCTGTATTTGACGAATATGGTGGAGCTTTAACATGCTGCTTTGTGAGGCTCAGCAGGTGATCGGAAGGACAGCTTGTTTGCCAAATTTAAGAACGCATCCAGTTGGCTTGTTTTTGGCAAATTCAAGTTAATTTAATAAGATTAATTTGTAATTTCGTGAACAATAATTTTTGTCCAAGTACATTTTCCATCTCTTTAAAATTCACTCATATTGACTCATTCTGTCATGCATATTAGATTTGTATTTTTTGGCCCTGGCTTGTATTTCAAAATCTAATTTAAAAAAAAAAAAAAAAGTGGGAATTTAATTTTTGTCATTTGACCACTAGCCAGAGATTATGGGCTCTGGACCATATTCTGGGTGCAAGCAGGATACTAGATGTACAAACACAGCAGCTGCTTCCCTTAAGTAGTTTGAGCAAAAATGTGCTGGGCAGTAAAACACCCGGCACATTCTGCATCAGTATTATTAATTTATCAAATAATAATACTGATGCAGGTTAATTGGCTAAGTGCTTAAACTCACAAACTCAAAGAATACATTTATATTATAGCTCAGATGTGCATTACTATGGCAACTGTACAGGTGACAGAAATAAACTGAACCCACTATGTAATAATAAACACTAGCTGGCAATGAATTTTCTAGATTCAGTTACAAATATGCTGTTCAAATGTTCAAGGCTCTGAAAAGGTGAGTAAGCCTATTTCTCTATAACAAATTACATACAAAATATAGCTACAAAAATCACAGAGAATACAATGACAATATCAATCATGAATACCCCATATTTTCCTGATTTTCCTCCATCATTACAATAAATACTGGGAAAATATTTAACTCCCCTACTTCTCCAAACAGCCACCCAATCAAAAGTCTTTAGCATTAAAACAGCATTCTTGACTAAACAAATGTCTTATGTGTGAACTTAAGGTTTAGCTTAATTCATTTAGTTTAGCAACACAGTTTGAAGAATCTGTGAGCAGCACAAGACATCAAATGTGTTCATCATTTTTTCATCAAGAGTGTCCAAGTCGAGTTCTCGGGAGCTACCACACCATCCTGCATCCGTCCCTTCTCCAATGCACCCTGTTTTAAATAAATGGCATGTTACCAGGCCTCTCCAGAGCTGAAGGATGAGGGAATCCGGCAATTTGACTCAGGTGTGTTGGAGCAGAAATGCATCTAAAAGTGGCAGGACAGTAACTCTAGGACTCGCCTTTGACATCGCAGTTTTACATAGTCTTAAAGTGTTCAAGCAATCACTTCTACAACTTTACACAATTTATCAAGGAAACGATGCGCTGAATTTATCCAGCAAACATTGTTTCACTTTATGCTCCTGTAATTAACACTAAAAAGTCACCACATATCAAGCAATCTACAACCTCTATATCATGAGAACAAGCCCATCTGTCACAACAATTTGCTGGAAATAGCATGAATTGGAAGGAGACATGAGTATATTCCCCAGCCACTACTGGAAGCTAAAATAATAGTACTGTCTCTCAGGTGTGGGATTCATCAGAGGTGTAACTAAAATGGAAGACAGAGGAGATTAAAGTGGAGATATTGTGAATAGAAGAGAGAGAAAAACAAGAGGAAGCAGAGAGGGGAGTAGAAGAAAGAGAAAATAAAAATAGGTGAATATTCTTAATGCTACCAGAAAAAAAAAAAAAAAAGTAGAAATGCAAGAACAAGTTCTTATGTGCTCTTTCCTGTATCAGCACAAGGAGAGAATAAACCCAAACACCCTGTCCCTGCTGCTTATTCTTAGATCCTGCATGTTTGTCAAAGTGTGTTTGGGTGTCTGCATGTGGGAGACGGCGATTTCCTGTGTTTAGGTAAGCAATTATACTTCTATTTTAAAAAGAGATTCAGGACGAACAGTTCAGCGTATGATGGAAACAACGTCATGTGGACTTAATAGCCGAGTTTGAAATCTAACGGCTTTCTCTCTTTTCTGCGTTCTCTCTGCATTTAATTTTACGGCTCTGCAGCAAGGGCTTCGTTCGTGGCTATCTGCTTTTAATGCAACAGACTATCAGCCCCACACCTTGACTGCTTAACATCTATGTAAGAAATCTATACACCTAAACTGACATACAGCATTAGTCAAAGACTCTTCCAGAAGGCAGACCTTTAACTATTTCTAAAGGAAATCTGAGTTACAACTGCAAGAAAAGGTGGGGTTGAGGAAAATGTCGGCTACATTTCTCAGATTTTTTAAGCACTTATTTTTTTACTTCTAAAATGCACCTATACAAAAACGGTCAATTTACTCATCCAAAAATGAAGATTTAATCTAAAAAAACCTCAAACCATCAAAACAAATCAAGCTGGAATTCGAAACGCTTTTTCTTGGATCATACGAGGGACCAAAATAATATGTAACCAGCACTGGGAGCCCCGGAGTTCAAATTTAAACTCAGAGCCGATGTGAAACATTGACGAGGGAAGAAATACAGACCAGTGAGTCCTCTGTGTGGAGGACAGCTGGTCATCCCCGTAACTAGATAGCACTAAGTCTGACACTTGCATGGAAAACAGCTTGTGCCTTGGTAACATGCAACTGGACTCAGTAACAGAAGTGCCTGTGGTGATGACATCATAGCTGGGTCCAGTGTCACCCAGAGGCCTCTGGATATAAACTTACAGACAGATGAAGCTCTGAAGGTGTCAAAGGGCATTGTCTCGAAGAGAAACACTGTCATATAAAACGGATATAGTGTGCTAAAGCTTTAAATGAATATTGTTTAGGTTTTAGCCAGAAGAGCAGGTTTTGCAATGGTTCTCACTGCAGCTCAGTTCAGTCCAAAGGCCCATTAAGCGTTGAGATCTTTTATCATACTTCATGCTCTTCTACTGGTTCTATTAAAGCTATGTCTTTATTCTTCAGATTTTTTCTTTGTTTATGTTTTTTATAAGTATATCTTTGAATAGAACCAGGATGTTTTGGATATGTTACTTGTTTTCCCCGTCAACAAGTAAAACATCAAATGATGAAACCATTTTGAGTACAAATTATCTTAAGTCAGATATTAAAATTTGTGAGACGATCTTAAACATGTAAAGTGTGACAAAAAGAAAGAGAGAGAAAAAAAAAACAGTTTAGGGCAAAGAACTTTGTAAAAAAAATCAATTTTCTATTACATTGAGCCACTGACAAGAAAGCAATATCAACACTCACACAATCATGACCGACTCACCCGAGGGTGATGAGAAGAAAAACAGATGGAATAAGAATTGGAGAAAATACAACTACTCACTGCACTGCTGACAGAAAAACAAAATGTTTGATAACTGTAAGCTATTAAGAAATGAATGCTAATAAAAGTGATAAAATCTGCAGGTGAGCCAAGGAGGCAGCATAGAGTTGCCTGGAGTTTAGAGAGAGGATTTTTTAATTTATTTAATTTTTTTAATATCACGCTTTGTGGATGCTTCACACATGCATGCGTAGTTGCACAAGCATATGCCCACTCACATATAAACAGAGAGATAAAAGTCGTGCCGATAAGCCATTGGCTGGAAACAAAGTCAACCAGTGTAACGAGACACTGAGGGAATACAGAGAAGTGCTGAGAGGCTTGAAGTGAAGGGGAATGAGAGATATAAAGAGAGTCTGCTGGGAGGCAGAGATGTGCAGAGTAAAGACAGCAACAGTCTGATTCAGATTTATATAAACAGTATAAAAAAAAAAGAGCAAATATTACCCATACTTATGAAGGAAAATTAAATCAGAGGAGGAGAGAAAGGGAATAACAGAAGTCTGGAGTAGTCTGAAGTAGACGGGTCAAATAAAAAAAAAAAAGACACAGATCGTAAGAGACGACTCAAGTCAGCAGAAAAAGAGGGATTTCCCTTGCAAGGGTGCTTTTAACTTGAAACACAAACATGCATTACATTTCATAAACAGTGGACTTAGGTTGTGGTTCTTCTATGCCAAGACATACAGAGAGTGGAAGAAGAAATAGTCAGTGCAGAAACTAGTCTTGACATTTTGGTTCTTTTGTAACCTTTGCGTGATTTTTTATTGTCTCAGTAATTTTTGCCCTTAATTGCGGACAAGGAGAAAGCTGGGAAAATTATGCATAAGACTGTTGCAGATCTATGGAACTTAAGTCTAAGCCTAAGGCCTCAAAGTTACAATAGTGAAGCCATCAAAGTATAATACCGATGTATAAGAAAAGACAAAAGAACTAAAATGGAGGTTTTTCCAGTGAGAATTACTATCACAATTTCCAAAAAAAGCAGATGTCTGAAATAACATTTCATTTTAAGAACTGAATGATGACTTTATCAACGTCTCTCTGTGTTTTTGCTTTTTGTTTTTCAGTCTTCTGTGTCCTGAGCTTCTTGGCCATGTTGCTTTTCCCAGGATCCTCGTGCCCTCCTCCTTGTCTCTGCTCCTCGGACACCCTTGTGGTTGACTGTGAGGAACGTGGACTTTCCTCCCTGCCTCCTATGCACCTCCTGCCTCCAGGGAGCCGCTCCCTTCTGCTAGCCAACAACAAGTTCGCCTCACTGGGAGCCTCATCATTTGCTAACCTATCCTCTCTGGAGGTCTGCAGTTATTTGTTAATCATTTTCAGAACATCTTTGAACAATTCCTGTTATGGTGTTGTTCATAAAGGACAAACAGGTTATTTTTTTAAACCACACACTAAAAAAAAGGAACTGAAACTTCATGGAAAGTCAAGTATTGAGTGACGAACAGAAAGTATCTGCGCTCAGCTCAATTACATTTAAAAAACCGGCTCAAGCTGCAAACTGCGCCTCAATGTTGGCCTGTTTACACATGGGATTTCCAAATGAGCCGAGTGGCTGGTCCACAGTGAAATTCATCCCACACAGTTGGCTCGGCTCGGCTCGTTATCAATTAGCAAATTTCTGATCTGTCTGCCATCTCCTATTTTGGCCCCTAATATGTCACAATTGAAGTTTGGCTGCAGCTCTGAGCACAGTTAAAAAAAGATTGTCCTTGAAAACTGACACTAAATCTATTTTAAATACAGTACCATGTTGTTGACTGTGTTTGCAGATGACACTATGATTTTTTTCAAAAAAAGATTATATGGCACATGCGATCTTAATTTTACTCTTGTTTGGTGAAAAAAAAAAAAGGGAGAAGTGCCTCAGGTCTCATTTACTGGTGCAATTCCAGTTGCACAAGCAAAGTGCAACTGGAATTGCACAAGCAAGTTATAAGAATGTTATTGGCTAAGATTGAAGCAGACAGCATTATATGTGTGTTTTGTTTTATTTTTACTTCTTATTTTGTTTGTGTCTGGAATAAAGAGATGATGATGATGATGATAACAACAGATAAATCGAGCTGAACAACAGTAGCAGACTGGACATGGCTTTCTTCCTAACTATTGTTTTCATCAAAAATCTTACAAACATCTTAAACAAGTATCACACTAGAAAAACAAAACACTGATGAAGTGCATTTCTGTGCTTTTTAGGAGCTGGACCTTTCAAATAACTATCTGGATAATTTACCGGCCGGATTGTTTAGAGATATGTCCAACCTGACAAAACTGACTCTGCACAACAACTCACTAACAATAATGGACAGAGAGCTCTTCCAGGTAGGCACTGGACATTGTACTGCATTATATTTTGTACATTCAAAGAATTGCTTAGGCACATGAAGATAACTGTAATTCAGTAACAAAAAAAAGTCAAGCATTAAACATTATCAAATGATCCAAAACATTAAATAATTGTCAAAACAAAAGAAGCTTCTTCAGCCTTTTAGGTTACATTTTATTTCTGCACTTTAATGTATCTTTATCACGACTAATTCAGGCAAATACGATGACCTACGACGATAGAGGTATAAAGTACTGCTGGAGTAGCCGACACCGCAATGGAAAAAGGTAAACTTAAAACATTGAAAGATCTGTTTTTGATGTCTCCACAGGGTTTAGGGAGTCTACAGAGTCTGGACTTGTCTTTGAATGGTCTGTCCACCATTCCCATAGGCTCTATGGATGAGCTGCAGCACCTCAGGTAAATAGATAACACCTTGCATTATTTCCAAATGTCACAGACACTCTCCTTCCCCTGTGATCAGTACGCCTTTCTAGTTCCGGGTTCGACTCCTTTTGGCCTTTGAACTGCTTCAGTTCTTTATGCCACAAAGGCAGCATTAAGAAACCTGTGCAGCTCCAAATTAAGGATGTGAATTTCCCAATCCATCACACTTCATAGATGCTCTTCTGAATAAAGAGCTGATGTCATTGTCATGAAACAGTTTGAGATGATTTAAGCTTTGTGCCGTAGTGTGTTATCTGTCTGGAAGTAGTAGATAGGCACACTTCTGTCATAAAGGCACGAACAAACTAAGCAAAAATATTCAAAAATATTCATGTAGACTGTGATGTTTACATGTCCAATTGGCTCTAAGTGTGTCAAATCGTGTCCCTAACAGCTGCAGTATTAGCCTGAATGCAGTGGTTTGTGATACAGTAAACTTATTATTTTCGGTTTCTGTTTTGCAAGAAAAAAGTCTGCTATTTTCTATATAGAAAATACTAATATTGTCCCAAGTAATTTTTTTTTCTTCTGCCTATTCTTTCAAGGTGGCTCTCGCTGGCGGGTAACAGACTCCATGGTTTGGAGAGGGCAGCGTTTGAGCCACTGGTCAACCTACAACATCTAGAACTGGGACAGAACCCTTGGGAATGCGACTGCAACCTTCGTGATTTCAAACACTGGATGGAGTGGCTGCTGTACCGAGGTGGATTTTTGATTACGTCACAAAGACAGACTCTGTGCTCCTTATTGCATTAAAGGAGGCAAAAGAATGCTAAAATATTGATCTAAAATTAAGGAATACTCAAGAAAGCGACAGCTGGATGCTGTGAAAGACTTTGAATGCTTTGAGCTCTATTATTTGGCTACACAGCTCTGCTAACGCACATTACAGCTCTCGTTGTTTTTCTGCGCGCCTCTGCAGGCTGTTAGCACATCAGATAACCAACAGCTGCTCTCAGCTTTTCTCATCGTGTGTAAAAATCTACATTCACCTCAACGCCTGGGGCCTCAGCTGCCCTGCTAATGAAGCATCTCTTCTTTTTTCTTTTTTTTTCTACTCCATTCTGCTCTCCTTTTGATTCCGCTCTCTTCTGTCTAACTGAGCTGCTCCCTCGCTCAGTTCGGCGCTCTTCCGACAAAGATGAACAGGAACGTGATAATTTAATAATCATGAGAGCAGCGGAGATAAGTACAAGAAGGCATTTCAAACTTGAACATAAATTCATAGGACTTTAGCCTCTGAAAAGGAGAACTGATGCATAAAATCCATTAGGTGAAGCAGCGTTTATTTTTCAAGATGCTTGTTAAAGTGCAAAGCATTCAAAGAGAGAGGACTTGTTTCTGTGAGGCATCAAGATTAATAAACAACTCCGACCTAAATTATCTTCTCTAATTTGATCCTGCAACTTGATCACAGTTCTTGCTTAACCTATTTGAGGTCACACTGGCTTTTTGACATGCGACCTTAAGACGGACACCAAGTTTGGAGGCTCAGGCGGGATTTAAAGATAACAAAAACTCAATCCTTGTGCTGTCTGTGGGAATTAGTGACTCAGATATTTCTTATTTTTTACACGGCACAGCTCTGCTGAAGCAAGGCATGTCATCTCATAAATTATAGAAGGGCTTAGTTGAGCACAGCAAATACTGTGCCTGTATTAAGAGCTGTATGACTCACGCTGGAGTTAGAACAGCCACCTCTCTGTTCTTTTTCTTGCTTTTTTGTTAATCGGCATTGCTTTATATGTTACATGTAAAGAGTAGTTGTCTTGGGTTTTTTGTTAAACTTCTCTGTCTATTTCCTTCAGGGGGTAAGGTGGATGCACTGGAGTGCACACTACCAAAGGACCTGCGTGGGAGGGACATACGCGGCGTTCCGGTGGAGATGTTCAACTACTGCCTCCAACTTGAAGATGAGAATGGAGGAGGGGGTGGTGACGGTGCTCGCTCTGGACAAGGAGGCGGTCCTCCATGCAGCAGGAGTGCTCTCATCCCAAGTGGGGAAACACCAGTTTCTGACAACAGCGGCAGCGCCAGCGTTGACTCCTCTTCATCCACAGGAGGCGGCGAGGCCTCGTCAGATTGCGGCCGTGCCCGCTACCGACCCGTGAGCGTGCGCCGCGCCATCGGCACGGTGGTGATTGCTGGCGTGGTGTGCGGCATTGTTTGCATCATGATGGTGGCCGCCGCTGCTTACGGCTGCATCTACGCTTCTCTAATGGCCAAGTACCAGAGAGAGCTGAAGAAGAGGCAGCCGCTAATGGGGGATGGAGAGGCTGACGGGGAGGACAGGGAAGACAAACAAATTTCCTCTGTAGCCTAAAAAGAGGGATGGGACAGAGAGGAGCTGGCAAGTCAAAATGGGCGAAGGCTAAAAGGGCTCTAAGAGGAGAGAGATGGACAGGCTTGTTTTTCTACTCACGGACATTATTGTATCTCTCCCTCTGACTCTCATACTGACACCTCTTTCCCATTTTTTTGTCTTCCTTTCCTCATCCTTAATCTATTTTTAACCTCCTCCAGTCTTGTCCTTCTCTCTAGCATACTCTCCCACACACACAAACCTTATCTGTTCCCTGATTTTCTCTTCAATTTTGGGCCCATTCTCTGTCTGCAGTATTTCGTACCAATTATTCCTCCAAGTTGCCTGCCAACCACCTACTGCAACTAAATTTGCCATTGTATTGGCAAGGAAAAACAAACAAAAAAAAAAAATACAGATTTGGTATCTCCTATAATATGAAACATATCATTTAAGATGTTATGAAGCACCCATGCTGCATGGTCAGTAAGTATTTAATTGGACCAATGTTGACATTGATTGTGTGCCATCACCCGACTTATCCTCTTCAAACCCAGTGCTTACCTGGAAAAATCTGAAATCCAACACATTTAATCCTCTGAGACAATTTTAACAACTACCTTTAGCCTCCAACCTCAAAGGAATGACTGATCTCAAGAAGCACATTTGGGATATTTATGTTGAAACAAATAGAGGACTGGTACGTTGCTGATGAGACCAAAGTCGTAGAGAAAAAAGATCTGGTTTGTCAAAATCCAAGAGAATATGTCATCTCCTACATCACCCTCCGTCCCTCTACCTGAAGCCACTGCTTCGATTGATCTTTCTGGACTAACAAAGACCAACAAGCAGAAACTCCTACATAAGAAGCTCATTTGTCAAGACTAACCAGAAAAATACAGTAGCATTTATCTGCAATTTTATGCTGATGAACTTGTCATATTCAGGAAAAACACAGAGAGATGATGCTTCTAAAAATGGTCTGGACAAATTAACATCTCAATCAGTAAAAGAAGTAGTAAAACTGCACTTGTGGATTAATCGTGAAAATTCCTGGGAAAAGGACAACAGATTTAATCTCTGTTTACCCCCTCAAGGAGGTAAAGGTTTGTTACAGTGACATGGACAGCAGCCTCAGAGAGCACTGTCCTCTGCTAAGGACTATGAAACGTAATCTATGAACTACAAATGTTGCCCTTCTGCACTTTATTTCTCTTATCAGATACCCTCTAGTCATTCTCCCAGGCTCTTTCCTCCTGTACCTTTCAAAGACAGATAAATCATCCTGAGAGATTATAAAGAAAGGGATTATCCAAAAAAAAGCTGCTATTTTACTCCCTCCTCCCGTTTTTTCATCTCCTCACCCATCTTTCTACCCGGTAATATTTGTGGAAGCTTTTTCCACACTGCTTAAGGATTTCATCTGTCCCTTCCTCAAAACAGTTTTTATTTTTATTTACTAAGAAAGGTCTGCAATATGCAATGAAAATTGTCTCTCTATTAGCAGTGGCGACTTAGTAAAGTCGTCACTGCTAATTTGACAGGAACATGATTGTGTTTATATATACATGTATAGTATTCAGTTTGTTTGGAAACTGTTTCCATTATTACTGATTAATCCCCCCTGAAATATTTATGTGAGCAATTATTTCAGGTGCACAGACAGTGATTTCAGTAGCATTTATTGCATCCCTGAAGTAAATCTAAGCCCCCTCTCAATTTTTGATTGGCTTGGAATAAACCTATAATATTAACGTGTTTCTGATATCGGATTATATTGCACATATTATTATGCTAGTCTACTTTGATGTGTTGGCCCAGAAAAGTCCAAAAATGTTTCTGATGTATCTGTTTTTTGGTTTCTCGTCTGAACCCACAATGTACGTGTCCTTTGTTGTGTTGATAGATTTGATTTTTTGATTTTAATATCACTGCGATGGTTATTTGTTGTGTCCTTCCAACAGTTGCTAAAGTTTATGTAAGAAACTTAGAGTTTAAAGTGTCAGAATGGGGTTTATGCTGCCTTGTCTCTGTTATTTTGAATTAAATCTTAGGTTTTATAAATGACAAGACTTTATTTCGCTATTTTAGCTGAACCTCCTTGTGTTCACCCATGAAAGCATATAAATCATTCAGAAAAGCAATTAAAAAAAATTATTTTATGTCTTTTTTGGCCATTTCTTAATTTTTGCCATCTTTTGTGTGGCTTAACATCAACTAAGAAGTAGATATTAAGGACAAGACGAGAACGAACTTAAATTAAATCACACTGAAACTTCATGTCCCCTTTCACAAGCCACCTAGAAGGTATAGTCCATCTTTCTGATAATTTGGCACACACGCAGAAGCAATAGCTTTTTAAATGGTTTAATTTTCAGGAAGCTGACACATACAAAAGAGCACCACAACCCAAACATGATAAAAAATAAAATAAAAATGACCAGAAATGTTTCCTGAAATCCATAGAAAAAGCAGAGATTTCACTTCATTCCCAAACTAAAATCCAAAATGGCTCCTTTGCGTATAAAAGTCATTGGTGGTCGTGGTAAAAAACTGGACCTTTCTCAATCAAATGAAATCTTTCGCATACACAGTACCAAATGTGTTACTACAGGGTTTGACAGTAGAAAATGCAGAGGACTGAACAGTTATATGTTTTTATTTCTAAAAGCAGTCAGGCCGGCATGCATATTAATGAGAAAATCATACTCATTAAAAAAACGAAATCTTGAAGTAAAATCCAACGCAAATTAAAAGTGATCAATTTCAAAGATTCACATTCAGATTTAAATGGAGCATAACATAAGGAGACATCAGCTCTGCCTGCTGGTGTGTTATGAGCATAATTGTCAGAAGTTTCTCCACTTTACTTTTCTTTTGAGAAGATTCTGATGTAGTGAAGCCTTTATTGCTACTGTGTACCAATAAAGGCAGCCCAAGAATCAGCAGTAGTAGTTGCACCACAGACTGAGGCACATAGCATTAGAGAGGATTGCTCATAATTGACAGAGAAACTATGTATCCTCCAAAGTTAATGGATTTCCTGCTTGCATGAGGCCAAATGGTGGTATTGTGCCGTTTTCCACCTGGCGGGCAATCTTCTTTACGACACAACGTGATGTAGGTGCCATCATGTACCCATCATTTCTAACATCAGGTCACTGCAACCTCTCTACACCCTACATGGGAGGTAGCTGCATGACCCAACCACCTGGCCTCATGCATATCAAAGATGTAACCGCTATCAAAACCTGCCAAGTGCCACTAATGCTGCATAACGCATCCACAAAGAATCCCCTCTGTGTGACCTTCACACGTTGTTCTGACTGACTATCTGACACTTTGGTAACTTGCACCATGATGCTCTTTCTAGAACTGCCAGCATCTTCTAAATTGAATCATTTACATAGTAATAGCTGATCTGCATGTGCACCACATTGTGTACAAACTGGATCATTCCTTATTGGTCCTTCACTTTTTCTTAAATCAACGAATGTACAAGGTAGATGCAAAGGTTTATTTTACTTTAGGAAAACACAACTTGGACTCACAGCTTTGTAGAACCATGCTTCCAAAAATTAGAAACATTTCTCTAATGTAAAACTTAGTAAGACTGCAACATGGACATTTAGTGAGAAAATATGCAACGCTTGGTTCTGCTTTTAAAATCACAAGTGCAGAAAGTAGTGCTGTTGAACACTCCGTAAAGTCTCCGTGGATGCTAAATAGTCATTTTGCTTTTTGCACTTAATTTACACACACTGCACACATTAGGGACTTAAGCAAGTTAAATTAACTCCAACACCAAGGTAGCAACAAATTAATTGAGAAAATTAGGGTTGTCTAATTTTAGAAACACATGACTGCAATATTATTGTGATGGTAATACTACTAATGTTTAGCCATGTGTTTTAATGGTGTCTTACTTTCCCATCATCATGAGATGACCAAAAATATTAGCAACGCTGCAAATTCTGATTTAAGATATGATGCTTAAGTTGAGCAGTAAAATGTATGTAGGTAAAGTTAAATTGATTTTTTTTTTTTAAACAAATAAAGCATTTTCCTCTGTCTGTTATGATAAAAAAATCACATTCAGAGACTCCAACTGTTTATGGATTTAAAAAAGATTTTCCAATAACTCTCTAATCTCCAGGTTTTGGAATATTGACAGCAAAGTATGTTTGCTAGCTCAATTGTCTTCCTATATAGCCTTTGTGTATAAGGGAAAATAAATTCTAGTTTGAGGGCCGCAGTGACTGCACAACCCAGAAATATAGTGTTGTGCTATTAGATTATTACAATACTGATGTAGATAAAAACATATCACACATCTCAGCTTCATGTCCACACTGCACACCATTATGCTTTCTTTAAAATATAAAAAAGTAGCATCTATGCCTAATATTCACATACATTTGGCTTAGTCTGAATAAATACAAACAGCCAAGCAAGAGTTTCCTCTTTTTTTTTTTTCCATACCTCCCCTTCTATCTGCTCTCACCTCTTTTTATTTCAAATCTTCTCTCAATTCTTTTTACTCTCACTTATCTTGTCTCAATTTAGCTTCCTGTCGCTTCCTCTGCCATCTTTCAAAAAAAAAAATCTTTCACCTTTTTCATTTAGCCAGTATTTCTTCTGCACCATTACGTCTCTTTTTTTCCCCACTGCTTCTCATGTTGGTTTTTATTTACTGATCCCTCGGTTCAGATTTTCTATCTGCCTTTTTATTATCCTTTCAGCACCTTGGTATGGAGCATGACAAAATTATTCCTCTAACAGATGAAACCACTGGCCTTCATCGAAGAATATGAAATTAAATCAGCTGCTAAAATAGCATGAAGAAATAACATGTAAGTAAACAGAGACATCGATGAAGAACGGACCTTGCTCGTATTCAGGGAAACACTGACACTCTGTGGTCATAAAAATAATTCCAGCTCCATAGTCATTAAAAAACAATCCAAAATATGAAGGGCATTTATTATGTTTTTAAAAGCTTTTCTCTTTCAGTTTTTGGTCAGCTTTGTAGATAAAAAAATATATATTTTATCCATCTTTTATATGACTGTGAAACTGTGAACAGAGGATGAAAATGTTTGGGATAAAAATACAGCAGAAGCTCACGGCACACTGTAGAGTACTGCAGTGTGCTTTACTAGTATGGATTTAACAACAGTACAGAAATGGAGCAAACATTATTTGGTCACTTCATTATGTTTTTCTCGTCACAGTAAATTGAGTAGTCCTAAAAAGTTACTGCAAGTTAAAGATACATGTGTTCAGTGGAAAGGAGGTGAAAATGTGCACATACAATCAGAATACCGATGCAGTCAAACATTCATTTGGCTCAGACACCAAGAAAAACTTTTGCTGCTGAAGCCAATTATGATGAACATGCAAAAGATACCTATATTCTGCAAGCTTTGATACAGATGTTACACCTATATCTAATGTATATCTAATTAGGAGCAAATTCTTCTCATTGATAAGTTTACAACATTATCTCCAACACATAACAACCTTATACTTCTGAGAAGAGTAAATCAGCTGAGTAAGGTGAGTCGGCACGTGGTTAAAATACAGTGGGAAAATCTAGGCCAGACTTAGTTGCATATGTTCCTCATTCAGTCGGCTTCTAAATGTTTGATATCCTCTCCTTTTTTAGAAGAAAACCTCCTTCGCTTACTGCAGTGAAAAACGGAAGCAGAGTGGGAGTTTAGAGAGTGACACGACAGAGAAAGGAGAGTTACAAGGGGAAGAAATAGGCGGAGCAAGGGGGAAAAAATCTGCCAGAGTGAAGAAAGACAGATCTGACAGCTTAGTTGGAGAGGGAAAGAAAAATTGGAAAGATGCTTGAGTGGGTTTAACAGGGTAAAGAAGACAGTGAAATGTGTCTGATTCTGCAAAGGGAGACGGTGGGGAGGGACCCATGGAGTAAAAGGCACAAGGAAAGAAAGAAGGAAGGACACGAGGAACCAAGAAAAAAAGCAGACAGAAAAGGCATTAGGGACAGAAGAAAGGGGGAATACTTAAAAGAAATGTAGGACACAGGAAAGAAGCTACAGAGGGAAGAAAACAAAAAGGGAACTAAAGGGAATTAAAATGAAGCAAAGACAGAAAGAAAAATAGAACTGAAGGATATAAGGATGGACAGACAGAATAATGTAAACAAAATGGTCACTGTTCATAGTTGCTACGTTTAAGTGCAAAAAACAAAAGATTTAAATTAGATTAAAAATTTGCATCCACTGACACCGTGAAAAATATAAGAATGAGAAAAGAAAAATTAAGAAAGAATAGAGAGGGTCAAACTCAGGATCTCCAGCACAAATAGAGGTTAATTTGAAATGCTAAACCTCAGGCCTATAGGTTTGCCATACATTACAGTGCAGCCTTTCACCTACAGTGGTTCACAGACTTCAGAGTTAGCAGTTCACTGTTTTGTTGTTTTAAGAATAGGACACCATGCGTTCACAGAAGGACACAACATAAAAAAGAACAAAGAATAAAAAGCTGTAACATTTACTTCTTCCCGTTTCTCACGCTTAAATATATAACTGTTACACGTGAGATTGTGAACAACAGATTTATATGTTATTTTGAGTAGTGTTTCCCAGTCTGGTCTAGATTAGTTATCAGCACAGGTCAACAATGTCTGATTGAACCAAACGGAAACAAATCCAGCAACAATGAGGAGCTTTTTAGCAGATTTTAGGATTCTCCCACTTGGTGCAAACCAGAAGCCCTGCTGGCTACAGGCTTGCTTCTCTTTCATCTCACTTTAGATGTTTTCTTAACAAGGAGTTTAATTCCTTTAATGTAAGAAAATCTGGCACAATGCCTCCAAGCAAGCCACTAACAGATAACTGTACTCCACCGTGTTGCTCTTGCAGAGCAAATGCGAGTTATTTTAAGCACAGTTCAGACATTGCATTTAACAAGATTCAATCACAAGACAGCTCAAAGTACAGTCTGCTATAAACTGTATCCATCCAGTTGATTTTCAGAGACTGACGATTGTGGAATGAGAAATTAGCTGCAGGGCCCTGAGAGGTAAAAGTCCTCTCACTGAAACTAGTGAGCTAAGCACTAGTTTTCATGGTACTCAGAGGTGTAGAGTTTGAAATATAAAACTTAAAGCACCCAAACAAAACAAAATCATCTAGATATTATGTCCAAATTCAATCAATACATTTCTACACGGTTTGAAACACGCTACTTCTCTTCTTCACCCTTTGATTGTCTCACATTGAGTCTACAGCGTTAATATCTTTCCATTTTGAGGTTGTTGTAAGCAAAGTGAGTAGTGGTGTTTTTAACTTTGATACTACGATAACAAGAGATTCATCCAGCACAAAAAACAGATGCTATTGCAAAAAAACAGATAAATCTCAATTTAATATCACTGTTGACTGTAATGTTCTGTAAAATTAAGTTTTTAATTTATATGTATATCTATTAATGTCTCAAACAAATTACTAAAATATACCATCCAGTTTTGCTGATAGAAATTCCACAAAGTAAGGAAATCAAAGTTTAGTCATTTAAATATGCAGAGCTTAGAGAAATCAGTGGACAACATTAACAGAGGTGGAGGATTAAGAGAAGATTTAACAGGAATAGGAAGAAGAAATAGGAGCTGTCATCCTACCTCCAGCGATGGTTGTTTTCTTGCCCACCGTCACAGTCACAGCAGTGGAGCTAATCACAATTCTTCCTGCTGGTAGAGCAACAGAAACAATCTTAAAAAGAAAATCCTGGCACTTTTGTCATTTCATGCATAATGAGTCATATGGCTGCATGCATGCTTTTCTGACATGCAGAAGCACAATACACTGTTTTTTAAAATTATTATTAATCAGTATTTTAGAATGTTACTGTCGGGTGAATGCATCAGATTTGCTGAAATGTATTTAGAAAAATCAGATTTGCTGAAATGTATTTAGAAAAATGTGTGGCAGGCTGACTTGCACTAGAGTAGATCATATTAAGATTCATGCTCTGTTTTAAATCTGTTTTGCATCTATTTGCAGCGTTCAGCACATGCTGACAGTCATCAAGCCTCAGATTTCTAACAGATTAACATTTCAAGTGTGACATAACTGAGATTAGGAGAGCTAATTGAATAATACATTCATAACCAAAGGAATGCATTTGGGTATTTTGGGAGTCCATGTGCTCTCTGTATTTATTTTCCGTTACTTATCCTGCGAGAGACAACATGCACTACATAGATTCTCTGATATAATTTTTATAATGATGTGTACGATTGAAATGGGTCAAAATGAAGCAGCAAGAAGCTTCCTCTCTGATGGGAGAAAACTGACAGGATGTTCTCATATTTAAATTGCATGCTTTATGAGTGGGAACCGGAAAGATAAAAAGGAAAAGGCAGGACTGAGCCAAAACTGAAAATAAACTAAAAACAGAAACACAGAGCTACAGCAGTTTATATCGTCTTAAGCCCAGAGCCAAGGAAAATTATGGGCAGGATAGATTCAAAAGTGGAGGCATGCCAAGTATGAGAGGCAGTTCTCTACCCTGCTCCTCCACAAGGTGTTGCACCTCTTCTGAACTGAAGGTGGCACTATAGGCAGCCTCATAATCCCTGAATATATCTGAAAATGACACACTATCTTTTTTTCACCATCGTCCTAAAACATTTCGATGATTATTTCAAATTTAACACGCACTATTTAACATAAATTAATCATTTGTATGAAACAATCTGAGAATGTGAATACATTAAAAAGGAAAAAAAAAATCTTTCAACTTTACTCTCTGAATACCCTTTAAAGTTTTAAACAGTCCTTGCCTTGCAAAAGCATTTGATCACATTGCAATCACTAACATGAAAGTGTTTTATTAGGATTTTATTTTAAAGAGCAACATAAAGTTGAGAATAATTGTCAACTGGAAGGAAAGTGAATAAGAATTTTGTACAAATAAAGTCTGAAACATTGTTTCTGATATATTTATTCACTTTTCCACCACACATTTTACGTTGGCAAAAAAGTTAAATTTTGTTCTCAAAAATACTTCAGGATGCATACAACAGGTTTTGATAGGTTTATTAGGATTTTGTAAAGTGACAAAATATGAAAAAGTTTATTTTTCAACTTCTTTTTATTGTGTAAAGAATGTAAAACTTATTTTAACAATATTTTCTGTGACCAAGAACAATTCTCCCGATTACGTCAACAAATACCTTCCTTTTGATAAACACAACATGAATGCACATATAGACACAATTGTATAGATGTAGGCTGCCAACTGTTGATAAATTAACCTTTTCATACAAATAGCTACAATATTTGGAAATGAAAAAGATTGACAGGTATTCTATATGTCTTTCCTAATTATTCTTTAAATTGTTTGCAACGTGAAGGTGATCCCTCTACCTCTTGTGTCCTGTCTGGGCATGTAGTACAGAAACTGTCCGACTGGATACTCTGCTGCTCTCCGGTACCACACAGGGAAATGGTCCAGAGTGAACATATTTTCTTTATCTGTGGAGGTCAGGAAAGACCTACGGGGACAAAAGCCATTGACGTTTACCTTTAGTTTAAAATCTATATATATGAAGAACAACAGAGAAATTAATTGAATGTTAGTAGAAAATAATGCTTATTCTCAATTTGGAAGAAAACAGAGGGAAAATCAAATCAGAGGAGTCAAGTCAATGACCTGCTTGACTGCCAGGTAGATTTTATATGAAACCTCATAAATATTGTAGCTGTTTAAATAAACATACAATACCGCTTTAACACTCACTTGCCAACTCTTTTTTCAACACCCGTGTACCTCAGGAACCTCTGCAAGCCTGAACGAGTTCCCAAGAAAGCAGTCTCAACACCATCATCCATACTGGGAGAGCAGGAAAACACAAAGCTAAAAGGTGAGGCCAGGTTGAAATATAAGGCTGGAAGCCCAACACTGCATCCAGAAAGAATTTCAGTGTTTTTGTTCACCTAGATGTGTTAAGGATGAGAGCAGTCCAGTATGCTTCCATAGGTGCTGTAACAACAGCATCAAATAGAGTCTGTTGCAACAACTGTCTATCACCTGTAAAGACAAAATAAGAGGGAAAAATCTGAAAGTTTTCAAAGAAATTATTTACAGTTCAAATCGCATGTAAACAACAGTATTTTGTAAATGAAACTGAGTGCAGGCTTACAGCGGAGATCTTTTTCTTTCCCAGTGAGATATTTTATGACAGCCTGCAGCTGGGTCAGTTTGCGATGTGCGGGGTCGATATCGATCTCACAATAGGTCCTGCAAAAACAAAACATGCAGATAAATATTTGCAAGAAGGAAAACAACCTTTCCACTGAAACTTTTAAAAGAAAATTCAATAATGTATGTTTACCACTCGTTGGCTAAGGTCAGATCCGGAGTGATTAAGTCATGAAGACCTGAAGAACAAAGAAAGAGGAAGAGGAGAGACTGAAAAGATTTGTTCTCTTAAAAAAAAAACAGATTCACTGAAGCTTTAGATCTACCTTCATCCAGTGAGACATTTCCTGAGAAGATGTACTCTCCATACCCTCGACTCAAGACAATACCAAGACTGTCAAAATAGAAACAGAAAACATCTTATCTATATATGCTTACAGGTAATTCCATCTAAAATATACATTGTTCATATACAGTAATTATAATTATGCCAGAATTAAATATTTCTCACTATGGTGAGCATACAGTGCCTTTTTTCTCTTTACAGCCACAATTTTCACTAAGTGGTGATTAATTATGAAGTGGAGCAGAAAAAAATGTTTCTAAAACTTATTTATTTTAAAAAAAATGGCATCAGACATCACTAAAATGCCATGAAGTCCTCAGTGGTCTGTTCCAGAACATTAGTGAACAAACAGCATTGCAACGACCAGACAGCAGAAAGGTCAGGGAGGAAGTTTAAAGCAGGGTTACTGAGCGCTAAAAGTGTGTTCACAGTGACCTTGAGCTATTTTGCATGAGAAAAATCATCTTTTAATGTACAAAGCTGGGAGCAACACAAAAGGTTGGCAGCTGTAAGCGCAATGAGAGGTGGTTCCACAAAGTATTAACTCAGGAGTATGAATACAAATCCATGCCACACTTTTCATATGGAAAAAAAAAATCTTTGAAAGTCATCAGATCATTTCCTTTCTAAGTCAGAATCCTGGACTGTCTTATAACACATCTACTCCCAGTGAAGCACATTGATGTTTCTGGCTCTAAAGCAACATAATATGGAAAAGAAATTGAAGTGGTGTGAATACACAGTAGATGCCATTTGCAAAACTAATCAAACAAACCTGAATGGTGTCTCATTTATGACGGTGTAAAAATAATCATTCTTCAAAAAGATCACTCTCCTCTGCAAGAAAGAACCACACAGATCACAAATTTGACAAGAATAAAATAATAATCATGCACAACTGATAAACTGATTAATTCAACCATATTCTGAATTAATTTAGATAACAATAGACAAAATAAATATTTAATTGAAATGAGAACCTGCCAGGAAACAATAAAAGATTGCCTGCTCTAAAATTACAGCAGCAACTATTTCACAAAAGGAAGCAAAGTACGTACTCCTTTATCCACTGAAGATCTCACATCTAAAGACATTGTGCCGGTTTCTCCTTTGACCATGGCTGTCCTCAGCTATAAACAGAAACACAACATATTCAGGACTCTTGTACAGCAGCCATTCAATAAAAAAAAAATAAAAAAAGAAAAATGCAAAATTGTACACTGACTTTCTCCTCAGTATCCTCCCATTCAACCTCTGACAGATCCACACTGTTGTAGTTTGGTTTAGGCTTCAGTTTCTTTCCATCTTTATACTGTCACAGACAAAAACACAGACATATAGGAGATGGTTTAATAAAAATTCAACATTCTCTCAGAGGGTGTGAAGCAAATCTTTGCATGTACCAGAGGCCGTAGTTCTGGATGAGACAGGATGTAACCATTATTGGTGATGAGGAAGGCGTAACCATGGATACCCAGCTGGAGGAACAGAACAGAAGAAAACCACTTGTATCTCCTTACAGTTATGACATTAATGATACTACACGGTGTGTTACAGTCACACACATTTCTATTTAAAAAGATGTGCTCAATGAACATTAAAATTACAAATGCAGCACAGCACTGCAGATTCTACATAAAGACAGCAAGGAAGAAAACACCATGAAAACAGCACAGCAACAGCTTAAAAGAACACAAAGAAATAAAATAGACACCGGATTTGGCTGATTTTTAGCTTGTTCCTCCCTGATCAGTGATCAGCAAGTGGGAAACTGATTATTGCTGTCAGTGAAGTGATAAACATTCCCTTGTGTGGAAGTTGTAGTTTAATGTAAATGGCTCAGTGAACTATTTTGGGTATCAGTCAGAAGAAGACCAAATCACACATGACTTACCTTGTATCTCGGAGCTAATTTCATCAATTCTCTTAAGGCCACATCTGTTCCTACCACGCCCAGCAAAATCCCATGAGACAGCTGGAGAGAAAAGAACACCAGAGTTAAATTCAATAAATTATACGAGGCCATGCTACCTTTAAGGTAAACAGACTTGCATTTGCACAACTTTGACAGGCAAAAAAAATAGAGCCAGACTTTGAATCCATTATAATCTGTATTGATGTATATACTTCCCTTCCTTCTGTACTCATGCATCCATATGAACATAAAACCATAAATTTAGCAAATTAAAAAAAGGTCAACTTACAGTTTCTTCCTTCTTACTGAAAACAGGCATGGCGACTGAGGTCATCAGGAGCAAACTCTGTGCCTGAGTGTTAAACAGCTGCAATACAAAAGATATACAATATACAATTAAACTTCTGTTGAAGAAGTGACTTAAGGAAACATTCATAACTTGCCAGACAAAGTAGTCAAAGAAAAGCAAGAAAATATGATACTTATGAAAAGTTGATGAAAATTAGGTGAATAAATGAATGAGTTCAAAAGAATACTTTTTGCATTTTCAGATTTGTAAGACTATCATCTATATGACAAACTAATTAGCCAAGTTCAGGCTTAGAAAAACGTAACACAAACAAACATCTACAGACAACAAAATACTCTCTCAAAGCTGTTAGATGGAAACAGCATTCTAAGCAAAACCCCTTACACAAATACCCTTTACGTTATAAAACTACCGGTAAGCTAAAACTCCAATTATGATTACCTCATCTTTATTGGGTAGCTGAATGGGATGATGGAGAAGAGGAGAAAACAAACCAGGATGAAATGCAAGACAACAAAATGAAAGAATGTCAATGAAGGAAAAATGATGAACAAAGAAGATGCACCAAAACCCAAAGAGGAAGATTTGTCTCTGTTCTAACTCTATTATATTCATTCTGCCCAACATGTTTATGAATAATGAGAGAAGCAGACTGACCACACTATCCATGTAGGCCTCTGTCCAGATGATGTCATGGTCATGGTTGATAACCATTGGTCGACTGAGAACATGGAGATATTCCATGACGTTTTCCTGAACATCAGCCAGTGTGGACACGTGTGTGTAATAACCTGCAGGATAAGCAAATTCATATCAACACATTTCACTTACCTGGAAAATACAGTAAATTTAGAGTCCATAAAATATCAGAGCAATTATTAAGATATAATGCTATGTTCAAGCTGAGGTTTGTGGTTCTAATATGACAAAATGTATGAAGATGTAAGGAATATAAATACAGAAACTGTATCAGTATGGAGGAATTACCAGAACCAACATTTCTTTGAATGGTGCATCTTTCTGATCTGAACTGATGCAGGACACATTGTAATTCACAAGGGGGCAGCAACTGATAGCTACAAAAAGCCTAAATTCTGATTTAATTGAAAATAAGGAACCTTCATCTCTACTCTGATACTGACATGATTTTTCCTTAGAGACTCTGGTTGAGTTATTGGGTTGGGCTTTCTCTGAAACATTTCAAACAGGGAAACAAAAGAAAAAAAACATAAATTAGCTTTACCCTTGTTGTTGCAGGCGATCCATTTAACATTTTCAGCAAAAGTCATCTCGCGCCCAATGAGATACGTGAACACTCGAACCTGCAGAAACAGGTAAGAAGTGATTAAGCGGCAGAAAACGCCCCACATTCAGTACTCTAAACAGCTGAATGAAAATAAATGTCACACCCGACGTTCTGGAAAGTTAAACTCTTCGAAAACATCCTTGAAGTCCTCCATGGCGCCGTCTGTTATCAGCATGATGGCCTGGTTGCACAGACTGCCCTGCCCCAGGGCAGCAGCCTAGACATATTCATCCACAAATAACTGCACCATTTCACAAAATAATTTGCTTATGTATTTATTCTTTTTTGTCGGGGGGCAAAGAATAGAGACTAACCTCGTTAAGGACCTTGAAAGACTCCTTCATTGCTTTTTTTACTTTGCCCTCTCCTTTGACTTGAAGCTCATCCACCAAAAGCTTGAAGTGCTGTAAGGTCAGAAAAAATACATAGTCAGACAACATCACTTCTTCATTGCTATTTTAATTTCGCCAAATGCAGGTAACCTGACTCATGTTTTAGGAGGTAGCAAAAATATAGAGAGACTGTGCAGTCAAGGGCTTACGCCTGGTTCCCTGGAACTCTGACCAATAAAAGCAAAGTTACTACAGCTTCAGGAGGTAATCAGGATTAATTAACACATGCACACATGGATGCAATAGCCTTCTGCGGTTGGACTTC
The DNA here is from genome assembly GCA_922788865.1 of Poeciliopsis turneri. Classification (NCBI taxonomy): domain Eukaryota; kingdom Metazoa; phylum Chordata; class Actinopteri; order Cyprinodontiformes; family Poeciliidae; genus Poeciliopsis; species Poeciliopsis turneri. Next base: position 179,292 of record CAKLNU010001112.1, read on the forward strand.
ACAGAAAAGGTAGGTTAAAGTTAATTTGTCAATTTTTTCTAAATTATATAGTGAGAAAAATATATTGTTAAAAATGTACCTATTGTCACTCTTTTGGTACATTTGCAGAAATATGTATATTTTGTTAAAATCCAGAAAAAAGAGAAACATGAACATTTTTCACAAATTTTATTTCACCAAAAGGGGAAAAATGGGAAAGAAAATTGGGAAAAATCTGCAACATGCAGTGTTTTACAAAAGTATGTATATTCCATGACCTTTTCCACATTTTGTTCCTTTGCAAACACAAAACTAAAGGTGTTTTGTATTTTAAGAAGATAGCAAGTCAGAGTAAGTTGGATGGAGCCTGTTCTAGAAGTTCTGCAAAAGACTTGAGACTCGATCTAAGGTTCACTTTCCAGCAGGATAATGACTCTAAACACACAGCCATCACTACAGTGGGATGGTTCATATCAAATATATTTATGTGGTCGAATGGCCTAGTCAAAGTATAGATCTAAATCTAATCACGACGGAGGCGTGCCTTGAAAATTGATGCTCACAAAGTGCAAAATACATGTCTGACCTTCAGCTATTTTGCAAAAGAAAGAGAAAAGTTTCAATTTCTAGCTGTGTAAAGCTGCTGGACACTGCAGCAAAATGTTAAATCAGGAATGCCAATTACAAACACACTCAATACTTTTCACTTTCTACTCTGGGAAAAAATAATTGCTTAACACTACACATCATTTTACTTTAACTTCACAATTACACACCACTCTAAAATCCTCCACATATTGAACCTTATGGTGGTAGCAATTAAAATTATTATTTTTTTAATTTCAGTGAGTGTGGATGTTATTTTGGGCACTGTGTCTAACTCACAAAAACAAACACATTTGTAGACGGTAGCTTGGGAAAGCTTATGATGAGCTCTTATTTCATAAAATAGGTTTTGGAAAGACACGACTGCAGAGCGTTCTTTAATAAGGACGAACAAATGTGCCAGCTAACATCTGTCCATTCTCCTGCAGTCCATCTCTGTGCATTCAGCCAATCAAATCCCACCCTCACATGCCACATGACGTGCTTATAAAACTGTCAGCGGCCAGCGACCTCACCTGATCCGTAACAACGTGGACGGGAGTGAAAGTAGGGCATACATCCAGCAAACAGAAATGCACATGCTACAGCACAGCAGACAGAGCAGGTGTTGGGAAATCAAAACATGAGAACGGATGAGCAGGAGGAGAAAAAAATGATTGCAGTAGTAAAGCAATGAGATGTTATTGAAACTGTTTTTATTCACTCTAAACATGAAATAAAGAGGAAATAAAAGTTGTGGCTTAAGAGCAAGGGGTATAAAAAATGTTTGCTTTCAAATACCAGAAGGGTCTTACAGTGAATGCTACAATTACAGCAAATTCTTACATAAAGGATTTAATTATTCTTTGTTTACCCATACACGCTAATATTTAAGAGGTAATTTAAAACGCTTAGATGTGACACAATAAATAGAAGAAGCATAGAATCCAATCTGAACCCGCAAATCACAGTGCAGAGAAACATATAAATGTTTCCAATAGTTTTCTAATTTACTGAGATGCAGCTGAAATATGTTGACCTACTGCCGTCGAGAAGCAGAATAAAATGCCCCTGAGACCTTGACTGTGAACTTTACCTGTGATGTTTAACTATCATGTGAATCTCTGTCATCAGAGGATTAGCAGGATTGGGTCAGCAGAAGCTAATTGTATTAATTAGCTGTGAGCCAGTATGCGCCTGGCTTTTTTTGTGTGTGTGTGTGTGTGTGTGTGTGTGCGTGTGTGCGCGTGTGTGTATGTGTTTATGCTCGTTACCTCTCTGTTATCCAGATCAGCTTGTACCAGCATGCCCTTGAAACAGGGTTCCACGTAGCGAACATAGTCACTGTACTACAGAGAAACCAATAAAATGAGAGAAATGAGGAAACATTTACATAGTGATATAGAAAGGTAATAGGAATAAAAAAAAAGTTCATATTTTCACATTCAATCAAATGAAAGTCTTGCAATCTTTTATTCTTTAAAATAACAGCTTCACATTCCTGCACGTTCTTATACTTACAGCTATGATGTTTACAAAGTCATTTTCCCCCAGAGTGTCTAGGATGGTATTAATTGTGTGCTTGGCTATCGTCAGTCTCAGCCCCTTCATGCTGCCACTCACATCCACCACGATTATCACGTCTTTGGGAGAAGTGGCGGCCTGTATGTACCTAAACGGACAGGAAAAGATAAAGATGACGTTAACAAGGAAGTGTAGGAACGGTGCAAGGGTTATCCTTTAATTTGTTCCTCCAGTCTTCCGTTCCTTGTGTACCATCATCCCTTTATTGTCATCCCCTGACTTTCTAAGCCAATTACACACAAATGAGATTTCCACAGAAACAGATGTGATTGGAAGCAGTCGAGACCATTTAGCGCCGTGATTTCCGCTTTCCAAAACAACAGCCTGTCTCTCTAAGAACGTTGCAAAGTTCCTGGAATTTCATTAGCTGTTCCATGAAACTTTCGAGGAAGGCAAAATCTTGTTCTGTTTGTGCAGTCTTACTCCTGGGAATGGAAGTCACAGAATTGCATGTTTTACTTGATTATTTTTATGAAAAGAGGTAATATTTCCTCATAAAAAGAGCAGCTATATATTTGGCCAGACCATTGCTTTTTTAACAGAACATACATTTTAAAAATGTAGGCTATCATACAATGTGTTCCGTTTTTATTGAAACCAAAGACTAGTGCCTGTCTGTGAGAATGAGTTATGCTGCAAGAAAGAAATTAATCGATAACAACCTAGAGGAGGCTGATGAACTCTGTCACAAAGTGTGGGAAGAATGTAGCTGAGATTTAAAATGTTAAAAAAAATCTTTATTTCTAACATTTTTAGTAGTAGGTAACATGTTTGTTTTAAAAAGACATCACTGCGTGACTGATGATGGAAAGGTTGTAGCTTTACCAGTTTCTGTTTCTGCAGTCAAAGGTGACCACGCCATTTTCATCTGGAATCCACTGGATTCCTGGAAATGTAAAAAGCAAAAAAAAAAAACAAACAAAAAAAAACAGATCTGATAGTCAGTACACAAAAGGTAAATCATTGTACAACTCCTGCCATATCTACTGCCACCATGCACTGAATTTTATATACAGCAAATCAAGTAAATATCCTGTTTGACTTGAGTAGTTTAAAATGTATCTGCCGCTCCACTTATTGCATTATCAGCACAGTAATGGGTGACAATACAACAGGTGAATTTGCATGATGCAGAAAAGTCTCTCAGTATACCTGGGTAGAGCCTGAAGAAGCCTGTGGCACTGCCAAAATATTGCCAAGTGAGAGTTGGATCCTTCTGGAAATTATCAATAAAAATATCATTCAGAGCCTCAGACATGTAGACTCCATTTAGAATATCAGGATCTGTAAAAAGAGAGAGAAAACAAATTTGGATTTCATAAGAGATTTACTGCATTTGTAGGTAAATCCAGGATTATGATTTTATTACCTCGATTGTAAACATTTGTAGGAACTTGGATGTTACTCTGCTGTGTGCTAACTGGAAGTTTATTGAAATGTTCATTTTTCTCCAAGAGGAATTCTCCACCAAGTGGTATTTGATTGCCCTCCTCATCCACAGTGTTGATTAACAGAGAGTTAAAGTAGTCAAACTGGAAAGAAAAAAAAAAAAAAGAACAGATGCTTGTAAGGCAGGGCCAGTTTGGGGCATAAAAAAAACTTTGTGACAAATTCACTTTCTCATATCACAAGACAATTACACCACCGCAACACAAAACCAACAAACACTGCAGTTGTTTTTCTTGGGCACCTTTTTCTACAATACTTTTTCCTGCCACTCAACTTTCCATTAATATTAATTAATACAATTAATACAATACTCTGAACAATTGACACTCTGAACAGAAGTGTTAAAGTTGCAGCAGTATGTTAGGTTAACAGTCTTTACCAGAGTGTATATCGGTCTCTGTGTTATGAATCTATGAAGTATAAAAGCTTTGCACAAAGGAAATTCTGCTTATTAAAAGCCTAATAAAAATAAAAGCATTCAATCGGCACTTCTGGGGTTAATAATATAAGTTTACACAATATAACACAGCTCTGGTAAATTGGTAGTGCTGAATATCACTAAAAATAAGTAAACAAGGTAAAATGATGATCTGGATAAATGGTTGAACCTAAGCACATTCTTACTTACCTCTAGTGTTTCGTTGTATTCGTGCCCAAGATCAGCATCTTCTGCTGCTTCTGCTAATCTCTGCAGCAAAACACAACTTCTTAATGACACTCACAACTATGCTCATGTTACTGAAGCACTTATAGTGATTAATAAAGCAATCGATGGATAAAACAAGCAGCAGACTCTCTGCATTCAACATATCGTCTGTTCATTTCTCTAGGATGTCGTTATTACCTTCACTGATTTCATTTTCCTTCCGAGCATCTCCTCCATTTCCTCTGCAAACTTCTTTACCAGCTCTTCACCGTTCACCTCCTCCATCTTCACCACGCCCTCCACATCCTTATATTTCTTCAAAACAAATTTTACCCATTTAGCCAAGTCCATATTTTGAACACTTAAACATTTGCTGTTAAAAATCTAGACTAAGCATCTTCAAGCTACGTTTGGGTTGCCACCCACTACGGTCAAAGTGCAGACTAATTGCAAAAATCAGTCTCAACTATGCTCACATTAATGAATTGAGCACCGGTAAAATAACCATCAATGCTGATGGGTTTAATTCCTGTGTCTCCTGAATACGCGGTGGGAACAGATTCGGAGTTTGCAAATGGTTTTGTGGAGAAACTCAGCTGGTTTTGGGTCAAATTTGTTAAGCAGCTTTTCAAATCTACTTCTGCTGCAGCTTAGTGTCTTTATGTAAATCATGAAGCCAGACAGAATCTTGTTCTGTACTATGACAGGCAAATTAAAAAGAACACGTCAGATCTCGTATTCCGGTTAAAAACCATAAATCATGCCACCTTGTTGCTGCTAAGAAAGATTCCCAAACTCTATAAAAACTAGGACAGATTGCTAAAATCATACCCAATTCATAGCTCCACCTGATATGAATGTGCAGGAGTTAATTGTTTTGACAGTTAAATTTTTTTTAAGCCTTTTAGGGATAATTGCTAAAGATGAACAAATCTAATGATGAGTGGATTTATTTTCTAAAATTTTCAATCATGTTAATTGTATTCCTCATCATATTTAACAAATATGAAGGGGAATAAAGCATGAGAATACTAATAACCTATACTCATTTGACCAGAAAAAGGCTTCAAAAATGAATTATAAGACTTTGTGAACACCTTAAAATCATTAATCAAAGTCTAACAAATAAATCCATTTAAAACCTATTGAATGTAGAGGGTTTTTTTTTACTTTCACAGAAACAGTTTTTAATTTTCCCCTACCTTGGAGCAGGGAAGCAGATATAAACAAGAGAAAGGATTATAAAGAAAGGATTATGAAGAGCTCTTTGCGGCCTACAGCAAATAAAAACAAAGCTGTGGCTGCTGAACAAAATCAAAATGTCCTTTCATGATTTTGCATCTGAAAAACATTTAATAGCTTCGCTGGGTTACAAGGAAGAGGTCCGGGTCACAAAACACTCTGCAACTAGAAAGCCGTTGATTAGACACAGGTAGGTGATTAATGGTTTCATGTTGCCAAGATTAAACTAATGCAATGGATGCTTTTTACACACCGGCGGCCAAAAACAAAGATAAGCTTCTAAAATATGAGAAAGTGACGCGGTCTGCATAAACACAGCCAATAATAGTAGAGTCACTGTGCAAATTTGTGTAAAAACAAAGGATTTACATATCTAAATGGGAATGTTAATGTCCTGAACAAATGCATGCCTTGGATATATTTCAGCATCCAAATCTCTTGGGAGAGATTTTATTTCACAACACATTTAGTAAAAGATCGAAAAGTTAATGAAAGGTATAAGAATAAAAACACAAAATACAAGTGTGACAGATGGTAAATGGGCCTGCCAGGGACTCTAGAGGGTGGCAAGAAAAGAAAAATTACATCTACTAATTACTGAAAAACATATCAGAGCAGTATTTAGGTTAACCATGTCACTGGATTGATCTATGGTTATCGAGATGTTGTATGGAAAATGTATGCCATTAAACTCAAAGGTAATGAATGGTTTTCCTTTTAAACCTGTCTTTGAATATTGTTTTCTTTCTGCATAAAAAAGCAGCAGCCATGATTAGTGAAATTAATTTGTTAAGATTTGTGTTTTACTGTATTCTGACAGATAGAAAGTAATGCAAAAAGCTTGATTCATTTCTTTGCAAAACCTCCAATATTGTACTGTAAATGTTTTTAATCCTTAACACGTAACTATCATTGGCTTTCAGTCAGCAAAAGGTGTGCGAAATTCCCAAACTACAGGGAATGTTTCCCAGATGGCGTACGAAGCACTTTGGAAATATCTACTGGCTGACATCTGTTTTGTTCAGAAATGGGTCAGTTAGCTTTTACTGCGTGAACATGTGGGTTATCTTACCTTCTGTAAAAGTTTAGCTCCAGAATATCTATTCGACAAGGCAGCAATCTCTTTTCCAAAGGACACGGCCCACTGCTGCACACTGAACACAGGAAAAAAAAACATACCATTAATTTCTTAAAAATTGTTATTATTGTCTGAACTGCTCCAAAGTCAAACCAAAAAAAAATCTAATGTCTAATTAGATTCTAATCAGTCAGTAGATTTGCATTTGTGCCTTATCTCTAGTTCTAATTGATTGATTATCCCCAAATCTTGGAATATTGTTGTAAAATGTAACCACACTAAAGAAGAAGAAGAAAAAAAACATGTATAATTTTGACAAACTAATATTCAAATAAAACACATTGTCATTTGCAGTTTTAAAAATGACAAAATGTAAGAAAAAAAAAATTATTTTTAGATGCTGCTAACATTGCAGCAAGGTGGTTCCCCAATGAGATTAAATGAGATTAATGAAGGTGACAGTGGAAGAGGACAGGCATGGCTGCCAGGCCAAAGGGTTATTCTGTGCTCAATAACATGCAGTAATTCTACAAATCCTCTATGTGAATGCAACTGAGATAAGGTCATAGCGTAGACAGGATGTGACAGATGGCTCCACCTATGGGGAGTCAGCCAGCTCACTGGGACTTAGACAGCTTGCTCCCCTCAGTACTGAACACTCTCAGTATTAGCTGACTTGTTGACAGATTCATTACAAACTGTTTATTGTACAATGAGAGCTTTTAGGGAAGTTAAAAAAAAAAAAATCGTCTTTACTTTCTGAGATTTTAAAAACTGCAAGGAAGATTCTTTCTTTGTCACTCACTGCAGGAAGAGTGAGCGATAAAGAAAGGCACAACATCGATGACATGACTGCGCAGTGTTGTTCTTTAAATCATAGTTTATGATGTGTAATAAGACTATTTCATTAACATTTGGTCCAATTTAAAACCTGACCAAGACCCAAGGATGTGGTAAGCCAAAAATAAAGTTCATCATCTAAATAGATAGTAGAACAGGAAATAAATTTGGGAACTGAAATGTTTTGCCAAACTCATTTTTCATGCTTTTATACTTATTCAGATTTGGAAAGTGATCAAATCAAATTCCATACTTCTCCAAGTACGACTTTAACACATTAAAGTTTGTTGAATGTTTAGTATTTCTTTTTAATATGATTTTTATCATCCTGTCTATCAAAAACCTAAATAGAAATTGGAAGGACTTGTACACATGATAGAGGCAATACCTATTTTTCTTTGTCAAATTTTTTTTCCTAATGGTAGCAGTATAGTGATGCTGCCACAGCGACTGAAGAGCTGACCCCTTCTGACGTGAAATGTAACAGTCATTGCTTTGTTTACTTCCAGTGAAGCAACAGACTCGCTGCGAAATCTTCGGACGTCATAATGAATTTTGTGTCAAGTGACCTGAGGTGACCTGAAAAACTGCTGCTTTAATTCTTAGTCACTCTGGTCCAATGACACAATTTTCCTACAGCTATGAAACATTAGCCACATCAGAGGGTTTCTCAATTAAAACCAAATGATTTAAAAAGAGAGGCAATTACTTCTTCCACAGATACTTTGGTTTAAACATTGTTTTTCTTTTGGTTAATGAAATAATCATTTGAAAACTGAATGTTGTATTTGCTCATAACAAAAGAGCAGAAATCTGTAAGGAGGTAAATACTTTATCACAACAGTAAAGGATAAAACTAGGTAACAGGACCAGATGTTTTACTAAATTTGGGAACGTCTTGTTTACAATTGTAGAAATATATCAAATTATATGTTATGGTCAGAAAAAAACCCAGATTATCATTCTCTGTCTGTGGCAGCTGAAAGATTGTAGGATAATTTGGCAGTTCTTTGTATCCCACAGGTTAACAGATGGCCCATACAGTATGCTTAAGCCAAATTGGAAAAAACAATATTGAGTCATCCATAATGGCAATGGCTTTAAGAACAACCATGCTGCTGGTGGATTTAAAAGCGTACACTTGGAAACTACCTGATCAAATTGTCTTTTGACATTAAGCCGGAAACCTTATCGCTGCACGGCAGATCAATGTGTTTCACTTTGAGAAGAAACAATAGCCACTGACAGATTCATTTTTAAAACAAATATTTATGTAAACTTTTAAACAAATTAAGTTGATTTGAGAGGGGTTTAGAAAATCAAGACCGTCATTGTTTTCTCCCTGGTTTATAGGTCTGCCAGAGTTGTACTTATTGCAGCTGTACTCACGTTTCTGGTGGGATCTTCATCTGGCCGTCAACCATCAGGCACAGTGAGCCAGAGAGGATAATCCACATCAGCATCATCAGCCTCCTTCTGCGTGGCCCACTTCTGCACAATTTAATGGCATTCCCAGCGTTTCCCAAGCTACAACAGCTCATCCATGCAGCTGTTGTAATCTGCATCTTTCAACCTACTGCTGCAGACTGGCCCAAGCAGAACATAAATCATGGGGTTAGTGTTAAAAGAATTTAAAAAAGTAATTGTTGTCATTTGGACTGCATCCAAATTAAGAGATAAAAACTGGTTTGCAGCATGAGTAGTATCCACCTCTTGCTGTCAATCTAAAAAGCTGTACAAACAATTTTGATCCTGGACACCCAGCTATAATTCTGACTGAAAGAAGCATTAAATATTTAAGGGAAACCAAAACATAAGCAAAGTTCTTAAAACTTTTACTACTCCCTTGGAAAATTGATTTCTTTTATAGAAGTGCACTGCTAAAAATGACAGGTGGTTCTGCAAATTACCCAGCATAAAGCGGGCACAGCTGGTTTCTGCCACACTTCAGGCTAATTTTGGTTTTCTATTGTAAACAAAAACAAAGTCACATGTAAAATATAACATCTACTAATTAAATTAAAGAGCAGAAAAACAGTAATTTTAGTTTTTTTCCTCTTTTTTGAATCAAAAATATATTAATATACTTATTTTAAAAAAATTATTAAATACATTTCTATTTGACTTTGGTCAAATAGCACGATAATGACATCATGTAATTTTACTGTATGATTTAGGTCTTCACTTGAAAAACTATGTATCTTTGCCTTTGTGTCAATCTGAACACAGTAAAACCTTGTTTTGAAATAAAGTGTACCAAAGTGTAAAATAAATATGCAATTAACCATAAGCAAATCAGAGCATTTCCAAAAATCTTCTGTGGAATAACAAATTATCTTTAAAGGTATCAATCCTCTGGGGGAAAAAAAAACAAACAGAGAAACTAAGATATCCAGTTTCCCAGCAAAAGTTTCTGTCTTGTTCCAATGTTTTCCCAGGTCAAATGGGATGCAGACAAGACAACTCAACTTGCCTATAGTCACTTGGGAACAAAATACCAAGATACTTAAATTCTACTACTGAAAGCAAAGATTTTTTTTTCTGTTTAAGAACCATGCAGAATCTCATGCACACTGAATCAAACTTGAATATGTATGACTCCAGAATAACAACAGAACCACTTCATCTGCAAAAGGTAAAGTGGAGACCCTGAGGTTACCAAGTAACCACCCAACATGGTCAGAAACAAGGGACCTCAAAGAGAGCAAACTGAAATTTTTACTGAGAACATAGAAACATCTCTTATATTCAAAATAATGGACTGGAAAGCCGGATAAAAATGGCTGAAATAAGCTTACTTTGTAGGGTGGCAGGACTCAGTCTGATGTATAAATTAAGAGGCTTTGCATCAACAAACTAGAAGAAGTTTGTTGAAGTGAACTGTTCATCTAATCGGGATCTCTTTGAAGGTTTTCTGGGGAGGTCTCAGTGTGACCCGCCACCTCACTAAGGTGGTGGGTCCACATGTTCTCTGTGGTTTGGGATGGCCTGGCCTCCCCCTGTATGAACTGTAGAGCATTACCAGGGAAAAGGATGTCTTGGTTTCCCTTCTGAACTTGTTGCCCCAGCAACTTGATCTTAGACAGGTGGAAACTAAAAGATGAAAGACTGCCCTTAAAGGCATCTATTCATTTGCAAAAATATCTTGACTGTTGTGTGGCCTTCTCCAGATCTACAGCTCTTTCACTAAATGCAAAGACTGAGTTCTTGCTGGTGATAGTTTTAAGAACTCAAAAGTAGCCCATAATAATATGCAGATAATCAGTGTTGTGTAAAAACAAGTGATACTGCCATGTAATATTGTAGTAGCAGAGGATAGTACTCACTGTGTCATATTTTAAAGGTTTTAAGAGGCATGCTGATTAGAAGAGAAAGTTAATAGATGTTGAACAAAAAAAGTCCGAATGACTGGTTCGCTGTCAGCTGAGCTGGGTATCCCCACACATGAAAGAATGGGCAACGTTTTAACCCGGATGTCAGACGTCACTTCTGTGCACAAGGGGTCCCATTTAAGTCCTGTCATTCTTCAACACTTCACTTTCCAGGCCTTTTGATCTGTTTTCTATTACTTCTATCCTCCACTTCTTTCTTCCATGTTTCTCCTCTCTTGAATCCAGGGAAACAAACAAACAAAAAAAAACTGAAAAGAAAGAAAATACTAGATACAAATTCAGTCCAGCTCAGTCTTTTTAAAAAAAAAAAAAAAAAGGAAAAGGAACATTTACACTTCCGGAAAGTAATGTGAGAATTTTCCACCGCACTTCCAGATTGCTTCACATGGTCCTGGTTGAAAAACAAAACTGCCCGAAACAAAAGAATTAACATGCAGAGAGCCAATAGATGGACTGATGAATGGATTGTAGGGACATCCTCTCTCTCCAGAGTATCTTTTCCTTCTCTCTTCCAGCACCACTTTATACCATAATCCAACCAGGATTAAACCCCTCCTCCCGCCATCCCTCTCACAGTCCACACACTGACACAATATCGCTCCATTTTCTCTTCCAGCCGTGCTTTGTTCCCTGCTTTTCTTTATGGTTGTCTTTCGCCCTGTTTTCTCCTAATCTTTCTCACCCACTTTTGCATTCTTCTCAGAAACATAATTCACTGTGTTAACTCAACTTTTCTCTCTCTTTTTGTTTTTTTAGCTTACTAAGATTACACTGGCTGGAAAAACACAGAAAGTGGGGAAAATGTGAACAACTAATGGTCGAAGAAGAATTAGTGTTGCACTTGGAAGGATAGGTTTTCTCATTGTATTTGCAGGTTGTTTTAGTGGGACAAGGGAAACTTTCTTTGCTGAGACACAAACACACTGAGACACCTAGTGGACTTTCATGTGAACAAATCGGTTCTTTCAGTTCAGCATATTTAAATCTTTATACTAAGGTTAAAACAGCACTCATTTTGTTCATTTTCAAATACATTTAAAGATCAATAACAAGCACAATAAGCATTATAACAATTTTTTCTATAGCAGTTAATGCATGTGATTTTTTTTCCCCTTAAGCACACCCACAATGCACTCAAGCAAGCGAAGACCAATAAATGTAGAAAACATGCACAGATTCAGCAAGCAGACTTAGTGAATTATACAAGCACATCAAGATTTATAGAAAAACATCTGTTCATTTGAGTTTGGCTTAACAACAAATATAGTCAAACTAAGATTACAAAAGCAGAAAACTAAAACAGCACTTAATATCAATGGCAACGGTGCAGTATCGAAGGGGACATACAGTAGCAATAAGAATACTTCTTCCAAATTGAACTTAAAGTGTTCTACATAATAACATGCTTCACTGAACAATTTCTCAAAATTGTTCAATGAAGCAAAATTAGTGTTCATGCAGATAAAATGTGTTTTTTTTTTTTTTTTAGCCTTCAAATTACCATTTGTTTTGTCCATCTTTCCATTTAAGGTTTGATCAGATATAGGTCTTATTTGGTAATTTGCCTTGCATCCAATATTAGAATAAACATGTATGTAACAGTAGATTTGAAAAAAATGATGAGGTCTCTATAATTATACAGAGGGACAAAAAAAGTATTACTCACCTCTATCACTGAAAAGCTGAAATGTTATTCCAACTTGTGTCCGTTCTGAGCAGCTCCACCATTTGAGAATGATCTAAGAATAATAAAAATAGATCTCAACAGTTCAAAGTTTTATGTATAACATTGTGCCTGCGGGACCCATCAGATGTCGGCACAAAGCCTTCCGTCTGTGAGTTCAGTAGTAAGGAAAGTGGTGAGCCTGCCTCTTTGGACTAAACAAAAACACACATAGTGTACACCAGTCATTGATTAGTCTAGGCCAGAGCTAATAGTCAGCCTTTACGTTTAGCGCCATCAGCTGAACCAGCGATCTGAAACCTTGTCTTCTTAGGGAAAAGAATGAGCCTCAAAAATCAAGATTTACAGAAGATTAAGGTTTCCATCATTTGTTGAAGCATGTGAACTGAAACAGGATCAGTTTACCCAATAGAAGTTTTATACTAGATAATCTGCAACTGTAAATCCTCATGCTGATGCTAAACACAATGTCGACAGGGGAAAGGAAGCAGGAAGGAAAGGAGAAAAAGGGAGAGGCTGACGAAACCTTCAAGCAGAATGGGAACAGTCAGCCTCTGATCATTTCACATGTTGCTTACTTTTGTTTGGGTTTTCACTAATAGCGCCATTAGGAGCACTGAAGACACAAACAATTCATGCAAACGACACACAAAACATTTCTTTCAGTACAATTACAAGGACAAATCTAGAGTCATTAATATGTTTAAATACACCCATCATTGGCGTGAATGCCATTCACATTTTAGGACTTTATTGACCAACTGAACCATTTTTTCAGGGCAGAATGATGATACGGCACTCAACAAATTTTCAAAACATGAACTGGGTACACACGTTGGAATTTGTTGTGTATTTTCTCTAAAATATGTAAGATGTTTTGGTTTCTTGCTACATTTTTAGTGTAACTAGACACACTAAATGTGTTTAGATTTCAACACATTTAACCAGGCGGTGTTTCTACATGAACAAAAAACATTGACTTTGTTGCAGTTAATTACCAAGGTCTTTCCATTCTGCTGGTTGTGCAAAAGCTCCTGATTAGTCACTGTGGACATTACACTGCACCATCGATTTCTTTAAAATAAGGCAATAAAGTGACATGAAAGCAATGATGAGATATTTTTAGTGATTAGTGTTATCTTCGCGTTTCATCCATCTTCAAGAGAAATAATCAGAAAAGCAATGAACCAAACAGACAAAAAAGAAAAACACAGGGACCATGGGATAGAACATTTATTAGTCAATTAACAAAATATCTTTTAGAAAAGAAAAAAAAAAAAAATTCTTATCTATTTCTTTGAATTAAAAGAAAACAATATTTCAATTAAAATATAAACATTAATCTTAAAAATTAAATGCAGCATTCTTTTTCCTGGTGTGGTGAAAGCTACATGTTGTCCTTCTGGAATATAAAAATAATGTTTTATTTTAATAAAAACATCTGCTGCTTTTGTCTGACTGCTACAGTATAGACCAGCTATGTACAACGTTACAGCAAAAGCTAAACACACAACGACCCTTCCAACGTACGAATTTCTAACCGAGTATAACCAAGTAGAAGTGGACAGACAGGATATGCTTCAACTTTCTTTGTTACATTTTAAATTGTTTCTGTCATTTAAGTAAGGTTTTGCTGAGACAGTACAGATCAGTTCAATCAAACCGAAAAAGTAAGACGTGAATAAAATGTTGAACTGTGCAAATCTTATGTTGACATAGTCATATGTTTATTTGTTTTATGAAGCTCACTTTGTGGCAACGACCTGAGCATTTCAGCATGCTAAAACATTGCTGTTATGAGTATATTTTAAAAACTAATATTTTATTATTCTATCTGCTCCTGTATTTTTTATGTTTGCATTTCTTTTTTTCTTTGTTGTGAAGCACTTTGTGATTCTCATCTTGAAAGGTTCAACATGAAGCTTTTTTTATTATTATTACCCTTAAAAACTGCTGTTTGTTAAAATCAAATCTAAATGAGCAAACTGTGAGGTAGCTTTGAATAGATTTCTATGTTAGTTTATTCAAGTTGGAGTAAGACCATAATTTTTCCCCTCATAAAAATAGGATGTTAGGACAAAGAACTACCATTGTCATAAAGAGCCATGGATGTCCACATATTGCATTTCAATAATGACCACTTTTCAAACAACTGTCCTCCATGTTTAATTAGCTTTTTTCGCAAGTTTTCTTTTCTCTGTGTCTGAGCCAAATTACTGATTGTGTCAGTAAACTGCTACTGTCAATTTAAACTTCCTGTTTACCTCCAAAAGAATAACCTTAACTTGAAGAGACTTTTAAAAGCCAAATTCCATGTACATATAGAGCTTGAGTAACAGGCCGTGTCCTTAAACTAACATTTTGAGGTTTGATTACTGTTATTCAGTTTAAACCCCCAAAACACAGATTTGAACAAGTGAGTCTTTTACGACCACTGCATAGCTCAAAAATGCAAAAAGGAGACTTTGTTGCCAACACTGGGTAGACACTGCGTTCAGGATGGATTTTTAGTCCTTGTCCGGATTTAGCAATCCAACGACAATATTTGCTGCTTTCTGGGCTGATTATTTCTTTCACATTCTTATAATTATTTTTCAGTTCCAAGCATTTGAAAGGAACGGTTGTGAACTACAAGCTAAAACACAATTGGGAAAAAAACAAAACAAATATATGCCGTTGAAATGTCACATGCCTAATTTAATCACATTTTTTATAATGTTAATTGACATATTTGCTGCAATTGGATTCTATAAAGAAAACCAAATAAAAGTCCAAGTTTAAAGCCTGTTGGTCGATGTTGACATTTGCTAAAAGAGTGCTATATTGTTAGGCAAGACCTGAATAAACTGTGCAGAATATAATTTGTAGTTGTCATTATCATTTTTTAAAAACCGTTAGCAGTGTGTTCTTATTATAATCAATATAATGTCGCTAACATTTGTAATTTAGACTGAAAAAGTGTATTTTACTGGTAAAAGCAAAAATATGTCGCATTTCTGTTCCTGTAGTTGTCTTTTAAGTAAGTTGGTCTGTATTAAATACAGTAGGTAAGATTTGGAGGAAGTGGTTCACTAAATATCAAATTCAGTCCTTGGACAGGAAGTGTGTGCAGACAGACAGCGGGTGTGAAGAGTCATCAGTACTTGCTGCCGGAGCTGTTAGCGAAGCGGCTGACGTATGCTGTATAGATGGAGTCCAGGAATGAGCTGTCAGTCTGAAACACAGAAAGCAAGCAAACTTAGCGCAGAAAGCTGTTTTTAAGCATGCGTGTTTATTACCACAGAGTGTTCACGCTGCATTTACATTGTTTAAGAGTTAAAATACAACGATTCAAATGCAAAGTGTCAGGAATGTTTAATGGTTTTACCTGAATCAGATGCAGGAGTGCTGCTTGAAGCTGGCTTCTAGAAAGAGCTCTGACCTCCTCCTGCAGTGAGGGTTGGCATAAGGTCGAGGGTACAGAGCTGGTTTCTGGAGCAGCCACTGGTAGCCTGCTGCTGGACTTCGTCTGAGTGAACACACTGGGAGAGAGGAGCAGGGTGGGGGCCACTGTGGCAGGTATCCGCTGTGGGGAGATGATCTGCACAGACAGGGACAGGGATTAAAGTGGAACTCAGTGTACACATCCAGGCTGAAAGCCGTAGATCACCATGAACGATTTAACAACTGAGGACATAAACTCACATGCAACAGCAGCTGGTAACATATTAGATTCAAGCAGTGGAAAATATGAACAGAAACTTTTAAAAGTATTTCTACCTCTTGCACCTTTATATAGTTTGTCATGTCCCAAAACAAAAATATGAACTTATTATGTTGATAATTGATGTGATACACATGGAAGAAAATAACATTTTATCACAATTACAAATTTTAAATGTCTGGCATTCATGTGTATTCAGAATCTCTGAATAAATTCTTTGCAGAATCACCCTTTTCTTGCAAAGAAAAATCTGATACTGTCATGTGACAAATTACAAAGAGTCATGGGAAGAGAGCTGCTGATCCTTAATGGCACCATCTGTTGGAAACAAGAACTACAATCCTTCCATTTCCTCATACTGTAGTTTTGTTTCAATCAAGAAGAGCTACTGTTTAACCACTGCTGTTGCTCTTTTTTCTCTCTTACATTAACAACTGTAAACTTTACCGATAGAATTTTATAAATGAGGAAAAATAATGACTTGTATTCAGCTTCTAACTGAACTGATTTTTTTTTTTTACCTGAAACTGCAGCTCGGCTTTCTGATCTGGGGCAACTGAAGTCTGGGTTGGGCCTGTGCCTAAAGATGTGCCTTGGCTTTGACTCGCACCGGGCCCCAGGAATCGAGGTGCTAGTCCTGGATGCGGATGGAGTCGAGGATGCTCATGGGAAGTCAAGCTCTGTTCCTGCTGTACCAGCTGGAGTTTCTGCAGGAGCTCATGAGGAGAAACCACACCCTGCATCTGGGATGACAAACCTGGTGAAGAACCAAAGGGCATCATTACTTGGTAACAGCAAACACTGACTAAAGCAAGCATAAAGTTGAATACAGGCTAAGCTGTTTATCTTTCAGCATGAAAGATAATATGAAGTAAATTATTGGAAAAATATATTTTTCCAATAAATCAGACCAGAGTTGACAGAAATTATGACTGAAACAATTAAAACAGATTTATTGTGTTAATCACCAACTAATTCAGTAATCGGTTCAAAATTAACTGGCGTAAACCAACTCAAAAAAACTAAATTTTCTGAAAAAGAACTTATTCAGAACAGTAATTATGCCAAAACTGCACATAATTTATGTACATTATACAAACTGTTGAATGTAAGTTTTTCTGCTTTATCTTTTGGTGAATCACAGTAAAATAGATTTTGCACCTGTTCCCATGGCAGCAGAATCCGTCGGCCCTCTCTTCTGTATCTCTGCCTGTAACTTTGTCAGGCCAAGGAGGAGCTGCTGACCTTGTTGTGCTTCAAGGTGGGAACGTGACACAGAATCCAGTTGGCCAGGCTGGGAGGCGGGATAAGGGTTCTGCTGCAGCGCCGGAGGAACCGCGGCAGTGAAAGAAGTGGCGAGGAGAAGGGGTGGATGGTTTTGCAGGAGACGCTTTATTGGATCATGCTGCTGCTCCTGGTGGTGGTGGTGGAGGTGGGGGTGCTGATGATGGTGATGGTGGGGATGATGGTGGTGGTGTTCTTGCGGCACCCCGTTGTCACACAGCCGGTTCTCTGGGGACTCGGACAGTGTCTGAAGCACGCCCGCAGCTCCTGCAGCCCCCCTCTGTCCCTGCATGAGCTTTGCAATGGCCGGACAGTGCTGAAGTTGGTTCGGCAGCTGACGGAGAGCGTTCCCACTGTCTTCCCTGTCCGCCGGCCCGACTACGGGGTCTCCACCTCCAGAAGGGACGACGTTTCTGCCAGAGTGTAGTGAATCCTCGTAGGTCAGTGTGCGGGCGACGGGTGGCCGGGCAACCTTTCCTGATGCCATGGAAGCAGCCAGAGGAGGAACTGGGTCAGATTTCAGAGCGTGGTGGTGCTGATGCTGAGAGCCTAACAGGCTGGTTAAGGTCACAGCCGTGGTGTCCGCTCCCTCATTGACCTGGAAGGGACAAAAGTAACACAGGTAGAAATATTATGGAGAAATGTGATATTTTCTAGCCTGAAAACACACATTGTATGTGTGTGTTTTTACCTGAGTGTTTGGTTTAACTGGTATTGGTTTGATCAGATTAGGATTTCCACACAGTACACTGCTGCCCCCAATCTCCTTTGGCTCTGAGGTAGACTGTCAGTAACACAACAGTGTTAAAAACACACAATATAATCCATTAGAACCCTTACAGACGATGTAAACCTTAAAGAAACATCTGGGTTCCACTACCTTATCATACTCTGTTCGTGCCTTGGTCAACATCTGAATGATGTCGACCGCTTTCGCCTCGTTATTTCCTCCGATTAAAACAGCTCCTTCTCTTGCTGTTGCTCTTGGGGATAAGGAACCACCCTGAGACTGAGCGATGATCTGCTCCTGCTGGGTCAAACTGGACAAAGTGTGGATTCCCCGCATCAGTTTCAAGCCATTAATTAAAGGAAAGGTTTAAAAGTTAGAAATCCTCACTCGGGTAAATGTTTCTGCACATTTATTTTATTTTATTTTTTAAACATGCACCCGGCATATGTTTTAGCAAGAAATAAATGCAGAAGACTTCTAAAATGTTCATACTCGAAAGAAAATCAAACTTTACTTGGAGAACATTTATGCAATGGGAAAATAAATCCAACGCAAAACTAAAATTTTAAATAAATTAAGAAAAATAACTCTAGTATTATATTTATTGATACTACTAAGAGTTCCTGTAAAAAATAATAGTTACTTAATTAAATTAACTATTAGATTAGATCAATTAAAAAGTTAAAACAGCTGGAACTGTGACAGAAAAAAGGAAGGTAAGAGAAATAAAACAAATCTCCAAAGATTATAAGGATCTGCAAGAAAGAAATAACTATAGCAGCTTAAAACGTGTTGAAAGTTCTTCAATGTGGCAGTACTTTCAAATCCAACAAAAAATTAAGGAATTAAGAAACATTTTTCCATTTATGACTCAAAGAACACATCTCTAACCCTTAATCTTTTTAATAAGAAAATTTTAACTAACTATGAAACTGCCGTCTATTGAATTTATACTTACATCCTCATCCTTTGTGCAATTCGCTGACAGTCCTGTTTATCGTAGAACCAGATCCCATGAATAACCACTGCATAAAAAAAAAAAAGATAAGGTTTAATCAGCCGAACAAACACATTTACAGTAATAATAATAATAATGCTATACAAAAGTATAAAAAATAAAAATCAAACAAGATGCTTTGCTTAGCAATAATGATTCAGACAATGAGCACAAAAATCAATTTTTATAAATGTGATTCTACAGCTCTGGGATGAGCTCATTGGTAAGGTCAGCAGACAACAAAATGAGCAAACTGACCTATTCATAACCTTAAAATCAAATAAATACACAGTCATAAAATAGCTCCAATTATCTGCTATGACATCAGAACCCACACAGCCGAAGCTTTAAAATGAGTCATTTCCCAGCCAAGCCAATGGGAACAGAAGCAGGCGGCACCATTACACAGTGAAACATGGGCCCCAGGAGTCTCTTGAACTGTATAAACATAGCGAGGACAAGAGGGAAACGACTCCAACATGGTTCTTTAGAAGGTTGCATGGCAGCAAGTTAAATATGTTTTATTAATCAAGTTTCTATATTTAACTACAAATGATTTATCTGTTTTTATGTGTGATATTTCCTCAAAAATGCATCAGAATTGCTGTGCTCTCATTATCAGGAAAAGGTGCAAAACATTTATATCTCAACATATCTATTTTGGATATTTGATAAAATACAGAAAATAAGAAAAGGAATGGTGAGAGATGAGAGTCAGAATGAATCCAGTCTTATTGTTAATTTACAACTTTGAAAAAAATTTATAATGCAATGTCCAAAAACAGCATTTTAAAGTTGAACATTTTAGGTTTTTATGGTGTTTTTTGTATTACATTCTGGACATATAAGCGAGCAAGAAGAGCATTAATCAGATTAGCAGTCAAGAGGCCGATGGTGACTCTGGAGGAGCTGCAGAGTTCCACAACTCACATAAAATAATTATTAATTGTACAATGTACAAGTCTGGCTTTTATTAATAAGCATCAAAAGACAGCCATTGTCAAAAATAAAGTCATGAGAACACATGGTTGCGTAAATGAACATTTTGACCAATTTGGCAAATAGCAGAAAACTAACATTTTTCACACTATTTCATCTCCATGAAACATGGTGGTGGAACCATCATGATGTGGGGATGCTTTCCTCAGCAAGAACATCATGAATCGGCCACAACGTTCTGTTCCTAAACATCCAAACCTGGTTGAGGTATAACTCAAAGTACTAGCACATGTAACTGGAGCAAAAGGTGCTTCTACAAAATATGTACCGCAAAGGGCTGACAAATATTTTAATTTTCAGAAATGTTAAATAAAAAAAATCTTGGAGAAGTTTTCTTCTGCTTTATAGTAATCCAGCAAATATATATCAAACACATTAAAGTTTATGTTGGTAACATGCAAAATGTGGAAAATCTTAAGATAGCTTGTAAGGCGATGATTTGGTTTTCACACTAGTTTCTTGAACAATCTCAGAAAAACACAAATTTGTTTTGCCGTTTACTAGTTACAATAAAAATACAACAAATTTACTGGATTAATTTGACGGAAATAAGACAGTGTGATTTGTTCACAATCAGTTTTGTTATTCTGGCATTATACTACAAGAAATATTAGCTTATTATCTGTTTGTGCCACAAGCTGTTACTCACCACTTTAATTTGTAATATATTGTAAGTGTGTATTAAATAAATGCTTATTTTTTCATGTCCTTAAAGTCCAATAAGACACATTAAAGGAAACAAAATACTGTCTGGTTTAAATAGAGTACTATCGCAAAACAAACAAAAAGTAGAGCTACACTCCTTGTGTAAAGACAGAAAAACAACTGAAGCATCTATGTGGTAGCTATCAATACCACACAGAGAACATGTATTCCCAATCCGGCACACAGACCAGAGAGGTCAGTGTGCCGGGGCCAGCAGAGACATACACAGTCAGTTAAGTAGATCCTGGGAAAAATCAGCCCTGTTCCAAATAAGTAACTGCAGTGGGAGACTTGACTGGTGGAGCCAGAGCCACTTAGCGCTCACTGGGGATGAGACAGCTTGACAGAGACCCCGGGACACACACAGAGTCGAAGTCAGACAGCTGGAAAATTGAGGAAAAATTAGCAGGACTGATAGGAAGAAGTGAAGTGTGCCTAAGGGAGATAATCAACTCCATAAAAATAGGAACATGTCGTTCTTGGAGCACGTTGGCTGTCAGGTAACGTTCGCTAATGATGCAAAAAAGCAGAACTGAAGGTGACAGAAAGACAGCTGGGTAAGAATCTCTGACGTCTCTTTCACCAGTCCGAACGCAGCCTCAGAGACAGAGGACCAAAGTAAAGAGCACAAAGATAAAAAAAAGAAAAACGTAAGCGCTCATTTAGAAGTTTTACCAATAATGTGTGCGATATCCTGACCCCTGATTTGTGGAAAGTGTTTGTTTTTCCAGTGAAGAGGAAAGACTGCTAGAAGAAGGGCAGGAGGAAGACCACCAAAAACTGTACGGAGGAGAAAAAGAGGGGAGGCTCTAGTCTGGTCCCAGGACATTGGAGGGAAGAGGCGGAGGGGAGTCAGACATGTAACACCCAAGCCAAGAACCATACCACTACAACTGGCAAGACAGCTAAGTGACCATGTGGGAGGAAACCTTCAGCAGGACACCTTGAACAGCTGAAGATAGGAGCGAAACCTCCCAGATTGTCTGTGTTTCAACCTGGATGCCAGAAAAGTTCAACCAACAACTGGCTGGTGAGGTCTGCAAGTGACCTGCTTCTGAAACCCTCAGGGACCAGGATAATCCAGCCAAGACAGGGAGCACATGATGATTGCTCTGCATTTGCTTCTTAACCATTTACTACAGGAAACGGAATGTTTATGAAGACTTTTTCCTCTTTTAAGAATCTTTGTTGGCTAAGGTGGAGGACGTGTTGTTCAAGACTGTTTGGACTGACTTTTACGTCAGAATGAGACCAGATTTCCAAGGAAAGCTCACAGTAATAGACTTTTCAAACTGTGTGTACATTCCTATCGGCTCGGCTCTTAAAGTAAGACACACTTTTTTGGAGTTGTTGTAGTAGAAGACCCAGAGCTGTTTTTGGTTAGATTCTTAGGGGAGTACATACTGAAACTTAAAAATTCTCCACCTAAATTTGCATCTGTAGATGGGGCCTAGAGAGCACAATAAATAGTAGTGTCAAATTATCTTTTGCAATTTTTCTGGATTTTCTTTGCAAGAAAAAAGATAAATTAAAATCAACCGTTGAAGAAATTTAAAACTGCTGACTGCTCTGGGACCATGCTGAGGGGCCTGTTTCAGAGGAAACTAAAACATGAGAGACTGGAGGAGGAACCCGAGGTCCGATTTAAGGGGTCGCTGGTGTCCGAGGGAGATTTGGGATACAAGTACGTCAGACCCGGAGGTAAGACTACCCATACATGTGAGTTGAAGAAGATGAAAGGCTGTGACAGAAGCAAGAGCTTGGTTTTATGCACATTAGTACTGCCGTGTCAATATACAATCAAACTCTTTATCTTACTGGATTGTTTTTCCAGTACTACCCAGTCATGCCCATTCATTTGATCAGCTTCAACTTAAGCATAAGCATCCCCATAGTAGCATGACACTGCAACTACTGTGGAAGTGATGAGCCCACCTGGTGTTACGTTTTTGCCACACATTTAAATCAAGCTGTTCTTCTTGTAGTCCATCTGACCAGAGCATCGTCTTGCATATGTTTGCTAAATGGCTAAAGGAAAACTGGAGGGTTTATGGCTTTCTTCAAGAAATTGCTTTGTTCTCACTGCTATTCCACAAAGGTCATGTTCGTAAAGTGCACAATTACGTTTTCCATTGGAGCAGTGCAACTTTGTAGCTTCTTTAAAGATACTAAAATTAGACTTCTTAATGCTCTACTGATTTAACTGGACACATATTTTTGATTTGTATTTGTAAAAAAGAAATAAAAGAAAAACAACAAAAACTTTTGAAAACTGAGAAATAATGCATAGTTGTAGCAGGACTGTAAAGAAGAAGAAGAAGTCCTTCTAGTGGGGAACATTCAAAGCCTCGTCCTCTTGAGGACGGGGGAAATAACGTCTTGCTCACACTACATGGCTCTTGCTTGAATCTTAGCCTATTCTGTGGTATATCTCTGTTGCTTATTTTTAGCCTGCGATGCCACTTTGTGCCAACCGCCATTCCAGGAAGTTACAGCCGCTCAGAGGGCTACATGTTTGTCTAATGATAAGATTCCACGACCCCTCCACCAGAGGTCACGATGCACTGGGACGGTTAGTTTTGCCAGCAGCTTAAGAATCGAATGTTGGCCAGTCAAAACAACTCTTCAGCAACCTAATGACCCAAAACACCACGAGAGCTTTTTTCCTTTAAATGTAACTCAGAAGTGTTGGTTTTGAAGGCATCTTAAAGCACTTGCGGCATTATTACTTGGCCAATGTGAAAAACTTTGTACTTTTATATTTTTTATCTGGATAGTCAACAATCTTTTAAATTGTAGCAGCTATAGAGATAAAATTCCGTCTGATTACAACAATTATTTATATCTCCTCCTTTTGGTGCTTAATAATCAAAGTAAATTAAGCCTGCCATTAGGTTTGACCATTACGTTTGCAATACACACCCTCTGACTCACATAACTCCCATTTTAGCAGAGGAAGCAATCATCAGCTTTGTCGTGATTACTTGTTTAAAGTACTTTTAATTTTTCTTTCTTCCCACAAGTGAGTCAGCCTCACATTTCAAATTTATTCTCCATTACTGAACGATTACATTCTTTAATTTGCACTTCAAACCATCAAAGGAAGTGCAAAAGGTAACTTGGTAAATTTTATGTCATACACAGTCCTTCCCGTAGCCTTCTGGTTATTATTACTATGAGTAAGCACAAAATCTGTGTCGAGAAGCAGAACGATCAAAGCAGGCATAAGGAATCCACTTCCATCTGCTTCCTAGGAAGCCTCAAGGAGAGTTGAAGGCAGGTGGGGGTGCAAGGGGAGTGGATGTGTGTGTGTCAGCAACTTCTGCGTCACTGTGTTTAGATTATCAGAGGCGGTTGAGGTGTATCTAATCTCTGCTGGCTGTTTTTGTAGTGCTGTCAGACTCTTGTCCCACAGGCACACTTAGCAACGTGATTGTGTGAGTGAGGGTCGTATGTAGGTCTCAGAGAGACTTGGGCTGATAAAATTTCCTAAAACGTCTCTACTTAGTTCCTTAAATGGAGCTACTAGTTCCCACTCAGATGATTTACTTTCTCCCCTTTCATTATTTGTTATCAGACTTCCAAACCATTGCACAAAACAAATCTGTCCTGCTTTTTGCAGGGACGAGATCACACCATCGGTATTATGACCTAACCTGGCTTCTCAGAAGTATCGCATCGAACTTTGTAAGAGGTGTCTACATCTCTTACAGGCAGCCAAGGGAGTCAAGTAATTAAGAAGGTCTGCATAGACTGCCAACCACATTTTTAGCACTCCTGGTAAAGATATGTTCAAATCACACTAAATAATCCAAACCGAAAAACCTATAAATAAGCTCATTTTAATTTAAGTGTTTATTAAAAACACTTAAATTAAGTGAAAAAATCCTGCATCTAGAAATAATTGTTCTATAAGTAATCTATGGCTTCTTGTGTCATCATTGTATAACTGTGATGTGACACAAAATCCCTTTTTTGTTAGCCACTTGGCTGAATGAACACCCATTTTATGCTGCTACAATGCAGTGAGCTGGACGCTGAAGGAAGATCAGCAAAATATCACTTTTAAAGAGCAGCAGCAAAAGCATAATTTTTAAATTGCCAAATTGTTTGGGATTGATGCTAGTAAAAAAATTTTCTATCCTACCGTCACAAATCTAAGACTATACCCGGAACTGCGTGCTTCAGTCAGACAAGATTAGGTTTGAAAAAGGTATGTATGCTTCAACTATGAAATATGTTAAAGGACTAAAGGATGCCTTATTGAAAATAAGCGATTTGATGAAAGTTTTAACAACCAAGTAAGAATAAATGGGGTCCTGATGATTTTATTTCAAAATTACCACAGCAAACACATGCTCAAATAGGTTGTATTTTTCTAAATTACTAAATGTGGCATAATGCTACAGCAGTAAAAGATAATTGTAAGACATTTCACATCTAAATAAGTGGTACCTCTGTACCTCGAAACACTAAAATCAATACAGAACAGATGATTTAATCCCAAAAATGTGACGGGTGTTAAACTAAAAAATAATTAAATCATTATGAGCAGTTGAAGTTAACCACATTTGTTTTTTCTGTAAGGTTTAAGCACAGTATACAATACTTGCCCTTATTACCTCTACCTCCAACTAATACTGGTACACATACTCATTAGTATGTATACTAAAGCTGCACTATACATCAAATCCCAGTCATCATCATAATACCAGCACAGATTATATTGCAAAGTATCTTGTGTTAGGATAACACAGGTTAAGTGTCATGCATTAATGGTCTGCATACTGGTAATACACATGGCCAGTTGGTTGAACTCTAACTGCCCTCACACACCACAATCTGATATGAACTGTTTGCCAACACAGCTCCCAGTGTGTTGTGAGACATTGTGTAATGGTAAACAAATAAAAGTCTCTGACAAGTGTGGTTAAATTGGAATCAATATTGTCTTAACAGTTTTCAGGAATTGTAAAACTGTAAATTACTTGAAATCATGTGTATTGTTGCATATGTTGCTTACATCGTGCATTACGGTAAAGAAGGAAAGGGTCCTGCAGTTGGAAGTCCAAGTCTTTAGTGATGGGCTCTGTCAGATTCTCCATATTAAGACGGTTCATTATTGTGAAGCCATGTCTAGGAGATGCCAATCTGAAATAAGAGAAGCATACAGCACAAAAAAGATCAATAAAATGTATTGATAAATATGGCTAGAAAAGCTACTTTTATACTTTACTCTAGTAAACCTACATAAAATCCAGAGCAATTCATTTCCTTCAAAGGTTACCTTTTAAATAGAAACCACTTTTGTGTATTTTGTTACTTCAAGGCCTGAGAGATTTTCTTAAATAGAAAATTTATTAATAAATAGCAATGTCATAAAAAAAAATCCATTCTGTTATCCAATAATACAGGTTTGTGGAAATGACTTGATAAGACAGGTATAAATTAGTGGATAAACACAAACTACTCATTTAAACATTTCTGAGAACTTTTTTTTACCTTGTGTAAATAAACAAAGTGCCTTCGACTTCTGTCTTCTCCTGAAAAACAATAAAGTGTTGAGAACAAGAATACATAAAAAATAAATAAAAAGTTTAAGTAAATATTTCAAACATTTTTAAACTCTATATTTAAAAACAAAACTCCTTATGGTATGTTTAATAATAGTAAACCTGTGGGCCAGTTTGAACGCGCGCCTACCAGAAGGAAGCTAAAGTAGGCTAGGCTAAGCTAAGCTAGCATTTAGCACATTTTTTCAAAACTTACCCACTCATTTGCTCGGTTATTATAAGTATACAGGGCGACCTGGCTGGCCACGTCCACAATGTTGTTTATGTAAGGGTCTTGTCTCTGCAGGGCAGACAGACTTATGTCCAGTCCTTTAGCAGCAAGGCAGCTATGGCTAGCTGCAGAACTCATCGTTCTCTATGGAGAAGATATCCAGCTAGCAAGCTTAAACCTCAACTCTCACAGAAAGACTGACAATAAAACGAAAACAAACAAAAAACGGCAAGTGGAAAACGCAGTTATATCACTAGAAGTCCCTTGACTGTCTTTAAACGAGTACGATTAAAGTAAAAACCACTCTTCTTAGTTTTCGAGCTCTAACTGTAATGAGTGAGTTTTTGACCAGCCATGTTTAGGTCGGCAGATTGTAAACATCCCAGACAGAACTAGTGGCGCGTCGAGATGCAGATCCTATGATTCAGCTTTGAAAAATCGATAAAAGAAACGTGTAAGTCTGAAAATCGAAATAAATAAATAAATTCCAATATGACAGCGATGCCAACAGTTACAGGTAGATGTTTTAAAATAAATAGCTTTAACTCTATTATTGTTATTATTATTATATTATTATTATTTTAATTATTATTATTATTATTATTATTATTATTCAAGTTTAGTCTTCATTTTATCAATTTAATTTACTCTGACCTCACAATTTTCAAATAATTTATGACTGTATTTTTGAGTAAATAATGTGATTGTAATTTTCTGAAGAATAATTATGGTGTTGACGCTAGTTACTTATACAGCCACTAGGGGGCATTAAAGAGATGCGTCTGACACTCTCCAGTTTTTAAATTATATATGCCTGAACTGCCGTTAATTCAAATGCAACTGAATTCAAAACTTCACGAAGGAAAACACCACAATGTTTATAGGTCTTCTTTAAATATCATTTTTATTGATCTTATGTAATATTCAGATATCCCAGATGCTGGGTTTTCATTACCTGTAAACCATAATAATCAAAATTGCAATAAAGATTTGAAATGTTTCATTCTGTGTGTACTGAAAATTTTAAATTTGACATAAGTGAAAACAAAATGTAGAACCTTTTTACAATATTAAGTTTTTTGAGCTGACTATGCATGCATTGCATTTGTGAACAAGATATTGTTGAATTATTAGATTAGAAAATGGTATCTAAATATTTTGAGAAATGTTTAAATATATTTCTAAGCCAAATATCTATTTGATGATATTTGATCTATCATTAAATAGATTTTGATCAGGTGGTACAGAGGGACAGAGGGAGCCGGTATGTTTTTGAGTAATTCCTCTAATCATGGCTTTTTGTGACACCTGTTCCCATTCATCTAGCTAATTTATTAGTACATATTAAGTTTAGGATGTATGCATGTTGAATATTTTTTATGCACATGACTGTTGTATACAGTAGGTGATGTTGCTAATGTCGTGGGGAGGGAAATCTTGCCAAAAAAATAAAATCTTGAATCTTAATCTTAATTTTTTTTTTTGCATTAATGTAAGCTGTATAAGTATTTCAAATACCTGAACTTAGTTTCTTATTTCCCCCTTGAATCGACTTTGTAACCCGTCACCAATCAAATTAAGTGAAAAGACTGAGTGCAACGGCTATAGGTGTTCGGAAATATGACACGTCCTTCCTAAAAGGAATACTCAAGGACAAGAGCAGAAACTGATACAAGGAAAAAAAAAAAAATCTTTCAAATAATTTGACTCAGCAATTATAAATTACAGTACCAGGTCTAGGATCTGATAATGAATCCTTCTCCAACTATACTTTGAATCAAGATTGAACACTCAGGTTGGAGTTTTAAGCTTTATTCCCCCCCAAAAATAATATTTTTTTTCCCACACAGCTTCTCATTGTACTTACAAAATCATAGCACCAAAGAAGTATCAACCTTGAAAAACGAGCATTTAACAGAAAGTCAAAACTATATTCAATAGTTTGAAAGATTCCTGTGCATTTCAGATGAAAAAAACATAAAACACAGACTCTCTCTCTATCCCTCTCCCTTGCTATAAATTGGAATGCTAACAATTTCAAAAACAATTCTCATGATAGAAATAAAAATCTTCTTGGTCAACTATGTCTGCCTTTTCTTGAAAACCTTGCAAGGTGTAAGCTCACATGTATATGTGCTTTAAATTTAATTCATTAGCTTCTAATGTTCTGGCTGCAAAGTGTCAGTTTGAAAATTATAGTACTAATGAGTCATTTATCAGGGCATCAATACTGCCAATAAGTACTCAGTCAAGACTGATTGTTTGTCTCCTGTTGGTAAAGGAAACATGTCAGAGTCTATCAGAATTTAACCAATAGGCCAGCTGATCCTGGTCTATTGGATCAGAGTTAAAAATGTTACAGAGTTAAAAAATGTTACAATCTTAGAGTAAAACCCATAAATTTATAAAAGTCAGATTTGCTGTAAAATAGTACATTAATTTAGTTTTTCAGTGGAAGACAAAGTGATCAAGTTGTTAGAGCACCAGCACAAAAACAATCATCAATACTTATTAAACACAAAACTTCACACACATATTTCCTGTTGTGTGTAAACAGGGAAGAGACGTTGCATCTGAAGGCAAAGAGCCATGATTAATGGGTGAAAAATAGCTTGCCTGAAGTGCACCACCTGGATTTACCATCAGGTACATTTTCAGATGGAAGATAAATTAAATTCATTGACTAATAACTGGATTTAGAAACTTAAATTTATAATACGGTCCATCTTTAAGGAGGCGTTTAGACCAAATAATAAGAGTTCAAGAATATAAAATCATATTTGATCACCATTTAAACTAATTTTTATCTGTATGTGAGGAATGAAATTGGTATATTTTCCAGAAATAAAAGTAGTGATTGTAGGAATCGAACTCTGAACACTTACTCTGATATACTGGCATTTTAGATTTATAATCATAGTTTTCAATTTTAAAAAAAAGCAAGTCAATGATAAGATGCAATCTGCTGGGTTTCCTGAAACAGAAAACGTTTTAAGCCAATTTAAATAATGAGCTGAGTTCATTCTTTAATGAGCACCCTTTCTTAACTAGGACCAGTTAGAATGCATGTGTGATTGGATTGAACTGACTTGACTTTTTTACAAAGTGAATTGAGGTCATGTGTTGTGAAATGGCACAACAAGAACTTAACTGGATTAAATAACTTGATTCTAAAGATAAAACAATCTGCCTTTCTCTAATCTGGCATTTATCAAATTGGGCATCTGAAAAGGCAACAAAGATTTTTTTTTACACTGTAACAAAAAAAAAAATGACATAGGTAATTATTTATACCTTACTCAGTAATCAATTGAAAAGCCTTTATTGGCTCCACAGCCATTAAACCCTTCCTGCACTTTTTGTATGATACTTTGGTGTTTTATCATCTTGATGATGAGCCTAAAGTGTTTGAGAAGGCTTCCATGATTTCACAAAAGATTGTGGTCGGAACTCCGGGTTTCTGTAGGGATATCAGAATATTAATACGTGCTATTTGTTTGCAAAATTGTAACCTTTATATGATTTCTTTCATCCATTATTAGTAGTTTAAGGGACATAAATACTCGCTTTGCAGAGCAATATAAATATGTTAGAAAATATTTTTATTTTCTTAAATTTGACCCCTCTGTCAGTTAATAAAATCAAACTAATCTGGCAATACATTTGGAAAAGGCTAACATTAAAAACTATGCAGCTTATGAGCTATTTCTTTTTTATTTTAATAAGGGAATTACATTTTGGTAAATCAGCAGGTTGCTGGGTTTTTTTTTTCCCTACAAGAGATCTCAGCACTTCCACGTTTGTCTTCAATTCCCACAGACAAACTCACTCGCACATATTAAAAGGTCTGGAACTGCAAATATAGAAGATTCCCAAATAGAACAGATATTCCATGTACAGGCTGGATTACAGAGGACATTAGTGTGTCTGGTTGTGCGTGGCTGTGTGTGTGTGTGTGTGTGTCTGCATGCTTGCGTGTCCCCTGGGGAGAAGTATCTGTTCCCATGACCTGCCCTTCATCCAGTCTTTCTTCTCCCAGTCTTTCCTGTCTGTCGATCTTCCATTCACAGACTAACAGACCAACTTCTGCTGTCTGTCTGTGTTGCAATCTCTCCACAGCAGTGAGATGTCCGTCTGCAGCAACAAGAAGGTGTTTGTATGGTGAACACAGTTCAGGCAGTTTTTCTCCAGTATTCTTAGACCAGCTTTTAACCTTTTTAACTTTCACGAGCTTTCAGAAAATAAACAAGTGCTCGAGGCCGACCGACAGTCAAATCAGTCACTGCAGATTAGAGTCACAGATTGATCTTGTGACTCTTTTAATGCACTTCATTGGATGACTTTTTCGAGAGACCAGATTGGAAACACTGGGTACATTTATAAAATGTATTAAACTGGTTCCACAACGACCAGTTTTACTAATCTAATTCTATTCATGCCCCAATGCCTTTGGAATTACCAGGGTAAAACTGTATCATTACCCCCCAAAATAAAATGACATTCTTCTAAGCAATTTAGACAGAGAATTACGGATAAAACAACAGCTAAATGAGAAAAGAAGCGAGCATCATCCAACCAAATTATTTTCAAACATCATAACACAATTTGGTTAGATTAAATTTCAGCAAAACTGAAAACAAATGTTGAATCCTACGTCCAAAAAGTGGCCTTTGAATTTAGATTGTAACAGCTATGACAGAATCTATTTAGATCTTCAGCACCAATACCATCAACTTTCTGTATGCAATAGTAAGTTAAAATCTTGAAATTGAAATTACTTTAAAAACTTTGGGATGTTGGTAAATTTCTGGGTTTTTAATTTTGCCCTTTTAATATAACATTTTTTTTTTTTTTTAATCACACCATTTGTTAGGAAAGCCATCATGTCTAAAGGCTTCTCTTAAGAAACTGGCTCATTTATCTACTGTCTCGCTGTGTGATTGGACTCTCAGTCCTGATGTGTTACTGCATAATCAGAATTTTAATATTAAAAGTCTCTAAAGCGGAATGCCTTTTATCTTTTTCATAAACTCTTTAGCGCTCCTCCGTCTAGAGATTAAGCAGCTGGTAATTTACATTTCGGGGAGTGTTTCCACTCGTTCATCAGTGCCAGCACAAAATCACTTCCCTCACACAGAATATTTATATATCATTCAGGACGGAAATCACTACGGATTGTTCTGAGAAGACAAACGGATTGTCAGATGTCATCAATAGAATCGTTTCCGAGTGGACTCCCTGCCGCTGCTGTGTCTAGACTGACACATGCAGACAAAAGCTTTACAGTATTACAGAATAGTGGGTGGTGACTTTGCACTATGGCGCTGAACAAATGAATACAGGCTGGTCTGAGTCATCCGATTCACCTCCTGATTATAGCCTGCAGCAGATTGACATGAGGCCTGCACACTGTGAACTTTGCATTCAGTGTCAGAGACAATTATGGAACGGCTGGTGCCGTGATTAGAACGTTCAGTGTCCTCGCGTGTTATGAAGCCCAGTTATTATATTTTGTAAAACTCTTTCTGTAAGTTATTTGTTTGCATTCAGTAGATGCATTTCGACCCTCCCGGTATGACATAATGAGTTTGGTAACCGCAAAGAGATTTCTCTCCCTTTCAGTAAAAGTGTTAATCTTGTGAAGGCCTTCAGATAGCAGCTTAGTTTGAGAGCTGACACGTTATTTGTGCAAGCAGCTTCATCCGGAAGAAAAAAGACGCTGTGAGCGACAGAGCCAAAGCCTTGCCGAGAGTTATTTAGCTAAGAGGTGATACTGTTGACTCCGTTTGACGTTTAACTCCCAGATGAGCCCCATCTCATTGTTTTGTTGTATGAAACAGCATCTGATGTCTCCAGACAGTAACTTAGCGTGCCGCGCGGGGCAGACGAAATTAATTTTAGGACTCTGAGGGCAACGTTGAAACATACGCCACTGTTGTGTGGGGACGGAAAGCGAGGAAAAAGCAACAATCAAATCCCAATAATCTTTCTGTTGTCATTTGTCAGGATAAGAGAGTTCCCACTGAGTCTGCATGCCATTCTGGATGTAATACATTAAAGAAATGTTCATATGCCTTGAGTCTAAACTTTACAAACCCACACTTTAAAGTGTTTTGCAATTTTATGTGGTTATAGGACAGCAAGTATAAATATGAAATGGAGAAAAGAAGGATTTTTTGATTTTCTAAACTTTTTACACATAAAAATCTGTAAAGTGTGGCCGGGTTAGGTTTGAGGAAGAGCATGTTTGCTAATTGTTTGGTGTCTTGGGAGAGATTTGTCACTGGATTTAAGTGTGGAATTTTATTGGACAATAAGAACATTCTGGATCCCTGTTGAAAAACAAATCATTCCCGCAGCATGATGC
Organism: Poeciliopsis turneri; assembly: GCA_922788865.1. Classification (NCBI taxonomy): domain Eukaryota; kingdom Metazoa; phylum Chordata; class Actinopteri; order Cyprinodontiformes; family Poeciliidae; genus Poeciliopsis; species Poeciliopsis turneri. Next base: position 212,340 of record CAKLNU010001112.1, read on the forward strand.
TACCACCACCCTGCCTGGGTGTTTGGGGTTGTTTGTTGCAAACTGCAAACAGGATTCAACAAACATGCTCTCATCTATCCTCTCTTCCATAAAGGTCATGTTTTTTTGAGTGCACAACGAACAGCTTCTCCCACCTGAGTTCTGATCGCTGTAGCTCCTCCAGTGTTATCATGGGCCTCTTGACTGCTTCTCTGATGAGCGCTCTCTTTGCCTCACCTAATAGTTTTATAGGCAGTTGAGCAATTGTGCAATACAACAGACACACAGGTGTCTAAAAGCATGCATTTTTTCACTCCTCTGTCCTTAGTGTAGTTCTGTCACATAAACTCCAAATGAAACACACCAAAGTGTTTTATTTGGAGTTTGTTGTGACGAAATGTGAAAAGACTAAAAAGGTACGCCTTTGCATAGCGTTGTAAATTTACGACCACATTTGTACTGCTTCAAAACAGAAAAATAAGAGAGACAGAAAGGGAAAAAAATCAACAATGTGAGCAGCAAACAGATCAGAGGTTTAGTCATGAAAGAGTCGAAAAACCAGATATTTAGTGCATGTGTAAACACAACCTTGGCCAAAGAAAAGAATGGAGCTGAAAGGCTCCAGATGTGAAGGGACCACAGACCAATGAGATGTGCAGGTCTCTAGTCTCGGTTTGTTCCTGGGCAAATTGGAGTCTGTTGGTAAGCTTCAGCTCCGTATGGATCATTATTCCCCCCTGCCCCCCACCCTTCACTTCCTTCTTTGTACACTCTTTCTTGCAGCGTTTCTTGATACTCTCAGGTTTTTGCACTTTCCCTTTTTATTTTTAAACGGGGGAACTCTGTACTCTGTACCGTTTTTCCTTCATATCATTATCATCATCATCATCTGGAACCAGCATATACAGCTTCCCTCCCTTCTTTCTCTCTCTCACTCTCGTTTGGCACACACTCAGCCAGGCACACACACACATACACACACATCTGGAAACAGTCAAAGCGTCTACATGCACTGGGAGGGGGGCTACCTCTTTCTCTCTTTCTCTCTTTCAGTATCACTGCAGAGCTGAGCTGCAGGGGCAGCAGAGCCAGAGAGAAGAGAGAGCTCCTACTCCCGACCAGTAAGACAGACAGACAAGGCAAGGCAAGCAGGCAGGCAGACACACAGCCGGACTGGATGAGCGCAGAGAAACCAGTATCCGGATGAGACAGGACGCCGTGGCTTCTGTTAAAAGGGGGGACTCTGCTGTATTTCTGCGTGGAATAACCGACAACCCTTTGGGAGATTTAACCCCGTGATACCCGTGATGGAATACCCACACTCTTCTCATTCCCTAATTTTACTCCTCTTCTTCTCATCCACCTCCTCCTCCTCTTCCTTCTTCTCCTTCATCACCTCCACCTCTTTTCCTCCTCCATCCTCTCACATTTTGACACGCTGCTGAAGATGCGCACAAATGCGTCTTTTGCGCACTTGCATTGCGACCGCCACTGAGAAGCGCCTGTGATTTTCTGTGTTGTTCCAAGAAGACAAGAGAAGGGAGGACGATAGGTTGGATACCTGAGCGAAAGGCAAGGTGTGAATTGAATCCAACTCGGCGGTGCTGGTTTCGTGTTTCTCGCCTATAGGGCCCGGATGTACCGAGGGATGCACCGGTGCGTTTTTCCAACCGGTTCCGCCGAAAGCTCCCTCTTTTTTCTCGCCTTCACCTCCATCATGGGAATTAGGTAATATTCACTCCATCCAAAGAGACTCCCATAAACATAAACAACGGGAATACCCCCTCAGAAACTGTCCGTGTCAGACAGTTGGTTCTTATCCCCCCTCCCCCCCCCTTCCTCACCCCCTTTTTTTCTTCTTTGATTTCTTTATTTTTGGGGGGCTTGTTATTTTCCCCTCCCTTTCCATTCACCTATACGAATAACGCCGGACTACATTTATGGTAAATGAAAGCAAAAACATGTACATCCCGGAGGACACCCTTGAGAACCATCAAGGTAGGCTATGTGGTGTCTTTTATTTATAACTAACAAATATCCAAGTGCATGCATGAACGAGGGAGGGGAGTATGATGGTCTCCAAGTGGAGATGGGATGCGTTGGAGGGACGGGGGGTTTGGGGGGAGAAAATATCTAATTTCAACAGATGCACCTCTCACTTTCCCCTCTATGTGCAGTTTGTTTATTTCACCTTTCCTACTCCAACCACTCAACTTGTGCTCGCGTAATGGCGCAAGAAAGCTGCAGGTTGGATATGGATGAGGCCATCTTTTTCCCCCTTTCCAATTTCTTGGTTCGCTCCTGCACTTGTGGGTTTGACAGGCCTCTTCATCGGAGAACTGTGGCATAACGGGTGGGCAGTGGTCATATTTAGCCAACAGGCTGTTGTAGGCGGGACCATTATTGGTTTGGACACATTCTCAGTGCGGAAAATGACAGGAAAAGCGTGTGTGCGTGAAATATGTCGACAGATCCCGGCTTCCAAGAATTTGATTTTCACGTAGGAACTTAACCAAGAGGATAAAAATGTTTCACAATAAGTTTTTTTTTTTTTTTGCCTTTGATATCACAGATGACAGGTGGCAGCAGAGGAGGGCCTGCAGGAGTTATTTGTCTGCTAAGACTGTGTTGATGCTGAGCTATTGTGAGGGGAATAAGGCAAGAACTGTACAAAATGCGAATAAAGTTGTCCGATTTTACCACCTTGGTGTGTTAAAATTGCATCACAATCAAAAAGTACACGAAAATCCAATGTTGCGATCTGTTTTGGGGTCTGTGTGCGTGGCGCAGTATTACGCGACGCTTCTTCCACCCACGTTGCAGAGAGGGAAAGACAGCGAAGCCCGATGATACCTTCATTAAGGGCAGATGTTATTTGCTCCATCACAGTTATCCCCCGTCATGACCACCATCGAACCCGCCTTCGTTGATATATTGCGGAGGCACTCCGTGCCCCCTCTTCTTCATCCTCCTCATCTGCCGCCTCCATCACAACCACATACCTCTCTGCCTTGGCGACAGGTTCCATAGCAACAGGGGATAAGGAGGAAAGGAGGAGAGGGGTGGCGTTGCTTGTCCATGTTTATGTCTGTGCGGGTTGTGCGTGAACGTTCGTGCGTGCGTGTCGCAGCGTGGCATAGTTTGCACCGAGGAGCAACTCATCACATGCTGTTGGATGTTACCTGCAGGAAGCAAGAACAGCTGTCATGTCCATGCGCATCTTAAACAGAGAGGCAGCTCTCTGTGATCAGCCTGAAGTATTCACACCCTTGAACTTGTTGATAAAAAAGAAAGTAGTGCGTGATTGTGGGGAGACCGTTTAATAATTAGTCCGCATGTGTCTAATTGAATTCCTCTATAAAAAAAAAAAGAGCTGATCTGTACAAGAGGAAAGACTTAAAAGTGTGGTGTGCATTTATATCCAGCACTCGCAATTTCTAAAACCACCATTACAAGTGCCGTTGGGAATGGCTCCACTGTCTTTGGATGTATAGAGACGCACATTTTCACCCTTTATGACGATCAAAAGAACAGCGCAAGCTTAGTTAGATTAGCTGCAGATTGAACAGGAATTTTAAAGTTTTGTCACAGATTCTCAATAGAATGTAAGTCTGAACTTTGGTCTAAATCATAGAAGTCAAACTCCAGTCTTCGAGAATTTGACACCCGAAGTCTCAGATTTTTTTTCTCTTCCTGGAAGTTGACGGTTGCAGCGTCGGCCAGGTTTTCTTCCAGGATTTGTTTCGCATTCAGCTCCATGCAGCTTCCCATCAACTCTGGGCAGATTCTCCATCCCTGTTTAAGAAAAGCAGCATTATGTCACCCCTTCATGTTTCAGACTGTAGCAAAATATAAACAATTGAAGGTGTAGAATAACTTTGCAAGTCATTCTAAACTATAATTTTGAGCCAGAAGTGCAGGCTGACTTGGTGAACAAGTGGTTTTCATTGCCCAACATAAGATTATTAGTACTTTCAGTTTATTTCAGCCTTTTGTCTTCATGTGATGTTTGTGAATGAAGACATACTTTAGATAATGTTTCAAAATTAACTGCTAATATGCATTCTAAGATCACTACAAAGGAAGGGAAGGGACGCATCAATGGCTTCTTCCTCAAATAACTATAAACTTTAAACCAATCCCAATCACTTCCAGAATCACAATCATATTAAAATCTGACTATAATATAGAGCTGGCCAGATTATGATTTTTTTTTAAAACAAGTTCATCTGAAGCTGCGGGTCAGGTTGGTGGTTTCAGGACCACGGACAGTTCAATCTTCATTGGTCTATTGACAGCCGCATGACAGCAACAATCTATCACTCTACAGTTACTATTTTTTAAGTTAAGCTTTTCTTCACTTGCTGAATTAGCATCCACATGGCAAATTTACTTGTGCGAAATAGATGAGCCATGTTTACCTCCAGTATTTCAAATTTATTGGTCTTGAGTCTTTTTTTTTTTTTTTTTGGTCAGTGGACATGGATATGATGTCAAAGACCCTCAGTGAGTTTTAATCAAGATGAAGAATGGCTTCATGCCTGCATAGCAAAATTATCTCAACTTTTGGAAGAATATTTTTTTTCGGCTTTGTAATGTTAACGTTTCTTAATAGGGTTCTTTCAAGCCTGGAGATGACATGCTATATCTGACCCCGACCCTTTTATCTGAAGATGAAGTTAGAAGTCATTTTATTCTTGGACATAAAAAAAAAAAAAAAAAAGAGACGGCACAGACGAGGCAAAAGATACAGAGGATGAAGCTTGGGTGCCCAACTATCCCTCCATTATCCATCTGCTCATTGCTAACATCTGTTCTGCATTTCAAACAGATAATAATACTCAGTTGCACTGAACGCTTAACTGCGCTACATCTGAGCAGCCTCATATCTGCAGGACTTTTATGAGTCAAGAGTTCATAAAGCATGCATAAGCAGGTAAAAAAAAAAAACGTTCAAGAAAGACATGGGAAGATTTGTTATCACTGGCTCTACATGACATGGTTTCAGGATGAATACACTCACCTGTGGAATAGCATGTTAGCATATGCCTGAGAATTTCCTCGTTTTTTTGTGGGGGGCGTTTTTCCAGCAGAAGTGCAATCAGTGAGTAATTTTCTCTGTGGGCACTGTGCCACAGGCATGATGAAACCTCCGTTAGGGATGGTAATTGATTTCTGATGGCTACCTAGGGGCTGGACACCTGCCAGTTCAGCTCACTCAAATACCCCGGCTGAATGTCCTCGACGATTCTGTTGGAGACAACCCATAAGACAAGGTTTTCATGTTTTCCTCCAACTAACTTGATTTAATAAAGAAGATGAAACTCTGGCTGGCCAGTAAAAAATGCTTGCTTCTTTTAACAAGAAACAACAAAAATTATGTATGATGTAGAAGGAAGTAGTTCACCATCAATATATCAGCCGATTTAAAAGAAAATGCTTTTACACTTTGAGTTTTGGTTCTGAGTTTCATCTTGCAAGAGTTTGAAAATTAGCTTTATTGTATCAAGCTAAAAAACATTTTTTCTTCATTTAGTTGTTTTTCCAGTCCAGCCTGGATAGAAATGTCATTTTCTGGTCAACATGTGTAAAAACATCCTCACTTAAACTTCTTCTGTTCATTAGTTATCAGCATATTTATTGTAGTTGTACATCACAAACACTTAACCAAGAAATTAATTACTGTTTGGGCTAACGCAAGATTTTCATTAAAAGTTATATTTTGTTATTTTTTTTTAAATGAAAGTCTACATTGTTTTACCTTTTGGCCCTGGATAAGAGGCTGCAACTAGATACAGAACGTCTAGATATTACTGTTTCTTTTTTTGTGCACTTTTCACACTGCGGCGTCACTTTTTAGTGCCAAACCTTCAGCTTACAGTAGTTTTGTTGTCTGTTTTTAAGCACGTGTGAGTCAAAGGAAGGTTATAGTGGCTGTAGTGAAGGATGTAATTAGTGATTAAAGGCCAATCAGTATTAGCAAAGTTTACTTCAGTGCCTCATAGGATGGGAAGGCGTTAACTTGAGGATGTGACTCAACAACAGCTGCTCGTAACGTATAAACCAGCTCTGAAGCTCCGCAAACACGAGGATGAAAGAGAAACGGGGAGGAGGCGGGGAACTGGCGTCATGAGACCACAAAAAGTTACAGCAAAAGATGTAATTGAACTGGAGAGGAAAGATGAATAAAAAAAAAACAACATGGAAGATTAGCAAAGAAAGGGATTGAGGGGACAGATGACAGAAAGGTGAGGGCAGAAGAAGAAACAAAGAAGGGATAGACAGAAGGAGGAGAAAAAGGGCAGAGGGATTGTCTTGGACTGTTTCTTGCTTAAGCCTCTGGTTGGGTATTGGAAATCTATCCAGAGGCTGTCCTCTACCGTTAGCGCTATCGGGTCCCAGTCTTCAATTGTGGAGGGACAGTTTGCCAACAGCAGCAGCCCTCTGTGTGTGTGTTTGCACAAGTAAAAGAAGTGCAATTGGCTGCTTGCCCACATGCATTGTGTCTGCCTGACTGCCTCCGTCTGCGAATGTTCATGTGTGTGTGTTTCAACATATGTCTGTCCCTCTTAAACACACACACATTTTCCTATTGATCTGCCTGAAGCCACTAGTGGAAATAATGACTGTAGACCTGTAGCTTCTTTAAGTTCCCCACTCCTCTCTCTCGCTGTCGGCTCCCCTTTATGATTTTAATTTGTTGTCTCTCATTGTTCACTTTATTTAATACTCCAATCATAGTTCAGTTGATTGTCTGTTAACTGTTAGCTTACTGACAAAGCAATGCCATCCTGGTGTAAGTAATGGTAACACAATGCTAAGTCAGTTCAGATTCTTTAAATGTGTTTTAGTCAACATTTATTTTAGCTTTATGTAGCCCCTAAATCTGTTATATAACCACCTCCTGTCTAGCAATCCTTTAATGGAAAAATATCAAAAGATGATGTCCTGAAAGTTGATTATTTGTTTCTTCATCTGCCCCATCTGTAAAAGCTAACCATTCTTGATGGTTAGCTTTGACAACTTGTACATTTCCAGACTTTTTCAAGTTACAACTTGTTGCACTGCTAAAACCAGCAAGATTAGGTAATGTCTTATCTCTGTCTATTGGTTTTCCCAATTTTCTTTCTTTATGTATTTAATGGCAGTTAGTTGAAAACCTGCATGATTGTGTCTTTCTGCTAGTTTTACACAAATCAGTCATGTTCAGATTTCTCAACAAACAAATGAGGACAACATTTACTCAATTCAGTTTTAACTGGCGTCTACCTTGAACAAAGCAGTGTAGGTCAAATCTTTTCCACACATGTTTTTTTTTTCAGACCTCTACTAGTTTCTGGGATAATACTGGTTGGATATTTGACCAGGGGCTGCACAGTGGCGCAGTGGGTAGCGCTGTTGCCTTGCAGCAAGAAGGTCCTGGGTTCGATTCTGCACGGAGTTTGCATGTTCTCCCTGTGCGTGCGTGGGTTTTCTCCGGGTTCTTCGGCTTCCTCCCACAGTCCAAAAACATGACTGTTAGGTTAATTGGTCTTTCCAAATTCTTCTTAAGTGTGTGTGTGCGTGGTTGTTTGTCTCTGTGTTGCCCTGCGACAGACTGGGGACCTGTCCAGGGTGAACCCCGCCTCTCACCTGGAACGCAGCTGGAGATGGGCACCGGCAACTCCCGACCCCATTAGGGAGAAGGGTGGTCAGAAAATGGATGGATGGATATTTGATCACTCTTCTAAGCAGAAATCTAAATGCAAAGAGGTTGTCCTAGCTGCATGCCGTCCTCTGATACATAATATGACTTTTTCCATGTCAAGCAAAAAGAAGCCACCAGTTGTGCCCAATGTTTTTAGGCACGTGTTTCGACAAAGTTACTGTGGAAGCTGAACGATGAAGAGAGACAGGAGTAGAGAGATTTCTGTATTATTCATGCCCACAATGCATTTCCCCACATCTACCATCTAGCATGCCCTCTTTTGCATATGCTTTTCCCCGCAGATAATTTGCTTTGTTTTGCTCTATCCATCAGCCGACCATTTAGTGTTAGTTTCTACATTTTCTTTCTTCTATAAATTAATTAGTCCATCTTCATGCTTTTACTGTAATGGTCTTTAGCATTTTCAGTGGAACTAACCACCAAAAACCAAGACACAAAACATTATATCTCGTCTCGGGGGAGGATTCCGATGGCAAGATCAACACGTAAGACATCGTAAGAGACAAAGTGGAAAAACCACGAGCTCATGCACTTACATTATTTGCTGTTCATCTGTAAGCATTAGCAGCAGAACTTTGTTTTGCCCAACGTATGGTTTATTGGGGCAGGGCTGCTGAAAGGCTGCTGGGAGAGGCAGCTCTTTCTTCTCTGAAGACATAGCTGGTTTGTGATGAGTCCAGTTCGTCGGTTGTTTGGGAAGTTTGCCCTGCTCACTGTTTGTCCTGGTTGCACACCTTCCTCAGATACATAATGAGTGTGCAACTTGAGTCGCCGGGATCCACAGGAAGGTCAGTTGTTGCAGTCTGTGCAACGACTGAATGGTGATGTTGTTGCTTAACTTTGTGGCATAGCCTGTGTATGGGCCCTCTGCATGCAGGGGCACATTCTACACTGGGTTGCAGTCGGTGAATGGTTGCAGACACAGCGATGGTAGGGGTGTGAACAGGTTGTCTGGTGTCACTGCTCAGCATTTGGGCTAATCTCAGGTCTCTTACATAAAAGTAAAACTTTTGGAATTCTGTGTGGGCCATTATATCTGCCATGAAACTAACTCCTTCAGGGACTAGGTGACTTGTTGTAGTCAATGGAGCCATGAAGTCTGCGCTTTACCAGAAGATCGTAAAGGAGAATGTTCAGCCATCGGTTTGTAGCCTTAAGCTCAAGCTCACTTGGGTTCTGCAGCTGGAAAATGGTCCACAGGACTCTGGAAAACTCAACTCTGAATGCCTAATGAAAGCCCAAAAGGAATATTTTTGGACTAGTCTCGACAAGGTTCAGACCTAAATTTGAACAGAATGCTGTGGCATGATCTTGAAAAATCCTCCAATGTGGCTGAATCAAAACAATTCTTCAAGAAAAAGTGGGTTAGAAGGCACACATTGACAGGTATTTGAAAAACTTGATGTCACCAAAAGTGGGACAAGCTATAATTAGATTTAGGGATCAATCACATTATCCCATTGTGCCATATGTAAACACTTTTACCATATTGGCAAAAAATGTGAATGAAAAGGGACGCACTGTGAGAGTTGACTTAAAGAGCTCACATGCTGATATAGCAAGAATAATTGCTACCAGTTTTCTTTATTTAGAAAGGGAGTTCAAGTCTGGAGATTTACAAAAGGCTCAGATTTGACTTCAGCTCGTCTTGCTCCGTTCCCTGCGGTGTTGGACGCGTTTGTCTTTGTGTAACAGGAGGGAGGGTGGGTCGCACAGAAAGTTTGGCACTTTGACATCAGTTGTGCAACGATAAATCTCAGCAAACAGAGTCGATGTGATCGCATTGGAGGAACAGAGGGGGTGATGTCCAACAACGATGATGGAGGTGTTTTGAAACTGAGCGCCATAAACTTGCATTCTTAGGCTGACAGTCATCTGTTTGGTGTTGATCAAAGATCAGCATGGCTCAATTTGTCAAGCTGTGTTGTCCATTCATCAAACAGACATACTCTTTTTAAAGAAGCCCTCTTAACAGATATGAGTTTTGTATCTCGTTTCTGGATCTGATTACACGTTTACTCTACTTAACCACAAATTAAACATTCAAAACAACGACTTTTGAAACGTAATACTATATTTAAAGTTATATCTTACATGTAAATAAAACATTTAATCAATTTTGAGCTTTTGTTGTGCAAGTTTGACATAACCTAATGTTAAGACATCTGTGTTTTAATCGAGGTCAAAAGGAAACACAGCCTTAAAGCAGGTAATTATAAGTAACCTGAAACAGATGGAAAGTTGGTTAAATTACGCTGCAAGCTTATTCGTCTGACTAAGAAAGGTTGAAGCCCATCAAAGCTCGCTACATTTTTTCCATGTCAAACAATTCAAACCCAAGCAAATTAAGACTAATTTCAACTGTTACAACAACTGATGTAGCTTAGATTTTAATAGGACTTGTGTTTCAGGGGTGTTTTTTGTACAATGCTGGTGTTATAACACACCATGCAAATCTATGTGTCACAAACTGTCTGCGTTTGTGACATAACATGTTAAGTTATTCCAGTTAATACAGAAAAAAAAGACATTTAGAGGTCTGAAAAGTAAAAAAAAAAACTAGTAAAATTCTAAATAAAAAGTGTTTGCCTTATGAAAATATTTTTTGTAAAGTCCCTTGAGGCAACATGTGTTGTTTGTGAATATGTACCATATAAATGAAGTCAACTGAATGTCTGACCCTGCAGTTTGAGCCCCTTCTGCTAAGATTTAAATCTTATGTCTTCACGTAAGATTTATAGGTTATTCATGGGTTAGATACAGTTTACGTCAGTCTAATGCAAAGTAATGCAATATAAAACAAACCCATAACAGCAATATGTTGTGTTATCTTAAACCTGAAAGCATGTCGACTGAAGTCATCAAGAAACAGACGCTCCAACATATGAGGCCAAGATTCTGTCGACACTCCTCGTCGAAGATTTAGTCAAATTTCCCAAAGACTTGTCAATTATCTGTGTGTTAAGCCTGGAACGAACTAAACTAAGCCTGAGTGAAGCTGCAGCTTTGGAGCAGCCTTGCTCTCTGTTCCAGTTGTTCAGGCTCCTGAGGGGTGAAGGTCTGCAGTGGGACAGTGAATTCCCTGCCCTCATTAGCAGTTCTAATCCAACACATCTATATTCACACCAGGACCAGAAGTGGCCCATGCATATTCTTCTACTGAGAAGATTTTCACCATTCCTCTTTAACATAGTGAGACACAAGTGAAACGTTAACGTATGTCAGAGTTCGCCAAAAAGCTAGTTTTCATAAGCATCCAAACAAGAAAGAAAGCAAAACAGCAAACAAAGATAGAAAGATAGGAGGAAAGAACAATAGATGAGAAAAGTACAAAGGATAAAATCTAATGCTAATGGCTAATTTGTCGTCGATCAATCAAGTCTATTTATATAGCACATTTCAGTAGTAAGGCACTTTAAAATGCTTTACGTAATAAAAACAGAAAATTACAAAGTTAGTGGTTCATTACGTCTTAGCCTGAGGTCCAGTAGCCTACAGACTTTAAGAAAAATGTTCAGTTAGAAATTTTATTGTCAAGTTTGATCGAATAAGTTGATAGTTTTTGTAAAAACTTCTGCAACATTTATGGGACATAGAGCTTCTACATCACTCCTGGAGAAATGGCTTTTCATTCCTCAAAGATTTTTTGATTTTGCTCTTAAATGTTTCAGGTCATCAAACCAAATTTAACATCAAAGGAAACCTGAGTTAATACAAGATGGAGCTATCAAATAGTGTAATCTAGAAGGGGGAAAAATACAAATCAACTTGGACTTAAGAGAAGAAAATACTATTCCCCCTAGTTAAATTATGGAATAGATGTGAGAAGCTACATTTCAGGTTCAATTTTCCTACCCAACCCCAGGCATGTTCACTGTCTGACATGTAGGATCAAGTAACACCTTAAAATGAAACTTTACTGCACCATGAAGTCAGTCGAATATCCCAAAAAGCCACACATTATGCACAGAGCTAATGAAATAAGAAATAGGAAACAAAGGCATTAACATCCATCCTTGTTGAAAAGGATAAGAAGCCTTTTTTTCCACTTTGGAGCTCAATCAAACCACAAAGCCATTATTCGCAAATGGAGAAAAACAAAAACCAATGTTCCAAGCAGTGGCCAGCCAAGATGACTCCTATAGCTATAACGACTCATACAGGAGTTCACAAGACAGCCCACAACAACATCTAAGCCACTTCACCAATTTCTTATTGCTGAATCATCTAATTGATGATTCAGCAATAAGAAACAGACCAGATTAAAATGGTTTTGGAGAGTCCTCAAGTGACAACTCCAGCCCAACAAAAAGAACACAAAGGCCCATCTCACGTTTACCAACTATCTTGATGATGCCCAACTTTATCGCTGTTTGTAGAGGCAGTGGAGACAAAACTGTAAGTACAAAAATGTGCAAAAGGACATTTTTGCATCATAGGTCGCCTTTAAATTTTCACTTTCTCCATGTGGGAGACATCACATGCACCTCCTGTAGCAACACATGACATAAACCTTGCTTTTTGCCTCATTTTTTTTTGACATACTTGTCTCTCAGGAAGTGAGGTTTGAAGCACAAAAAGTATGCTCAGCCAAGCTTTCAGCGGGTTCGGAGTTCCGGCAGTCTCGTTAGTCAGGCCTCTGGTGGGCTTGTCATGGATGAATAGCTGCACTACAGAGGAACGGGGTCTACACGCATTACCGCAGAAACTCACGTATCATCACACACGCAGTACGCTGCGAGCATCCCCCTGCTGGGTGACAGCACAGCACCTAGGAAAGACAGATTAAACGAAGAGAGGTATGATGCGACTCTCTGTTCATTTGTCACTGTGTGTGCTGCTGTGTCTCTGTTTGCTTGTAGATTTGCTCATTCTGGGGGCATTTCTTGGGGTGTGTGTGTGTGTGTGTCTTGGGCCAAAACCTGTCACATCACCTCTTACAGCTAAAGAGTAATAGGCTACAAAAGCCTGTTGCATAGCTTAGGGCACGGGGCACTATCTGCTGCTTTTTCTACTATGCAGCTACACAGACAGACTGAAAAGGTTAAGTAACACTTCAGCATGAGAGAGCAAAGGGCAGTTGCTCTAAGGATGCCACCTTTTTTTTGAATAACAGCTAAAATGACCTCTTCAAAAGGCTGAATTGTGTCAAGCAGCTCAGCTTTTTTTAAAGAGAGCTTTTTTTTTTTTTCTTATTATGTTTTCTCTAACATCTAAAGCCACTTTTGTTTTTTTTATCTAAGTCTAGATGTGAAATTCTCATTATGAATGGGAATCATCAGCAGATAGAAGCGTCTTTTTTTATTACTGGCATGTCAAGGAGATCCTACTGGAGATGTGGAGGCGCCATCATGACCAGGACAGCTGATGAAACGGTGGAGCTTCAGGTCATGCAAGGTGCCTCTGGCTACGTTTGGTTGGTCTTTTAACAGAACAATGCAGCACTTTTATCATTAGTTTCAAATCTCTCTTTTTTTTTACGCAAATATAGAGTTTAAGACAGAATTTAGGATAGACAGCAGATCTAAATTTTATCTGTCACACTTAAAGACTTTAATCTGTGATGAATTTAAAGAGAAAGAAGCTTCAAAGCATCAGTCACTCTGAGAAGTGTGCTACTGATTTTGAAAATGGTTCATCAATTACAGTGGGTTGAACTTTTATCATTCTTACTCACATGTCACTCCTGAACCCCCCCCAAAAAACAAAGTTTCACATATGAAAATGTAATAAAAGACAACTTTTCCATATAGTCAGTGGACCATTAGATTGAAATTATTGTGCTTTACTTTTCAACTTCTAATGTACAAATCTTTATTCATCCTCTTTCTCCAAATTGTCTGTGAAATAAATATTCTAGTTTTAATACAGTTTTCTGTTTCTTTCCCCTCCTTATTCTCTGTTGCCTTCATCTTCCCTACTTTTCCCAAAAAGACAAGAGTAAGATTTGGTATGAAATGACCCAACTATGTAGGCCGTCAGAATGTCCTTGACTGTCCATGTGCTGAAGGAGAGAAGGCTGTTATGTGTTTGTGTCCCCTGCCATCCCGTCTATCTAGGCCAGTCTTGATGTGTGTGCTCCATGGACCACTTCCCTACAGACTGTACTGTATATGTGTGTGTGTGAGTGAGAGAGAGGATATGTCTGTACAGAGCGGTCCACTTCCCAAAAGACCAGAGTCACTTTTACACTCGAGTTATAATGGCTAAAGCAGGCTAGTTACAGGACTTCTTTAACAATGTGTGTGTGTTTCCATTTCCAGACCTGCGTCTATAATTAGGTCCAGAAGCAGGAGACTGTTTAAATGTTTAGAGGGCTTATCTGGTGTCTCAGAAGTATGTGAAACATCTGCTGACATCACAGAGCTTCTTCCTCGTTGACTTGTTTTTCCAAGGCGATGAATTCTGCCCCATATGGCGGTCATGGCATCACCACTACTGTAAGAAAGGGGTCAGTTTTTAGTAGCAGAGCACATAAAACATAGACATCGTGTTCTTTTTGGAATACAGCAGAAACTGGTTGGGTTTTTTTTTTTTTATTATTTTTTTTTTTTGTTCAAACCCAACCAAACTGCATGTACATTTTTGGATTTTTAAATAAAGAATCGAAAGAGCATCGGATTTATGGCTGAAGTTGGGACTTTCCCAGTTACAAATGGGACAAAGTTACCAGAAAAGGCCACTGAAGTGGGAATTCAAACTTAGAAGGCTGAAAGCCCCTCTCTAATTCAGAGTTCAGATTCAGCCTGAAAAATACTGAAATGCAGATTAATTGCATCTGTGACTTTTTCTATGTGATCGAACCAATAACTCGCATACGCAAAAAGTATTCATGTCAAGAATGAGGTTGTTTATCTTTCAAATTTACAAACATGTTGCTTCTGTCTGGAAGTAATAAACATTTTGGAGAGGCCCTATCAGAGTGCTGATTCTTTGAGGTCTTACAACCTTAAAAGATGTCCACTTTGATGAGCCAAAAGTGATTATTGATCACCTATCATTTGTGTCTCTACATTTCAAAACAGTGCTGCAGCTTTTCTAGTAATGTGTATGTTTTATTTACAAAAAATATTTCTGATATTTCTGACAGCAAGGAATAAAAAAAAAGGTTTTTATTGTCACCCGTAGAAAACTAGCCAAACCGTCACTAAATAACCAAAACACAATCGGAAGACTGGGGCAAAAAAGCCCAAGTAAACACTTCTAACTACATGTAACCAGCAGTTTCTGCATCGTTTATCGTTTTCTGAGCATTTCCAGCAGTGTATGGTTCAGTGATCTCCAAGTCTTTCAACAGAGCATCACTGGGCCCGGTTTCAGCGGTTCACAAATCTGCTTTGAGTTGACCAATCCGTTGGTCATCTGGTTGTCCAAGTGATGTTGATCCGGGCTTTCCTTGAATGCTTTTTATGTGGCCATAATAGAGTATTATCCACTGAGATGATCCTCCTCCTTGGTCCTGTGAATCTAAGTCGTCCAGTCATTAGTTGGACAGCCATATTGTATTTGCGGGGGACTCCTGTGATCTGCACAGCCAGCCACATTGATGTTAATGGATTTTGCCTGCCAACAAATATTTCTAAACAAACAAGAATTTATTTTCTGGTGCCCAATTATAATTTCACAGTGACACAGCAAGTAAAAAAAAATGTCTTCAGTCGAGCCGTTCTCATTTCTAAACGAAAGTGATAACATTGCCTTTCTCCATTCCATAACATTTTAAAGTTAAGGACTTAAAAGCAAAAATACACTAAATCTCAGACATTGGAACTAAGGTGGTAGCTCATCTATAAGTGAGGCTATCCGTTATTCTCTCCCACCCTTTTTTTCCATCCATTCTCTGTTCTTCCTCCACTTCAAATCTTTTCTTTCACTACCACTTTTCCACCAACCCGTTTTATTGCATCTGTGATTTGTATTCCAGATCAATATGCCCATGAAGGAAAGAACAAGGGAGAGAGAGAGAGAGAGATGATAAAGAGCTTTTTCAGGGATTGGCTTGGCGCCTGTGGTGATGTCACCAGAGCAGGAGGCGCGACATTGCCTGTCTGTTGTCATGTTAACCAAAAGAGAGCGGGCAATCTCAGGAAGAGATGGAAGGGCATAAAGAGGAAAACGAAGAGCATTCATCGTACTTCAAATGTATCTTCTTGTTCTGTACGTGAAGATGCAGACGAACCCGAGTCTGCTCGCTGTTACTTTTTAATATTCTTAAGTGGACCACCCTCCTGCCGTCTTCCTGCTGTGTAAAATGCCGTGGCCGGTTTTCTGCATGCATGCGTCTAGGTCGCAGCATGATAAAGTTGATGATTAATGACATTACATCAGCGTGGCAGACGGGTAACCATGGAGACACCACATTAAACAAACACGCTGTTCCAACAAAGAGAGAGAGGAACGGAGGTGAGGGGAGAGGGGACAGCCATGGATGACACGAGGAAAGATGGTGAGGAGGACAGAGAAGGGAGGCAACAAGATTTCTCATCCTGGCTGATTCAATAGAGTTGCCTGACGTTTGCTGACTAGCAGCGGAGGATGTCAAAACACAACTGGGACATTTATTGGGTCACCCTAGTTTGATATAATGAAATTAGCACCATTTAAAATATGGATGACCTAACTGATTTTCAGTTACTGGAAATTTCTTATGGTCTGTTGTGCATGGCATAATATGACAGCCTGTGGTTTCTGAAAGCTTTAACAAACCACATATGATCAGAAATGACTTCCTGTATCAACCCCACATCCTCTCAATCACTCCATCATCCTTTGTTCCTCACTTCTGCATATGAAACTTTTGTGGTCACTTATGATGAAAAGAGATGTTGTTCAGAACGGAGAAGTCTGAAGCTGTTAAGTACCCATTCCCGGGAAGCGGGCGGTGGTCACCATCTGCCGTTCTCTCAGCGTCTTCTGGTTCTCTGGGATCAAGTTGTGGACGTAACCCAACACTCTCTGCCCGATACTGGAGGAACCCATGGTGTACCCGAACCAGAAAGTGAAATGTGCCTAGAAAACCTTTTAGTGCAGCTACTCAGGTTTTGATCAGATACCTGTCTCATTTAATTGACCCCATTCAATGCAGATGAGCTGCAGCTCTACTAAAAACTCCCACCGAATGATGGAGCTCCTGACCCATTCTGCAAGGCCGAGTCCAGCATCTCATTTTAGCTTCTTTTATCCTGGATCTCGTCTATTATGGACATGATCATCTTATGTCCATAGTTGAGTGTCAGAATCCAACACTTCACGTTTTGGTTCGTCTCCATCTTCACTATGATAGAGCGGAGCTGCACTCACTTGTTTCTCTGAGGGAACATTTTGTCAATGCTTCTACCCCTCCATCACTATCTTCTTGTTGTATGTTGTTTTTAACTTTCTTGTACAAGCACTTTGAATTATCTTTGGCTGAAAGGTGCTATATAAATAAAGCTGCCTTTCCTTGCTTTGTAAACTATTAAGAAGATTTTAAAGTGGTTAAAAGGAAGCTGTTGGACTCTGAGTAAAACAATACAAGACCACAGGATCCCCCCCACCCCTAAAAAAGTGTATGTTTTGTATTTCCTCAAGCAGAAATTAGCGGCATTGGTGCCATAATTTCACACTCTGCAAGTTGCAGCTCAGTGATTAGAAATGCATCTGGGAATTTTTAAGTGAAAATGGGTTTCCGCTGGGAGAGTCTCAGGAGACTGGTGCAACACTCTGTCACGCGACCTGCCAATTAGGCTGAATCATATGCAGCTTGCCACAAAAGTTTTTTTCTATTGGCAACTTCGGCTATGTAAGAATTGCTAAGTGGAAAGTTCATTGTTTTTCTTTGCATCAACATTTTGCAGGACGTCCGGTTCTCGTTATTGCACCTCACACTGCTGTTATCAATCAATAAATAAATGAACAAGGATACCACCGGTGGTACTAGATGCATTGAAACAAAAAAAGAAAACAACTTTGTGCTGTTATTGTGATTCATTCCACTTTTAAATGCCACTGAACTATTGATTTTTTTTATTTATTGGCTTGTTTTCCCAAAACACCTGCAGACGCTTTATAACAGAAGCGATTCATACATTTCCTCGTGTTCCCTGACTGGATTGTGTAAAGTAAATTGAGCCCGATTTCATGTCTCAACACAGTTAGGTCCTTACTGGCACAAAGGTTTTTTTCTCTGGTCTAGAAGCTGATAATTTTGGGATATTTGTGGCCTGAAAGAAATCCATACATTTTAAAGAATGAACTCCAACATATATTGTTTTTCTACTCTAACAGTAGAAAAATATGGAGTTAAACTGGATTTTTATGACAATTCTGTGAAAACCGGTGACGAGTTTCAAACATGTGCATGTTAAGCAATAATCTGTTATTAAATATCTTTTAGTCATTGTTTAAATAGGCCACATTTATTTGTGGGTTGAAGAGAAAGAGCTGTCACTTCAACGCTGACTGATAGTTTTATGGAGGACATGTTTTTTGTAGACCGATTGAGAGATGGTCATTTCCCAGCTTTCGCAGTTCCGACATATTTCTTAGATGGAATGATTGGTTAAAAAAATTGCTTTGGATTCTGAGAGATGACAAAGAAATGACCTGCTATAAAACATTCTATATAAGTCTTCATTTTAAGTCTTCATTTCATTGACTTAATACTTTGTCGTTTTGAAATCTAATTTTGTTTCCCAGCCCAGTGTCCGTCAATTTGTTGCTTAGTTGTTGCTTTTGCCACTTGTTCTCTGAACCATCTGTTTGTTGAATTCACAATCTGAAAGATCAGATTTCAGTGAAAACACACACATTACATCTTTCTGTCTTCACAAGGACTTTGGATGGACTTCCACTCATTTTTTATTCATTTTTATATCCTAGCCCTACCCCTGAAACCTAACATAAATTCAAGTAAGATCTTAGACACAACCCTTTTACTGAAAAACAGTACTTCTCATGGGGTCCAAAGAATGGGTCCCATTAGGAGCAGTGGGTCCTCACAAGGTAGCATTTGTTGGAAAAACGGGCCTTCCAGGGTGAGAAATGCTAAAACGTACACGCACAGACAAACACAAATGAATCACAGCACAAACAACATCTGCAGCTTGTGGCCAATCAAAGCTTTGATCTGCGGTCACATCCCAGCCAGTTTGAAGAATGTGACCGTCACCTGCCTTCACTCATGTGCTGTTTGTTCTCCAAAGCACAAGCTCAGGAGGAAAACATGGCATGTTCTCTTCAAAGAACAAAGCCAGCATTTACTGCACACAATGTTCCAAATTCACAGTTTACCTCTTGGGCTCCTTCCCCTCCCATCCCGCCCATTTGTTCCCTCTTGATCCCTCGTGTCAATTTCTTTTGCTTTCATGCAGGACTTGTCATACATTGCTGTCCATCTAAATGTTTAAAACGTTTTCTGGAAGGTTATAAACTGTGATTCTACCTCCAAGCCAAGCATCTGGTGGCTATCAGAGTTAATCGCCCAGGCTTCCTTTGACTGCCCGTGTCACAAAAACACAGCGTTTATTGGAACGCAAGCACACAGTGCACCATGTTGGGAAGGGTGTACAGCACAGAGGTAGAAAAAAGTGGGAAGAAGAAGACACACAGGGCAGCAAAAGGTTATGAAAGAGAGGAAAAAGAGAAGGGGGGGAAAAGGAGAAGAGTGTGGCAGGATGTGTGAAACAGGCAATGACACATTTGGGCTTTTGGGAATGAAGAGACTTGATAATAATACGGCTTTGCTGCTTAAATAGATGTGAAACAGAGGTGTGAAATGCTCTGACAGCAAAGGTAGACCTCATTTAGTTTGTGTGCTGGAAGAAAGCAAGGAATTCAGAGAGCAAAAGGTCCAATCTCCTAATCCAAATCATGACCACAGCAGCACTTTTATATAATCTGCAGCAATACGGTGCCTTGCAAATACTGCTTCAAACTTTAATTTTATCTGATAGGAAAACAAAAAATCTGTAACAAAGTATTTAAAAGGGCAGTGTGTATTTGAATTGAGCCCATTTACTTTGAGAAAGTGCGAACAGAGCAACTATCAGTCATGAACTTCACAAATCTTTCCCTTATGTTTTAGTTGGGCGGAGAAACAACTTGTTGAAAAAAAGCCACAAAACCTCTGGTTAGAGTGAAGAATAATCTAGGAAACACCTTAAATATATAGAAGAAATCACTATAGTCAGATCAGACATAAACTGAATTTGTAAATTGCTTTTTGCTGCAAACTAATAGGCATGAACCCTCAGAAGTTTGAGAAGAAGAATGGGCAAAAATGTCAGTCTCTAGATGTGCAAAAAGCTGCAAATCTATCGATCTGTTCAGTACAATACAAATGGAAACTCCACTGTTGGTATATCACATAAAATCTTTAAGTGCGCAAAAGTATGCGGTTGCAACATGACAAAATCTGTAGAAGTTCAAGGAGATTACAATTAATACTTTTGTAAGTTACAATATTTAACAGGAAATTCAGCTGGGTAGTTTTAGTGCAGCCTTGTCAAAGAACCAAATTTCCAACGAAGATTCAACAATCAGAACCGAATTTCAGAAAAATGATTCTGAAACCCTAATACATAATTACTCAATCCTCTCCTCATATAGTTTTTAAAGGAGCCATAAAAACTAAAAGGAAGCGTTGACAGGTTTAGCAGCCTTGGAGCCACACTCTGAGATCACAGGCCGAGTGATTTGGACAAAGACGTTTCATGGTCAGAGTTAGCGGTAATTTGCAGGGCTGAGGCGAGGCAGGACCATCCTTTTGCGGAGGACAGGTCAAGGCCTGGAAATGATAAATCCATTTACAAATATATGACAGGGAGAGCCAGACAGGCGTCTGCTCTCTGTTCTTTTCCACAAACACCAACATTCTCCGGCCTTTTTGGAGTTTGTGAGGACCAGCTTTTTCAAATTGTCACTTTAGAGGGGCAGACACACTGCTGTCCTGGAACCCTTTGACTGGATTGTGAAAGCTTTAAAAGGCAATAACAGCTTTGAGCTGAACTGTCAACATTAATAAATTTACTTGCAGGAGTAAATTAATCATTGGCTTACAGTTAAATAGAAATGCATGGATGTCTTAGCACAGTTTTATTTGATTATCCTACTTTATGAATATTTCATAGACGGCTACAGTATGACCACTGTCATGTGTATTTTGTTCACTTGGCCAAGCTAACTCTAACTGCACGTGTCTACATTTGTTCAAGTATGAAAACTGGCTTGCTTTGTCCGAATGCACAAAAATAAAAACTGCAAGAGTGACGGCAAGAGCATTATAGTTAGCAATGCAATTTCTGGCATTGTGAGCTGCAAATTGCAATTAAAGTGACACAAGATCGTAATGATTCTTCCAATTTGCATCAAATGACCTGAGTGAAAGCTTTCGGCGATTAATTACAGCAGACATCATCTGCTCCCCTCAAATGATGTCTGTTTCTGTATGAAGGGAACAGTATGTCTCCTATGGCCTTCAAACTTCAATTGCAATGTCATGGGCAACTTTTGCTGTTTACTAATCACTTTATCTAAACAGAAAACAAATATAAATTGCATTGTAGTAGGTTTTCAAGTTAAGTTGTCTACTCAGATCCTGATGACAGAATTTTTTGTTTATGGGCAATGGAAAGACTTAGAAGGCCACTTTCAGCCAGCTCACTGGCTGTGCACAGCAACAAGTGAGAACGGGGAGGCACTGGATTATTCTACCGACCATACAAGCAAACTCAAGCAATTCCTCTGGCACTTGAATAAAACGAATGTAAAGCTTCAAACATGCATAATAACACTCAGTTTTGAAAATGATTTTTGGTCAATTTTAGTGTGACTTGTCCATTCTTAACCTATATTACAGATGAATGACTGCTCCATCAGTTTTATTTATTTTTTTTCTGCGTTTCTATTTAGTTTGGTGGAACTGTGTGAAGTTGCTTAGTTTTTAAAAGTGCAGAAAATCCAAAATAAACCCAAAAAATTAAACATATAATACATATTTAAATCAAAGTTTCATAAATAGTCTAACATCTAATTATTTGCATGACTATTTAAGGAATTATTTACACATCTAACAAAAATTAATAAATTCTTAAGCAATTTATTACATTTTACTAGTATATTATTGATAGGTATCACTTATGTAAGTATTTACTTGAAAATTACATCTTGATTTGTGCTTCTGTTATATGTTTAAAGACAATTTCACAGTCTGGTGCCAGGCAGCAGATGTATTCATGAGTTGTGGTTATAATGTATTGAAATTAGCTTTTTTTCAGCTGGCTCCCAAAGTCCACAATTAACAAGCAAGTTGCCTGGTGGGTGCCAGACTCCATGGGAGGTTGCCATGCATGTGTACTGAATTGTGCCGTTTTTCACCTTTCTAAATTAGTTGTCAGATTTCTTAATCACCAATTCCATCATCCTTTTGTTCGTCGTATCGAAGACAAGCAGTTGTCCTGTGATTCTCATCTCTGAGCGTGCTCAGCAGCGTTGCTCTGATTGGGCGGAGGGAGAAACACCATAGCAACAGCCAGTTGATGGATTAAAGCTGTAATAGAGAAAAGAAAGTCACTGTGATTACACACACACGCGCAAGCACAGTTTCACACACACAGTGTCACTTGATTAAAAGAAAATAGGAGCCAGAAAACAACTCACTTCTTCTTTGTGTAACAATTTTACCCCCCACATACAAACACACATATACCCGACCAGCCTGTCAATCATTTATCTGCACTGCAGGAGCAAAGCATGGAGGCTTCCCCTTCGGCTACCAATCTGGTAATAACGAGGGATAGCTGCAGTGTTTCCCCCATGCCCCTCCATCATCTGTGTTAATCAACACCGTGTGGAGCCACTCCACATTTATTACTTCTTGATTAATACAGTAATTATGAGGAAAAATTCTGTGTAACTGTCACCTAGCAATGCTGACGTCTTTGTGTGTACGGTGGGACGCTGTGTTTGTTTTACCGTGTCCGCTATCGCAGAGTTGTGTGCATAGAATTAGTGCAGGCGCAGTTTTCAGCAGACTGGTGGAAAGACGTAGCGCGGGCAGACGCAGTCGTGCATCGTAAGTCATTGCAGCTGGCCAGTTTGTTTCTCAAGGTGACATTCAACCTCACCTAACAAGGTGTGTGTTACTGCGGGATGCACTTTTACTTTGAAGTGGTTCTGCAAATGAGAAAACCTGTGGAGTTGTGATTAGCGAGGGCTGTGTGTTGGAGCGCTTACTTGGAAAATGATTTGGATCTTTCTTTAGTGACTGAGAAAGGACTTTTAAATCCTTTTTTTCTTTTTCGAACAGCTTGGTTAGTCTCGACAAAAGTTCTACTATATAAGAAGCTCATTTGATTGAAACCAGATATTTACATACTTTGTATAAAAAGACACTTAACCTTTTTATATCACTGTCTGACATTAAATCAGACTTAACATTTCTCACTTAAATCACTAAGATTACGTTGCCTTTAAAGAATGGGATAATGTCCTGCTGAATATCAGTTTTCTAAGCCTGCTAATTTAATTGACAACATGAGTTAACTGTTAACTTTAAATTTTGTGCTTTTTTGTGACAACAAAATTTAAGGGTACATCTCAAACATATTAAAAAATCATAAAAAAGTTCTGTATTTTTATTTCAGAAAATGTAACTCATATTACTTAGATTCATTACGCACAAAGTGAAAAACATCAGCACTATATTTCTTGTAATATTGATGATTGTGGCTACAGATCAAATATGCAAACTAGTACATTTGGATTAAAGTGCAGAAGAAACAAATCAAACTCTGAGAACTGCTTTGCATTGCGTACAAGGAGCAATA
Source organism: Poeciliopsis turneri (assembly GCA_922788865.1). Lineage (NCBI taxonomy): Eukaryota > Metazoa > Chordata > Actinopteri > Cyprinodontiformes > Poeciliidae > Poeciliopsis > Poeciliopsis turneri. Next base: position 235,833 of record CAKLNU010001112.1, read on the forward strand.
TTCAAATGTGTGTTTATTTGAAACTCCACTGGTGAAACCACAGCTGACCACTTGAGTCCTATTACTATTTCAACTCAAAACTCATGACCAAAGTTAAATGTTAGAAGGAAGATCACATGGCATTTCTTCACTTCTGACTCTCCTTCCTTTTCTTGAAAGTTTCAAACCGAGACTACTCAACTTTAGGAGCAAAGTCCCAGCGTGCCATTTTTCTTATACTCTGTCATATTCCTGTATCCAAGCCCATATCAAGTGCTTAGAGATTATCTTTATAATAAGGAACACCTAATTTGGAAAAAGTATTTGAGTGCGTCTCGTCATTGTTACAGATCTTCCAAAGGCTCATAGGTAATGCAACTGAAAGCAGAAATTCAAATAAATTCACACTTATGACAGTAGCTGTGATTGCTGCACGTTCTATTTTATTCTACCTTACTTTTCTTGCCAATTTACATCCTGTTGTTGCATCCATATTTTCCCCACTTTTCACATTTCTATTTATTCTTAATCTGTCGATTTTTCTTTTCCACCACCTCTTTTTCACTCTCTCGTCTACCTTTCTTCCTCTCTCCTCCATCCCATGGCCGCTGCTGCCTCTCTCTAGCGGTGGATTATTTTTGGTCTGCCTGGATAATTTCAGTAGGAAGTCAAGCTCGGTGCCAGAGAAAGTGGAGCGCATATAAAAGAGCCACAAGACAAACAGAGACATCAAAACGCTCCTGATCTTTTTTCAGCACCTCAGCAAGAAACAGTACTGAAGATTTGCTTCCAAAATCTTTGTCTTTCATTCTTATTATAAATTAAATAACACTTTTGTCCATCCAATATTGTCATTTTGACCAACTTTACATTACAATAACCTCTTTGTTGACAACGATAATGATAAGCATTAACACTATTGTGCATTCTTGGGGTATCTAAATTCTGCATACTGTGTGATACTTAAACATTTAATGGATAAGTACCATTAAATGGTAAAATATCAGTACTAGATTTCTTGTAATATTGACGATTGTAGCTACAGATGACAATCGTCAACATCCATCCATGACTCTCCTCTAAAAATGCTCATAACTACTTATATTAATAGTTAAACAAATGTGCTTCAATACTTACTAATACCCACAGTAGAAATTGCAAATATATTTTTTCTCCTATAACATTTGGCAGTGCAGTGTGTAGTACAAATATGACACAATCAAAATTGTAGGACGTATTCTCTTTCACATAAGGTTACCTTATAAAACCAAGGTCCTAAGCAATTCTAAGAAAAGCAAGAACATGAGTCCATTGGGTATCTTGAAGTTTAAGTATCGCTTTATGAATCATTTAATCCATCAACCTCTGTGCAGGATGTTGAAGGATCTTTCTGCGAGACACTGAAAGCCTACAAACTTACTGATTTGGTTCGAGCCCCTCAAATAAAGTCCAGCAGTTTTAACAACATTCTAGAACATTTTTTTTTTCTTCCCATCTTCTGCTTGGGAACACCACGGTTTGGGATGTAAGAAATGTGTACGCTTAATAATTCAGCCAAGAAGCGAGATTGGTACTAATGAATGTCGATGATCCCGTCAACTGTCGGAGGTCTGAGAGCCTGACTGGAGAAGGCAGATTATAGCGCATTGCAGGCAAAGAGGATGATGGCAGTTATTAATTTAATAACAGCTAATGGAAAGATGACATGTGTAATGTTTGAGAAGCTCAACATTGGCTTTGTGTGTTTGTGTGTGCGTTTTCTTACTGCTGCTTAATGCTAGCTCAGTTTTCGGTTAGAGCTCAGTAAGAGGACAGCTTACGCAGTGTGCTGTGCTGACTTAGCTTATTAAAGACTCTTTTGAATGCCTGTGTGTGTGAGCGACAACCACCAGTTACACTTTAGATAGTCTCCGTATGTAGGCGGCACATGATCGGCTTAGGGGACAATACACTACAGGACTCACACACATACAGATGTTAATATCCTCTTGGGCAGCTCTGACTCACACAGTCTACTCTCCGTCTCTTTAACGGCGGTGACTCAGAGAGGTAGATTGCCCTCAGGTGTCACGGTGTAAGATGAATAATTCACCCCAAGGACCCCTTCCCTACTCTCATCCTCTCTCTTTCTTTTTTCCTCTCTTTCCCTGCCCTTTCTCTCACCTCTTTTCTCTCACCCTTAGAGGCTATGTTATATTTCTTCCTCCCTTTCCTACACCCATAATTAGTCTGCGTGTGAGGAAAGTGGCAGCATATGTTGCAGTGAATCAAAATGGCAAAGGGAGAGAGAGAGAGAGAGAGTGAACGACAACAGAGTAAAATTATAAATGACAGATTTGGTCCAGAAGGTTAGGCTTGGCAAACAAATCAGCACAAACAGGATCTAACAGTTACTGAAGGGACGAATTACAAGTGGAAAAGGAGTAGAAAAATATTTAAAAGTATCAGAAGTCTTCCTGTTTATACAAATCTACAGCTAAAGAATTGATATAATAATGTTACCTACAATTATAAGCTAACATGATTGTAATTTTTGTATTACTTTCAAAAACAAAACTTGCAGAACCAAATTATACGAGTCACCAGTTCAATTTTATGACTGAGCCAAGGCTCGATTTGTCTCCCTGAGTTAGACATTTTTAACAGGTACTCCAGCTTCCCTCCACAGTCCATTTTATGGTTGCAGTGCTAATCTGACTTATTCTCAGATTGTGAGTTAACCGCTACAAAATATATGCATACATACATAGCCTCAGAGGCTATTTGTTTTCTTAGGCCAGGCTTTGTGGTGCGAGTTTCTCTGATCTCCCCTCTAAAATGTCAGTCTCACTCATGTGTTTACAGGACCACTCTGCAGCCATGTGCAGCAGAAATGTCTGACGGAAGGCATACCCTGCATTTGATGAGGCAGGGAATGAGGTATTGTGGTGTCCAAAACAAGAACATGCTGCGTGACTACATGCCAAACATCACAGCTTCTCCATTGGCTAAATCACCAGCCCGCTAACCCACCGGTAGTCCCATATGCCAGTCTGTCCCTGCTTGGTGGCTTTAGTTCAATGCGTTCATGGAGATGGTATGAGCACTCTCTGACATCGTTTAGTGTTACAACCTTAATTATGCCTTTCTGAAAGATCGAGCTGTCAAAAGTGTAAACTTGAAAGTAATATGCTAAGAAAATAAAGTGGATTTTGTGGAACACAAACTCGTGTCAAATCTTCGAAACACGTAGATTAATTGCAGTCCGGTTCAAGTGCATGCGTATAGGGATTATAGGTGTAGGCCTGTTATTTTTGTCATGATGTCACAGTCTCATTTAATTACATTTTCATTTCATACTAAGTGATCAATTGGCCATGTCAATTAAATTGAAATCCTCTAGAAGCGCCTGCAGGAGAGCCGTTTTATATATTAGCCAAAATGAATCAGAAAGTAAGTTGTGCCATCAGCTTCATTTTCAAGCATCCACCATGCAGAGGTGAGGGAAATGTTCAACTAACATAGATTGAGACTCAATGTTTTGTTTGGGTCATTGCTATCATACTGAGCTACATGGCAGGCAACGTCACTCCTTCATTTGTTTCCTATGTGTTGTCCTCCTTCAGTCAAAGAAATTTGTGCATGTGGAATTTCAAGAGACATGGGGTCTAACGATGTGATACAAGAAAGTTTAGAATTTGTCTATTTTTGTTGCTGATGCTGCTGTGCCTATTGCGCCTTGTGTGCTGGGTTCACTCCGACTGTCAAATCTTTGCTTTCACTGTCGTTCCGCGCTTTAGAGGCATCAAATTTTGGGCCATATCAATCTGAATGTTCTTAAAGGGCCGGTTGTGCCAAATTCTATTGATCAAACTCATAAGTAGCTGTTGGTTTCAGCATTCAATAAGTGTTGCTTAAAATTAAAATAATATTAAACACCTTTTCAGTCCATCTTGGATTTTGTGATTTTTTGGGCGGAATGAAATTCACAGATTTTGCAGTGCAAATTTAGAAATATTTGTTGGGAATCTTTACAATATTTGAGCTAATATTTGAAAAGTGACGTTTTTTAGTTGCCACATCGATCATGATCACAAACTATAACCTGACGACAAGTAAGGCTGAAGCAGCAGTCACTTAAACTCTATACTTTTGGCCAATTTTTAGAAAAAATGTGCAGTAAAATCAGAAAAAAATATTGATTTTGTGTGAATTTTGCGGATTTGTTAAAAACTGGAGGATCTTATCGATGTAATTCGGAGTCTAGAGGGCCAAATAAAAAGCTAGAGCGGGCCAGATTTGACCCCGGGGCCTTGAGTTTGATACGAGTGTCAAACTCAATTTGTGTTGAGTCTATTTATATTTGTGTCAGTATATAAGTGTGTCAGTCGGGCGTAACTGGTGAATTGTGTATACAACACAATCTACTGTGTAATAAAGTCATACTGGGAGTCGTTTTTCTATGTCGTTGCATCACTATACCACTGAAAGAAGGCAGATCTGCATAAACTTGATGGTGCTATCAAAACTTAGCATATATACAGCCTCTAGCTTCTATAGTGTATGGCATAATTATCTGAGGAATTATGTATGTTTGTCTAATAACATTGACACAGACCACAATAGTCCCCTCCTCCTTTGTTGTTAGTCATGAGAGAAATCATTGAAACTTTCAATAGACTGAAAATTATGTTAAAATGCAAAATGTTGCATAGTTTGCTCTATTTTTTCACAAAATTTGCCTTCTTGCTTCTTTAATCTTAGTATGCGCCTGTATTTGTTCTGATCCACTAAGCTGTTCTCATTCTGTGTCCCTAATGCATCAATAAATGTCAAACATGAAAGACGAAGAGGATAAAAATATCTGTTTGGACAACTTACGATGCTATTTCAGTGAATTCACATTTCACTAAAGCTTTGAAGCTACTTAAGAAGCCTTCTCTGTCATTTGCTATTTCTTTGTCTACTCATGTAAAAAAAAAAAGCTTTTTCTTTCAATATCAGACAGCAGAAGGACAGAAGAGTTGAAAACCTAAACAGTTCTATGCATTTCAGAGAGGAGAAAGAGACTCAAAGAAAATTGCAGGTTACATCTTTTCTATTTTGTCACAAGCTCTTTGCCAAGATGTGGGTGAACAGGTGCCAGCCTCCCCCACCTTCTCGATCACTTATATTCAAACTCACATTCACACACACTGACATTTTTTCTCACCTCACCCTTTTCATTTCCAAAAATACCTTTAAAACCAATTAGTGGGATTAATTTCACTTATAGTAAGTTAATTATTTTGTGATGGATTGTGGAAAGGAAGAGGCCAGGAAGAAAGGGAGGAGAGCAAGAACCTGAGTAGAGTCCTCAGGGGAAGAGCTAAACTTAGTCTCTCTTTTTAGTATTTAGTCTCTGATGCTCGCTCTTCATCCAGATTTTCTGTTTGTCATTTTTGTGAGTCGGTTATTGTGTTTATTTCTTTTTGTCTTGGAGCTGTTTTTTTTTTTTCCTTTTAGATTTTTACTCACTTTCAGTCCAATCTCTGAATCACTCCCAGAGGGTCCAAAAATGCATTTTACAAAGACACTCGCCACTGACGATCCATCATTTGCAGTGTAAATGTCATGACAACAGTTATTCAGGTGGTAAATCACTAAATGCTGTGAATTTCTATACATTAATATTTTCAATGAGATTAAGACCTGGGTTGTATGATTGTGAGGTTGTAACTATCTCCTAATCAGATGTCGCCATGGTGACAGAAACGTCTGTGTGATTTTAGCCACTTCAACAGAAAAGAGAATGTGAATGCCCCACTTTGTTTCTCACCGGACATTACATTTTTACAACATTTTAAATAAATGTTTAATAGATATTTGCTTTCCTTTCTTGGCAATTGAAAGGTTAAAAGAAATCAAATCTGGCTCAGCATAATATGTTGTGAAATGTTATTCTGTGCTTTAGTGTAAACACAGAAAAATGATCTCTGTTCATAACAGTTTTTAAAGGCTGGTGGCGGCAAGTATCAATTTGTTTCAGACCTAGCCGAGCGGCCATTTCCAAGATATTGAAAAAGATTTTAAGTATCCATTTGTACAAATATGTTAGGCTGTCATAAGGTTTTTTTTTTTTTTCTCCACAACTGTAAGTGACCCAGACTCACATTTGGGTGTGGTCAGTCAGTATATGAGAAAAGAATGCTTTGTTTTAAAGGCATAACTCAGAAGGTCTGCCTTTGTTGACCCTTCAAGATCAGTATAAAATTGGCCATGTTGTATTTTAAATATGTCAGGTGAAAGAAATGGCATGCATGGGTTTGTTGTAGTTAAAGTGCAGTGAACAGATAAACATCCATTTTTATTTGATGCTGGTTGTGAGGCTCTGGAAGCCCTTGCTTTTCTTCTGCCTCCTCTAAAGCGTCTTTTGAGCCACTTAGAGTAGTTTTCAGGATAGTGAGCTCTTTGATTGGCCCACTTTTGTTCTGTGAAAAGCTGGGAGGCGAGTTGGCCTGTGTGTGTCGTGCATCCACTTCTTTACAGTGCTGCGGAGAGGCTGCTGACCAAGCTTATGCCTTGATGTGCTTAAGCTTCTCCACAAGGCAAGACAAAACAGATAAATGTTGCACACACAAAGGTCAGACCTCCACCAATCTTTTCATGTACTTTGTCCACAAAGCAGATGAAAGATTTTGTGCTGAATATATAAATATCCCATGAAAAAGTCATGAAAAAGACATTTCCTCTCAGTCTGAGCAGTTGGATGCAGCATAAACAACCTACTGGGATTAGGTTTGCCAGTTCTTCACCCTTTTTCGTTTTTTCTTGAATATATTTATGCCCAGCAGCCTCCAACAACAGTCTTGCTGGTGAAACTTCCCCTTCAAACTGCCACATGGCATTCAAGTATTCCTGATTATTTTAGCTGGAAGCACCAAATTCCACTAGAAAATAAGCTCAGTCATACCATTACTGCTCTACTTAAGAAGTACCTCTGGAAAACATTTCAAGCTGTGTGTGTGTGTTTTTTTTTTTTTTTATCAGTTATTCCACTCCTTTATTGAAACCAGTTTAGGAGCAATAGAGAGACACACAGTAGGCTGTAACAAAGACCAGTTTAAGGATGACACAGAGGCAGACCTTTACAGAAACTGACAGATGTATGTGTGAGATGGTGGAGCTGGTGAACTAAAAAGTAAATGTTTACAATACGTTTTGATGGTTTTGAAAGGAGGAATGTGTTGGACAAAGAGGTCTGTTCATAGCTTGGTATCCAATAGCACCATGACTCAGAAATACTGGCACTTGTTTCTGTGCGTACTGTGTGTGTGTGTTTTACACTCTACTTTTGCAGCCTAGCAGTACATGAGAGCTCACTTGTTTATCAAGAAAAAAATTATAAAATTAAGAAAATTCTCGAAATGTTACTCATTTCATACCAAGAGGATCTGCTCATTTTGAGTTGTAGTGTGTGACTGCATAAGTTTAGAGCTAGTCGACGTCTTAAAGTAACATGCACAGATCCTCAAACGTAAAGCACTTTGCTCTAGTTACATGACACCAAAATTGAGCTTATTCGTCTACATCCAAAATGCAATATGTGACAGAAGCTAACTGGTCTTTTTAATAATTATTATAATCATTATTCAAATTTAATCAATTTACCATAAAGTTCCTTGAGGTAAAATCTCTTTTTCGGGGCGGACTGAGTCAAGAAATACACTTGTCTTCTGTATACAAAATAAGTAAACATAAAATAAATGTAAAAGTAAAATACATTTTTGCCATTTGATTTGATCCTAATTTCAGCACTACAGACAGAATGATACGCATCGCTGCTTTGCTGAGCTACAAACCTTTAGAAGTTCTAATAAATGGTTCAGATAGATAACTTTCACTTCATGTCAGTGCAGTCATATTGGATTCTAAACTTGGGGTTTCTCAGCAGTTCTAGCTTTAGAGAGACATCTGTTTGACTGGCAACTGAAATCATACAAGGGATAAATCTAGGTCAATGGTAAAAGAAAACCTGTTGCAGTCTGCAAAAACCTGCAAAGGTACAATGGAATGGTTTAGATTAAAACATAATAGAGTTATCATATCGAAGTCCAGACTAAAATCCAATTGAGAATCTGTTCTCAGAGTTGGAAATGCCTCTTCACACGGATGCTGTCCATTTGATCTGCCTCAACATGAACATAAAAACTCTAACCTCTAGATGACCAAAGGTGGCACAGACATATTCCAAAAGATGTGGAGCTTTAATTGGTAGCTTGGTAGTTTTGCCAAGTGTGATTCAGGATGGACAGAAATCCAAACACACACCACACTTTTCAAAACTTTACTCCTGAAAGACTTTGATAACTGTGTATCCTTTGTCATCCACTTCACACTTGTGATTTTCTATTAGATGTAGAATAATTGTGATTGCATTGGGTATTTTGAGACAATCCCTTTGCCATGCTTGCATAACTTTCCTCAGATATCTCAACAAGGACAAAAATAAGCATAGCTCTTTTCCTTCAGCCCGTATTCATAAAAGCTGTGTTTGTTTACGTGTCGGATGAGGTGAAAATATGAAAACATATCCTTGAGAGAAGGTTGTTACCATGTGAATTTTGAATACACACACACACATATGCTGTAGGATCTCTACCAAACAAGCTGCACACACAGAGGGAGTGGTCAGTGGGCATCACAGCAAAAACTGTGTGAAGACTGAAAAAAAAGTGACATAAAAAAAGAAGGGAAAGAGTGAAAGAAAACAAGAAATCGGGAAAGTTGGAAGTGCAGTGAAAGGAGAGAGATGATGTTACTGGAGCGCTTCAGGATGACTCATCCATAAGCCAGTGATGCCTCACAGAAAAACACACACTCACAAAAAGTACACACTAAAACACACAAAGTCGTGTATCCTCAGACACACACATATCCACTGCGCGCAAATATTTAGTCACACGCCTGATCACGTATCCAAACGCGCGTTCGTATGCACACCAGTACACCAGTGATCTATTAGGCTGATACTGATTCAGAGAGACGTGCATGTTGGTTCAGCAGCTTGTTTCTAATGAGCCAAAATGGCCGCTGCCGAAGTGGAGTTTCCAGGGCAGAGCAGGGAATGGCCCATGGGGCAGAGAAACTGGGCGAGAGGGAAGGATCAGAGGGGCTGGATTTAAATGGAGCTCATTAGCTCATGGTAGCCGTGAGAGGTCCCTGCACACAAAGGAGAAGCAGACACACTCACGCCCCCGCACACACACACGTGGATTTGTGCGCTAAAGTTTTTTTTTTTTACAAAAGAATTACAAAGGAGAGAATAGGAAGAATAGGAGGGTAAAAGAGGGTGAGAAAAACAATCTAATTTGTGGCTAAAGAGAACGACTGCCAAAGGTAGTGACTCCTGCAGATGGTGAAGAGACTCACTTGTGTTTGTGATTTTTTTTTTACCCTCTCCCCAGCCTTCCCTGCTTGGCCACCCACTCAACATATGTCTTCCTCTGCTCTCCTTCCTCTATTCCTCTCCACCGTTCCTAATCCCTGTTTAATCTATGAATTTTATGTCAGTTTTATTTTTTTACTATTGACAGAGCGAGAAGTGGGTGGCACACATGCTTTTTTTGTCCTGTCACAAACAGAAGTGAAGTCTTTTGTGCTTCACTTCTGCTTTGTGGTGTATTTATATCCATAAATTGTCTCACACACACACTGTGCCATTTTTCACTTGGTAGCCAAACTCTCATCAAAGGGCCGTTTGATTTCTTCTATTGCAGCTCAGGCCCCGCATATCCCAGTAGACTGGGGGTATTATAGAGCACGGAGAGGCTGCGCTGTAAGCCCAGCCTCTACTATGATCCAAAATTATAAATCTGCACCAAAATAATAACAAAAACAACTAAAACTCACTGGCTGCTCGGTATTTCATACAATTTGCAGTCAGCTTTGCTTTGTTTATTAAATTGTTCTTTTGAGGTGAAATCAAATACAGTTTTAAAGTGCATTTCAATAGTATTGACACGCCCTAATGTGTCATATTTTGTTGTATTAGAACTACAAAGTGTAGTGTATTAAATTAGGATTTCTTTGCTTCATCAAAAATCAATGAATTATGATTATAAGGCAATCGTGGCAACTGGATTTTATTTGTGTGGAGTACAGTGCACAACCAACACATACAGTAATAAATCATAAAGGTTGTTAAAAACGAATTGACTGATTTTTAATGATTTAAACAACTTCTCTTTCCCTGCCTGTACTGTACTGTTTGGAGAATTTGCAGGATAAACAGCGAATGGCTCGTCTTGGGTGTCTCAAACAGACGATAAGCAGCTGCCTCACACAAACACATTTTTTTAGTAATCAGTTGATCAGTCCAAGCTGGCAAAGCTACCTCAAAACAAAAAGAGCTAAATAGACAGTAGGTGTGGCAATGTTCATTTTGAGAAGTATGTTGACTTTGTATAATGTTACTGGGAATATTATTAGAGTTGGCTGTCCCAAAACTGGATTGGAGCAAATATTCATAAATGAAAGTTCAACAAAAAGTCTTGAAAATATTGTTTAAATTATTCAAAGTATTCACTGGATGCTCTTCAGGACTTTTCTTTCCGCATAATTAATTAAAAATGCTTAATTATATGATTAAAATCAGATCTACTGCTGTCTGCTAACTTTATGCACTAACTTTGTACGTAGTTCAGAGACATTGTCCCACACGTTGTGATTAGCAAACACAGAAAACATAGTTAAGCTAAAATTAATACATATTTTAAAATTTGCATTGATTTATTATTTGTGTAAGTTCAAATGCTGAAATGTTTGATGTTGTTTCCTTTCTAGTTATCAGGTGACACACAAGCAGATAAAATTGAATACAACTTGTCTGTTAGATGTGAGGATTATGAGAATGTACTAAACACTGCATGTAAATATTATCTGACAAAAATATTTATTACATTTCAACAGCAAATTTGTATCCTACATATGTGCGTGTGGAAAAAAAATGGCCACACAATTATGGCAGCTCTGGCATCCCATACGAAATGTCAATAAAGCCGCTGGCAGCATTCTCATTTTCAGGCTTGTGATTACATACATACATTATTGCATACAGGCTTTTTTTGCTCCAACTTTGCACACATGGCTATGAACAGTACCTCTCTACCATTGTCTGAGTATGAGATGCAGAAGAAAAGCATGTAAACAGCAAAGTAAATCCCTGCAGCAAGAGGAGAAAATATTTGCATTCGACTGGTTGGTGCCACAGCAGACTGGATCATACAGAACAATTATTTGCAGGAAATTTTGGAAAGCATATTGGAAAGAGAATGTAGTTTGGGAAGATGAAATGGCGTATTGATACCTGGTTTGCAAAACCAGAGACAAAGTAGTGCCAAAATGTTTAGAATTTTGTATATTATTGCGTATGAAGTTATATTTGGCATATAAGCAGTCCTAGGTATGGATTCAGTGTCTACTGAAATCATAATGGATTTTCATCCATTTTTTTCCGCTTATCCGGGGTCGGGTCACGGGGCAACAACTTCAGAAGGGAGGCCCAGACTTCCCTCTCCCCAGCCACTTCTTCCAGCTCCTCCGGGGAAATCCCAAGGCATTCCCAGGCCAGCCGGGAGACATAGTCCCTCCAGCGTGTCCTTGGTCTTCCCCAGGGCCTCCTCCCGATGGGACGTGCCCGGAATACATCACCAGGGAGGTGTCCAGGGAGGCGTCGTGATCAGATACCCGAGCCACCTCAACTGGCTCCTCTCGATGTGGAGGAGCAGCGGCTCTACTCTGAGTCCCTACTGGATGACTGAGCTTCTCACCTTATCTCTTAGGGAGAGCCCAGATTCCCTACGGAGAAAACCCATTTCAGCCGCTTGTATCCGTGATATTGTTCTTTCGGTCATAACCCAAAGCTCATGACCACAAATGAGGGTCTGAACATAGATCGACTGGTAAATCGAGAGCTTCGCTTTTTGACTCAGCTCTGTCTTCACCATGACGGACCGTTACAGCGCCCGCTTCACTGCAGACGCTGCGCCAATCCGCCTGTTGATCTCCTTTTTAAAGTAGTGAAATAAATAAACATAAAAGATGAGTTGTAAATGTTCATTTGGTAAATTACGACAAATTGTTCAATCACTAAGCCACAGACTGACTATGTAGATTACATGAAAAAATATGTAATTTGTAGACTTGTACATTTGTAGGCATTCAGAGGTGTTTGAGTTGTATTTTCTATTTAAAATTACAGCTAGAAAGCTATGAGTTGTTAAACTGACAACTGCTGGGTTTACCTGAGCAGTGGTAACCCAGAAATACCAGCTTGTTGTACTATATTGAGCTCATCAACAAACTACAAAATTAATGAGATCGATAACAAAAGCTAAGCTTTCAAGAAATGCGATTTGCTGCTTCTCAAATTGAAATGAAACCAATTAGATCATAATTTGCTTAAATGTTTCCACAATTACCACAACGCTGTGATCTTTTTGCCCAAGATTCCGTATAGATTGTGTAAAATCTTACATCAGCCATTGCCTCTGAAGTTAATGGCCTTTACCGTAACTCTAAATACCCTAATGAAAAAAATATATTGTCACATTCAGTAACTTGAGGCCATTTGATCTATTTCATTTTAGCTATAACCGCTTTGATTAGGAACATGGTGTGCTGCTACATCTATTCCCAGGGCCTCACTTCTCCTGTGCAGGATGGGCAGAGCCTGAGTCATAAACTTAACACTCCCTCCGAGACCATGCCAAGCCAGACTCTCCTAGCTCAACTATGAACACACATGCATTAGAGCTTTATAGCTTTGTAGGCACGTTGGTTAATTACAGGCATGCACACAGATTTTTTTTTCTTTTTCTTGTTTTTAAGGTTCTGAGCAAGGCTACAGTCATCTTTTAAATCCGCAAAGACATTACTACGACCATGCTTTGCTTGATGGCTCACCCCGGTTTGTTGCTCGACCTCAGACTACAGCTTCCCCTTTGGATTCACAGAAGCACCACTGTAATGTGTAAAGCTTGTGAGGGCACTTATTGACTCCACAGTAAAATATCTTCACCTCGATGGCCTTGCAGCACTATAGAAAGATGGCGTACTTGATGGAATTTTTACGGTAATATCTTTTATAGGTCACGGTTATTCGTATTTGCAGCTGATAAGTAATAAAGAAGGTTTTTATAGCGTTTTCTTTGTAATAGCCATTTATCAACCCCTTTGATTTGCAGAATATCTCTGGATTTTGTCAGAAAACAGCCAGGAGCTAACAGTGTGATCATATGCTCCAGCAGCACTGCGGACTTTATTTTTTTCCTCAATTCATGCACAAGCAAAAGCATGCCAAATTATTACTATTCAAACTGGAGCGTGAAACATCCACCAGAGTGTAGCACAAGGACTTTTTGGGAATATTTATTTTCTGGAGATTTTCTTCAAAGAACTGCCCTAATTCACGGTCTTCAACCCGTGACCGTCTAAATGGCATCACACTGTATGAAATCACCATGTATGGCCTGATCAAATGATCAGATGTCTTGTTAAATGGCGTTATTCCCCCGGATTGACAAGGCCTTCAAAGATGTGAATTGTTCCAATATTATGAAAGCTGGTTCTGTCAAATAAAGTGCCAGGTGTTTATTTAAAATGACTCTTTAATCGTTTTGTAGCTGGGAAATAAACGTTTCAGCTTCTACGGTAATTTATGTTTTACTTCGTCTGTTGAAGGGATGTGCAATTAATTGGCTTTTTATCTTATTCGATATTTCTTATTACAAAATTCTCAAAAACAATTACAGACAAAAATGCTTTCTGAAAGTCATTTTGCCACATTTTGTCATGGTTGTGATTGGAGAAATTTGTTTCAATTACCAAGAAGTTTTGCTACCTTTTTTCACCTGTTCAGGTAAAGAAGAAACAAAAACTAAGTTGGCGACTGAAAGGTGGCGCAAACAGAAATAACTGTCTTTATGTCTATATCTATCAGTCTGTTTTATAAGTTCAAGAAAATTGGAGAAATATAAGTTTTTTATTTTGGTTAGACAATAGTCTTGAAACCTGTTTGATATCTGCAGTGGTCAGTACCTATCAAAACTGACCCAAGGAGAAAGCAGTAATGAGATGGCTTATTGATGCATGCGGGGGGTGAAGACTGACCTGTGGGGTCTGATCCAACCTAAAAGCTACTGTAGCTTAAATTACTAAAAAAGTTTATGCTAGTTCTGACAGAAAGGTGGCAGAACCTGCGGTGCATTGCAGTTTGATGCATACAAACTCAAAACCCTGAACCACTCTGATCTGCAGGACTCAGTGACAAAGGTGCTGAAAGCAGCTGAGTAGAGCTTATGGATTCAAGAACAATCCAGTTATAAATGTGTTGCAAGCATGTTGTCAAAAAAGGCCTTAAACTGATAATGAAATCAAATTACTCTCAATTTGTCCGGGTTAAATGAGGGGATGTGTTTCACAAGCATGGAACCAAATCGATAGTACTGAGTTGAAATTATTGTTTCTTTTGCATTGTTTACACTTGAAAAGAACACTGAGTTCTAATTCAAAAGGCATATGTGATTATATTTTTTTGAGACTTGTTTGTATGGATGATGTTTGTGTTCATGTTACCTACATTTCCGACAGTTCTCTGTTTTATGTCGAAGCAGCTAAAGACGTTTCTTCCTGCCTACATAAGTCAGAGTATTCTAACTGCTGGGGTAAACACAGGCTACAGTCTTTGCTCAAGCTAAAGGGAGATTGATAGTCAATCACTGACTACAGTGATTTCTCTCGTCTCTGAAATTAACACGTCAATATTTTTTTATTTTTTCAAATTTTCGAAGTTTTGGCTTCCCTTAAACGTCTTGTTAAATCTGAAGCATCTGGTTGAAGCACACTTTTCTTTGCAGCTGCATGCCTCTTGAAAGAGTGAGAGCAGTGAGTCCTGCCGGCAGGCTTGGCAAAGACGTGAAGCCAGAAAAGGAGGGGGCGGGGGAATCACTGAAAGTGGAGGGTGGATGTTTGTGCTGATGTAAAAGACAGTGCATTTTTCTTGTTTTGTTTGACGCAAAGAAAATTGCAAGTTGGCCGTTTGACAGGTTTGGAAATAGGGTGTCAGGGATTGACTGTACATGAGGTACATAAGTCTAGGAATGTTCCCTGTGTTGTATGAAAGCATGTCATGTCCATGAACTGCTATGAATGTATTTTAGATGGTTATTTATAGAACATGATACTTTCAAACAATCTGTTCTATAATAGACCTTTAGTTTTCTAAAGGAAGAGTCCCTTGGATAGCTATAAGAAAACACAATGTTCCTTCAAATCTTCCACTATTAAGTACAAAGAAAAATGTGAAAAAGGTTTAATTTTAAATTCAGTTTTGGTTACATTTGCATAACTTCAGACTGAAAATTTTTCAAAAATCTAACCATTAGTTTCAGTAAATTCAAATTAATTTCCAATATTGAAAGAGAAATAGTTGTTTAACTCAAAATAAACTAAAATTTGAGTTTGATTTATTTAAAATTAACCAGAGTATGTGGGAACAATGTTTCTCTTGGTTACAAATATAATATGAAACACTGGCCCATTCATCTTACAAAATAGGAAAAACAAGAGAACATGCCATGTAACTCTTCATATCAAAACTCATTTTGTGCTATAGCTTTCATGTAGAAGGCATTGTCTTAATGACTTGTTTTTTGCTGTTTTGTAACTTCATCCTTTATTCATATTGTTTTGATGCAAAGGTACATGCTCCAAAAGATCCATATTTACCTACTGTGCTGCTCTAAACAACACATTTTGCCAGGTTTTGTCTGCAAGAACCTTTCACATGGGCACAGAAAGAGATCTAAAAAGAAAGTAAAAGTAAAATGTAATTTGAACACAGATGGCAGAGCACAACTTCATAACCATTATGAGATGCTTAGGGGACATCAATAAAACCCAGAACAGACAAGGACTAGGATAAATATCAGTGAAATGTGGCATAAATTGACGAGCAGCTTAATGGAAAAGCAACAGAGAACTGAATCAATGTATGAGGGAGTAACTGAGAATTGTTGATGACTGGTAAAACTATGTTCACAGAACAAGTTGTTTAATACGCTGCAGAGGAGTAATGATTGAAATCCAAATGGTCATGTCACACAGCAGTGTGACAAACAGAAACTTTACCAAAAAATGTGCACATAAAAAGAAACGTAAAGACATAAACTAGAAAGTAAAAATGTATCTTTCATTTCTTTCAAACTCAGTTTCTCCTACAAGTAGATTCAATGATGCTGAATAGTCTTTCAAATACAATATGCCCAATTCTACTAAAGGAGCACCCTGTTGTCAGATTATTTCAACTGAAGACTCTCGGTGGCTGCAAGAAGTTGAAGGCCTTTGCTAAGCAGCCATTACCACTGGAGTGGATGCGTGTGTGTGTGCATGCGTGTGTGCATGCGTGTGTTTACAAGATGAATGAACTGAGCAACTGAGCGGGCAAAGGATAATTTGGTTGACTGCCAGCCGGGCAGTGTTAGGAACCGATGTATGCATCCATCAGTCGCTGAAATCTGTGGATCATTTTCAGAGCCAGACTACCGGAATGATTAAAATACGAGAAAGTCAACTTTGTATTACTCCTACATGTTTTTTTATTTGCTTGCTGGCTTTAATGTTGATTATTGTAAAGAGGGTTATGCTGCACACATAAAAATAAACACAGACAAAGTGCTCCACACATAATGAACATCATTAGATGAAATACGGCATGTGCTGAATGTGGACAAGACACTTGTGTTCAAAGTCGCTCTTGATTATTGGTTGAATGAAGCAGGTGGAAAAACTCCTGCAAACACATCTAGTGATTCTGTCCAGAGAGTTCAATCTTTGTCTCATGTCTGTCATTACACTCCTCAAAAAAAGAGCAGCAGTTCAAAGATTTCAATAAAACCCCACAATAATTCAGTCACAGCCATGTAAAACATCTGATCGGCACCGTAAGTAACAATCGGACATAGACACCCAGCAGAAGAGAGAGAAAGGATAAGTTGCAGCCAAATTAAAGCTAACCAAACGGAGCTTTGAAGTCATCACAGTATGTCAGCCCATCTAAATATATTTACATCAGAAAAAAAATAAATCAGAGCCCACACATCAATTTGGAGTGTCAAATTCTGCTCAAGGCAGAAAGGAGAGAAGGTGCTATTTGAATTTTATCAGTCAAAGCAAACTGGATAAAAGTATCTGCTGAATGTTTAATGTATACATTAACAAGAGAGCCATGAACATTAGATGTGAAAAGTAGCAACGTATAGAGACTCCGGCAGGCAGGCAGACATCTCTATCTGGGTTACTCTAGCCTCACATCCCCTCCACTGCAGATGAATATTAATAAGCAGTTATTAATATCTGCTGCCTGCTCTGCGTGCATGAATATGTGTATATGTGAAGTCTAGATGTATCCTGTTCCTTTCCTCTTGTTTCCTCTTCCCCGTGCTAACTACCACTTCCTCATTTTCTGTTCAATCTGTTTCTTTTACATCTTCCACCTCTTGCGGGGATTTCATTGGTGTTGCACTTATATTGTCATAAATCAAGGAAGATTAATTCAATTTACCAATTTATTTTTGAATTATTACAATAAGGCTTTAAAAGAAGAGCAGATGTCATCTCTGATATGATCATATTTGTACATCCGTCATGCTGTGACTGATTGTCAGGTTCAGTTTTGCTTGTTGTATTTGTTTTAAACAATACAACAAGCAAAACTTGTTAAACGACACACTGTCCAATGCGTTTTCCCATGCAATCTAGGAATCACATTGAGAAGACCAGGAGTAGGAATGTGCTCAGTTTTAATCTGCAGGGGATTCATTTTATTTAAGCATTGAAACTTTTATGTGTCTGAAATAATGTTACTCAACCACATATCTGTCAAACTTTACAGAAAGTAATCAGATCCATATCTTACTATTTTTTTCAGAATAGAAATATTAGCATTTAATAGGAAATTGATCATGGAAAATATTGCATGTAGAATCAAAAACTAAGCTGTTACTATTCACAATTTTAGTTTAACCCCTTAACTGCCATGAGGATACCGCTGTCCTCATGGACACATTGACTTATATGCTAGTGCTTTAAGGGCAAAGGTTAGAAAAGCAGGTAACGTACCTACTACTGTTAGAAACCGAAATTAATCACAATCTGATCAAAAGTTTTAACCCGATCAAAACGCTAATCTGTGTCTCTCTTTAAAAAGTAATCTCGAATGTTTTGCACTAAATTTGGGATCCTTTTTCCTGACTTAGGTTTATTTAAAAGGTTGGCAGAGAAAAAAAAAGAAAAATGAATCCATCGGTTAGGTCACCACAGTGAACTGGTGGCATGACTCTATTTTGGGACATAATCAATCCTTTAAGTCGCTTCTCTGTCAGGGGGGGTTTCCACAACTGTCTTGCACCATAGTGACAGAAAATATCTCCACCACTGAGCTAATTTCAGCCAGAAAGGTTATCCTCAGACTGACCAGCTGTCTCTCCTGGGACTGGCCTCCTAATGGAGTTCCTTATTGCAGTTTGGAACCAAATTGATAACTGTGCAAGAAGTAATCTTGACAAATCAGTAGAGTTTTTGTCTCCAACAGGTGTATGAAGGAAAAACAAAACAAATCAAATCATCTAACATGGTGATTGGTCTTTTGATTGTGATTTGGTTTGTTCTTCAGTTGAGTTTTGTTGTGACATCATCAAGCACTGGACCATCCTACCAGGGGATTTTAGGAACACTCATGGCCATGTTGCAGTAAACAGTCAATAAAGCTGCAGTAGGGAGTTCTGAGAAAACTGTGAACTGACTGAAATTTTGAATAAGGGGGCATTCAATAAATTGTTTTTTTCTGTAACCTCAGGTTGTTTCTCTACCATTAGCACAGCTGCAGCACACCAGCAATCTTTAGCTTGAATGAGGGTGCATGCTGTGCAGAGGAAGAGTGTGAGCAGCGAATACACAAGTGTGGTTGACACTGCTAAGACATTCCTCTTGGTGCTGATTGGTCGTTTCTGACTGGCAGAGGTGTATGTAGGACCAATGGGAGGAGTCAAATTTAGGAGCTGTTGCTTAGATGTGATTTTTTTTTTAAATGTTAGTTGAACTGGTCATTTTGATGCAGTTTAGCTTCTGTTGACTGATAACTCCATCATTTTAACAATCCATCATTGTTAAAATGCAACTGAGCATCAGACAGTGATGCTCAGTTGCCCAGAGAAGTAAAGGTGAATATTGAAGTCATTCCTAAAACTGCTATAATTTTAAGTATACAATATATTTTAAAGATATATTAATACATATTTTTGCTGTGCCTTCAATATCTCATTAGTAAAAACAAGTCGTCTCACTTTACTAAGTCATAAAAACTAAAGACTTTTCTGGGTCTTGCTCAGACCTCTGAGGTTTCCCACTGAGAGACTTTTTTGACTTTGACTAGTTAAATATTAAACAGCATACCGAGTCTTATCCTTAGCTTGAACTGATTTTTCTGGGGAATTTCTTTGACACGTATAACATTTTTCACTTGAACAGGGGTAAATGGAAAGCAAATTTGATTGAGAGGGTTTCAATTAATATTTGCATATGTTAATAACTTTATTGGAAAGCATGTCCTGTGATGTTATTAACCATTTTTAAGAGAAAAAGAAAGAAACTGACCTCTATTTTCTCCAGACAAAATACAAGGTCAGTGCTTGAAAATGTTGCATTTCCCTAATATAAATTATGAATGCAGAAATCTTTTTCTGGCAGTTATGTGAAATTGAAACAGCATATTTTTACTCCACTATGCTAAACATGAAGCGCATAAGGATCTTTAACGAGGGTGCCAATACTTGAATAAGGTTGGTTTAATGGAAAAGAGGGCATTGTTGTTCATTTCTGTCTTTTCTCATTTTCATTTTGTGTCACATCAAGATCATCAATGTCTT
This sequence comes from Poeciliopsis turneri, assembly GCA_922788865.1. Taxonomy (NCBI): domain Eukaryota; kingdom Metazoa; phylum Chordata; class Actinopteri; order Cyprinodontiformes; family Poeciliidae; genus Poeciliopsis; species Poeciliopsis turneri. The sequence continues at coordinate 255,755 of CAKLNU010001112.1, forward strand.
CATAGAGCAACATAAACATACTTTGATTTGATTGATAAAATATTATTTAAGCACACAACTATATAATTAGTATAAATAAGTGTATACTATAGGTTTGTGGACTGTACCATTGACTGTAAGCCTGAGTCCAACTATCTTAAACATGATGTTGAAAACCAAACATAAACCCATTGTTTCTGTTTTTCTTTTAAGGATTCAGTATTGTGATTCAGAATGCTGAAGGACTAAGCTTGTGTTTTCAACTCTACAAATGGAGAGAATCATTTCCAGGAAATGGAGAGAAAGTATGGAGAGAATCATTTCCAGGAATTTGAAAACGACCGATAGGGAACTGATGAGAAAACGAGAGAAAGTTGCGAAGCAGGGGAAATAAGGAGCACTGAGAAACAAGGAGGGGTAGATTGATGGAAAAGGGTTGGAGGACTGAAAATGAACTGGTTTGCTGCTAGAGGGTCAATGGAGGGAGCGACAGCAGTATGGACCTGGTGACGAAGGGGAGAAGCCAGATTAGGCAGAGGGAAGGTTAAGTAGGATGAACGAGTCGGACAGCACCACATGAAGAGATGTACAGGAAGCAGAGAGGATGAATTGTTTTCAAGTGAAAGTAGTGGAAGCTGTAGAAAAAGTGGTACAGTGCAAAAAGGAGGTCATCTTTTAAAGGAAACGGTAATTTAGTCAGGCTGGCAAAGGACTGCACTGAACTGGAAAGAAGACCAGTGGTGCAGCCCCCCGTTTCCCGAAACCTTTACTTCTCATTATGAGAGCAGCTGTAAAATGCACCAACATGCATTTGCAGGTGTACCTCTCATATTAATTAGCATGTGATTAGGTGTCATCGTCAGTTAATTAAAAGATAATTACGTCTTCACTGTCCACCCAGACAGAATGAACGCAGGGGCAGAAAGGCAGATGGAGGGACGGAGTTTGAACAGAGCAGACAGATGAATGTGAACAATGAAGGGCACACAGAAGAGATGATGTAGGAGACTTATTTAGAGTGACTGGTCCTCCTCTGTACGTTATCTGGTTGAGCCAATTAAAGTAACAGGGCCACGCAAGACTTTTAAAGCTCTTTGTTCCATTAATGCCGCATTTTGCAGAGGAATTGCATTGTTACTGGTGACAAATATTAGGCTGAACAATCAGCGGCATGCTGATGGTGAAAATGACGTTTTAAGGCAGAGCGCTTAGAGCTGCGCTGATAGCATCTGTCTGTGGTCTTTATCATTAAGCAGATAACAACTCTACTGACTTTAGCTTGTATCACAGCTCATTACAGCGCGCAGATCAGCTCTCACTGAAGTTCAGCTCAGTTAGGTTCACTTCTGGTTCAGCTACAGTGAATGCTGACAGTCTGCACAGTCAGTGCACTGATAAAAAGGAAGAAAAGTCTGACGAAACACTGAATAAAAATTGGAGCCATTTATGTGCCTGTGCAATCAAGAAAGTGGCCTCCGCACGTTTAACTCAGTTACAGTCGATTATAGCGCAGTCTACATCAATTTATCACAACATTAAAACTACCGACAGGTGAAATGAGTAACAATGATTACCTTGTTATTTTGGCACCTTTGAAGGTGTGTAGGAGAGTGAAATGTCTGGTCTCAAAGCTTAAATTCATTGTAGGGTTAGGGTCCAAAGGTAAATTGAGTATTTTCTAAAAAACAACAACAACAACAAATCCATTTGTGAAACATTCCTAAATATTATGCAGTCAACTGTGTGTATTATTGTAGAAAACTGGAGACCTTTAGAAATAACAGCAGCTCTGCCACAAAGTGGCACGGCAAATAAAATCAAAGCAAATGCTAAAGGGCGTAGTGCTAACATCCAAGCCTTGCATCAGCAAGTGCATCGCGAAGCGTTGGATACGTTGGTGGAAAGTACATCACCAGTGGATCAAGAGCAGCAGAGACGACTCATCAACTCGGTCAGGGAATCCGATGAACGAGTCTCGGTCTGGCAGACTGGAGAGGAACAGAATTTGGCTGGTTTATGATGTCAGTTAAGGTTTGGTGTAGAGGGGAGCAAATACTTTTAGGAATATAGTGCACGTGTGTATTGCTACTGTGTAACTGCTGGAAACTATTATTGGATAAATGATAAAACTTCCAAGTTATTCTCAGTTTAATCAATGTTCATGTACTTTTAACCATAATCGCAAAAGCTTTTATCATCCTCCCCATAAAATAAATAAATAAGTAAAATCTTGATATTATTTAAATGAGTCTTATCTCTAGACGTTCTTTAAAATTATTTTCATAAGTTGCTCGCAGGCCTTAAATTCAGATGCGCTCATCTCTGACAATATCCAGCGGACACCTTTCTCCTGCTAGGCTAAATGTTGGAAGTCAAATAAAGTAATGCAACGCAGATGCTGGGTGGGGAGTTCAGAAGACTGTTTAGGTTTTGCAAAAGGGTGTATGACATTCACCCATGGTTGAGTTAGTGGTCGTTAAAAACGGCTTATAGTCCCGTAAAAGTTTACCAAATGAACGCAAAGGTAAAACATTTCCAGGAACGCTGTTCTACTGTTATTTAACACATATTACTTGACTTCAGTATAAGAAAACCTCAGAACCTTCAAACCACATTGGCTATAAAACTGTTTTTTTTTTGTTTTTTTTATGGTTTTTTGTTTTGTTTGTTGGAAGAAGAGAAGATACAATATGAACTCAAGTCTTTCTAATTCTGTTTTTTTTTTCCTTTTTGTTTTTTGTTTCTTCAATAGAAATGTTTCTTCTGGTTTGGCTTAGTCCCAGATTTATTCACTGGTTTTAATATATCTCTGGTTTTCTCTCCAATGCCTGTTCCCTTGTTTATTTAGCTGATTTTTCTGCATTCTTGTGACACACATGAGAGCTATCAGGTTTCAAATCACAACACATATTGGTAATGTGCATAATTACATCTTAGTGTACACTTAACCTTTGGAGCTATTTGTATATATAGTTTTTCCTTTTGTTATTTTCCATCATGTTTTTGGAACTACTTTTTTTACTTTTTAAAAAAAAGAAAGTTTTTCTGCTTGAGCTTGTAAAGATGTGCTTACCAGAAATTTGCAGATTTACAAATTGACCAGACTTTTAAAAAATGTGTGAGCGTGTTTTTTTTCTTGACTGGATGACATTATAATTTGAACTTCAATCTCACAGAGCTTGTGCTTGGTACATTCAGTGCTTGGTGCATTCAGTGCTTGGAAAAAGGGCTAATTTTTGAGCTTGTGGGCTGACAATCTTCCAGTTTTTATTAGATAACTTCTCAGGGCTTCTCTCTACATTTGTATGCAGTAAAATACTTAAAATTAATATTTATTTTACCAATTTGCTTCATTTTACAAGCACATAATATCCTGCTTCCTTCATGTTTGGATATTAAGACATATCTTCTCAGGTATCCATGGTTTTATTTCTACCAGTAGTTTTTTTATGTCTTTATTCTGGATTTGTTGTTCCTATTTGGTTCTGTCTGTTCCTCAAGTATATCTGTTGAGATTAATAAATCTGAACAGCTATGTTTCACAACACAGCATAATAGCAGGAGAACTCAGTCTAAGGGGGCGAAACACACATGCGACTAAACGGAGACCCACCAAGAAAGGCAGGACAGTATCACACTGCGCTCTGATTCTCACAGCTCACACACAAATACCTCAGAAGCACATCGTCTCTCTGAGGTGAGCTTGCTGGGAGAGAGGTGAGCAGTGAGAGATAAACTGATCAGGCAGAAGTCAATATACTGAAAGTGATTATGTGACAGTGCATGTTTGTGTAAAGGTGTGTTTGTCAGCGATAGCAAGCTGAGAGAGACGTTGGTGTTCGACAGCCGCTAGGAAGGAGACATTAAGAGAAAGCAGTCAAAGGTAAAGAGAAAGAGCAACACAAGGAATAACCTGAGATTAGACATACATATGTTGTGAATTTATTAGTTATGAAACAACATATGACACAGTAGCCCTGTTTCAGAGACAAAAGAAGAAACCCTAAGGTTTTACCACCAAGATTTACCACCAAGATTTTAAATCAGAGATAAAAAAAAAAACAACAGCAACAAAAAACTGGATATTGATGAATTAAATGTTCAAGTTAAGGCAGATGTGACTGAACTATATATATTTTTAGTCTAATTTATACAATTATCTTAAATTAACAAGTTAAAAAACACAAAATTGATAGTCCATACCATTTTCTCTCTCTTACATAGTTCTCCTCACGAGTTCCTGTGAGAACCATTTAGCTGAAGTCAAAGTTCTCTTAGGCCAGTGATGACCCACTGCTGATATAAACTCCAGGATTATTTCATTTTTATCAAGTTTTTGGAAGCAGGAAAATGTCTAAAACATGCAGAACTCCAGTTCTCAAGGATCAAAGTGGGATGCTACAATGACAGACTTTGAAATATGTGATTGTACATAAAATTCATCAGTGAACTGAGAGAAAATGGATTTTAAGAGTCCACTAATTGTACTTACATTACAGTATGTAGTTATGATACAGAGCCCATCTGCAGTAGAATCTCCGTTTGTTCTCTACATTTTTAATTTTTGACCAAAGTTTTTAATTTGGGTTCATCTTTAAATAATTATATTCTGGAATCTGCAGACTGAGATTTTGTACTACTATGCTTAGCTTAACCTGCTGTGTTATTAGAAATTTGACAGCCATGATTAAGGTTGACTTTAACGAGGGGTATTCTTACCCATAAATACCACTTTTTGCAATGCATCCGCCTAATTGCATGGAAGCACAATTATGAAATGAATAAGCTAATTTTAATGGCACAAGAGCCTGCATGTGGTTCAGGTAATAAACTGAGACAAATATAAACAACAATTATAAAGAGAAGAAAAGCAGAACTTTGTAGAAAACTGTCCTTTGGCAGTTTCAAAATTTCAAAAAGCAAATGGAGGGTAAGCTTTTGTGTTAGTAGTATCTGCAGCTAAAATATGCAAATATGTGACCCTGAAAATGACTTGATTATGGCATGTATGAACCATTGTAGAAACCAGCCTTGGATGTTGACAGAAAAAAAAAGGGGGATATAGCTGTCCTTAATCTGGCTAAGCATACGGTATGGTAATCCGCTCTGGCTCACTTCTTAGTCTTATTCCTCCTATTTCTATTCGCAAAAATGTTTAATCTGACAAAGATTACTGTTTCTCACTGCTCATGTCTTTCATTGTTTATTCCCCCACATGCGTTGATATGTGAAGTCGTGTTCTCTTTGCGTTTCTTCCAGCTCGTCTTTAACTTTGTAAATATATGGCGACATGGTTAATGGGATTATTTTTAAAGGAAAACATAAGAAATTCAACTGTATATGTATAAATAGGAAAACTCCTTCAATTATGAAAAGTTACAACCTCTACTTCATTGTCTCAAAAACTGATGAAGTAGAATTAATTTTTTCATCTTTGATAGCTCTATTGTTGGTATCCACTGATACCAACAATCGAATGGCTTTACTTGAGTAAAAAGACACGATTTGGAAAGCTTTTAGAGCTCAGAACTAAATATGACTGAAAATAAGTTTAGTCACTCAAAGAACAAGAGTTTTCCAGTTAATCTGATGGATATAGAGAGATTTTAAAAGATGGAGTGAATAGATATTCATAAGTAAAGATGTTAAATGCTCCTACCAAAGTTGTTGTTATTAAACCAAAAGATGTTTGAACAAATTACTGGTTTAAAGATGTGCACACTTAAGTTACTGTAGTGCTTGTGTATGTATTCCCATGTCATGCTTGTGTATGTATTCCCATGTCAAATTCATCACAAAAACATGGTGTTTCAGCAAGTGAATTAAAATTTTAAGCATATGCAAGATGTACTGATTTGTAATTTAAGGCTGACACATGTACTAAAAAGATCATTTGAAAGTTTTTTGTTTTTTTTTGAGCCGGTATTATCTTGTTTTGTGGCGTAACCTATCTTTGAAGGTCAGGAACAAAGTGATGGGAACTACAAACAAATAGAAGCTAAATGGTAAATCTCTGTTTACCAACAGGCTGTGTGTCAGACAAGATGATAGTATGCCTTATTCAATCAAGCCTTAGAGGGAGAACATCAGTTTTTCTCTCTGGATTAAGGTTTGCTCTACCAAAAGGACAATGCTGTGTTTTTAGAAGCCTGCCTATCTGAGCATTTCCCAGTGTGTGTTTTGATGTCTGGTAAATTGGCTGCTTGGTCTTTTAAAAGCAATATCCATCTAAGAGTATCAATAAGGGAAACGAAACTGAATTGACAAGAGATTATTGTGTGATATGAATAAATGTTGAAGTAAAACAGAAACCAGCTGGTTAAGAGGTTGTTTTGTACTTACATCGTATTCATTTCACTTTTTCCGTTTCTAGTGAGATTTCTGTGTAAATGAAAATAAGGAGGATGTGATTGTTTTTTTGTTTTTTTTTGTGAAGCTAAGTGAAGAGCGCTGTAACCTGACTTCCAAGTCACAGTAAACCTTTCGTATTATGAATTTGGGAGAGTATTGAGATAAGATCAAAAGACATTCTCCTATTTCAAAGCAGAGAAAGTGAGGAAATGTTCGTCTGTGTATCGAAAACGATTGCGCCAAACCACAGGGACGGTTAAACTGCCCGTGTTGTTCTTTGTTTTATGTTTTTCTCTTTAAAGTACAGCCTGATGAAAACTCAGAGCCCAGATGAATGGTTAAGAGCTAAACACAGCATAATTAGCTCTGTTGTACTTGCAGTACTCATGGGAGGACATGTGCATCTGGCCTGTTCTTCAAGGACATCGAAATATGCAGGATTCAGTCACAGCTCAGACACTTGCAGCACTCGAATTAACCTACCAAACAGAAAATTAGGACACTATGTCAACGTTAAGAAGCCATGCGTAATCTCTTTAATTAATGCGAGTGCCAGCAGGTTACTGAGGGAAGTGATCTTCTGATTTATTGATAATTAAGGTGCATGATTTTCTAACTTGATGTTTGTCTCTATTTTTCTCCACTGTAGGCTCCGACTACTCTCCCCCTCCCCTTCCTCGGCCTCCTCCAGTTGGCTTGACGAACGAGCACAGAGGCGGCGGTAGCCATGGCGACCACAGCAGCGGGGGAGGAGGGGTCAACCGTGGGGTGGGTGTGGTTGGCCTTGCACCGGAGCACATTCCCACCCCGGGAGCAGCCCTGAGCTGGCAGGCGGCCATTGACGCCGCACGGCAGGCGAAGATGATGGGCAACGCTGCGTCAGGCGGAGGGGCGGGGCTTGGGGCGGGTGGGGGCGGCCCCATTTCCACAGCCAGCTCCACGCAAAGGAAGAGACAACACTACGCTTCTAAACCCAAGAAACAAACCACAACGACGGCCACAAGGCCGCCGCGGGCCCTGCTTTGTCTCACACTCAAGAACCCCATCCGCCGGGCGTGCATCAGCATCGTGGAGTGGAAGTATCCTTTAACCAAACGTCAATAATAAATTATTTTGATCTCTGCTTTGAATGCAGCTCTATAAAGCTTTTTACGCAAGCTTTATGAGAGGCATGGTTACCCCAAACCACTGGACTGTGTTGATCCAGCACGTCATACATTTAAGTTTCTGGTTGTTTATGGCAACAGTTGAAGCAGTTTAAGGTTTATGCTTGTGTGAGACGATGTGAAGTTTTTTTTTTTCACGCAGCTTCAAGTCCCACAGAAATCAGCACAATGTAAATCAGGAGTAAGAACTAACCATTTTTTCTTAGTCACCTAAATATACTTATAATTACAACTTATACAGGAAAGAGATGCTTGATTTACTTTTCCCCACAGTTTTTTCCCAGACAGATACATTATGTTTGCACACTTTTGACACATGTGATAGACAACACTCACAGGCTGGGCCAGATTCATACTGCTGAAAATTTAAAGGTGTTCTTCGAGGTGGATTGGTTGACCTACATGCCTGTTGCATTATTTCTTGTTTTAAAGCACCTTAGAACAAGGGACAGTTGGAAACCCCAGAGTGTTTTATCTTTGAACCCAAAACAACCAAACCCATCTGATTTATTTCATAATAAGAGTGACGTTCTCCCATCTGATTATCTGCCTTCGTTCATTTCTTAACTTTTCTTTTCGATAATTTAATTGCTCCTTGTCCCATCATCCATCTTTCTCTATCCACGCACGTCCTATTTCTTTTCTGTTTTTGTTTTTAAGCTCTAAATCACAATGGCCTGATCTAGCCTCAGGGTGATGAATAATAGGAGAGGCCAAGGGAGGTGGAAACGATCAGTGTCACAATCGAAGTAATCAATACTGGGCGCGGGGTCCCCATCAGCGTCACCTCTGGAATAGCAGAGCTACAAATCGACCTCGGAGGGACAGTAGGAGAGAAAAAGGAGGCGTCAGGGAAATGAGAAGGGCAGGGATGTGGGCAGGACGTGGATGTTGACAGGAGAGATAATGGAGTGGAGAAGCTGAGGTGGGATGGAGGGTAAACAAGAAAAATTATATGGCAGGTGGAGGGCAAACAATCAGTGAAGGGAGGTAGAGAAGCAGTGTTAAAACCAAGGGAAGTGAAGGAGGAAACTGGTAAATTGGCATTTGGAAAGTTACATTTTAATTGTTTTTGTTGCGTGCTGCATTAAGTAAATAATGCATGACAGTGAATGTAAGGAAAATAGGAGCATGTTATGAGATAGATTTTCAGCACTTAATTTATGATTGGTTAATGCCACTATTTACAATTTTCACCTTTCAGATCACCTAAAAATTTCCTCTGACATCTCATTTGTTAAGGGGCTCATCTCCTTCCCAACATAAACAGAAGAATTTAGTCTTTGCTTTTAAATCTAAAACGGAAAAAAAAAGATGTATAATTAATTGCCATGTTTATACCAACTGCAATAACTGCAAGCAAACAATTGGAAACACATAAAAATAACTTGGCTAATAAAAATAACTTGGCTAATTATTTGAATCTAACTTGAAAGTGTAAAAATCCCCAACAAACAGTAAAAAACCCAAACTTTGTTTAGGACTCCACAGGCCTTAGTTGGCATAAGAAGTGTTAAAGTTCCCCAAAGGAAAGGCAGCTATTTACTGAAGCACAGAATGTGCAGAGGTAACAAACCTTCTGCAGAGTCAATAGTTACAGACCTCTAAACTTCATGTGGCCTTCAGATTAGTGCAAAAACAGGGCATGGAAAGTTTCATGAAATGGATTTTCATGACCGAGCCGTTGCACCAAGTCTTACATCACCAAGTCAACATAAGTGTTGGATCCAGTGGTGTAAAGCATGCCCCCTCTGGAGTCCTGAGTAGTGGAGATGGGTTCTCTGGAGTGATGAGTCATGACTCTGTCTGGAAATCCGCTGAAAATGTCTGGGTTTGGCAGTTGCTTGGAGAACCGCAATTGCCCAACTGCACTGTGTCAAACGTAAAGTTTGGTCGGGAGAGGATCTAAGTGTGTGGGCCTGTTTTTCAGGAGTTGTGCTTGGCCCCTTAGCTCCAGGGAAAGGAACTCAGTGCTGCAGCATACCAATACATTCTGAACAATGTCCTGCTCTGAGCTTTGTTTGGGAGTTTCTCATTCAAAACAAGATCTGTGAAGACATGGATGAGCTACTTTTGTGTGGAAGCAGAACTTCACTGGCACGCAGGGAGTACTGACCTCACCCTGACAGAAAACCTTTGGGATCAAAAAGAAAGAAAAAAGATATTTGTGTCTGATCTCACATGTGTGTTAATGGAAGAATCATGAAACAGTCCCATATACATGCTATTAAGTATTATAGAAAGCTGCATGAAGTGGGCCAACACCATACTGAATGTTGAGGAGAATTAACCATTCTCCATGCTGAGTTTGTGACGTATGAGGTTGGAGAAGAGTCCGTGAGCTGAATTCATGAATTGCATTTATTGTACCAAAATACAGCTGGTCCATTAGGGCGTGCTACCTTGAAGAGCTAACAATCAAATGGCATCCCACAAGGGTTTTCCATTCCCTTTGTCTCTCTGAGCTACGCCCTAGTGTGTCATTTCCTCTAAGCAGAGCTCTCCTTTGCATGTCATGTCCTGCTGGTTTAACTTAGCAACTAGCTAAAATAAATAGAAGGAAAACACATAATTTATTTATTCTTAACAATGTCACTCAACTTCATATGTGTGAAGATAGACGAGCAAGTACTTTGGCGATATATTGTATTTATGTGTAAGTAAATAAAAAAATAAAAAAACGTACAAATATATGTCATTTACATGAATTACCCATGTAATATGTGCACTAAAATATCATCATAAAATGTTGACAACATCAGTATATCTGAGCTTACTTATTGGGTTCTGGTGAGATAAGAGTTTATCTACTGAGAGACGCATGAGGCGTTTATGGGAGCCACTTGCCGTATCTGTGAAACAGCTTCTTGGTGTTTGTGCCTGGATGCAATCCCACTGGGAAAATATGTCGAGTATCTGCAGCTGGCTGCTTGAGATGCTTAGCATAATGTTTATGTTAAGTTTTAAAAGGTATTAGTGAGGAAATATCATGTTGTATGGGCTTAATAGTGAAAAACACCTGAACGTTCATTTCAGATGTGCTACATATGCAGAAGAAACAGTATGACACTCAGGCTCATGTCTGTTGTTTCCCCATGCTGTTGAAGACACACCACTGATTTCAGTCTTGCTACTTGATTTGATTCCTCGTTTAGGCCTCTAATGTTTTGCTCTCAACACTACAGCAGCCAGAAGATTTATTATTATGTTGATGGAAGCAGACCTCCACGGTTTTTTTTTATTTTGGGTCAGAGACCCAGAGTGAGTCACAGACTTGTGTTTCAGAGGACCTCAACATTTCTGAAGTTAGTTTGATGAGACCTCGGTACAAGAGCGAGTGATTGACCTCAAATGCGTCTTGAACTCAGGCTGAATGATCATGTGGTTGAAAGTGATCAAAGGTTCTTAACCCAAATATAAACTACATTTAGAAACAATTTTTTTTTTTTCTTTTGTGACTGCAGAGCTGATCCTAAAACAACTATAAGAAATCAAACACTGTAGTTAATCAATTTGGAAGACCACACAGAGTTGCTCCAATGACTAAATACATAATTAGATTTTTTAAGTGCACTAATTTGAAAAGGCAAAGTTATTACAAACTTACAATAAACAATGTTTAAAAAAACCCTGCGATAAGAGCATTAAGAACAATAAAAAAAGGGAAATTCTAAATTATATAGTTTTATTATTCTTTGACTAGCTAGCAGCTTTGTTAGCCAGCTTCAATCTCCAATCTTCCTGGTCACCTGGCTGTCATTTAGGCCTTTGTCTTAATAAAATAAATATAAATTCTTCTCTGTGTCTGATCTCAGAAGAAATGAATTTGTGTTGAATTTTTTTCAATGTAACAATGTTCCTTGGCAATAAATCCTGTACTATTTAACAACATGTTTGTTTTCCCTTAAATGATGCCACATGTCTTAAGAAAATTCATGTGTGGATCGAAAAGCAGAGCTAAGTATGTGGGTTGGGCCCATAAAAACTTTGCCAAATCCTTTCTGCAAATGCCAAACTGCTTTCAATAAAGGTAGTGTGATGTGTTTGGCGACATCTCCCTCTTTGGAAAAAGACAGACTTGTCATCACTGAAATCAAGCCTATGTCACCTCCCAGGGACCAAAACCCAACCAATTTTTGCAAAATGAATACAAGGTTTTGGACATGCCCGCGCTCCGGCACACCTGTGGTGGTAATGAAATGATTGCATTACCTCCTTAGCATGTCTCAAACTGCTCAAAGAGGCCTGATAATCACCCCTTCATGTGTGCAAATACAGAGAAATGCTTAAAACATGCTGGTCAGTATAAAACCATGTATGATAGAAAACACGGAGCCATAAAAAAGAAAAAAACAAAAAACAAAATTGAATGCTTTGTTCTGATGTCACCTTTTGTTGTTCTGCACAGCTGACTTCATTTCTGAAAGCTCAAAGCTATGTGGTATATTTATTTGTGAAGTATGAATGGCCAGTGGTAGCTCAGACAATGACTTAGGTAGAGCATTGAAGATGTTAATAAAAGAGGTTCCTATTGCCAAAATACCTCAATAAATGTACATAATGTGATTGGAGTTTTAAAGTCCAACCTTAGACTAATCATAATTGAAAATTTCCTCAGGATTTTTTTTTAAAAATCTTATCATCTGACCTCAAAGCTCGACTGTAACTTGCTGCTTACTTCATAGGCTGTCCTGAGTCTGGGCTAATTCTACATGTGAGAAAATAAAAACTGTTGTGTAGGTAGAACAGAAAGGAGGATAGAGTAGAAACGGAGATAAAGACGGGACAAAACCAGAACACAGGAGTTGACGGTGGTGGCAGTTTGTAGTTGTGTTGATGAAAACCAGACCTCTTCCATCTCTCGTTCACATTCTCTCCCTTTCTCTGTCTCCATCTCTTCACTCCCCACTCTCCCTTTCTCTCAGAGGCCTGAAATAATGAGGTCACTCCCCTCTCAAGGATCGCTCCAAATAAAAACCCTACGTCTCTCCTCTCATTCCATTGTGACCTCTCCCTCTCCTCTTTTTCTCTGTCCGCATCCTGTCTTCCACGCGACAGGCCTGCTCCTTGTCGCACCCATATTTGGACATGCGTTGTCTCCGAGTTTCACCCGCCCACACACTTCAAGAGATTCCAAAGTTACTCTAAGTGTCTTATTGTTCACTAAAAGACAAGCTGAAGAGCTCTGGTCTCCCTCAGCAGAGGAACATTGCTTTCTTGACTGTGTATGAATACCTCTTCTTGTGTAAATGTGTAATAGTTCTTTGATTAACAAGAGGATTTTTCTGTGAAAAAGATCTAAAACCAGAACTGTAAAAAGAAGATTCTAGGTTGAAGAATATCTCTAAGAAGTGAAAAGTTGAGTTTTCCACATCTTGACTTTGAACATTGTGGAGCTGTCATGGTTGATAGACCTCTTTAATGTTGCACTTGGGCCTGGGGCTGCACCTGCAGAGTAGCAGATCGGTGTGGCGGTCACAATCTTTAAGAAAAGGGACTGAAGACCGTTCCATCCATCAAAGGGAACATACTTTATGCTTCTCAGCCTCGCAGAAAAAGGGTGTGCTGAATGGGGAATGGTGAGAATGACCGTCAGCTCCTCTCAGTGTTGAGGACACAGTCCTCAATCGAGAAAAAAACGTAGACTGCGCCGTCTGTTTACTTTCAGCAGGGCACTTCAAGTATCTTTGTGTCTTGCTGATGAAAAATGGTGGGGGAGAACATATAATCCTGGCACTGCTCCGATTTGTCATGAAATAAGTTGTGCGTATGAGGTCTGACCCCATCTCTGACAAAGTGGATTCGTCTGAAGGATGGATAAATTTAGAATTATAGAGGAAGGTGAGAAACTCTGCTTTCCAGGAAGACCTCAGAAAAGAGCCGTTGCTTCTCTCCATTGATCAAATGGAGTCAGTCAAGGTGGTTCTTATAACTGATCACGATGCCTGTTGGGTACGAACCACCAAGCAAATCAATTTCCCTCCTGTCTCTTGACTTACTGGGATTTACAGAGTAAGCTGCATAGATGAATGGTTGGATCTATGTTTTGATTGTTTTGTACACATTTTGTCTTGCACTTTACTTTTCCTCAACTCTCCACTCAGACCATTTGAGATCATCATCCTGATGACCATCTTTGCTAATTGTGTGGCCTTAGCCGTCTACATCCCCTTCCCTGAGGATGACTCGAATGCCACCAACTCCAACCTGGTAAGCAGCATATCATTGCATTGGTTTTCTGCTGTTCACATTTGCTGCCACTATTTGTTTTTCTTTGCTTTATCTGCTGGGTTTACTTTGCCGAAACACAATTGACTTCGACTTGTCAGAAGGATGACGCATCTCCTTTGTTTGTTTTGGGGTTTGGTATATATGACTTGTCCGTGACAAGCCAGTCTCTCTATGGCATTTCTATTACCTGTCTTTATAATACAATCCTACACAAAAGATGTCAGAAGATGTAGAGAAATCATTTCATTTTGTTGGAAATTAATATGGAACTAGAAGAGAGCAAGAAAGGGAATCCCACCTGAATGACACTAGTTCAGAATTACAGAATTGTTTAGCCTTGATTGCTCATATTAGGGTGTGGAGGTAATTGGAGCGCTTCAGTTATCCTGAACTTGAATTGCTTTTTGCTTGGATGAAAGAAGATCAGCTGTGAGCTCTTGTGTGGTGCTGATTTCACTTGCTATAATTGTGTAATTAGAGACAATTTATGAGAAGGGCTGAACAAGTACCTGTGCTGTATTACTAATTTAGAAGGAAGGCTCACTAAATCACAAGATTCACCATTGCAGACGGACAGATAGATAGAAGCCTAAACTACTGGGTAAACTACTTACCCAGCATGTTAAACTGGCATGTTTGTCACTTCAAATTACTACTAGCATCTACATCTCTACAGCATTTATACTTGCGACAGACTATAATTCTTACATCATATTTTTAAGACATCCGTACGAATAAATGAATTCCCCTGTTCTGACACTAGCTGCCAAACAAGCAGTTGCTTTATAAAAGCTGTGATTATGAACCTGACAGACAGCTGCTGGTTGTGCAGTTTGATGCAACGTGTTAGTGTAATAGACAGGTACGTGGGCTGGATTTATGGTGCTCATTTCCCATCCAGTCTGCGAATAGCCACCACTGACTAGTCAGTAATTTGTTAAATGATGTGTTGCTAGTAATGTCACATTGACATCAAATATTAAAACATAATCTTATTGTGGAGTTGTTGTTTTCCTTAAGACAAATTAGGAAATTTTAATTTCACAAAAACGCCAACTATTCACAATGTTTCTTTTAATTTTTTTTGGATCGAAATGATTTTCCTATTGATTGTCTAGGCTGATATTACAGAAAGAAATTGACTTAAATATTTTTCCCAATTTCTGTTAATATTTCAGTTACTTTGTTCTGATGACAGTTTTTTTTTAATGGATTGATTAATTAAAAATTAAGTGCATTTGTATTTCATCAGATATAACTGAGGAAACTTTAGCTCAAATCTTAAATTTGACCTGAAATATGGTATTTTCCAGATTTTGTCTTGCTTTTAGTTTGTGTACGTTTTATTTATTACCTTATTGTTTACGTGGAGATTATTGCGTCAAATCTTTACACATCACTGTGTGGGATTCATGTTTTTGTGAGCAATGTGCCGCCGTATGCATTTTAGAAAAAGTTGGACATTTATCTCTCTGATTATGTGAAGCAGCCATCACTCTAACTGTTTACGCCTTCGTTTCTTTTGAAGGAGGATTATTTTGACACAGGTGCTCATTTTTAATCCCTCATGCCGCACTTTGCAACTTTATCCAAGTTGTCTACTATTGGATGAAGATGGTGTAGCCTGCACAGCATTACAAACAGCACAGTTGTCATTTTTATCTATTTGACTGAATTAATAACCACATCTGCCCCTCTCCTGTTCTGTTTTGCAGTTTGAGAGCAGGTATACGAGTCAGAGTAAATCAACTGAAGGACATTTCTCTATAATATTCATTAGATGGCATTTAAATTCAAACTGATTGAGAGCAAGGCAAGAAAAAAGCCTGTCTTGTCCAACCATTAAAAAGATAAGTGTGCTAAACTTCACTGGGACTTTAACTGGAACCATGTGCTTCGGTCAGGTGAGACAAAGATTGAGGTTTCTGGCAATAAATGCTCAGATGCATTTGAAGTAAACCAAGGATGTGGTAGAGGATCTGTGACGTTCTGGGTCGGTCTCACTTCTAAAGGCCCTGGGAACCTCGTTAGAATCCGTGGCATCATGAACTCGTTTAGGATCTAAATCCTACAACAAATCTTTGAGGTCGGCAGAGAAGAGACATCCGAAAATATAAGACGATCCAAGATCCTGGATGAAATAGACAATTTGTTCCACGAGTGTGCCAAATATGGGGATTATTAATATGCATAATTATTGGCTAAAGTAATTAAAAACTTTAAACAAAGATTTTTTTTTTTTTTTTTTTTAATTTTAAAATATAACCTTATCTCATGGCATTTGTTTTTGGCGAGCTAGTTTTTACTCACCGCCACCACAGCTGTGCCTAATTAATTTTATAACCTTCACACATACAGGAAGCAATGTGAAGATGGATGGGGCAGAGGCTTAACTATGTGGTTGATCTAAGCATCTGTCTGGGTGCCGGTTTGGCAGACCAAGCTGGTTTCAAACAGACAGCGTTTGAAATGGAGAAGTTTTAAGCAGCGTCATGTGATAAAGTTTCCGGATTTGTAGCGTACATCAAGTTGCTGCAAAGTGCTTACAAGTTAAGAAACTTCAAGTTTGTCTTTGTTAATTTATAGAGGCTTTTTTGACATTCTCATTACGAACATTTATAAAAACCCTGGTGTGTTTTTTCTGTGTCTATAGTTGCTGTTTTCGCAACACTAAAACCCAGTGACAGTCCAGGTACAGTGCAGTAAAATGTGTTTTCTCCTTCATAGATCTCTTCCGTTTTTGCTTTTTTGTCAAATTTAAATTTGTAAGATCAGCAGTCATATCACGGGTAAACAAAAAGCAGTTCTCGAATGATGCTTTCAATTATCACATGAAGAAGGATAGAAGTGTCTTTGATGTGTGAAAATAAATTGGCCCCTAATCTTCATAAATGGTTGTGCCACTCTTGGTTGCATCAAGCATAGCTGGCAATGGGTCATTTGCATCACTGTTGATTATTTGGTTAGTTCAAAGTCTAATTTCCAAAAGTCGTTTTTTTCTTGTTAAATCATGAACAGACTTTAATTGACAAGTGATGTCTGAAGTACTTAGGATGTTTTTCTGGACTCTTGTGATCTCTGTTATGCATTGCCAATAAAGGAGCTACCAACGTCATTTGCTTTGGAGTGACTTTGGTAAGTCAACCTCTCTGGGAAGTTCACCATGATTACATGTTTCCTCCCTTTGTGGATTTGTGGATAATGGCTCTTAATGGGGTTTGCTAAAGTCTTCAAAAACAAAAAAAACAAAAATTGGCTTTGTAATTCTTTCCAGATTTATAGATGTCAGTGACTTTGTTTCTCACCCATAATCTTTCTATTTTTTAGATCTAGAAAGTCTAGAAAGTGCCCACAATAAATTGCTTTGTGAAATCTTTTAGCCTATTTGAAGAGAAAAAAATGTGACCAATCACAAACATTTCATGATTAAACAAAGGTGACGTACTATCATGTTTGACATTTTCTACTTACTGAAGTTATCTTTCACATTAAAATTTATTTGACAGGGGAAAGAAAGCAAAAACAGAACAACCTGTGAGGCGTACATATTATTTCAATAATCTGTGAATTTATAATGTTGTAAGAAGGAAATATATTGATATTTTTATTTTCAGCACACTTATTACTTCTCATCTTTGCATCAAAATGTAGAAAACTACAAGGCGGCTCATTAAATTCCCATCATGTAAGCCCTGAAGCTTGAAATAATGCTCTGAAAGAAAGATCTTATTTCAGGTCACTTGTCAATCAGTATTTTTGGTATTTGTTTAGTTTTCATATTTTAATAAGCATCATGACTGTGGTTTAGTATCCTGGCAATGAGGTTTTATTTACCTCCAACCCTGCAGTATATTTGATTAATGACAGCCCTCCTTATATTTATAAAAAGTCTCTTATGTAACACCAGAGATCTGTTGAATTGCTTCCTGTACAAGATTTCTATTTCAGTCTGCATCCCATAATGCGCTGCTTTGTCTCCTTGACGACATTCCCAATAATAGCAGCAGGAGAGGTTGTCATGGATATGGTAACCGTAGTGATGCTCCTCATGTGCACTTGGTTACAGAGAGAAAAAGCAGGTAGGAACCAAAGTGCAAAAAACTCTTCTCTGTCAGGGAGAAAATGTGGGCTGCACTTCAAAACGATTTGACTAAATTGTGGATTTTCTTTTTTCTCCAGACCCTTTTCTTTCATCGCATTTCTTCCCTTCAGTCACTCTCCACAATCGATCTTAGCGAGGTCGATAGGAATGCTTTGAAATTGACAGAATGATGATGTCATAGCCAAGCAATTAGCAGATCGATGAACCTGATTAGACACCGACTGATGAAGGGCAGAGCCATGGATACAGACACAAAGCTATTTTGACAGTGTGTGTTGGAAATTTGTACATTATCTGAACATTGCCCAATCTTCTCTGAAATCAGCTCAAGCTCAGTCACACTGGATGAAAACCATCACTGAAGATCGGTTTGAAATCTCTTGTATTTCATTAATTAAGAAATTAAAGAAATACAATAAAGAAATCAGATTTTTGATATTTTTATTATGAAGATCGAAAGGGAAAGGGTAATCTTTTTCCTTTTGGAACTCAGAAAATCTACTCCCAGATGCACTTTGCATAACAATCGCTCTGTAAATAAAAACGTTAAGTGTGTGATCGAAAAAACAACAAAACGGAACAAACGGAGAGCAATAAAACACAACCTGCAGGTATAATATAAAGCAGTAGCCTTTTTAAAAGGAAAAGTATAAAATTAAATTAATACAGTTTCAATTTGATTTTTGTGCAAATGTCTACAAAGTCAGTGTAATGTTAGCAGCATCCTCTTCTTTTTTGACACGCAACCATCCTCTGACCTGAGCAACAAAACACAATAATATCGCTAAGTGTCATTCTGAATATATATTGACAAAAATCACTAATCGATTTATAAAAACAACCACTTTGTTACTAACCATATGTGCCTGTAGCAGGATTGTGTTTGCTATGACGCAAATCTTCGTTGTCAGAAATGTTGAAATTGAATATTTATTCTACACATTTTTATAGCATTGGAAAACATGACCGGCTTGTCAGCTCAGGTGGACTGGCACATATAGCGATATTGTTTTATAACCTAACCTTGCTGTAAACCTCTCTTGACATTGTTCTGACAAACTTGTCTTTGTGTTCATTTGTCTTCACTGTGCTTTTCGTTCACTAAAGTTCTCTAACAAACTTATTAGACCCTAATGATGCATTTAAGCAGAAATGAAACTAGGCATCAATAAGTAATTTCTGAAAGCAAGTGGTCTTAATAGGTTTTTTTTAAGACTGGATTTTGTTAATGTATAATTTTCTTTCCACTCTAAAATTAAGCTGTACTTTTATTGATATATCACTCAAATATTTAAAAAAATTAATTGAAATTTGTGGCTGAGTTTTTCAAAATGTGAAATTGATCCAGAGGTCTGAATAATTGTTCTTGGCAACGAACCTCCTTCTTTAAGAAATACACCACAAAGTAGACGTGTTCTAGCTGAGATGCAGATATTTATAGGATGTTCTACAAATGAGCTGACACCAATGATGTTTCATTTATATTCCTTGAGTGAAGAAAAAGTTATTTTGTGTATTTTTTTATAGTGTGAAATGACTATAGAAATTCCACAGAGCATCATTCACTGCAGCAACAGCTGATTTGTATTTATGGAAGTCGTTTTGTAAGTTAGTTTTCTAGACCTGGGCTCTGTCTCAGTTTATTTTTTCTATCCTCCCATTATTTATTTCTGTTGTGGTTCAAGGTAACATGTTTCTATGGGTGCTGTTCTGCTAGTTGCCAGGAATGTCTATTTATAGATGCAGAGGTATGATCTGTACTTGCTCTTATCTAAACAAATTTGCTCTGTGGTCTCTTGTGCTGGAGACAGAATCTGAGTGATCTCAGTGGAAATCATGCATGAACAGTTATGCTAGTGGTGGCGTATGTGGACAGTTTAAGCAAGCATATTCAGATGTTAGCATGGACTTGCTAATTATGATTACTGGGTGTGACAGTGTGCGCTTATGTCATATGTAAACAGACATAATTTACTGCAACGTTTGTCATGTCTTCCACACATATAATTAGTGGCATATAATTAGTAGGTTGCTTGACTAAAGTCTGACCAACTTCAGCCATGTTACATCCCAGCGAATTATAGCTTAAAAATGATAAAGCGACTTCATTTCCTGAGAGAAAACAGTGGACAGATTTGCATAAACGTGAAGGCTTACAAATTAAATAAACACAACATTAAGTTATTGATTAAATGTGCTGTGAAATAAGTCAATGTCTAATTAAATGTTTAAGTAAATTATTTAATAGTCAGTTTATTAAATGTGGAATTAAATCATTAATATGCAAACTTATAATAGCCAATGTAGATACTTAAATATGTATTTAATTATTTCGTGGTTCCCATAAAATAATTTTATCTGTCAAACTCACCCATCAAAGTTGAGGAGCAGGACGACAGGCGGGGTTGACATGCCGATAAAACCTTTTAAAGCAATAATAATAA
The DNA here is from genome assembly GCA_922788865.1 of Poeciliopsis turneri. Lineage (NCBI taxonomy): Eukaryota > Metazoa > Chordata > Actinopteri > Cyprinodontiformes > Poeciliidae > Poeciliopsis > Poeciliopsis turneri. Next base: position 276,028 of record CAKLNU010001112.1, read on the forward strand.
GAGCAGAATTAAAATAAATTGACGACAAATCGCTGCTGTTGTGTGATGAGGTACTTCGAGTTATTAGCCTGCAAAAAAGATAAGTCTACTCTGTTTACTAAGAGTTAAGAATAATTTGACGTTTCTATTGGTTGTCAGATGGAAAACAAGCAAACGTCCATTGTGTCTCCATTAAAAGGATTCTGATCATGACTGGACATGTCCAATAAAAGTCATATAAATTTATTCTAATATTTTGAGAAGAAAATCAAGTTTTAAAACTTTTAACCTTGTTTTTTATCCCTCTTTTCTTGCTAAACATGTGCATAATAAATGTTATTTACAGTCCACAGACCATCAAAGAGGTCTCTGGGTTAAATCAGGTCAACTTGTGAAAACATAATTGATTTTAGCTGAGGTTCAAACCAATACCTTTTTCATTAATATTGCACGACTGTGTGTAAAAGGCTAGCAGTGAGGGGTTGCATTTTTGACAATCTGCATAAAGCCTCACATATCCTGAAGGCAAAATGTTGGAAGGTGCTGATGTTAAATCGGTGAAAAAGGGAAGGACAAAAAAGAGAGAGCAGGATATTTTTACTGAGCTAAAAGTGTCCACCTCTGCCTCACATCGACCCATATTACAGCTCAAACAGAGCAACGCAGGGAGATGAGAACCTAATGTCTCTGTCCATCACGCTTACCAGAGGGAGCGACGTCTGTCTCATTGTCCCTGTTTCTGTCCTAGTCAAGCATTCTTCTCCTTGTTTGCTGGAATGACAACCAGAGTAGGATTAAAGACAGTTGTTCTGCACATCTGGGATAGTAACTGATACTGGATCTATTTCGAGAAAAACAGTTGTACTCAAAACCAAACAAAGTAATTTAAGCCTAGCAACTTGCCTAAATGGTTATGGAGTGACCTAGTCAAAGTTTAACCTTGAAACCAGTCAGGATGCAATAGGTTGTGCCGGTTACTGTGAAAGCTCAAGGACAGTTGTTCCCTCAAAAAAGTGAAACAAGCAGTTATGTTTAAAGGCAGTTTTTTTCACTTAGCAGAGCCGGGTCAGTTTGGACAGCATTTTTTCCCTTAATGAATAAAAATAAAATTTAAAAACAATTGCAGTTTGTATTTATTCAGGCTTCCTATATCTGATAATAAAAATAAATTGAGACAAAGAAATCTATAGAGGGGGAAAAAAACTTTTGAAAGATTGACACAACCAAGAATAAAGCTGACAAAACTTTATTCTGTTCTCTTTCCCAGTTTTATGGATGTAAAGTAATAAAGTTAGGATTAAGTCTCTTAAGATGAACCGCAGTTAGGGGCGTGTTTTGGAAGTCCTCAGTTTTGGAACAATAAGCAAAATATCTGACATATTAGGTAGTGCAAATGTCTCAGGTCTCTTGCTCGCTAAATTATTAGGTGATGCAGTGTTAAACAGTACACAGCCTCTTCTAGGGAGGACTAGCAGTCATGTTTGTGTTGCATTCACTAACATTTAGCCATCTGGTCTGGGAGCTGAGTCTTTTTCCCTTCTGCCTTCTTGCTCTTGAAGACACACTGGCATAAAGACCAATGGTCAGCACATATTTCTACATCTGGGCGAAGGCTGTTTTAAAGGTGTATCAGTGAGATCTGTGCGACATTGGAGGTTGTGTGATTATTTGTGTATTTCCACACTTCCTTGGGTGGTTTATGTGTTTGCCAGCATCATCAAAGAGCCAGGTTCCCATAGAAACAGATGTTTCCATTTTCCTCCTTGGTGGCAACATGTGGCAGACTTCCAGCACTGCATTTTCTGAGGTAACAGTAAAGAAGATAATCTTGGTTCTGGCATTCATTACTTTTTAACCTGCCATGTTAAATCTATAGTTTCAGATGCAGATATAATCAAACAGTTCAAAGTTGGGAGCTTTAAGATAACTTACATGATTATTGTACTTAAGGGGATGCCTTAAATTGCCTTTCTGTTGATTGTGCTTATTCAACGTATTTAATAAAACCATATATTAATTTACCTTTTGAAAAAAAAAAATATTTGTTCGACAACATTGTAACAGATATAGATACAAACCTAATTGGTATGCTTAGACTGCACATAAACCCTGCAACAAAATTAACTTTTTAATAGGTCAATGCTCCAGTGTTGGTACATTTTTGTTCATTGAAAGGTATTGTTGGAAGGTTAGTGACTTAATGCAAACAGATCTTTAGATACACTTTTCTTTTAACCAGTTACACTGAAGTTGAACGTGTTGTTTAGTATGAATTCATATGAAGTGCAATGTCAAATTTACACACATTTTCACATGACATGCAAAACAAGTTGCAAAACAAGTTACATGCAAAACAAGTTGCATGTCATGAGGAAAACTTTCTCTGTCTGGTTCCCTCAGGCTAAACATTGTGCAGTCAAAGTTAGTCAACACTGATTGGGCTCCAATCAGCCTGAGTAACGGAATAAGTCTAAGAGCATCCACTTTATTCGGCAAATAAGCTGTTTGTTTTCAGTCAGTTATTGTGTCTGAACCATTAATCAGTCCGATTGCTATTCCTTCCACTTTTGTCACTCTCATCAATTTTTCTGTTTTCAAACAGTCATGCTTTGTAGGACAACTGTCAGGTGTGTGTGGACACGTGTGTGTGACGACGGCCTCCCTCTGCTGCACCCCCTGCACCCTCCCGCTCCTGGGAGGTGACCCAGTTTCCCATGATCCAACACGGCTGCTTCTACTGCGTTGTTGCCGTAGCAATATTGCGAGGTCCTCTAATGCCGGCTGTGACTGTGCCATGAATAATGGATTGAGAGACTGACAGAGTATTAAAATGTGTTGAGAGAAAGGAAAACGGATGAGGGCAGAGAACAGTACATTGGAGTAGCAAGAACAGAGGAAAAGGGAAGGAGTGATATTAGAAGAGATATAAGAGAGGAGTGAAAGAAACTGAGGAATGAATCAGAAATGGGAGGAGAACCAGCACAGATCGATGAATAAAATACAATTCAAAAGTCCTCAAGTTTGCTGAAGGACAGCAGGAGAGATGGGAATTACAAATAAGTTCGAAGTGAGGTGGACAGATGTCAATTGTTGAAGATGTATCCCTCTGGAACATTCAAGGTTAGGTCAATAATAATGAGGTAAAAACTTTTTCTTCCCACCAAAAACCAATGTTATCTTGAGGATACAGCCTGAGCGACTGCTAACAAAAACTAGCAGCAGAAGTCCACTTTGCTCTGGCTCTGAGTATCAAAGGCTTAGAAATTACTTGTAGTTTATTTCACATTGATTGATGTCAAATACTTTGTTTTGCATTTGTCTTTGAATTTCTTCAGATCTGGCATTATGAGTTGCTTCTTGAGGTCTTTTAGTCTTTTTTCTGTTGTTCTTTAACAGAAAAGTTATTTTTTGTCAACTGTTCAGTGATTACATTTCACCTGTGCGGGCATTCCTACATGGGAATGTAGATCACATAAGTGTAACAAAAGAAAAAAATAAATAAATCAACAATCTATCTTAGCACCACTGTTGGTCTTTGAGAGTGTGTTGATTGCAGATGCCTGCTTGGCAAGTTGGGAATCTTTTGTGGAGGATTCTTCCTCTTCATTATTGACTAGTTCTGCCACCAGGGTTTGTATGGGCACCTTGATTGGCATGTAGTTGGGAATATGACTGCAGGGTTAGGCAGCGGGGTTTGATACCCTGCATCTCTCCCTGTGCCTCCCTGGCATAGGGACTACTGGCTGCTGTGCTATGCTGCCTACATGCTGAGCTTATGGCTACTCTGTGGGGGGGGTCCTTGGGGTCTGTCTGCCTGGGGCTCCTGCAGCCTCAGGGAGCCAAAGCAGGATGTTTCTCCTCTACTCTAAATTTACACACATTAACGCACGTGTATACCTTTACAAATAACCCAAAAAGCTTAAGGTCATTCGAACACAGGTTCATATTTTATTAAGAGACTGTCTGCTCTGATGCCAGATGGAACTCTGATTTAATAGTCAATCAAACAATTAGGATTCCATCTCTTCTCTCTAAAAGCTGCCCTGGCACATGTAGGCAACCAGGTTCTTCATATTGCAGGTCTGAGAAACAAGGCAGGACAAGTAAAAAAATAAAATAAAATAAAATAAAAGTAACATTGATGCTTTAGCTTTTACAGACCTTACCAGTGAGTTGGCTGTGCATGAATTTGTTTTTGTGAACCTTTGTGCACTTTGCCTTCATCTCTGTTGCTGGTGACTGCAGCATGCACCAGTTTTGTAGCACACACTTTCTTTTAGCAGCAGCAGCAGCAGACCTACAAACAGGGGCATATAGAGATGTCCACCTATCACCTGTCTGCCAGAGCTGTCAGTCTGTCAGGGCTTAAAACGGAAGAATGAAAAATATGCAAAATACTGAGCCAAGCTTGCAGAACAGATGTCAGGGAGCTTAAAGTATGTCCAGCCTCTCATTTTCCTATAATAAATGTTTTATTGAGCAAACTGCTTGAGGAGGCAGCTGTAAGTCTATAATAACATTCATGTCTTAATGTAAACCAATTACAAAGATGGAGGAAGTGTTGTGTCAGAGACTTAAATTAGCTATGAAAAGTTTATTCTTTTTTATTCCTTACTTCAAAAGGGAAATAGTCGGTAATGATCTTATGTGCAAAATACCACACCGTCTATTTCATTTGATCTCATAAGGAAGCATGAGCTCATAAAGAAAGCCTCGCAATATAACTGGAGATTAGACATGCTTTATGAACCTGCAGCTTTAAACGTGGCCCCACATGTTGCCATTTGCTTTTTATGGAAGTCTGGAAAAATGTTTGGACTTCAATGGAAGAGCCAAAGAATAAGGATTAGAGCAGAATATTGACAAAGAGAGGGTTACCAAAATCAGAATGATGAACATATTAAAAAGCACAATTTTAATTGTAACGCTGAGAAATAACTACATTCAGAAAAGTATATTATCAGAAGACATGGAAAGTACGCATCACCGAGTTATGTAGTGATCTGAAATAGTCAAGGTTTACATAAATCTTTTAACCTACTTATTGCATCCACACTTAAATTGTTGTTGTCAGATCAGGCTAGCGGTGTATAGCATGGCATTCACTGATCAGATTGGTTTTCTGAGTTTATGGCTGACTAGTCACAGGTATGGGGCCATCAAGATGAAACTGAGCCGAGTCTGGCTGTGTGGCTCATCTCTGGAATTTGCTGATGTGTAAAAAAAGTAAAAAAATTCCCCAAAAGGCAACGACACAAATGCAAATGGAGTGGTGCAAAGATCAGCTGAGACTCACGCAGCAATCCCTGCTGCAATATAGCATATTATTACTAATTTACAGTATGACAGGGGGAATGAAAGAAGTTCAGAACATTCTGTACACAAAGTACGTTCAGTATGATTGATATGATTAGAATCCCAGCCCTGCTAAAGGAAGATTCAGCATGAACCTTTTTCCAGCAGGTTCAGTGTCTGGATTCTTAGCTGCTATGATGCAGTGAAATAATTCTGCACTTACACTCACCACATATTTTTGATCCATCATTGTTTTTTGAGGTTGTCCTTCCAGGTAGCTTTTAGTAAGTTGCATTGCAGATCTTTGTTGCATTCAGCAGCTCCGTGCTGTGTGTGTACAGTATTAAGACTATCAACCTGTCACAAGCATCCATGTTCTGCGCTGTGGTCTTTTTAATGAGCTTCTGCACTTGTCCTTGAAGCGGTCCATATTTTTTGGTGCAACAACATTCTGTACTGTAAATCTCAATGTCCTTTCAAACTTCAGAGTCGTTATAAAAGGATACAGCCTGTTTCACTGCAGTAATGACTTGACAGTGTGAGTCAAGGCAAACTGAGGTTGCCAGGCGACTTGAGCCACAACGACGACCATATTTGGATTGTTCTTTGTCTTTGCTCTAGATTTCCTGTCAATTGATGCTCTCTTTGTGTTTTTGACTTACACATTGAAGTCACAACAGATGGGAGAAAAGTTCAAGGCTGTTTTGAATGTAAAGATTAAGGTTTTGGTTACACATTTGTTCTTATATTCTGAAAAAAACTTTAGATTTCTCCATTTCCTCACACAGGTGAATAATTGTCTTCAATTATTCAGAAGTATCCTTGATTTAAAAAAAGAAAACAAACACAGTAGCCTTGTAAACTTCACACTTGATCATCTTCTGTCTTGTTTCCTCTTGCACCAATTGATAATTACACAGCCTGAAAAGAAGATACATTTTCCACTAATTATACAGCGAAAGGGTAACAGGGTGATACGAACATGAAAGCACACTTTCTCTTCTATCTTCCGTTTTCTCTTTACTTTTTTATCTTTCTCCCTCTCTCCACGTCTGCTCCCTGATCTAATTAAAATGCCATCTTGAATTCACTGGCGAGCCCCCTCCCCTCTTCCCTCTGCACTCCTGCTGCAGTGTAAACATGCTGTGTCATGTTTAAATCCTGAATCCAACATGCCATGATTTGGTTCATCTACTTCATTTGGCAGTTTGTTGAGCTTGTCGGAGAGTCACTGGCATCTTTGAAATGATAAAAACAAATCTCCTTGAAGGTTCGGTTTTGGTTACAGGAGTTGGCTTGATGTCGGTAACGTAGCAAGAAAAACTTATTCTACCATTTAATGTGCCACTTAAAAATACAATGATATAGACAGGTCTGTGGAAGTGTTGAGATTGTAAGAAGTTCAGATTTACTCACACACACAAACATGAACAGCCTCACTAGTATTTCTACCCCACTCTGTTCACCGCAGTGTCGGTGTTTCAGCTCCTGATGAAAGCTGACAGACTGACACAGTGTGAAGCTGCATTCCTATTGGTCCAGAGCTGTGATGTAACCTCGTCCGTACGTCGGGTTCATTGTCAAATGAGAGTTAAACTTTAATTTAATTCTAATTCTTCAGCGGCCTTGAAGTCAGATTTAATCGGGAGCTCCAGCACTCGCACGCTGATTGAAGCTGTCCAGATCCACGCACGGGAACCTGACAGCATGTGGTCAAAAACGAAGGCGACTTTCTGGCAGGTGTCTCTGTAACATGTTGCTACACCTGTTTAATTTTGTCTTTTCTGTCTCGCTAATTGATCTTGTAGCTTCTCCCCTTCCTCCTGTCTCTGTCTCCACATCATTACCTGGCAACAAGCTGGTCTCCTTGGTGATGAAGTCTGGTGACCTCGTATTTACGCAGACGCTTAATGTGTATGTCGACTGGTACATGCAGAGAACATACATAAAACACATGCTGGCAGTGATGCATGTTTGTACTAATTACACAAGGAATTTATTTAGAAAATGAGTTATGATGCAGATAATATTGCTTATAGTAAATTTTTTTCTACAATCTTTGTTCAGGATGACTTAAGCCGATTTTTTGAGAATTCTGTTTACCTTTTGAAGCTTTAATGCCATTTTTTTTTTTAAGTATTAGCACATAGAGGCATTTGATACATTTGCTTTGAAGTTGCTAGCCTGTAGCACAAGAGTTTCCAGCAGTTACACAGCAAAGTTTTCAGTGGCATTTAAAAAGAATGGGATCTGGGCAGTGAGAAGGAGGGGGTTTGACTCAGAGACAGAGGAAGATGTTTATGTACCTCTAAGCAGCTTCACAAACGCAAACACACATGGGTGTTCTCCAAGTGTGTTGGTGCAGCTCTGATTTGTTTACCATGTTTGGCGAAAGAAGGTGAACAAGTGACCGAGAACGGCGGGAGTGGAAGAGAGGGAGAGTTTCGTTCGTGTTAAGTTGACATTTTAATGAGTCAAACCAGCAAAAAGAGGCGTAAATTTTAAACTACACAGCCTAGCATGTTTTCACTCTTACATTTACCTAGTTCAAAGACTTTCTCCATTTGCGCAACAAGTCATTCAAATAATTGTTCAAAGTCAATTCAAAAGTAGTTTAATTATGTACATCTGTCATTGTCTTTTACTATAGGAAATTTAGTGCTTTGGATTATTTTCAATCCATTTGAAAAATGAAAATCATTTTGAAGGAAGGAACAAAAGAATGACTGCATGAGGTAGTGAAAGAAGGAAGGTTAGAAGGATAAACCGATCGATGCATGGTTGAAAGCATGAATGGATGTACAAATGCATTAATGAATGAATGAATGAATGAGTTGACAGAATAAAGCAAGGCTGCAAAAGGGGAAATCTGAAAACCTTTAGAAAGTGGAAGATTAAATAGTGACTGGAAATATTCCTCTATACTCACAAGGTTTTTCCATATTTATCCTGACATTGAAAATAACATCAAATTCCATTATTTTCCAAACTGCATTAGAGTCTCATTTGTACCATTAGCTGAATAGCTGAGAAATAAAACAAAAAAAAAGAAAAAAAAGAAAAATACAATAGAAAAACTTTCCTATAAAGCAGCAAAGAACAGGTCATCTGGGGCTTCTCTGCTTAGGGTGCTGCCCCCAAAACCCAACAGCATAAATGGATGTTATACAGTGTTTGTGATTCCACAGAAACGTCCTCTATTGTTGGCTTCTTTGTGTGACTCCTAAAGATATGCATTATTCTGTGGTTCGCTACAGAATAATGTCGCTGTAGTTCCTCAGTAGCGCTGGTCTTAAGAGCAGCAGAGTTAAACAGCTTAGGGAGGATCAGACAAGATTGAGTGCAACATGGCAGCAGCTCTGAGTGGCCTAGTCTTTTTAGTCTTTCACTGATTTCTCCTTTAGCTGGTACTCATAGCACAGACAAGCTAATTGGAGAGGAATTACCTCAACAAGTCTTAATGACATGCTAGCAATCGACAGAGGGTTCTCCTAAAGCTGAAATGAGGCAAACTGCAAAACAACACAACTCAACGATTTGTTCTGACTGACTTAATCCTGCACCAAATAAGCTGTATTTGAATTGAAAACAGGCGCATTAACTATAATAAAAATGTATCTTATGCTTTCATATGAAAGCACACGTACATTTAATGAAGGCACACAGTCGTAAACAGACACACACGCTGAGTGTATCTTTCTCAGTTGGCTGCTGACCTTGGCTCAGAAGCTGCTATGATTGCCCATCTCCCGGTAGTCTGAGTGTCGTGTGTGTGCATGTGTGTGTGTGTGTGTGTATGTGTGTGTGTGCCTGAAGGGCTGTTGGTGTCCTTGCCTGGTGTTGTAGTCCATCTGTCCAGGCTGGCAGCCAACTAGACCTTTCTGCTTACTTTTTGTCATTTCATCATGATTGCTGTTAAAATGGGTGGGGATAGAAATGATTGTTTGCATCACTGAAGACGTACTCCTGAACTTTCCTTGTTTGTTTTTATGATGCAACAAAAGGATAATGTTTTATTTCAGGACAAAATGTGCTCACAAATTGTACATGTCAGTGTTTTCACTAACATGGGAAGACTTAAATGATTTATTTTGCACTTTGCAAAAATAGTTATTTACCTCTGACTCCACATAATTGATTTTCAAGAGAAATACTGAGTAGGTTTTTTACTAAATAGCTGAAAAACCAACAATATGTTAATCAGATTGTCAGATTTTGAATTCTCTAAGAGTGAAAAAAATATGAGAATAGATTTTCAAAGTCCAACATATTTTTTCTGAATTTCTAGCTGTAAGTTGTTCTTCATTACATATTTCATGAACACGGGCGATGTTTGTAAAACAGGATTTCACTATGCTTTTATAACAGGGGAGTTTACATTTATTTAGTATTATTTCAAAGGCTGACAATGTTCCCAAATATATTATGTTATACAATAGAAAAATGAAAAAACAGAGCAACTTTTCTGAACCTTCCTGTTACCGATTTTCAGTCTCTCTCTTTCACTCACATCCTGAATGAACTCTAGATTGCATTGTTAGTGGTGAACAACCAAATTTAAATGCTTCTGTATAGGATTCATTTCAAAATCATCTTAATTTTGGAACTTTAACAAAACATGAAACCCTGGAGGAAATAAATCAGTTTGATCCTGTCAGTGGGGGGATGCTCTGCATCTGGAAAGACTGAGATATTACAATGAAGATAAAGTCAGTGTGTTTGACAAAATATGGGACCCTGTACTAAAATTCCTTCAATGAAAGACCGTCAATGACAAACCCGCCACTGGTTAGTAGCATACAAAAATCTCTTTCTTTTGTTTTTGTATGCTTGTGGAAGGATCTGGATCAATTTGTGGTGCATTTATTATGTTGTCTTGACTATGTAAGTGTTTTATGACGTGCCGATTTGTGTGGGTATTTGATTTGTTATGTTAATTTATGTATGGCAATTAGAAAAAATTTAATTAATAAAAAAAAATCATTAAAGTAATTTTCTGTGACATAGTATTAAATGCAGTAAGAAATGTGGGATTCACTGATTAACTGTTTCCACAGAAACACCATCCTAATTGTGAAGTACATGAATGCTTCATCATTTTGTGGGAACATTTTGCAGCAGGAGGGACTGGTGCACGACACAAAATAGACGACAACGAGGAAAGAACATTGTGTCGAAAAACAGGAACATCTCAAAACATCATTCAGAAAGAAAATGTAAAAAGGTCTTCCAAACGTAAGAGCTGAAAATGTGTATATGAGCAAAGCAGCCTATGATCCTGACTCAACTACACCGAGACGGAAAAAAACTCCATCAAGCTATTGTGAGAAGTCGTTCAGTTTAAGCAACTTAAGCAGTTTATTCAAATACTAAGTGAATGTATTTTGATGTATGAGTGGAAAGAAAGCCGAAAAAATATTTTTCAAAAAGTTCCAAATTAATTTGCCATCTGACAAGTAGAAATAATCTTTGTAATTCTAAATTACTTGAAACATGAGGAAAAATGGGGTTGTGTGTGGGTTTTAGACTGCTTATTTAAATATACAAAATATGCATGCCTGATAAAGACTTTTTGAAAATAAATGCAGCAAAGAGCTGTCACCAGACCTGACAGATCAATCAGCCTGACGTATGCCAGCTTGTTATCAAATTCTCTTCTTGACAACTGTTGTCAATGAAATTGTGTCATCTTTGGTATATTTGTTGTAAAGGAAGGTGGCAAAGTAAACTGGAGAAATTACATCTAAATATGGTTTTGGTCTGATGTGTGTACATGCAACAAACCCCTACTTCATCCATTGAGTTAGGCTTCTTTTTGTAAGATAGGATGATTCATAGGTCAGAATTAAGTGGCTTAAACTCCCAAACGCCTCTGAAAAAAGTCATTTACAAAGACCGCACAGAAAAGGAGCGAAAATGCAGCCAACATTCAAACAAAGTTTAAAACCCACATAGCTGCCTGGAAGCAATAAAACTTCGGCACATAAATTTAAGCTTCTTTTTTTTTTTTCTGTGAAATATTGACATCATAAAGTTTAACCTGCCACAGTTTTACAAGGAGATACAAGTTATTTTCACTTTTTTTAAGTGCAACATTATCCTTCGGCAAGACAAACAATAACTTCATACTGTTGGCTGCCCATCTTATGGATCATGGACACTCACAGAAATAATCAAAAACATAAATAGGAAGACATGAAGGAGCAACTGGAAGATGCAGCAAAGGGAAGAGTGAAGCCAGGAGTTAAGACAGAGGAAAATCAATGAAGAGGGAGGTATGCTGGGTTTTATGTGAGGCTGACCTAGATAGACAGAGAGGATTGGACACACTTTGTGTCTAGAGAGACACTGTCGCAGCTGCTGTGGACAGAGTGTATGTGAGGACTATGTGGATATTTGTATAGTGTATGTTTGAAGAGAATATGTTATGCTCTTCTGTATTTTAATCAATTTAAGGCATAAGAAAGGTCACCGAATAAAAACCTCTGGTGTTTTCAATCAGGTATCTTTATGAAGAAGAATCGTGAAAGTTTGTTTTAGCAATTTCAATGAAAATGTGAAACTTATGTATATTACAGACTCAATACAAATTTTCCGCCAAAATGAACAGAAAAGCAGGAAAGGACGTTCTATTCTGCATAAGAAAATTATAAATTTCAAGGCAAAAAAATAATTGCTTGGAGGTTGTTTTGTATGAATTACTGCACCAATGCAGGAGGTCAACCTATGGCTCTGTCGATGAGTTAAGAAAGCCCAGGATGAATAACATTCTTCTTTGTCAAAGGTCTTTTGTGTCTCATCCCTCTTGTTTAGTGTCAATGACTGTCTACTGGAGAGCTGTCCATTCTTCCCTATTGATGTGCAAGCCTTAACTTGGACCCATCATAATATTTCTCTCTTTAAACCTGATCTTGTGTCGTGTTATATGCGTCATAACCTCATGTCATTAACCTCATGTATTTCAGTGTGTTTCACAACTTATAACTTAAAATATGTAATGCATTGCAGAAATAAACGTTTACAAGAAGGCCTGTGGGTGGAGGATTACCAGAAAGGTGATGGTTAAGAATTATTAAACGAACGAGGCACACAGTTACACATGAAGAGATACACACACAACACATAAAAAATTAATACCGAGGGATAATTGCAAAGAAAATCAACTGTTTATTTACAGAAACTGCCTCGCTTTCAAGTAGGTGACGAGAAAAGCTGCCAGTAAAACAGGCCGCTGGAAAACAAAAGTTAAAAGCTTTTGCAATGTTAGTCAGTTAAGATAAGTGGAATAAGATTTGGTGCATTTCATACTGAAAGGGCCCAATCAGGAAAATGGATGCATAAGAAAAATAAAGCATGTGGAAATCAATTTGCTACTACCAGAATTAGCTTTATATTTTCAGATTACATAATTTTTCAAAAAAAACAAAAAAAAAAACAGATGTTAACAGTTACTCAGTAGTTGAGAAGTCATTTTACCAAATGCTTTTGTACTTGAGTAATTTTTCTGGATGTTTACCTTTTACTTGTACCTTAGTAACATTACACTGAAGCAGTGCTACTCCTGCTTAAGTAAAATGTCTGCCTATTCTGAAAACCTCTGGGGAAATGGTTTTAGTGCGACCTTCATCAATTCTCAACATAACATGGAAATGTGTCCAGAATATGCTGCCCACAACTGATTACTTAGAAAAACTGACATTTGCAGCAATATCTCAGGAGCAAAACTGAACTCCTGCTTTTTCTACACTTCTGAAATCATAGTAAGCACCATTTTGGTGAATATATTACCATAAACCATCCATGACTAGCTGCTCTTTACCAATTTTTCTCTGACAGAAACCATGTAGAGTTCCACAAGCGCTACAAGAGAGAGCTTAAAACACAAGCTTTACCGCTTTGAATTTCCTGTCTTTTTCCCAAATCTGAATTATTAACCAATTGTACGTCAGACACTCAAGTGAACAGGAAGTTCAGCATGGTCAAAAATGCCCATCGGCTCCTGTTTGTTGCTCCATGGGGAACATTCAGAGGAGAGGAGAGGAGAGGAGAGGATACAACTAAGCGGAAAATGGTGATGCATAATGGGGCAGTAATCTTAATATTTCAACAGGAAACATTAGTGATGTCTTTTTTTTTTTTCTAGAAATCTATCTTTTCTACTTTTTTGTGTTCTCCTGCGTCTGGTTTTCTCATTTTCCGCTCAGGGTTACTGGGGAACAGTCATTAGAGTCATAGCGACAGACTTTACTTTGAGTGCAAACACATGGTTTTCTTGTAGCCTGATATGCAAATGAAATCAGAGGGTAGACAGCTGGGTCAGGCAGGACAGAGTACACACAACGATACACAAGAGTACAGACTCACTAAAAGAGGTTTCTTTTTGGATTCCTGGAAAGCTAGTAGAGTTGGTCCAAGTCTGGTTCCCAGTCTGAGGTTTTTACAGGGAAGACATTCTGCACTTGGATCATTAATGTCTGTCTTTCAGTAATTGTATATTCCTGTGTGTATCATAATCCCCGCATAAGTAATTCACATTAGTATGCATCTGGGTTTTTTTGTAGTTGGTGTTTTATAGTGCCATGCAAAACTATTTAAACCCCGAGGATTCAGCGTGTCTAATCCACTGAGATTTCCTGTGATGCACTAACAGAAAGTCAGTGCATTTCTGTGAAGTGAAAGGAATGATTTGGCTTGATTTTTACAATTTTTTTATACAAAGGAAAAGTTTAAAAAGTTTGGCATGCATTAGCATTCAGATGCACTAAGTCATACTTGCAGAAATACCTTTGTAGCAATAACAGCTGTAAGTCTTTATGATGTTTTTGGATGTAGAGATTGGATTTTTTGCCCTTGCAAAATTTTTGGCGTTCTTTCAGATTGGACAAGAATGTCTGTGATCACCCATATTCAGATCTTGCCAGAGATTATAAGTTATAAATGCAACATTTCTATGGCTTATGGACAATTCTGCACTAGTTTGTGTTTGGTATATCAAAAAGAAAAATCCTAATAAAATACTCTGAAGTTTGTGATTGTAGAACGGTTAGATACAAAAAGGTGCAAGGAGGATGCATACTTTAGCAGGTTGATATATATTCATACAAACATAAAGACTTTTACTCAAGGTCTTCAAGTTTGTTAAATGAAGCTTTTCAGTATGTAACAAAGGAATAAAACAATGAGAGACAGAGAGGGAGACTCCTGCTTTGAGTGAGTGTGTACAACTTGCCAGCAGAGACTCTTTAATTTCATTACTTCCCACTTCAGGAAACAAAGGCAGCTCAAGGTTTAAACACACTTGAAAACAAGCACACACACGCGCACATTGGCTGACCATACTGTGAACTTTGCTAATCGATAATCCCATAAACACAATAACACACCGATACTGTTGGCACAAGCATCCTCCCTTGCCAGGAGAAACAGGCATATTCTGTTTCATCTACACTTCATTTATGATTTCTTTACGTCTTTCCGACTACATCGATCTGTCAAGAAACCTTCTTCTCACTTTTATTTTTACGTCTTTGTCAGTATTGGTTTAATGTTCCCTTATTTATAGCAGTGGTGTATAGCAGAAGCTGGATCACTGGAAATCTGCTAATACAGATTAGCAGATTTTGTATTATCTGCTAATGTACCACATCTACTAGCAGATCTGATTTGACATGAATGAAAGTGTCTTGTGATGACTTCTATTACAAATTGTTTCTGGAAACATTAATTAAACCCAAAGGAGTTGAGTGGGTCATGCTAGTTAAACTAAAAATAATTTTCAAACTGTAATTTTCTAATTACGCCTGCACAGTTAGAGTCTTTTTTCTTTTTGGAAATGGCGAAAAAGTAAAAAGCTCAGTTGCAGAGTTTAAAGTAAAGTGCTGGGAGACGCCGCTCACAGATAATACTGCAAAAGATTTACCACCACATTATATCGTTTATGTCTCGACTGTCATTTACTTAGATGAGAACAATGGCTGGTGACAAGCTGCAGATGTCAGCAACCGAGCTGTCAGCGATGAACAATTAACTCGTCCTTAGATCTGTTGCATTTATAACTTTCCAGGCCCATGCACACTCACAAGAACGCTAACTTTACAAACCTGTTGCCTTGGCAACACTGAAATAGGCTCTCTGCCATCTAGTTAGCACAATGGAATTAAAGCCACGTGTGTGTGCGCGTGTGCGTACGTGTGTGTGCGTGTTGGAAACAGCAGTGAAATTGTGGCTGTGCTCTCTCCACGTGCTGCGTTGCCATTACTTTGTCTCACTGCCAAAATAGTGATCGCTTCAAGATGAGAGACTGAAGAGGGGGGGAAAAAAATGGCACAAAGTGTACAAAATGAGAAATAAAATGAGGCAGAGACATTCTGCTACTGCTTGCTTGACTGAAACCAAGCCCCAAGAATTCACAGGAGGCTCACAAATCATCTGCACTGGTTTTAAAAGGCAAAGTTAACCTTCTCCAAGGAGACCATTTATAATGAGCCAGAGTGAGCTCAGTGCCGTTACATAGCTTTATTACACAAGCAAGATGTTCTGGTGTCCACCTCCGCGACAGTTCTTTGGAAAAGACATAAAGTTGTAAAACAAAGAAAAAAAAAGTACACGGTATGACCATAGACAGTGGGACCTTTTTGTCAATATTCAATGGGTTATTTATTTCCACAAAAGTTGGAAATAATTGTCTTAATGTAAGTTGAACATATTTTTTGAAGGCGCTTGTTTTTGCTGTAAACATTGAGACTGAATAATGACTTCACAAATCTGAATCTGGAAAACTTTTGCTTTATCCTGTCACCATTTTGAAACAAAAGTAAAAAAGGGCAAAAAGGGTAGAGACTTCAAAATGTAAGTAGAAAATATAAGCAAAGCCAAATGTCAGAAAATATTTAAATGTATGCAGCGGTATTTACCATTTAAGCTGAATTATTCAGTTGCTAAGAGAGTTATAAGGTGGTGTTTGTCTATTTTTACAGATTTCAAAATTGCTGCTGTTTAACAATCCACTGTCTTTGTTGCATAATTTAACTGTTCAAGATGAGTTATTTACTTTTAATAAAGAACAAATCCAGGCTGTTGGCAGGCCAAATAAGAAGATCCAGTTTGCATTTTCATGAGAAAGCTGAGAGCGAAGCTGAGAGCCAACCTACCAGGGATTTAATCAAGCAACTTTGTAGGACATCTTAATTCAAGTAGAACTGTTTCCTAGTTGAGAATATTATATATTGAGCATAAATACTTATAAACAGTTAATAGAGACATGGTTGTCCTCTTTGTAGTTAGACATTCTCAGTTTAGGTAGAACCTCTCTACTTTCACGTTTAGTTGGTAGAAATCAAGGCGCGGACTCGGTGCATGCTCCCGATGCAGGTGAAAGTAATTGCATAACTACCCTGGCGTGACACACTTTGCACTCAATGCAGTGCACTTTATTTTCCACTTCACTGTATCTTAGTGAAGGAAACTCGTCAAGCCTCTTGTCTTCGGAACGTTAAACACTCCTCTCCCCCCCCCCGTTTAATTTCAGCGGCTCTGGCTTAGAGTCGATCGCATGTGGCTCCTTATCTGATAACGTTTCCGATTCAGACCTTGACATTACCTGGGAGGTTGATACAGATCTAGTCGGCTGCTGCTCTGCTGTGTGGGTATCAAAAGTTACGACAGGTGCTGCTCCCCTCTTGAGTGATATTTACTCTGCGAACATCTAAAATAAATCCTGCTTCATTGAGACCTTGAAGAAAACAAACTAAGATGCATTGCAAGTTATTTTAGGTTTTTTATGTTTTTAGAAAAGAAATAAGAAATGCCATTTTAATGAGTGTCACAGCTTGTTTACATAATCCAACATGTGGACGCTCTAACTTTCAGGTTACATCTATACCTTTGTTTTTTATTTTTTTATTTTTTTTTTTTAGAAGATGCTAAGCTTTGATCAAGAGCCCAGATTTATGTTTTCCTCCCAACAAGAGGAGGGAAAAATTAAGACAGAAATGAATTTTTCTGTTTGTGTGTCTGCAGGTTGTGAAGAGATACGCTGTTCAAGTTTCAGTGTATTTTGGATTTATTTTAGCAGCATGTCAGTGTGCAGCTTCCTAAAGCTCAATCATTTGAAGATGCACAACCTGGGAGCAAAAGATTTTCTGATCTTTAGTATTTGTGTCGTCATTAACTCACCAATGAAGTAGCACACAGCTCAGTTTTTCAGAACTGTAAGACAAAGAAAGAGAAGCTGATGGCATGTAATTTAGTTACTGCATGAGAAATGTCAGGCATGTCTGTAGATTGTGTTTTGAATGATTTGAGGTTTTTGGAGCATTTTGGATTATTCTATATTTGTTCGCTTTTTTTCATGAGCTCTTCACATTTTGGCCTGTTGTTGAGGTATAAGTACAAAAAACATGCTAGATTTAAGGTAGATATTTCTGTTGAGGTCAGTATTTTTCTACAAAACTGTAAAACGAAGAGTGGAAGAACAGAAGCTAAGATGGATGGTTAAGTAATGGAAGGATGGATTATTTAGACTGCACACAGAACCCCGGTTTTATCCGTTTTTATGCGTTATGTGAATTGTCTGGGATGTTACAGACAAACCGATTTTTGAGTAATGGGAAAGTTAAATCTTTTACTTGGTGGGTGCATTTTTAAAAGATAAAATCAAATGCTCATGCTTGCTAAGAAACCCCAAACTGCACTGCTGGATCTATAAATATGATTTAGTGCCCCTTGAGCACGGCGGTTAACCTCTGCTGCTTCAGTCAAGGGCACCATTCAGGGCTGAAGCACACAAGGTACTTTCTGTGAATAAGTGTGTAAGGTGATATGCTCTGGGATCTCCATTTCAAATCTGAGAAGATACCTGCCAGATTTCTGTAAAACCTGAGCCTCGTAAATTCTTTTATGCGCAAATGCAAAATCTGCATTCTAAAATTAAGAATCAATACAGCAAGCTTGCATATATTTCACTGTAGAGGCAGAACTGCGTGGACTTGCACATTTAACCTTTAAGTTTCTCTGGATTATCAGTACATTTTCCTTTAGTAGAGTTAAAACTGGAAAATCTGCATGTACTTGTGAGTCCTTGGCCTGCGCATTGTGTCTCT
Source organism: Poeciliopsis turneri (assembly GCA_922788865.1). Taxonomy (NCBI): domain Eukaryota; kingdom Metazoa; phylum Chordata; class Actinopteri; order Cyprinodontiformes; family Poeciliidae; genus Poeciliopsis; species Poeciliopsis turneri. The sequence continues at coordinate 294,402 of CAKLNU010001112.1, forward strand.
AGATTGTTGGAGTATTACATGAAGCCCCATAAATCAATCTGCTGAATGCCTATTAACCTCCGTGCTCTTTGCTGTGCTTTTAGTGCATCAGCAGATCCATGAAATTCTGTTTCTAGCACTGAGGAGCTACCCGGCCAGTTCTGGAAAACACACAGGGAGAGAAGCTCACATGACAAAACAGCGCTGTTCAAGTGTTTGCATTAGAAATAAAGGGGAGGGGGGAAAGCAGGTGGTCGTCTTTGCATCTAAGGCTTCACAAACATCCCTTTTCCTATAATTTCTGCAGCACCTGCTTATGCCATCTTCCAACTGTTTGCACAACCTCTCTTCTTTCCTAATGGTAAACATCCTTATCGGCTGCCTACCTGTCCTTCCCTTGCCTCTCCTGTCCTGACAAGTCATTTTGGCTCCAGGTGGCCAGCAGAGACCTTGCCCTTTGGTGCCACTTCTTCCTGCCAGCTGGAAGGAGATTGATGAAGTCGAGGTTCTATGGCGACTCCAGCGAGGCCACTTCAGGGACTGACGTGGTGGACAGGCTCCATCGAAGACCATGCAAGCAGAACTAATAGACATGCTCTGGAGGGGAGGAAGGAGAGGTGTGCACTATATAAGTGAATATGCTTGGTAGATGAACTGGTGTGACACAGAGACATGAGAAAGTCGCAGATGCTTTGAGCAACAACTTGTTTAGCTATAACTAGGAGGTGGTGTCAGGGGCTGCAGTACCATTCGTGAGCTGTGATCCATCTTATGATGAAGACATGTCATAATAAAGGACAAGAGGGGATGATGAGTTCTATTTCAAATGCTAAAGTCTCTGACAGCTTGGTCATTTGCTAATCCTTAATCATGCTAAGTGTAGTGTTTCCTTCACATCTCGTGCCATAAGTAAAGTTCCTCCCCTTCAACTCTGTTCCTACCTGAATGTGTTTTGATATTTTCTGCTGTCTGCTGAACGTTCTGTCATTTGATTGCCGCCACAATTAGACTCAGGCAGAAGGACAGGTGTCCGTTTTTCTTTAAAAAAAAAAAAAAAAAAAATCTGTCCACAGGAATGCGCATGTATGACCTAGACACTGTACACCTGTAAGTCACCGTGTCCAGACGAACACAGTGTGTCCTCTGCGGGGAGGCGTGTCCCCGTGTCCCATCAGCCTCATGACATCACCCTCAAGTAAATCACGAGGACACACTGTCCTACACAGGTTCTTCCTATATATAAGGGATGTTCATGTTGCTATGGTGATTGTAGAAAGTGTTGCATTGTTAGCAGGTGAGGATTATCATTCATTGTTTATGTTTTGACCTTATATCGATCATAATTCATATAATGTTTAAAGCAGTAACTTTACTAAAACAATGCAACTTTTTTTCCCCTTTTAATTTTACCTCAATTTTCAAATAATAATTTAAAAAAGTGTTTTATTGACACTGATTTTGATCTGTAATGTACCGTATCATATGCGCGCCCACTTTTCCTAAAACCTATTTGCAAACCAACAGCAGTTCAGCATATTGGATTGTGTCAAACATAACATTGCAAGCAGAAGAAACAAAGCCTGATAACGACGAAGGGATGGAATGTGGGAGCTGGTCAACGTGCCAGACTCAGCGGGAGTTCAGATCACAACGCTGGGTAGAAAGTTAATGAGAAGCCAAGAAACAAAAACATCCACTGGAAGACGGTGTAATTTAGGCACCTTATACACATAGGGTACACAGTGGAGCCAATCAAAACAAGTCTTAGAAATCACGAGTGCAGGACTACACAAGCAGATGCACAAACATCAAAGAGAAAGTTTGTACAGGAAGTTGAGATAGAGAGAGCTAAACATAAACAGAGAGAAACATTCTGCAAGCCTTGCTGAGAGAGAGGAAATTTCTAATAACATATAGTTATAACATATATTGTGGATGAGTGAGAATCTCAGCAGCATATTTGCATGAAGCCTTTATAAACAAGGTCTTCTTTTTCCTGAGACAATGCTTTGTCAGGGTAGCAGTGCATGTTGGTGTGTATGTTCATCCATGTGTCTTTCAGAAACAAACGTCCTCTCACAGACGTTCATTGTCCTTGACGTACACAACTAAATTACCCACGAGTAAATTATGAGTGCCAGCAATAAACATTGTACTGTTTCTTGGTGTCATACACACACATATGAATGCAACAAAGTTGTAATTCTTTCAGTGGTTCATTGTGCTGTACATGCTACATAATCGGTAGAAAGGCACTAAAAAATATGTCCACACACAGATTTATGACACAGCAGGCACACATTTTTCCTGCGCTTGGCTGAATCACTAAAAACACAGGCCTATTCTGATGCCTTTTTAAGAAAAAGTCTAGTTGTCAGCGCCATACTACTCTCTTGGTCACTTCACGTTCAAAAAAAAAGAGAGAAAAAAACAAGAAAAGAAAATCTTGCACAAAAATCTGACAGAGTAGCACTTTTTTTTTTTTTTTCCCCAGAGGTCAACACCTGGTCATGGTGGTAAAAAAACACTTCAAAATCTAGATTGATATTTCATCTGATTTTACTTCTGCAAAAATATTATTTTATGTGTTGATCCATCTAAATACATGTAAATGAAGTTATTCTGTCTAATGTGGGACTTCCAAGATGGTGAGGATTATATGTGAGGTCCATTCTCATCTTTGTCTTTCATCTTGTTTATTATGGACATGGGTTTACAGGGATCCAAACCACATGCAGTGTTCTCCACTGAGCTTAAAGGGAAAGTGTAGGTTGGGTGTTGGTGCCCGGCGTTGCCTTTGATCTGAGAAATTCAAAATGCGATCCACAAATATATTTCCCTCTTGTTTTGCGACGTTCTCTGGAAACTTTTGCATACAATCAGAAAAGAGAAGCACTGCATACATGAGATAATGGAAACTCATAACCGGGAATTGAAGAGTTTTGCTTTCTCAACATGTGGAATTTCACTGGCAAAACAAGCTCACTAAATACTTCTGAGTTTCAGAGCATGCGGAATGCACATGGCGAGAGGCGCAATCGCGTGCCGAGTTTAGCATGAAATCATCATCGAGCTTAATACGGAAACATCGGGATGGTGCTTGGGTGTCGGTGCAATAAAAAGACATAAGCAGCCACAGCAGGAGCAGCATGAATGATCAGAGAAAGAGAAATCAGCAAGCTTGTCAGATTATATAAAATGAGTCAGCTGATACTGATCAGCTGAGACTGTCTGCAGCTTCTGTGTTCTGCATGAACTGGAGCGATGCGCTGCAGCTTTAATTGCCCTCCTCTTGCTTTTTCCCCTCCAACATCTTTGCGTGTCTTTAACATTTGTTTTTTCTTTTGTACATCAGTAGGACATTTATTACTTGGAACATTTCGTCCAACCAGCTGATCTCTCGATTGGGCCAACAATTGGCCTCATGGACCATCTGTAGTGTTCGCAGCGTCGTCGCATTCATTTGTACTGAATGGGAATTGGGTGAATGATGCGGAATTGTGCATTTTAAATGGACCATTTAGTGTTTAAGTGAAAATAAATGTGTTGTTACATAAAGCTTAAGGACTTGACATTTCACAGCCAGTTTCTGATCACTTTTTCAAATATTTTCTGTCTGATTTCCTAAAAATAGTCACATTTTAAGTGCGCTCTCTATCTGCGTCGCATCTTAGAATATTGATAGTACAATTCTTCAGCTTATTGGACACAGATATAAATAAAAAAAGTTTTGAAAACATTTACAGTATATCTTCTTCACTCCTTTGTAGGATATGTTGTAGATTTATAACTTTCTCTGCGAGAAATATAACCTTTACTTATTTGTCTGCCTACAGGGGCGTCAAACTCCAGCCGTTAAGGTGGCCTGCAACCTTTAAATGCTTCAACGCATCTGATTCAAATGGCTGAATTACTTCCTCAGCATGCAGTCAAGTTATACGCACAATCCTGCTAACCCCAATTCAGGTGTGGTGAAGCAGAGACATATCTAAAGGTTGCTTTCTCTCAACAACCGGAGTTTGATGCCTATCGTCTAATACGGAAGATCACTTATAATTAGATGAAAGCTGAGACCAACATAAAATTTGTGAGAAAAAATCTCTGATTTGCTGATGTGTGTTAGGTTGTTAAATTGTTTATTTGTGCTTTTTATAATAATGGAGCCTTAGAAGCATTTCTGTGAACAATTACAAAGTATTTATATCAAGATCAGAGGTGACGTCACACCATGTGGGCGAGACATGAGTCAGAGCTAAACAGCTCTGCGGTTAAACTGAGTTTCATTAATAATTTGTAAACTAAGGCGGCATGATGACAGAGTTGACATTATAAACTGTTGTTAGTATTAAAAAAATCAGTAATTAGCACAATTAACACTATAAGCATTATTAACAGCAGTCGAGGGCTTTTCATGTCGTTTGTAGCGCTTTACGATGAATTAGAGATTTTGTGAGCAGTTTTCATGACAGATTGAATTGAAAGCTTAAAGAGAAAAAAAGTGGAGCTAGTTAACAGCTATTTTCTAAAGTGCAGCTCTGATTTTGCAGGGTGAAAGAGGAAACATGGCATTGTGAAAAATACAGAAAATACTTGATGGGTTTCAAAATTTAATTCACATCCTGCCTACTTATGAAAACTGGGCCAAATAGGTGACATACAACTGTCTTTTATGCCTTCATCTAATTTGATTTATACACCCAAGATATGAACGCTTGTCCAGACAAATGAAGTCATCATGACAAATGCCTATCTGGTTTTAGTATCCAACAGTAATGCAGCAATTTTATGAATCCCCTGACATTCTTCAGTCCAAAACAAACAGTGAAATGATTTAGTTTTTTGGTTGTTTTTTTTTTTTACAATATTCTTTATATATCTTTTTAAGATGTGAAACTTTCCAATTTACTAGGTTGCATTCACTTTCTAAGTGTTGGGAAGCTCTGAGTTGTAGATTCTGATTTGGGATTGTTAAATGATAAGGTAGCATTTGTTCGTTGCACAGTTAGTTTTTGACCCAACATTTGATTGAATATCCATAATGGGATCTAGTGGGCATGGCATATTACTCAAATAAATGTGCATTGCATCATTGTAGCCAAGCAATCTCCATTTCAGGCTATCAGACTCTGCCATTTTGTCAAAGCTCATGGTGTCTTTGACATATTCACAAGATGTTCTTTGGCATCAGTGCCCTGACGCACCAACCATAGCAGCGTATAATTCCTTTTAAGCAAATACCTATCAGACACACACAGACATGTTTCCTCGCTGACTGTCTTCCCCCCCCCCCAGATACACCATTAGCTGCAGCATTTTCATAGGATTTGATTATTTTTTTTTGTCTTCTATCTATTTTTGGTTATTTCACAGTCTTGTTTAGGCTACAGCCATCGCTCTCAGATCTGAGAGCTTCCAGCTGTCTCTCCCTTTCACAATGTACTGTCAATTTAATTGAATCTCCTATGTGCACACATCAGGAATGCTTTAGATTCAATTTAACAGAGACTAGTTTATGACAATGTGATTAGGCTGATATAGCTTGGAAATAAATGGTAGCGCTTCACAGAATTTCTGAGTTTTCTTAGTGTGGATCAGAATCACCGTAGAGGTTCACAGTTTTACTAAAAGAAAAATCCAGAAGTCTAAAAAAGTGAAACTGACAACTGAAGGACAACACATTTTATCCGTTTCCACCTTGATCAATAGGAGTGTTGAATCTTTCTGTTTTCCTTCTGTCTGCCTCAGTTTTTCCTGTCGTGTCATTTAAAATGCACTTACAAGATAAGTTGGCAACCACTCCTACTTTATAGGAATCACATTATTATTATTTTTTTTATACATTTCAAATTTCTCTTATTTGAAGCTCAGTTTGTCTTTTTATAGCTTCCGGATTGCAGTTTAAACAGTGCTACTATGGTAACAGCAGGGGAGTGGGTGTTAGCAGCTAATCCTGTTTGGGTGTCATGGTGACATTGCTAAGGCACCCAGCAGAAGAGCTACACCAGCTTCCTTTGCTTTAATCATATTTCATCAGTGAGGATTTACTAGGTTAGAGGGTAAGGTGCTACGTTTTCTCACAAATCCAGTGTCACTTAAAGTGCTCAAAGTTTAATTCCACTGTACACAGAACTCCTCAGTGTCAACAGAAGAACTCGGACCTTTTATTATAAGACCTTTGGCAACCTGCTGTATTATTCTTAAGTAAAATTTTCGTCTTTGGAGATGCATGCAATCCCTAAAAACAGGCTTTGACTGATGTTTGTTACTTAAATGCTCACAGTGCAGGTGTGCATCAGCCGTAGAAATTAATTTTCAGAAGCAAAACCCCCCAAAATATCTAAATATCAATATTGAAGTTTCAGCTTTACAACCATGAATTATTTAGTTCATTTCCCTTGTATGTGACTCTTTCAGAACTAAAAACAAACAAACAAAAAAAACAACATAAAGGGCTAAAGTGGGTGAAAGGAGATTAAAATAATTCATGACATTTTATAGGCTGAAGAAACAAATTATTCTTTAAATCTCTGTACTGCCTTTTCATAAGGTATTGTGTCGATACTGGATTTATTTTTACATTTTGTGAACCCATAATTTAATCTAGCTTTTCAGAAGTCAACCTTTTGTTGAGGTTTTAAAAATTATGTTTGCACCTGTATGCACTAACATTTTACTGGCATGAAGGTTGTTATAGTAACGTATATTTCACAACATCATAATTAGTTTAGACCTCCAATTCTGCTTTGCTGCTTTGTTGGGATTACCATTAAAACCTGACCACCAACTGGATGGAAATGGATATGCTGACACTTGAAAGTTACATTGCTGAAACTAACCAACAAAAGGACTTACAATAAAGGATTACAGAAAGTAGAAAGCTGATTTAATCCATTAATAACAGTTGAATCTATACAGGTCTGAGAAACATGAATTTGAGTTAATGAATTAAATTGTTCAGCATTTGTGGGCATGGAGACGGATTGCATGTCACATGAAAAAACATAGCCACAACTGCCAGTATTTTCTTGTTGCGTTTCTGTTTCTACATTTGCCTCGTATTGTGCTCCAGTCTCGCTCCAGTGGACACTAACCAGAGGGGGAAATGATGGAGCAATTCTTAACAGACTCACATTTACAGGCATGGCTGTTTCAGCACACCGTGGGGAGATAGAGTGGTGTGTTCGGCTCTGATAGGAGCAATTCACTATGGACGGAGAGGGAAGCAAAGGAAGACGCACAAAGAAAGAGGGGGGTTTATGTTTTCTATCATTTGTGGACTTGAAACCATATTTCCCTCTCAGCACTTGCAGGATTTATTGTTTTAAAGGTGATTAATCCATTCTGAATAGGGATTTTTAGCACTTAGCGCTTCCATGTCCCTAAAGATTTACTTAAACTCAACCTGAAGGTATTAGGTTTCCATCATTTTGCCATTCTTCTTCTGAAGCCCACATTTTAACTTATCGAACCAGATTTTTCTTCCAATATATTTAGGATGGTTATGCAGATCTATTAATCTCTACACATATGTGGTTATGTTTCGAAATCAGGCTGTTTTGTCATTGTGTTCATACTTTTCTCTAAGCACCTCAGATTTGAAAGCTTCAAGTGTCAGATGGTTTGTTACTTTCAAATGTAGGAAAGAGTAGGAGCATCTTAAAGAGACAGACAACAACTGAACTGATAACAACTGAAGGTGTCGTTATTTGATTACTTACTTACTTGGTATAAAACGGCACTATGCACCTGGAAAATACATAATGCTTCTTTTAAATAATAACTTCGGGTCATAACAGAAGCAAAATCTAAGATCAGTTCCAATTATTCACATAAATCTTTATTGTCCTTTACAAAAATACTATTTATGTTTCTAATGGAGTAGATATAGCGTATTACTTTCTGCAAATATGTACAACTGTTTTTTTTTTTCTATGTTTTACTTGACTGTTTAGAAAAAGCTGAAAACTTTTAATGTTTACGTGTTAAAATTAGCCCAAACATAAGGATTTGAATTCAGAAGTTGTGTGTTTTAGACAGACTTGATGGCATTTATTAGATGTCAGGATGTTAAAAGCATTAATTAAACATATCTGATGTCCATTTGTGAGTCTATTAATCTTATTTCATAGAGAATTTGCTGTTTTGTCTTTAAATATGGTATTGTAGTGTTTCGTTTCAGCATACTACCATATGTAGTATTTTGTCAATCTTCACCACCTTTCAGTCTGTCTTAGCCACAACTGCAAGACTGATTAAAGAAAGATGCTAGATGACTCATATGCACACACACACGTATTCACATGCCATTAGTCATGCACTGAGTAAGAGTATAGCAATCTATCCATTCTGACAGTTTGAGAATCAGCAACACTGATCTCTATGTAAAGTACTGATCTGTGTGTTTGTCATTTCCCTTTGTCTTCATCTTTTACTTTGCTTGCGACTCACCTGCATCTTCAAAGGGGCGTCTGCATGAGAGGACAAAGATGAATTCCTAATTCAGGACTGTGCTGGCGTGCATGTCCGTGTTTCGTGCATCCGTCTCCCTGCGTGGTGAGGCAGCAAAGTCGTGATAAGTCAGACGCAGCAGAATGCAGAGCTGGAGAGGTAGTTTGTTACAACTGAGAAGACAAAAGGGAAAATGTTAGCAGGGACAGATGAATGAGGAAAATGAGAGGAGGAAAGATCTATTTCTCTGTATCTTTATCTTTTTTTGATCAGTCTTTTTTTTTCTTTACAGTATCTCAGTATCCCCTGCTTTCTTGCCATCCTTTTTTTCCCCAAAGGTACATGTTATCTTGCTTCAAACAAATGCAAACGTCAACAGACATGCATATTTGCACATGCATACAAACACACCATCTGATTATGTGCAATGATTTATAAGTCTATGTACTTTTTCTTCTCAGATTCTTTTATTTTCCTGTACTTCAGGTGTCTATTGCTCTCCTGAGGTAAAACTTTATTCCAGTCTTTTGCAGCCTCAAATAAATGCAGGCTGCACTTTTCAAACTTTTCATTCTTCAAAAAGGTGAAAGCCTCCTTTTCCAATTTCCTAATTATGTATTTATGTTGATTTGGTGCTCAGGATTTTCTTCACACATAGAAAATCTATATTTAAATTAAGATTAGATTACACAAAAATGCATTGCATCCACTAAATAGGTACGTTTTGAAGGGAATTGATTTGCACCAAATTTTATTTAGGAGTATCAGAGTGAAACACAATGTTCACTTTTTTTTCTGTTATTTATTTATTTTTTTTCATTGTGCATCATGTTGTGCATATTTCTAGATGACTAAAAATATGCTAAAGAGAAAAAAAAAAATGTTTGTGATGGGGAAAAAAATATTACCTTAAAGGCTTGATTAATTACAGTGGTGTTGTTTTTCATTTATTTATCTATCATTTTGTTTGAGTATACATTTGTCTGTTTGTTCTGTCCAGAATGCACTTACAGGCTAATATTGCCTTAATTATGTTGATAAATGTGCAGATATACTGAACTGTGTGACATGCACATGGTAGAGGATCTGATTGATCCCATAAAATACTTAGAAACACAAACAAAATGTTTTTCTCGTTTATGGTTAATTCAATAATTTATTTCATATGAATTAACAGATAAGACAAAATACATATTTTTTGTGTTTAGTGAATCCAAGAGCAGAACTATTTAGAAAGACTCCTGACAATACATCCTGAGTTCCAACTCGGGAGACAACAAGAATATTAAAGAGACTTTTTTATCCGTCCTTAATAAAAGGTTTTGCAGATAGACGATTGCTCGTTTTCTTCAGTGTCTATGAAAAGCTGATGGCTCCATGTCCTCAATGAAGGGCAAAGTGTTAAAATGGAGAAATTAGATTTCTTCTTCATGGCTGTTAGATGTGATAAACTCTGAAGAGGATTGCTAAGTGCTCAGAAATTCACAGATGATTTGCTGCAGCAATTCGTTTGAGTGAACTACCTCCTCAAATATATAGAGAAGAAACATTATAAAGAAGTTTAGTGTTAAATTCAAATATTTCAAACTTAGTAAAAAAATCTAAAAAAAAAAAAAAAAAAAAAGAAATACAGCTGTAAGTGTTTTTTTTTCTATCACATTGTGCGTATTTCAAAAACAGAGGAAGTTTTCAAATTAGCGGATTGATGCGACTGTCCAGTATCACTGAAACTGCTACTCTGTTAACATTCATTCGAATGCATGTGGGAAGGCATCAACATATTGTACACCTAAAGCTTGAACATTTTGTAAAAAGTTTTGGTTATTTTGTAGTTTTTCAAAATGCAAACATCAGTGCAGGTCTTAGCCCTGAAAACATCGAGCTGCTCTACTGCAGCTCCTTGGTTTTGGTAAAATCAAAAATGTTTGTGAACCAAACTTCAAGACTTGCATGTCATGACTTTGAGCTCAATGTTAGACTTTTATGGCTTTACTTGGGACTTGACTTGAGAGTCGGTCCCACCTCTGCTATGCACTAAGCTGGTTACTATACCAGCCTTTGAAGACTGAAATTGGACACCATCAACCAACTGTAGCACCAGCGCAATATTGACGTGGTTTTAGATCAAAGCACCATTTATTATAATGGTCACCCAAAGCTAGACCTAAACACAATTGCAAATCTATGGCAAAACTGAACTTGAGAATATTTCAAACAATATGTCTGATTAGTACAATCAACAGGTGGTATATGATTCTGTGATGGGTAAAACTGAACAGGCACAAATGTATGATTTCATGACAGTATAGGAACTGTGTTGTTAGCGCATACAGCAGACACACAATAGGAACTATAGATGATGACAAAACAGTCGTAATTAGGACTATATGCTGTGGATATTCTTGGTACAGTACTGATCAGTGTCATCTGTCTTTGTGTGGGAAAAAAAAAATAAAAATCTGCTGCTGCCGTAGCCCAGTTTCTATGGAAACCTGTCAGGACCCATCCTGGTCTCTATGGTAACTTCATGTTGGCACCCAGAGATTGAGAGAAAGAAAGATGAGAAAAAGAAGGACAGTAGGTGACAAAAAAAAGTGAGGGAGTGGGTCAAACAGTGGAGTTGAAGAAAAAATGAGGAGGAGACAAGGACTTAATAGCAAGACATGGAAAGAATATGAAAAAGTGTAAAGATTGAAAATGAAGTTTAACGACACTCCAGATTTGTTTATAACCAGCAAATCTGAGTGTATCGTCACTTTTTTTTTTTTTTTTAAACTTGAATTTTGTCACGTTCCAGCCTCACATGAGTTGGGAGACTTGGCTGAAGATGCAGAGCACAGCCTGAACAAGTTGCCAGTTCATTACAGAGCAACACAGAGACACACAGGACAGACAACCATGCACACACACACCACCACACCTGAGAGCAATTTACTCCACTCTTGATGTCAGTTAACCTAACATCAAGAGTGGAGGATGCGACCCTCAGCACATTTGTCCTGGGTTCGATTCCCCATCTCTGGCTGTTTGCTGCAGGTTTTCTTCTTCACCCTCTATCTATCCCATCTGGCTTTTACACAAGCGCTAATCAAATGTCGCAGCAATGACCCACCGGCTTGTTTATCGGTTAATCAAAGGGTGTGTCTTTGTTGAGACAACTGGATGAATGCGGTTCTAGTAGTGCATAAAGTTTTGAGTAGAAAATATTTAGTTGTATGCTTCTGTCTGCATTAATCTATATTTTATTCATCTACAGTTGCTGAAGTTGTGCATAGGTTTCACTTGACAACATCCCAACCTAGTTTTTGATTCACTTAGAAATTAAATAATGTAATAGGAGTGACAGGATTTAACACTGGATGTGTCATACAGAGGCAGCAAGTGAATAATGAGGAGTAAAAGTATAATGAAGCCCAAAAGCAACTTTACAGCTGGGAGCACAACACAGGAAGCCAGGGAAAACACTGAGTTGACGATATGGAGCAGTGGGTTAAACTATGGGTTAAACTAGTGAGGAGTGATCAGAGGAGAGGTGTATAAATAATCAGAGGGGGAAAGCTGGAACGATAGACCAGAGATGATTACCTTAACCAGAAAAACTAAGCACCTCATGTAATAACTTAACTATAATAACTAAGAGGAGATTGAAGTAAAGTCGAACAGAAACAAGACTGATATGACCAAAATAAAAATTAAAGAGAACAGATAAATGAACTATAAACCCAGAAGACCCCAAAGCAACCCAGGATTCTGACTAAATGCATTTGATTTCATGTTTAAACCCAGATAATAACCATGTTTAGATACGCCAACATGCATAGGAAGACGAGAAGCAGTATGACAGCAGCTTACAGTGTGATAAAGCTTTGCAGATGGTGAAAACCTAAAATTAAATTTAGCCCAAGGAAATTTCTTTTCTATAAGGCTGTGGTGTTTCCTGCACTCCTTTTGATGCATTCCAGGGCATCAAAACATATTCAGATTAATCAAAAATGAGATGAAGGTCTATTTTAAAATATCCATGTGTTGCATGGTGACATCTCATTCCAACACAGTGTGAGTGTGTGTGTGTGTGTATGTAAGAGAGAGAGCCACCAGTAGCTGTTTCAAATCCAGTGCTGCTCTGTGCAGCACACAAATAGAGACCCTCTTCAGAACGACAATAGTTGAGAAAATTAAATGTTCACCAGCTGGCTGAGACAACAAAAAGGCGAACAAGCAGTGCTTCACAAGGTGCTGAATTCTCCCAGAGGTTTGCTGAAAGATAAGAACCTAAGACTCAGTTTGTCATAGGTGAGTAAGCCAGTACTTCTGTTGATAATCCTGTACTATCTCTCTGTGTTCTTTTGAAAAATATTTCTTTGACATCAAATCAATTAATAGGGAGCCAGGGAGGCCCTTCATAGATATTCTCAGCTGGAAATGCAAGAGAAGAACCTGCCAGCATTGTTAAAACCAGCCGTAATTTTCTCTCCACAATTGTTAAAAAAGTAAAACATAAAACTTCTGCGAAACAATATTTCCCCACTCAACAAAGTACGATTTAAATCATTTGTTTAAAAAATAAAAAAATCAATAGCCGAGGATAGACACGTCTAATTTTTTTTGAATGTTTTTTAAAAATAAAAGTATGTGGACTTAGCGATGAAGGCACTAAAACTATACACGGAATTCAAATTCATTTTTGTGCTCTGTTCAATTATTAAGCTAAAAGATTAAACCGAGATGATGAAATTCAGCCCAGACAGCAAACTCAAACATTAAATGTTTTTCTTCCACTTCTGATTAACAGAAGTAGTTCTGTTTGCTGAATGCAATTCTATACTTTATTGTGAATTAGAAGTTTGTATATTTCCTTACTAATTGATCAAATTGTTTTAAATTGAATGACTTGGATAAAACATCGAGCTTCTAACAACTAATTGCATAAGTTTTAATCCATATCTCCTGAGAGAAGTAACCAACACACCTTTTTCAGATCTGCCAATCTCAAAATCAAACCAATTTGTTAATATACAACATTAACTTTGTTGCACTTAGGTTCTTTTAAATCCTAATCAGGCTTATTGTGCTTTTTAACCCTGCCTCCCATTGATGACAAGTGGTGTTTTAACATCATGAGATTATTGCATCCCTGCTAAACACACAATATTTACTCGCTGTTAATTATTTGCTGGTAACTTTCCGGTTTGGACCTGTTGAGTGGATAAGTTCTGACATAAAAATGCTATCTTTGAAGTGCCCCCCGCTGCTTTGTGTTCATATGTGTGAGAGTGGCTGGTGTTCAAAGTGCCTGACAATCACACACAGCAACTGACTATGATGGGTCTGTGGGATCTTTCAAAAGCAGCTTAATGGCTAATCCTGTCTTCCAGCACACACACAAACACAGAGGGTCGTTTCAAATGGAAACATAGCCCACTTTATGGTAGAATGTCAGTACTATAATCTGATTGGTCTAGTTGATGGATAGGTGGTTTGGTTGACCTATCACAGTTAACTCAATTATTGCTCCCACATACTCACCTTTCGGTTGATCTGTCTGCCTTCTTCTTCCTCTCTGTCTCTTTTAGTCTGCCTCTATTCCTCGCACCTGATTCTCTCTCCCTCTTTCAGTCTCTCATCTTTTATCTCTCATTCCATCCCTGTCACTAACCAAATTAGTAGTGCCCCTTATGGATTTTTCCCTTTATGGGTCTGTATGAGTGGAATGAAAGGAGGAAGGGAAGTGTGTGTTTGTGTGTGGCAGGCTAAGCTGCTCCTACCAGATGTTTTTCTTTGTTTTATTCTTCTGAGCGCCACGCTGTCTGCCTGTCACCAGCAGATACAGGGACTGGGTGTGTGTGTCTCCGTGTGTGTTTAAGAAAGAGGGAATGTTACGGAGAGCCTTTGTGAGAGGGCTGGATGTGCGAGTGTGTGGATTTGAGAAATTAATTACCTCCACATCAGCACCATGTGTGGTGAAGGGTCATCAGAACAAATGATGGATGTTAAAAAAAATCAATTATGACAGATTTTGAAGCTGATATGAGAATATCACAAATAAAGATAAAGAAGCCCAGTGATTAAAGGAAAAACTTTCAATTGGCAGTGAGAATAAAATCATCAGTGCATGATTGTTTTCGATTTCTAAAAAGTGCAAAAGCATTGGGTAGACACCTATGTTTCTGTCCTTTAGTTACTGTTATTTATATTGTCCAAATTACTCAAATATCAGGAAATCTACCTAAATTCCAGAAATACAAAAATAAGGGCAGGAAACAGGAGCATTCTTTCAACATTAATTCGTTCACTTTTGGTGTGTTTTTATAATCTCATTTTGTAGTGAATTCAGGGCCACTTCTTGACTCAGACCTGGCACTGGTGTGATGGAGTCATTCTCCATGCTCCAACACATTTGTTTGTTTTCTCTGGAACTGCTTTAGATTCAGATCAGCCCTAACAACCAATCTCAGGGTAACTTGTGTAAACAAACGTCAAAGTTAACTTTACATCGAGGCTGCTGATTTATGTGTTGACATTGATTGGTGATGCGAGAGTAATTGTCATCATAATTAATTCAAAAACGAGGCAGATTTTATTTGTCCATTACTTAGAAGGAGTTTTTTTCCCACTTGGGAGAATAACCTCTCGTAATATGTACAGTAGATTAGTTTTCTCGTAGACGGATGGATGGATTTCTCTTACATCCATCCACCTGACACCATGGGACTGGAAATGAGTTGATAAGTCTAAGAAGTTACTTGTTGAAGTTGACTAACCTCGCCTGACATTCAGCATCTTTGTTTATGCTACATTTGGACACAACATACATTTAAAAAAAATTGCATATACATAAAGATATGGACTGACTAACTTAAACAGTGATAAATACACTGTCCTAGATGTTTAATGACT
Organism: Poeciliopsis turneri; assembly: GCA_922788865.1. Taxonomy (NCBI): domain Eukaryota; kingdom Metazoa; phylum Chordata; class Actinopteri; order Cyprinodontiformes; family Poeciliidae; genus Poeciliopsis; species Poeciliopsis turneri. The sequence goes on from CAKLNU010001112.1 coordinate 309,726, forward strand.
GGATGGAATGTGACAATTTTATTTATCTGCTCTAAAAATTTACTTTGTAAGATACACAAACTGACCCACAGAGTAACATTTTTTTTTTCTCCAATAAACAATAAGCTAAAATATTTGCTAATTGTGCATCTTTTATAAAGTAGAAGATAAATAAACATAGCATTCTTTGCTTGTTTCTCTTATTATTATACAAACGATCTTCAGCACAGTAGTACAGCTACTTACCAGAGGAACTTAGAAAAGTAGCCATGTTAAATTCTCATGAGCACCAATTATTACACATAATTTGTTTTCTCAGCCTGTGCACCTATAGATAATTCCTTAAGATAAAAGATTAATGTGTATTTTTAATTGGTGTTGCAGAGAATGAAACTTTAATAGTTAATCTTTTTTTTTCCCCCCACAAACGCTTCAAGAGTTGCATTCATTGGGAGAATGAAATGTTGTAAAAAATTGGAACAAAATCACCAGTATAAAAACATTCTTACATGTTTACTGTTCAATCATCCAGTTTTGAAAACAAAAAAACTTCCCACACAGCAGAAAGAAGCAATTAGCATTTTGGCTACTATTAATCTCATTTGATGCATTTTCTGGTGAAAAAAAATTATAATTTATTCGGTTTGTACTGCTGAAATTGCTTGTACACCCTACAGAAGCTGTATATTCATATAACTGTATTGATACAACACCTACATTTCAGCTGCTTTGATTTCTATTTCTGTTTTTGCCAACTTGGACAGCTTGAAAAGCTATTATTGCATATTCAGACACGTAGAGAGGCTGCGTCCCTTCAGGTTCAGGTCTGGCTGATTTTTCCCAGGAGAACAGGCTTACGCCTTGAGGGACCTGGCTGGCCCTCTGTTCCAAACCTCTGGCCCTGTGTGCATTTGTGTCCATGGGAAAAGAGTGGGATCGAGAGAGAGGGATCAGGGGCTGAGACGAATGAGTGGATTGACAGATGTAGCTAAATATGTTTTATTAACTGACATAGCTGAATATAGAACATTCATGTTTTGCACGTCTTGGTCGAGCTCAAAACTAGCAGCTATAAAAGAGATCTGACAGATAATTAGGTGGATGATGAATTGTTTACAACTTATCTAAAGTCCTATGATCCTGCCCTCAGAAAGCCATATCTGGACATTTCTCAGGACCTCAGGCAGGAGGTCGTCGCTGTGACAACAATCTCCGAGGAACGCTGTGGTAGAAACAGAGCTTCTGAATGTCTGCGCGTGTGTGAGTGTGTGTGTGTTCATTTGTGCATCAAACAGTGGCCATGAGGGACCGGAAGATGGCTGCTCTGATTAAACAATCAAAACGTTTTGATTGTGTACATGACCAAAAGTTACACAAATATATGCTAAAACAAAAAAACTAATGAAGCACACACACACACACACGCCCACATACACACATTGTAGACAAACAAGAGTCCTGATACACAACAAGTGAACATTTTGTGCAGGCTGTTAAACTCAGAGGCAGATAAAGGGGTCAGCACTGTTGGTTCTCCCAAGTTTTGAAAAATCTCTTGGAAGTAAAAAGATGTTATGACTTCAAACAATCATGCACATAACAGGACAGTTAGGGTACCTTATTCAGGGAACTTTTTCATTTTAAAAGTTATACTTTTAGCACACTTACTGTTCTCTCATGCTGTAATATACGTTTCCTGCAATGTTGCTGCTCTGATAAATGAGTGGACCTCGCCTTTTCTGTGTGTCCACAGGAGCGCGTGGAGTACCTGTTCCTTATCATTTTTACTGTGGAGGCGTTCCTCAAGGTAATAGCTTACGGCCTGCTCTTCCACCCCAACGCCTACCTGAGGAACGGCTGGAATCTGCTCGACTTCATCATTGTAGTAGTAGGGTAAGTGAAGACAAATGATGCAAGAAATTAAGGTTTAAAACGGGGATGGGCAACTCCAGGCCTCGAGGGCCAGTCTCCTGCAACTTCTAGATGTGTCTCTACTTCAACACACTTGAGTCAAATAATGAAATCATTAGCAGGACTCTGAAGAACTTGACTGCACTTAGGAAGTGATTCAGCGATATGATTCAGCTGTGTTGGACAAGGGGATGTCTAAGAGGTTCAGGACAGAGGTCCTCGAGGACCAGGATTGCCCACCACTGGTTTAAAATGTGTTAGGAATGTTCTAGGTTACCCTGACCTGCAAACGTCAGTATGAATCCAGCTGTTCTGTGAAGGCCTCAGTATCATAAATTATTTCTTTACGCACACAAGAAACAAAAACGTACAGAAAGTACAAAAATGGAAAGGGTATAACTACTTTTGCATCTCACAAAAAGTATTTCATACTACAATGCTAGAGATGGCTTTTTGTTTGGTAAAGCGAGTTTCGTTTAGTTCATTGCGAATGCAGATGAAAGCCCCAGTAAACTTGGGCCTGAAGAGTACTGGTGCAGCCTAAACTGATTAGCTCGTGAGATGCTGAGAGCAAATCCCTGCTCTGCTTTTGTCTTTTATCTGAAACTCAGCAACACAGCCTATCTGCTAAACCCTCTTCCTTTTTTTTCTTTTTTTTTTCTCTGTGTGTGTGTGTTTGTGTGTGACTTCACGCCAGCTGAGCCGTGTGTACAGCGTAGTCTCTGCATTACTGCCAGTGGACCTGACAGATACATTAAAGCCATAAAAATGGTCTAATTGAGCGTATGTGTGTGAACGTGTGTGTGCTTCCAAGAGGAAGAGAGAGAGAGCCGGTGAGGAAGCGGCCTGCGGCCTGAGGGGAGGCTTCACCAGCACAGATACAAACACTCTAAACCAGTCTTCTTCATTGCCAGTCAAGTGCTCACTCACATTAGACATCACTAACTAAACGCGTTTGGCTCTCGCTCATAAAAAACACACACATTCCAACAACATGGTACCATTGCCCCCGGCATAAACACAACCTTTCCCACTCTAGCAATCTACTCTCCTCGTCTGCCCCTCTCTGTTCTGTCTCCTTTTGCTATATTTAGGATTTTACTGTGATGCAGCATCTTTTTTGTTTGTTTGGCAGTCACATGTTAAGTGCTCCAGTAAATAGTGTTTTTCTTGCAACAGTGAAACATGGAGTTCAAAGGTTCACAATTTGTCTTATTCAGTGACACTTTAGGAGATATTTTTGCTGTTTTGGTTCATTTAAACCAGGGGTGCCCAAAGTCAGTCCTTGAGGGTCAGCGTCCTGCATGTTTGAGTTCTCTCCCTGGTGGCAGTAACAACCTTTCCAGCATGTCGCTGTTCTTCTTAGGCCTTCTAAGGAGCCATCATTGGATTCAGGTGCGTTAAACCAGAGAGAGAGCCAAAACATGCAGGATGCCGGCTCTTGAGGACCGACTTTAGGCACCCCGATTTAAAAACATGGCTTCCCCAGTGAAATAACATCTCACTGAAGTTATTTCAGCCAAATAACTTCAGTATTAAAAACACAGTTTTGTATCTATTTTGTTTAATGCAGGAAACCAAATTGTTTATCTAATTGAATCACTTTCATTTCCATAAATTTATTTAAAAAAACAAATTGATGAACATGTGAATTTTTTTATTATTGAATATTGAATTAATAATTCAATATTTAATGTGGAATCCCAATAATTTGTTGTTTTTTTTTTGTGCCAAATGTTCCTAGGATGTTCTAAAAGGAAAACAACTTCACCTGAAACGTTGTGAAGCAGAAACAGACACGCTTACAGTAGAAATATTCAGCTGTGACAGGACCGTCTCTCTTTATGTGCATGGCTGAGCGCTCATCTTCATGCATGCGAGTGTTAAACTGCAAGTGTGCGTGCGCGCGTGTGTGTATAGATGGGAAGTGACAAGAGTTCACTCCCTCTGGAATACTCACCATATGGGTGAAAGAGCTTGTACCTGGTGCTGAGCAGCCTCGGGACTCATGCGCCCGCATTCACACACACACTGTTGCTACAGGCCACACTGTTGCTGACACGTACCTAAAAGGCTATTAATGAAGGATCAGTGCGCGTGTGTGTAAATGAACAGGTAGTCCCCTGGCTTTTTCTTCAGGACATATTTTACTTCTCTCCTTTTTGATTTTTGAATAAACTTAATTTAAATAAGCTGAACTGTCATTCAAAAGCAACGACTATAACTCTACGTAAGCAGGTGCAAAGCTTTTTTTTTGGTGGGGAAAATCTGTATTAAATTTATTTAGTATTGAAACTTTATTGACGACAACACCTCACAAGCTGCCGTTTCTCTTCAAATGGAAACAGCTGATCGAGTGTTTGGCTGTGGATGTGTACAGACCCTTACAACGCAAACATTCTAATTAATAAGAAATGAAACGCTGGTGTTGCTAACTCGTTAATCCTCGACGTGCTCGTCAGACTGAATGAAAAAGGCACGCTTCCCACCTAGACACAGAGTTAATCAAATGGAGAGGCTGAGAGAGAGAGAAAAAGAGAGAGGCAGAGAGGGCGGCATGTTTTGAGAGGCCCTTTCAAGTGGCCATTTCATCTCTGCTAATTGATAATTCTCCCTGACTAACACACCACTGACTGGCCTTTGAGCTTAGCTAGCTAGTATTTTCTAGAGAGTCTCAGCAGCACAATCATGGAGAAAAAAAAAGGGAAAGGGATGAGGGGGGAAGGATGTTGCACTCAGCTGGATGTACATTAATTCAAGCATGTCAGCCACTTGGCCCAAAGAGACATCGCTAAACAACAACAACAACAGGGATAATGCCTAACTGAAGGCAACGGCACATGAAGGGCAACAGCTTTCATTTAAAAATGCCGTTTTTTTTGTTTGTTTTTTTGCTTTGTTTTGTCAAAGTTGCAATTTATATTTATTTATATGTGAAGACCTAAAGAGAAATAACTGCTGCTCCTGTTTCATTTGTAGACATGAGTATTAATTTTTAAAGCTTCACTTTGCTCTTGTTAAAATGAGGTTTGTCAAAAGTGCAGCAGTTATGTCACCATCGTCTTCTGATGTCTTGTAGTTGTACTTAACTTATTTACTGAAGTTCCTGCTCTGTCCCACAGGTTATTCAGTGCGATTTTGGAGCAGGCCACAAAGGGAGATGGGGCCACTCCGATCGGAGGGAAGGCGGCAGGTTTCGATGTCAAGGCTCTGCGGGCATTCAGAGTACTAAGACCGCTCAGACTGGTCTCTGGAGTACCCAGTAAGTACTAAACGTTGTGGTATGAAGGGTTATTGGGTGAGTTGGTGGGGGAAATGAACCTCATATTGAGAGCTGATACTGTGAGTTTGTCCCATCTGAAAAATATAGACATTCTGGGCAACAGATGACTTTTCTATCAGTCTATCTATTGAAGTAGAGAAATTGATGATTTAGAAGGTTATGTGACACAAAAGGAACTGTGACCAAAAAGGATGCAACGGTACACTTTTCTGTGTTTGTGAGCAACTAGACCCTTTGTTATCTGATGTAAAGTGTTTGCACTGTTCAACAGATTTAGATAAAATCCTTTCTACCCATTCAGTGTCATTGCAACTCAATAATTCATGTCGGTGATAAGCACACTGTTCTCGACTGTATTTTTTATAAAATAATTAATGTCTACAAAAACTCAAGAGTTAAAGACCTAAGAGCTTGTTCAGAGAACTTAGGAATAAAGTGGATAATTTTAATAAAAGTTTTATATCTTTGGTAAACTGTATTGTGTTCTGCGAATAAAGCAACAAGTTCCAGAACCTATTAAAATGTTCTGAATCATTGATGGCATTTTTGCAGTTCAGCAAAATTGTAGGCGTCAGCATGATAATATTCACTGCAACACAAATAAACTGCTAGACTTGAATGAGACAATATAAGCAGCTTGTTTCAATGGATACACAGAACTTGTATATTAAGATTAGTTTCACATTCTCTAGATTGTAATTGTATTTTGCCAACCGTAAATTGCTTATTATAGAGGTAGAGGGGATGAAAAAGCAGTAAGCATATGGCGAATTCATAACAAGAACGAATGAAGGAGACTGTATACTTGCTCCACTGACCCTCGTTAATCAACAAAATTACACATTCACTCATCATAGACTTCAGTTTCATATAATTCTGGTTTTGTAATCAAGCAAGGAATTTTTTTTAATGAACAAAAGTTATTTTTAAAAACTGGACCTAAGCTTCTATCATCAATTTGATTCAGAATTATACAGAAATGCTCAAATTTATACACACATTGTTACTAATATTTGATTAAATATTTCTTAGCAAATTTAAGAGAGAAATCACGCTTTGAATAGATGTCAAAAAGTTCCTGGCATAATTGTGGCTGGATGTTGGATCAGAACAAGCAGAGAGCTGAATTAAACTGATTGATTTTCCAGCACCAACTCAGATTTAACAGTCTACAATTTTTAAAAGACTTCACTGGAGCCCCGCTCTATGCCTACTTTATGTATTACACCAGTCATTGAGACTTACATTAGAGTTGTAAGTCGCTATGATTAGAGATTATCATCTAATCTCACTCAGAAGCGGAGACATATTCAAACGTTGGTAGGTACCTTCAGGTTAAGGGTCTTGCCCAGGGCCACACATGGCAGGAGGAAGCTGGAATCAAACCCTAACCAGCCTACCTGGTTGATCCATTTATGTTACAGTGGCAGGATAGTCACATAAAGCTTCGAAACTCTGCTGCTAGCATTATGTTTGTGCTGCAGGTTTACAAGTCGTGTTGAACTCCATAATCAAAGCCATGGTTCCTCTGCTCCACATCGCCCTCCTGGTCCTCTTCGTCATCATCATCTATGCCATCATCGGCCTGGAGCTCTTCATGGGCAAGATGCACAAGACCTGCATTTACAGCCATTCAGGTAGGCGCAAGCACAAATGAAGAGCCCAAGCAGTGAGAACAACATTTCATAAACATGGAAAATAAACACAGGGGATGAATAACACACAGCCCTGCTCATTAAAAGGCTGACTGTGCATCAGCTCCATTCTGTAGTAAAAAGTTATCCATCAGAAATATGTGGCAGAGAGTAAAAGAGTGCATACCTTAAACAGTTCAATTAATAATTCACAACATCATTTATTTTATGAATGATTTGAACAATTATCGAAACAAGAGCCGTCATAAATGATTGACTTTTAGCACAGGTTGTTGGATGGAAATGGACTCGAGTGTTATGGGCCCCTGGAGAGGCATTAGCTTTGCATGGGTTAAGTGGTGATACACTATTCTCCTATACGTCACCCTGGAGGGTTTATTTTCCATAATTAGTTTAACACTACTTTTCACATAGCCTGGGTTCATTTTATAGCTGTTCAACTGAGACCAAGATACATATTTTGTTATGTTTGTAAAATACAAAGTTACCTCCTTACAGATTTCTTCTGCTTTTGCTTTTTGGTCGTATTTACATGTTTTTCACTTCAACACACAACATATCTTTTTATTCTAGAGAGCTTTAGTAAATATAAAATATAGATTGCAAATGATTATTTCAGTTATTAAGGGTAAGTTGTCCAAACTAACCTGGACCTGTATGAAAATCAAAATGTTCCCGTCGTTAAATCATAAGATAACTAATTACACGCTTCATTCTGGTTCAGTTTCACTAGTCACTCCAAGGTCTATTTCTAGAAGTGCAAAAGATTACTTAAGCATTACCACTCTGTTGACTTGAAGTAGGTGGCGCATTCTCAAAAAGTAACATGATGACCTAATATACATAAATTGAGCCATTTTTATGACTTTGGAAATCCAGTGAACTCCAGGGAGGGTCATTATCCACAAATGGGACAAATTTGGAACTGTGTGCCAAATCAATTACTGGAGACTTTTTCAAAAGGACAAAAAAAACAAAACAAACAAGAACATCTAAAGCACTAGGACTCCAGCTGCACCAGTTAAGGCCGTTGTTTATTCATTTATAACAAGAACGGAAATGGACAAACAAAAATCATTGCAGACTTCCAAGACAAAACCCATCGCTGACCCATAAGAACACAGACGTCCAACTAAGATAAAAAAAACAAAACATGTTAATCCTGTGTGGACTGATGAGACAGAAGTGGAACTTTTTGAAATATTTGCCTCCTGTTACATCTGGAATACAACTAACAGAATTTCAGCATTTAATTCCTATATGGCTATGTAAGAAAGATTAATTGTCAGGTATCCCAAATACCTGATGGTAGTAGTTCCAGAAAAGACAGCACTTCAGAGGTTTAAGTGATCATTACACAAATGGGACTTTTGATAGCTTTTTTGGTTTTCTGAAAACATTATATTGATGTAATTAAATGTCAAGTCGTTATTCACAGGTATACAGAGACTGACTGATTTAGATAAGTAGTAATGCTGAGTACAAATCCCCTCAATTATGCTAACAATAATGATGTTATGATTTTGGTTCATGCTTTTATCAAAAGACAAAAAACATTTTAGAGGGTATATTATCAAACATTTTGATAACTGTCAAAATATCCTATCAGATTTAACTTAGAAAAATATAAACTTTTTTGCTTTCCGGAGGAAAGTTATTTATGCAATTTTATGTTGATCAAAATGTGACTTTTTGTCGCAGGTACAAATTCAGAGGAAAAACCAGCACCATGTGCACCAGACGGCGCTTACGGTCGGCACTGCACGCAGAACGGAACGAAGTGCCAAGTGGGCTGGGAAGGCCCAAATGATGGAATCACCAACTTTGACAACTTTGCCTTTGCCATGCTGACAGTGTTCCAGTGTATAACCATGGAAGGCTGGACGGACGTGTTATACTGGGTGAGCCGTTTACCACAACTGTGATTTATGTTGGTGCCTTTATGTAGAAGAACTAGACCGAAACTGACCAACCAAGAGCCTTTTTGAACAGATACTCATGCAACATAATGCATATCTGTAGCAGAAAGGCAGAGACTTATTCAAAGATTTACTACAGAATAAGGTATAACACACAAACACACACACCAAGCTAAATTATGTCTCAGTCGTGCAGACAAATCAGTGTGAAGGAGGCTGCCTTGTCCTCATTAACTCTGCAACAAACTACTAAATCAAGTATTTTTAAGGGTGATGCTTGGCTTTATACATCGCAATTGATCATTTGGCAGGAGATGACAGCAGAGGAGGACAACGTTGAATTTGTGCAAAAGTGCCCGGTATCAGTCCGGTCGATATGACAGTGTAAGCCTATGGCAGCTGGTTTGAGTAAATGTAGCACTAACCTAAAGATAAATGTCTAAATAATTTGTGTCCAGGATGTGTGTGGTCTGCAGAGGACTGTCTCTGGGTAGAGACTTATAAAGATCTCTACCCAGACCTTTCCAAGTCCTGGGTAGACGGAAGATCTGATGATCCTCTCTGAAGAATTTATCATTTGTTGCAGTTCAGGCCTGTCCTGCGCTGAAACATCAGCACGCCAATCTTCATTTATATAAAAGCAGAAGAGGAACAGAGTCCTGCCAAAGTTTTAAGAGTGAATCTGCTTGTTTGCTTCTTCTGAGTCTCCAGTAAAAACCCATAGAGACTGGCTGCGCCGCCAACAAAGATATTAGTGACGTTTGGGTCGATGAAAAATGGACCAAAGTGTTTTGATGGCACTGTCTGTTGTTTAGAAGTGACCACAGAATGGTGGCAGAGAATAACCACAAAACTAATATGCAAAGTACAAGAAAGGCTGCCATCCATGTTATATATATAAGAAAAAGCTTGATTTTTGAAAGTTATTTTTTCAAAATGTATTTTCTGAAAACTTAAACATCGTTTTTAATGTTAGTACCACACAAAATGTGTGTATGTATTGTGTGTGAGAGTTGTATTGGTGTGAGCACATGTATGCACATGGAGCAGATAGCCTCCAAGCTCTACACCCCTTCTGTTGCTTTTCTGACAGCTGCAGCTTGCAAGTACATTAAGACACCAGGCGTTTGAGAATAAACAAGGCCAACTGCACCTTTGACATACATTTATAGTGTATTTACATTGTCATGCTCTATCGAGATGAATAAGAATAAGAAAGAAGATGCAGCAGCTATTGCAGTCAAAGCAAATGACAGAAACTTATTGTTTCTTCATCCACCTATCTTAAATAAAAGATAGGTGGATATAGAACTTGAAATTCTATATAAAAGTTGCTTTTTTATCAGTTAAAAGAGATGCATATTTTGACAATTTTTGTTTTTTGTGAATATGTTTACATCCAAAGCCCTTCAGCAGTTAGATGGCGCCCATATTCCTCTGACAGCAGCTCCATCTCAGATCGGTCCCAAATTATATATCGCAGTGCATTTCCCCAAAATTCATGTACTGAAACAAATCATCTGCCGCAGATGGGTTTGCCTTTCAAGGTCCAGTTGGCTCAAAGTAACGAAGCAGCTGTTTAAACACATACCTTTAAAAAGAAGTGTTAAATGTTAAGCAGCTGCAGCAGATGTTTTCAAGCGGTTGTTTAGTCACATATATGATTAGCTATGCCTTCAAACACAAGTTCATTTCTAGCTTTTTTTTTTTAACATGCATGTTTTTTTTTTCCTGTTTCAATGCTTCATCTTTTTTTTGTTGTCGTTTTTACTTTAACACACATTCTTTGCTGGACTTCTGCTGCCTCAACCATTTTCTTTTAGATCCGTCCCAAAACACCATCATATACATTTCCTTCTTATTCTAATCCATCACTTTCTTTCTGGCCTTTTTAATCTTGACCCCCTTGTTCTCTCTGATAATCCTCTCTGTTTTTCCTCGTTCCCCCTTCCCCTCTGCCTCTCTCCTCCTTCAGATGCAGGATGCTATGGGCTATGAGCTGCCATGGGTCTATTTTGTCTCTCTTGTCATCTTTGGCTCATTTTTCGTTCTCAACCTCGTTCTGGGTGTGTTGAGCGGGTAAGAGCTTATACTGTTGTCATGTGTATACATATGTGTACTGTGTGAGCTGAGCCTTTGTGTATTGCTTCAAATGTGGAAACCGACTATGCATCAAGACTCTTAAATATCTGAATGGTATATAAATTGTACTTATCTCAATTCTTAACCATAAAAAAAATTTAAAACTTACTTTCTGTTCTCTAACAAGTGAAAACAGGACAAAATCCATTTAAACTAAACGAGACGAAGCCATCTTTGACTTTCGGTCAAAGCTCACTCGCATTTTTGCATGATTCAGCCGACAGACCTTTTGGAAAAGTTTTTCTGCTTAGATTATAATTTTTGTCTGAATCACAACTAAATCTAGACGCAGCGTTGACTCATGTCTGAATGAGGTCGACATTTAGCCTCAACTTCGCTCAGTGGGTGATACACAGGGTAGAGTCTGTAGACTGTTACAACTCTGTCAACATTTTAAAAAGTCAAAATTATACGAGTGATATCTTTTCTAAAATGTTCAGCTTTCCCGCCATCTGCTGAGGTTTGTTCTGGATCAATTTGCCCACCAGCAAATTGGAAGAGATGTTTTGAATATGTGGGAGAGAGACCTTTTTTCAGCCCCCAATAACTCTGCTAAAGTAGTTTGAGGTGAAGTAAAGTCAGAGTCGAGTTCTCCTCAGTGGCAGCTTTGATAAAAAGCTGATCTGCCTCCATGGAAAACTATTGTCCTGCAAAGTCATAACTTTTTCTTTTTTGTTTCTCCAAGCTTCATTTTAACATAGATTTTTATTCTTCCTCTTTTATCCAAAACAAAATCCAAACTAAATAGTTTTGTTTCTATAGCTTTGGTAGAATAAACCCAGAATCTTTTTTTTTTTTTTTTTTTTTTTTAAATAAATCACAATTTGAGCTTTCAACAATAATCTCTTTGTACTAGTCTAACATAAATGAAGATGATCAGTCCAATAAATAATTGCTTAGCCCTTAGCCACAAGCGTGGCAGAATAAAACATGTGCAATGCAGAAATAGAAAAAATGGGTCCCAATCTACCATGTTCATGTCAGATGGTTGCACTGGGGCCAGTTCCTGTCACAACCTGTATGTGGCATACACATGGACACACAAACGCCCCCAAGGCTCGATTTGCTCTTTCAGTTTGACTACACACCAGCTTTGTTGTTCATTGATAAGTGACCTTCATTGTTTTGCTTTCTTAACCCCCCCAAAAAGTGAAATCAGTCTCACCGTGTTGTGCACATGAGGTGCATCTGATAGTATGAAGGGTTACAAAGTTTCTGCATGTTTGCATTTTTCTTCTCTAAGTACAGCTCCACCTTGGTGTTTTTTTACTCTTCTTTGCCAAGTCGCACCGTTTCAGTGCGAGTAGAGCACCTCCTGGTCTGGGAGGACACAAAGGAGTATAAATAATTCATCCCTCAGGTCGCTCATTGAGGTGGAACGCTAAAAAGTCTTGCACCGCAGGGAAAACACAGCAGGGGGTTGGGGGGATTCTTCTGGGGCCAGAGTGGAGTATGGAGGAAATGTGACATTAGAGATAGAAATCATGGGAATTAATTATGAAACACTAAACGGGAACAGAATTTAGTCATTTATTTTAAGATTTTCCAAATCTCCCACAAGTAATAATCCTAACAGTTCTAATAAAATTACAACAGCGGGTTACGTAAAGATTTCATTTAAATCTGAAACTTTTAATCTAATCAACTATGCAACTGAAACTAATTTGATTAAAAATATTCTTTGTTTTTTATTCCTGAATTGAATTATTTTGCAATCTTGGAATCTTGGAGAATTAACATTTTTGTCATGCAGGCTAAATATATCCGATCCTTGGGAGTCTTGCTGCACAGTCTGTTCATGTGTCTAACTAAATAAAGCTGTTTTTCCTCAACAGGGAATAAACCTGAGAAAAATAGTGTTTATACAACGCTTTTAGACAGATAGTAATCTTATATATTGCAAACTCAAACAAAGGTTGCTTTTCATGCAAGTTTTTAACTAAGAAAACAGAAACACTTATTTTTAACATCCATGTCGGTTATTTTGTTCTTACTCTGAATCCCGCAAAGTCGAAACCACTCCATCTGTTTTAATTTTTATTTTTTAACTCCTTCCCTTGCTCCCTTCTTCTTCCCTTTTTTTCCCCATGAATGTCTGTCCTTCTTATCCTGTCATCCTTCTTTTTTTGTCTTTCTTATCCCTGGACCATTTCCTCTTCCATGCTCCATCTCCTAGGTGAATGACGCAGTAGATTACAGGTGGCCCTGGGTCTATTTTGTGACCTTAATCATCATCGGCTCCTTCTTTGTGCTAAACTTGGTTTTGGGGGTGTTGAGCGGGTAAGGGCGGAAAAGAGATGATTTAAAACCAACTTCTCCCTCCCTTGCTGCTGTGTTTCTGGGGAAGACGGAGAGTTTAGTTTCTGGACTAGAGGCTCACTTATTACTTATGCTGACATTTGCAATAAACACAACATGAATATGAGGGAATGAATGTGAGCCTTATAAAAGTAAGTCTTTTGTTGTCCCATTATATGCACAAACCGCTTCATATTTTGTTCACATTTTATGTAATGGGCTAAAATAAAAAAATCCCATTTTCACCCCATTTACTCTGTCAAACACATAAAACCAAGTGCAACTACTTGTTTTAAAAGTTATTTATTTAGTAAGTCAATATAGTAAGAAAACACACTACCTTGTGTTATGGATCTCATCAGATCTCCATAAAATACATAGAAGTTTGTGCTTGTAAAAGTGAAAACTCTGAAAGGACACAAGCGGTATGAATAATTTTACAAGCCAGTGTAGATTTGTCATCACAGCTCTTTACAGCTGAGGCTCAGGACCTTTCCCAAGAGAACAACGTAAACTGCTGATGGACTTTAGCTGACTGTAGTAGAATCACTTGTGATTCTGCCTCAAGACCACAGAGACCTTTTGGGTATTGTCTCTCTGTTACGACAGCGCTGCTGTTTTTGGGAAATATAACTACTATCATGAAAAGGTCTGTACTCAGCACTGCTGCTCCTGGCACAGAAAAGAGTCATATAAAATAAAGAAAGCAACCCAATGGTAAAAAAAAAAATAAAAAATCGACATCTTTGTAGATTGCTGGTAGGACTTTGTTAAACATGTAATTACGTGAGCCGCTCAACCCAACTTTGGCACGACTAGAGTAAGCGCTTCTATAAATTTATTCTTTTTGAGTGTATAAAATCCTGTAAGTTTGTGCTTTATTACTTTCAGAACCATTTATCTTTTGTTTATTATGACATCTGACTTGAAGCTCCTAGTTACGTGCAGGAGAAAGTAGTAGACGTCTGTCTGGTCCAAACAGCTTGTGGTTGGTTTGGCGTCCTGAGTTTGTCTAAACCTCTGAGTAATGATGCTGTCAGCACACTACACAGCCTGACCTTTTACCAACTGGTTTCTCATTGGCATCTCAGGTTGGCATTATAACTAATTGCTAAGCAGGAACAATAACGGCTACAGTGCAATTTGGAGACAGGAACATTGAGTGGAACTCGGCGTATAATGCGACATGAAACAGCAGAACAAAGTGATGTGAATTCACAAAAGAGGACAAGAGACAGAAAAAGGATGCAGAGAGCCGATGCAGAGAGAACAGAAAATAAGCATGAAGCCTTAAGTTTTAATACTCCCAAATGCACATATACACATATTTACATTCACTTAAAAAATAGATAGAGGATGATCTCATGGCTTTTGAAAGGTAGTTCAGAGTCCCTAACATTTGATTTCGATGGAGACACATATGTAGAGGAATTTTAATACCAATCCACAAATGCACAACTTGTATTAAGTGATTGGATTTGCAAATCGACTCAGACGCAAAGACCTTACATTTTGTAGACATAGCTGTGATAAAACTGCAAAGTTATGTTCACATAACTTTGCATCATGGGGAAAAACACTATGTGGAAATGTGGAAGCAGGATGAGCCCGGAAGATCAAGTTTGGTCACTAACCTTAAGCATACCACAAAACAGATTATAACTGCCGCAAATTTTTTCCTAGTAGTTGGCAAACCAACCAGTAATAAAAAATGTCTAATTCTATTTTTAATTACCGCTATGACTGAGTAATTTGGCTGATGGGGAGATTTAGAGGTGGAGATCTGGAGGCTTCAAGTTTTTCCACATCCTGTGTTGCAAAATAAACAAATCAATGAAAAACATGTTTAAACTATTAGCTTAATTTTAAGAAGATATTTGAAATGCGTTTAGTTTTTAGGTGTTTTTTTTTTTTAAATATAAAATACTGGTTGTTTGTGTTTGACAGTGGTTTACTGTTGATTAGTAATTAGCTGGTGTCACGGTTTACATCTAATGTGCTTGGCGTATTGATCTGGCTCCTGCTAAGTGCATCAATCAAAATTGTTTGTACTGGACAGAAAATAAACACAAGTCATTGACTGACTTGCTGTTACATTGGATTTTCTTTACATGATTAAACCCAGCCAAAACGATATGTGCAGTTGCAATTTCAGAGAACAGTAAAAAAAAAAAAGACATATATATTGTTTTTTGGAGTTTTTTTGGCAAAGGATTTCATAATTAGCATTTTTTTTTTTATTTAAAAAAGGACAATTGGCCCAATCCTGGAACACTTAAATCATTCTCTGTTTACTTGAAGAAGACTGGTGATCTTAATATACCTCAAGTATATTTTCTGGTTAGAAAGAATTGTAAGATAAACTTCTGATAAGCTTTCAAAAGTCAAGACCAAAATTGTCTATAAAGATGATGTGCATTATACCTGATTGAAAGGTGCTCTATAAATTAACTTTGATATTTTTTAAAGTAGCAAAACCTCACTGTCTATCATTTTCTAACATGACTATGTTATAATAATCCTAAAAACATGCAAGAGAGATTAGACCTCAACAACTTGCTTTTAGCCTACTTTATATCATCAGTTTTGTTTAAGTGCCAGGAAAACTGAGCTTTCTGTTCCAAAAAGTGATGATTTTCAGTTAGCTACTTATTTGAAAAATAGATTTTACATAAAAGCAAGCTATCTTTTTCTAATATAAAAATTGGATGTGACATGAAAGCAAAAAAAAACATAAGAAATCTGTAAGCACTGTATCATGGAAAGCAAACCGCCTTGAACTGTTTGGACTTGAACTAAATTCTTTGATTTGATGGAAACCTAATCATGATCAAAGAAACAATTCAAAGCAAAGCTTGTAAAAGTAGATCTAAAGGCTAAGGAGGTACAGATGAATCACAGCAGAGGTGGAAGACCGAAGTTGTTTTTTTTTTTTCTTAAATATCCAAAGCCAAGTTCCTCTTCGCTTTAAGGTTTCGCTTCAAAGCTGACTCTATTGGGAGCCTAAAAGCTCAGGTTTTCCATTTTCATTTGCACACTAACCTCTTTATTCCTTCACTCATTGCCTTTTCCTCAGCAGGTTGTCCCACCCCTCCCCTATGCTGCAAGCTGCATCATACTAGTTAACACAGTAATCTCACGTTTGCCAAAAACTTTCATTCTGGATTATCAGATTCTTCTTCTTGTCTTTCGTTTCTTTGTTCTTCTCTCTTCCCCCTGAACCTATAACCCCATCCCGTTACCCTGCCTCCCCCCTCCCAGAGAGTTTTCCAAGGAAAGAGAGAAGGCCAAGGCACGTGGTGACTTCCAGAAACTACGAGAAAAACAGCAACTGGAGGAGGACCTTAAGGTGGGCTGCTGCGTTTGAGTACTAAGTGTTTCTCTAAGTCACTTATTAGCTAAAGTGCGGAAATGTGTTGTTTTTATTGATTTACACACTCCAGTGTCCTTTCCTTCTTTCGAAAAAAAAAATCATAAAATAAAAACATTATTTAGCTTCACAGTATAAGAATTAATTCTTGCAAGGTCACTTCTATTGAATAGATTGCCAAATTCAAAGGAAGAGAAATTCAAACTGTTCTTAAATCTTGTGAAAGTATCTGTAGCCCATGAACTTCTTCAGTGTATTTCATGATCAACATAAAGCAGAATGCTGCTGAGTAGGAAAGAAAATTAAAAATGAAAAGAAAAAAAAAAACCTGAAAATTCTGCATGCAAATGCACATCCAGCCAACCCCTCCATGCCACAAGCAAAAATAAAAAACAATATTTATTTGTACTTTATCATAAATTGCATTGCAAAAAGGGAATGAGTTCAAAGAGACTAAATACTTCTGCAAAGCCCTATCTAACAAGTCAATGCTTTCTTTTTATGCATATTGCCCGATCCACTGTCACACCTACTGACTTCTTCTCCGCGTCTTTGCATTTATTGTCCAATCGCAGGGCTATTTAGACTGGATCACTCAGGCTGAAGACATCGACCCAGAGAATGAAGAGGAGGGCTTGGACGATGACAAACCCAGAAACCGTGAGTACTGCAGTACAATAATTCATTTCAACCAACGAACGGGCCAACATTTCACCTTGGTCTGGTTGCTTGGTGTAATTTTGTGCAGATGCGTTTTTAAGCGCAATAAAAAGTTGGGAGAAACGTTGTGTGCAAGTATGGATTTGTAAAGGTTTTTGCCAGTTCTCGTTCCATCGGAGGGGTATTTCTGGCAAAGTTCAGAAAAATCAACTGACTTCCTGAATGTTGAGTGTGTGACAAATACAAATACTGTTTGCTTGAAAGTCCTCCTGTGGTTTTAGAATGTGTCATGCTGCAGCTTATAGCCCGTGGTTGCATGCTTTCTCTCTTTTTCCCTCAAACACAATCCTGCATCTACTCATTCATATGTACGTTCTGACAGTATACGCCTCGAAAATATGAGCATTTGTGTTTTGATAGAAATGCCCTCCACAAATTAGCACCCAGTTTCAATCTGCCACCCGATTGGAGAGAGAGGCAGCCACACACGTTTCTCTAGGACTAATCCCTGCTTCAAGAGGCAGAGAAATAGAGCCTCCTAACCTGCAAGACTGACATCAAAAGCTTAAATTCAGCTTGTGAGAGTGACGGCGAGAAAAGGAGAAAAGGTCTTTTTTCTTTTTGGAGGCTTGAATCACAGCTTGCATGCACTTGAAATGAATGAAAACTAATTACACAGAGACAGCATGGATTGTCTGCACACACCTTCCTTGCCGAGCTGGTGATTCAGTCTTCAAAAGAAAGAAGAAAAAAAACAAAAACAAAAAACACTGATGACATTATGGGTGGAAAAGAGAATTGATTAATCTAATGATGATATTTGCTTTCTGAGGATTCCAGTGAATTAACATGGGCTGAGACGGAGTGACCCAGTTTGCAAGGAAATAAAGCTTCATGTGTTACCATTTTATCGGTCCGTGCCCATCAGCCAGGCAAAACCAAATCAGCTCAGGTTGAGCTGTTTGTCACAAATAAACAGCACAGGTTGCATTAAAATCACCCACAAATTTCTAATGTTGTTGATGTCAATATTGATGCAGTGTAACACTGTGAAGTATTAATTTCATTGGCCAAACCATCAAGTTTGGCCAATGAAAGATGATGAAATGCTAGGTATTTATGGTCTAAACTTGTACTTCAAAAGGATTACTCATATTTCTGTTTGTGAAGGAGAAAAATCAAGTCACTTAATATTTCAATTGCTTTGCCTCCATCACTAAGATGGATGGATGCTCCTCCTGTTTGATGAATTAGACTGTTTCTGCTGCCCTGGAACAGTTTATCACAAGAACTCTTTTTCAAAAGATGATAGGAGACTTAATGATAAAAATTGACAGACAAAACCGCAAGAAAAAAAAAAAAAAAAAAAAAAAAAAACAGTATATCTGCACGTCTATAAGACATATCATGCTGTTGACCATTTATCAATAATGCATTGTAAAAAAATTTTTCCATGAAGGCTTTGATGTTGAGTATGACATATATAAGGTGGTGCGGCGGTTATGATTTTTAAGCCAACAGAGTGTTTTGCATATAGGCAAAGCACTATACAGAATACACACAAATGACAAAAATATTCTGTTCCATTGATGTTGATGTGGTTGTAACATTGAAAAGGTCTTAATGCAAAGCACAGTACCATCCTTGCATAAAGATCAAAACAATGTGTAGCTTGTGCACATTGCAGTGGGCTTTTGTAGCATGAATGCGTGTTTGTTTATTACGGATACACTTGCACGAGTCAGTTGCCATTATCAACATGTTTATTATAGTGTTAGTGAGAAAGTGTTCGAAAGGTTTCAGGTGTGATCAGAAGTGCAGTGTGTGGATGAATGTAGTTTAAAAATCATTCAAAATGTCCTCACCTGATGGTAATTGTGTTGGTCTAAGATGAACAGCAGATTGTTCTCAAGTAGAACTGCAAACAGTTCAATTCTCAAAAACCATATCCTGATGAGTGTATTTGTCAGAAACAGAAATTCCTCTCTTGTTCTCTTTGCTTAAGGCTTTGTGTTGATCCACCATTTTCTCTAAAACATCCCAGGGGCTTATAATTGGATTCAGCTAATTGGAAATAACCAGGGTTTTGTGCTAATGATCTCCAGTTTTTTTTCTTTTTTGTAATCACTGCAGTACTGATTATCACAGGTCTTATCATTTTTCTGTCTTCAAGCTTCGGCTCACTTCTGCAGCAGTCTTTTGAAGATACTTAGCGATTCCAAAAGGGGGAAATGCAGAACTAATTAGAGCTAATGCAATTACTGTATCTTATTGTGTCATCACAGCAGTTTAGCATGTGTCCTAAGCAGTGACATGTGGTCAGGGGAGTTAAGTGAGGCAGAGCCTCATCTGTCATAATGGAAAAATAAAAACTTTGCAGTACAAACCAAAGGACGAAAATAGCAATCTAAATTATTTTATTTAGCTTAACCAAGTTTGATTATTTTTTCTTAAAAATTGCTGAATTTTTGCATTTTCCCATTTAAATGCTTGGAAATGAAGCTGGTGAAGCAGCAGAAAGCTGAGCCTCGCCTGGGATTGACCAACCTCTCGCTAACTGCACTGACTGCCATTCAGTTCATGTTTAATATATGAACTGATTTTCCATAATTTAGCTTATGTATATAATGAACAGTGTTTTTTGTCACTGTGTGTGTAACGTGTTTCCTGTGCTGAGGAGCGATCAGAAACGGCAGTGAACAGATTCGAGGTGAGGCAGGCAGTTCTCTTGCCTCACGGCAGGGGGCGCTCAAGATCCCAGACATTGTGACTTCAACGGTTTTTCCTTTTGGTGTGGAGCATAGCACAAAATTAATAATAACTACATATCCGAGTTTCATTGAATTATTCTACGGTGGCAGCGCGGCTTTGGATGGCATGTTAAAGGATCATCTTGTCACACTCAAGCGTTGTCCGGATGGGCGAAATTTCCTTATTTAAACAATAACATAAGGATCGCATGTTATCATTTGTAGGTGGTCTACATTTGTATATCCGATTATGATTAAGTCGGTGCCTCACCAGCTTTGCACGTCACTGGTCCTATGTCATCTCAGAAGCACATTGCGTATGCTGGGCCTTTCTATGCAACCTGCATGCTCTCCGCCTTTGCAGCCTTGTTGCATGCTTTTTATCCACAGACATTGCCAGTCTGGTCTGAATGTTCCCAGTCCACCTCTGTATGAAGACCAGAAAGCTTGTTTGTTTCACTCACTGCTGATTCCCAGGATGGTATGTGTGGTTGTGACATGTTTCCATGAATTCTTCAAGCTAACATGACCTGTTTAATACCTTTTCTGTTTACGCCATGTGTCTTTGATGAAAGTTTGTTTAAATTATGCGAGTGTTTACAACATGTACATATTCGGTGTCACAGAGATTAGCAGGTTTTGGAATGAAATGTGTGACTAAACACCAGAATGAAAGTTAAAGAACTTGTGAACATGCTGTCTGAAGCTGGTAAGATTGTTACCAAGAGAATTTTATTATTTTAATTTGAAATATGTTGTTAATCCTAACCTAAGCAGAAATTGATGAGTATGGTTTCATATCAAACAGTAAGAAAATAGGGTCATGTTTCATTTTAGAGTGTATGTAAATATTTGGCATCATCTGTATAACAGATTCCTCCACAGTCTTCACACCAAGATGTTTAAATTTGGCTTGTTTGCAATTTTTCTTGCTTCTTAATGCTTTGGTTTGAACATTATAAAATTGAAGTTGAGTCTTTCAGCTGCTTTTTCTAGATGAGTTAAGTAATTTATCATGACACTAATCACTAAGACATACCTTCATTCTCACTTCAATCACAAGTACCAGTTAAATTTATCAACCAGCTACTGCTTTGTATTGGTAACGGATTGTTACTGTCCATTTTGAAGTTAATTTATTATTCATTGGATACATTTGGATTCTACTCCTAAAACTTGTTGGATACATTTTTTATTGAAGCTGGTGTCATGTTAAATGTAACACCAGCTCTACTTTCAGGAAATATCTGCAATAAATAATTATTTTGCAATGATTTCGAAGGAGAAGGTGTCAGATATTCTCCAAGAGCAGTGAAGGATGGACTAGGGTTGTTTTCGGTGATAGTTGTCAGAAATTTAAGATGACTGCAAGTATAAAATTACTCTTTGAAAGCATAAAAAATGCTTTATTAAAAAGCTCTGTGTGTGTATGTGGATGTAACTGCATATGAATAAAATGGCAGAGAAGACTCCGGGTTTCATTTATCCTCATCGCTTACAATTAAGTGAGCTACAGCAATTCTGCAGCTGTTTAAAATATGAATTTTATGTATTTTATTGTATCACTTTGCATGTTCTGTTTAGTTACTGACAATGTTTGCAAGATTTTATGTTATCTTTCTACATTACAAGAGTTATGTTAGGATTTAGAAGACAATGAATCCATTATGCAAGTGTTACACAATAAAAAGAATACAATAAAGAAAATTGTTAAAAAGAAAAATACAATATTTCTCAGAAAAAAAAAAACCTTGTGTAGCTTGGAGTAAGAAACTAACGTTTCTTGGATTTCATCTATAGAAATCTAGATAAACACTTTCTGACCTTTATTGTGTTTCTCTCTATGCAAAACTGCTGAACTTTAGGTAAATAAAATAAAGATAGAAAAATGTAATTATTCAACAAAGGCAGAACAGACAGTGCAGCAATCATTAATTCTTTTTAAAGTAAAGCTATGTTTTAAATGAAGAAATGAGGTGTCGGTGTAATTGCTTAAATAAATGTTTTTTTGCACCTGGTTTCTGACATGCACACATTTTATATGTGCTCTCCTGCTGTCTGGAGGTGAAATGCTGATGTGAAGCTCTCTCTACGTTAAATACAAGTGTGTGTGTGTGTGTGTTTGTGTTTGTCCTGTTGAGCCATACTATCTGTCCCCAGGTAAAGGTCGACATTTTCTCTCTCTGCGTGGAGCCGTGAAGAAAAACGCGGCTTTCCTTCGTAAGGCGTGTGCGTTTGTCTGCATGGACCGACATTAGTTTAACATTTTACAGATCCTAGAACTGCAAGCGGACTGCAACCCCGAGCACTTTTCCTACGCCTAAAATCTTCCTTTTTTTTTTTATTTCTACCTTTCTGTAAAGACTCTCCTGCCACTGAAGCAAGACTATCTTTTGCTCCCTTTAGAGCTTCAACCCCTTAGTGTGTAGTAAAAACTTCTCAACACTGTAAATTTGTTTGTTCTCAATGTCTTGCTTGTGCCTTTTGCACACCTGCATCCAAATGATTGCTGCTCATTTAATGATCATTTCAAACTTTAAGCATTATTATTTTCTAACCCTCTTGTTTTATAAAATTTTACCAAAAATTGCGACTCTTGTTGCTTCTCTATATTGGCTTGCGATGCTTTGGTGCACACAAAATTTTGCTTTTTCTTCTAAAAAGGTTAATTGCAATGTAAATGGGGACAAAGAAGAAACAACTTTACAGTTTTGACATTACAAATTTTATCTGAAAGGAAATAATTTGCTTGATTGTCTGAAAACATAAGAGGTGAATGTTATCATGCGAGGCTAATGCAAAGCATAAATAGTATGTTAAAATCATCTTTGCTGAAGTGATGACATAATCCTCTTCTTGTCGTTTCAGATTCCTTTCTTTAAAAGCCCTTGCATTATTCCAGCCTCTCATAAACTAAGATATGACATTTTATTCAGAAAAAATAAAGTTCTCCAACTTCTACTCTTAAGTTTTACATACAGTGCCTTGCAAAATAATCTAATCCCTTAAATTATCCATATATTGTCACGTTACAGTCAGAAAGGTCACTGCATTTCATTGGGATTTTAAGTGCTAGACCAACACAAAGTGGTGTATATTTTTGAAGAGGAAGGAAAATGAAGCATAACATTTCTGGGTTTTGTTTGGCATGATTATATAATCAAACCACCTTTAGTCACAATTACAGCATCAAGGTTATTTGGCGAAGAGCGACAGACGTTGAGATCATATTTTGTAGCCCAAGCCTGCTTTTACATTCTCTGCTTCATCCCTGAATCGTTTGATGTGTTCGTTGATCTTCATGATGCGGCGAGTTTGCCATCATTTTCTAGATGACTATTTACAAATTTATTAAGTGATTTCTACTAGCTGATTGCGCTGGATTAAACTGGTATCAGAGTGAAGGGAAATGAAAACAAATGCATGCCAAAAACATACTTTAAAAAGAGAATGATTGTTACCCAGGAATAAAATATTTCAATTTGACCAGCGGGTAGGAATACATCGAACATTTATTTTTTAAAAATAATATTTAAAAAAAAAAATAATAAAAAAATAAAAATAAAAAGCCTACAACAATTTGAGAAATTTTCTTCTAATTTGCATTAGGTGCCCGTTTAGTCAGAAATATTTGTTATTTTGTCTTATTTACTTTGCTTAGATAAGGAAGACAAAACTTCACTGTCTGAATGCCAGTCTGTGAAGTTAGGATATTATTTAGTTATAATTTCCTAGAGTCTCCAGAATCAAATAAATGTTTGCATTCTTGACAGGCTAAAGCAGAATTTAATCCCATTTACACACAAAAAACATGTGACCCCTGTTTTCATCATGTCCTTTTCTGTCTCTTCAGTCATTTTTTGCTGTCCTCCGTCTTCATTTTCCTCGTTTCTTGTCTCTTTGTACCAGGTCTTTGGGGTTTACTCTAACAATAGGTATTAAACTAGTTCATAGCTCCATTGAGGGGAAGGCACCAGGCTGCTTTTGAATAGTATTTGAAAGGCTTTGTAGCCTCAGGAGAAACTTGTTGCTCACAAGTGCATTTAACCAAGTAGCGTAGCTTCAGGAGGGACATGTCGAAGTGTGGAAACTTACATCATATTAACAGCGAAGGCTTCAACACTCAGACAAGATTTTGTAAAAGTGAACCTCTTTAAGTTTCGATACGATTGAAACAACAGGTTTATGAGACATTTTGTGTTACAAAATGGTTTGTAGATTAGTCGGTTTCCCGACAAATTAGTAGTTTCACCGCCGTTGAAACTCATGCATTAAATTCTCGCTTTTAAATCTATTGGAGTTATCTTTAGCACATTAATTCCATGCAAGAAAGAGAAGGCTCAAATAAACTTTAAATTAAAAAAAAAAAGCACAAAATTAGAGTAACGCACTTGCCAGTGACGAGTGCACTGGCGACTGGAACTCCATGTGCAGTGTCTGATTCTGATACCTACAGGTGTAGCAATAAATACTGAAGTGACAATAAAGGAATGCGGCTCATTCCCCCAAGCAAGCCTGAACTGACAGAAGCAATAAAAAGCGATGGATCATTTCAAATCAGTCTCTCAACCAGCCGACTCCACATTCTTTTCTTTCTCGCTCAGTGTCCTGTCATCTAAACTGTCTTCAGTGCTTACATTATCGTCTCCCCGTCCCACTTCACTCTTATCGTTTGTCCATTCATTTTGTACTTGTTTTTGGAAAAAAATATATTTTCCTGTTATTACCCATGAATATGTTTCATTTTTCAAAGTCTTTCCCCATCGCCTCAATATTAAATCATCCCTCTATCCTTGAGTGTCATCATTTGCGAGCCGTTTTATTTAATACAGAAAAAAAAAAAAATATGTGGCTTAAACTGCGCTCTCTTATTACCAAAAGACATTTTAATTTAGACTCAAAAGTGAGGATGAACAGAGTACATCTGATATCATAGCTCTTTCCTTAGACTACAAAGAAACTACAAAGTCTCTCTCTTTTATGTTTAAGAGATGAATGCACGGCGGCTCAGAAAAAAATTATATAAGAGCTTAATAAAACACTTGTATTTAGGGCCAGTTGGACAACTCTAATGGTACAAAGTCCAGACTTGAATCTGTTTGAGAATCTGTCATAAGACTTGAAAATTTATGCTCACAAATGCTCTCAGTCCGATCTGACCGAGCTTCAACTATTTAGCAAAAAACCAAAGAGGCCAAAAATTTCCATCTCCAGATATGCAAAACTGATAGAGACACAACATTTAAAACTCGCAGCTATAATTGTAGCAAAAGGTGGTTCTACAAAGTCCTGACCCAAAAGGAATGCATCCGAGACTCCTAAAGGCGCCAAATTGAATGTAGGAGAATCTGAGTAATGGGAAATAAATTTATGCATTCCACACTTTATCATTATATTAAAAACTGTGTCCTTTTTCTTCCTCTTCACCATTATTCACTATTATTTGGTCTCTTGTGGAAATTCTCTATAGAATACATAAAAGTTGGTGGTTTAAAAAGGCAAAAAAAAAGTTTAATCATTTTGGAAGCTACTGCCAACGTGCACTTGAAACTTTTATTTCCATGTAAACATTAAACCCCCTGCACATTTATGCTGCTATACTCCTTTTTTTGTTTCTTCCTGACTCATCCTCATATTTTTCTTTTTTTTTCCTTTTGTCTTTACCCATTTCTCTCAGTGAGCATGCCAGCCAGTGAAAATGAATCAGTCAACACAGATAACGCTCCCGGGGGAGACGTGGAGGGGGAGACCTGCTGCACCAGACTGGCGTGAGTACCTCACCCTCTTACACAAACAAACACACACACACACCTCTTCTTCAGCTCTCTCAATCCCCAACCATCATTCCCATGGAGGACTCCTCGCCTTGCCAGGATTTTTGTCTTTTCCACCAGCTCTGCTGTGTTAGACATGGTACAAGTGGCTTGGCTTGCCTCCGTCCTTCATTGATCGAACTGAGCCAGCCTTAGCCTTATAACTCATTGTGTCATGCAGGCATTCATGCACCAAAGGCTCTTGGGTAAAGGACCAGAAGGTCGTCAATACATTACACTGATAAAACCTTAATTAGGGTGAAGGTGATTTGTCTGGAGAAAAATAACCGCACATTCTGTTCCCACAGGGGCCGTTCATTTTTATTTTTTTTCTTTTACAAAGTCTATGAACATGACCTTTGACCTTTCTATAATAACACTGCCAAAACTTAAAGACTGAAATATATTTTTACCTGGGTTTTCTTATGCGAGTATGACTATGGGACATGATTTCTCCCTCTGTGTTTCTGGTCTGTCTCTGCCCTACCCGAGTTTGGCCGCTGAAACGCTTTCTTCCTCCCCTGTGGGAGTTCACAAACGGCTGACTCACTCACTCCTGCTATCCCCGGATGCTTTTCTTGTGATTTTACATTATTCAAAACAAATGAGATGCTTTCTTTCTTTGACGCGGGGCCTCGCAGGAGCCGTGACCTCCGGCGAGCCTCTACTTTAGCATGCACAAGCAAATCCAAAACTGTCATTAATGGAACGGGTTACTGGCGATTGCAGAGTAAAACTATATGACACAAAAAATAATAATTTGCTGACCGAAGTTAGAGCCCGTTTGGATGGCCATTTATCTGTACGTTCACTATTTGTCTGTTATGATGTACTTGTGGTGTTGTTTGTGTTTATACGTATAAAATGAATTAACCTGAACTAAAAAAAACTAAAATACGAAGAGTATATAAAAATATATGATTTCAGCTCAACCATAGAAGTAAAGTTTATTTAGAAAACATTCACCTGTCCATCCATTTCTCTATTTATACAGATCTTTGTCCTTCATCAGATTTTCTATTGATCAAATCATTTATCCATCCTTCTGCTTCATGCAACCATCCAGAAATCATTTAATCCATTTATCCGTCTGCCTATCGACCAATACATTTATTTATCCATCCATCGACCAGTCTGTCTTTCGATCCATTTGTTCTGATGTTCACCTATCCATTCATTCATCTGTCTGACCACTCAGTCTACCCCATTTATCAATTCTTCCTTCTTGTTGCACATTTAAAACCCGACCTCTGTAGAAATGTTTGCTACAAATTTGAAATATATTTTTTGGGTTTTTTTTAGTAATGTTTAAAAAGAATGAAAAAACAAAACGGGTCATTTTAGTTTTCAAACTCAATAGTCGTCAACTTGGTTTTATTAGTTTGATCGCAGAAATGTTGCGACAGATTTATGAGTTTTCATCTTGTTTTTTTTAATGACCTAACCGCTCGGAGCCACTCAACTTGGTATACATGGAAGAAAGAGCCGAGAACTAACTTATATCAGACTGCAACAACTTCTTATGATTTACATTGATCACAAAAGTATGTGCCATCTTGATTTTTGTTGTTGGTTTGAATTTTTTTTTTTTTTCTGCAACACTTGGAAAAAATTAAAGACCTTCCGTTCACTGAAACATTACATTAAGAAGTTTTCATCCCAGATATAGAGTTTCCTGGAGGCTTTTTCCCCCTACTTTTTTTTTTTGTTGCTTTTTTTAAAATGGGACTTTCAGTGTTTGTCAGTTCTTCTTCGCATTGCCAGCAGACAGGCCCTTGGGGTACGAGCTACTTCAGCACCTGCTGATCTCTTCACCGAGACGGACACATGAAGGGAAGTATGCACTGTCAGGTCCCATATCCAGCCAGTCAGTCATTCTGTTCGTTCTTTCGGGCCGTCAATAAGACGCTTCATTGTTTCCGTCAGCTGTTCAGTCAGCCAGTGAGTCAGCTGCTCCATCAGTTCATCTGATATTTGTCAACCAAACCAGAGCGCAAATACAAACATCTCACAAAAAAAATAGATTTCAGATTGATTCGGCAGTTATCAATTTAAGTCTGTGAGCGATGGGCATTGTTTTTCTCCTTCTCCTCTCTTCTGTCATAATGTCCTCCATACTATCTTGTCCTCAGTTCTCCTTGTTGTACCTTTTTCCTGTTACAGTGGTGAACAATCAATAGACTTTCTTTCCATTAATGAATTGTGTTTTTTTACACCAGGATTGACTGGAGGAAAATCAAACTAAGACTGTTTTCTTTTGACTGGATGCCACTGTGTGTGTGTGTAAATATATATATATATATATATATATATATACATATATAAATATGTATATATGTGTATCTGTGTGTTCAAGAGAGTGATTTGCTCACAGTAAAATAACAGCATTCATTTTGTTGGGCTATGCCCAAGATCTAATATGGCTACTTAAAACTGGTGAATTAGGCCATTTGGCAAATGATTCTTACCTGTAAAATATGCAAAACAAGTACAGGTTGATCAAGAAACGTATATGCTGCAAATCGTTTTACAAAAACAGGGGAAGCTATATTCCCCTTTATCCTTTTCAAATCACCTCTGTCTTGTGTTTTTTTGTCTGTCTGTGTGCTATGTGTTTTTGTATAATCCATTTTGTTTTCTGTGTTCCAGAATTAGGATCTCCAAATCCAAGTTCAGGTTAGTACATGTTTACCGTAGTCTTCTAATGAAGTCGTACTTATTCATTGGCTGTGAATGTGTGAGTGTCTTTGGGCTTGCGTTCTACTCTAGAGAAGAACAAAAAGAAAGGAAAACGGGACAATCGAAAACTAACACGATCAAACTCATAGAAACTCCCTCTGAGTTCACTAATTACAATAACATGATCAGCAATAAATTAAAACAGGCATTTCATTCACAAAATAATCTATACTAATTTCATGATATTTAATCTAAAGTTGATAAAGTATTCAGTCTTCATAAATTGTGTTTTTCTCAGAGTCTGACATTTCCTGTTTTAAATCAGTTGGATTTATCATAAGCCGACAAAGCCCTAAAATAGTAATAAACTATACCTCAGATATTCTCTCACTCATTAAAACACATAGAAATAATGTTAACAATCTTAACTGATATAAAAAAGTAAAAGTTCAGTCTGATTTAATTTTAGACTGCTTTTTATATTTTACAAGATAAAAAGCTAAGTTATCTGGAATCCCTCTTTTGAACTCAGAGCTTAAAATATCTTGATGTAGCACTATTCAGAGGTGAGAGATGTCCATAATTTTAATTTCTTATGTTGTATTAGATACGAGATAAACACAAATGTTTATTAGTGCGCTAAATGTTTTTAGCTCAACTACACTGAGTCAGGGTGTGTTTATGCTCGTGTTGTGTTGCGAGTTGTGTCTTGTGTGGGCCATAACTGAAAGCAAACAGAAAGAGATTAAATCCTGGTAAGCTGTGTTTATACATTTAGTTGTTCATAAATACTTCTACACTCTTACTTGTATGAAAAACAGAAAGTGGGCAACCAATCAGATCTGACACCTTTATGAATGAAGTAATTGATACGTTGTGTGGTATTGCATTTATCCCAGTGAAATAAAAATGGTTCTTCATGGTTATTTATGCTGTTAAAAATTTTGTTTTCTCAAGAAGCCTAAATGTCAAACTGAATGTTATGAATACTTAATCATTTGCACAGTTTTGATGTTTATAGCGGACGTGACAATAAAATGATTAAACAGCTATAAGTGCTTCTCACAATATCATAGGATTGACTAAAAATGACCCTGATTTTCCAGTGTTTAGACAAATTAAAAACAAGGATGCAAAACACAAAAGAAGCACTTTTTTAAAGCATGGATCCATCCTGCCTTGGATCAACAGTCACAGGCTGCTGGTTGTGCTTTAATAGTTTGGTAAATATTTGTGTGAATGCCACATCCTTTATGATCTCAGAGTTAGTCAAGATGGATACTTCCAGCAAGATAATGCATAAATCTGAAATAATCTGAAACTAGTTTCTTGAGTATTACACTGAGTTGGAAGCTTTTGGAGTTTTCCAGTGACCTCTATGGTAAGGTTCAGTCCAATAGAAGACCTCAGGGATGAAATTGCAATATGCTATTAAGACAATAATAAGGACCAAAATGGATATTTCCAACACCATTATGAATCCAGACAGGACCTCAGCACAAGGAATTAGAGCATTTTCTAACAGAAAATGGGGTCCAAAATGCCACAAGTAAGATGTGCCTAATAACATATGTGTAGACCAAAGCAGTGTTTTCATAAAATAGTGTTTTTTGATATTTAAGCATCTATACAAGTAGACAAGGAGATGCATATTAAAGCAATGCAGTTTAGACACAAAGTTTCTTTTACACTTTACGACTGCCGCCGTGAGAACAAGTAAATCCCCTTTCATTGCCTTCACGTGTTTTCATGTCACTTACTCAGAACAGGACAATTACGAAATTACTGTGGAAAATTGTTCCTACATGGGAGGAGATGTAAAATGACCCTTGTGCGACCCATTGTGCGGGGAGTAGAGTAGATTGTTTGCGAGGCGTGAAGCTGGCAATTATCAGAAACAATGACAGAAATTTTCCACAGTGGACAGCAAAAGAAAGTGAAGAGGAATCAGTCCACACGACAACCCAGGAACAATTAACTACATCATTTAGGCTCTTTTCTTCAGTCAAAAATACAGTTCTCATTTGTAGATAAAATAGATTTCATTTTAATGTCTCTCTGCAAGTGTCTCTTCCCTCTTTTCTTTAAATGGTCTCTCCATCTCTGCTACAAAGCTCTTCAAGTTTGATGCTAGTATGAAACACCTTTGATGACTAACACTGTTCCACATCTCTGCTTTGAGACAACAGATAGCCACAGGATATAGAGCTGATGTCAACTCGATTCTGTCCACTGACCAATTAACTTTTTCTTCTTCTTCCTCTTCTTCTTCACCACTGACTGTCTTTCTCTCTTTATTCTCTGCGGGTTGTTCCTTATTTTCTCATTGGCACATTTCCCGCCATCTGATTCCATGTTTTTCCATATCTTTCTCATATATTTTTCTTTACCCGTCCTCTGGTACCATCCAACATGTTTCCTCCGTCTCTACCCTCTCCAATCTTTCCTCACCTCTCAATCTGCCTTTCTCAGTCGCTACTCTCGGAGGTGGAACAGGTTGTGTAGGCGAAAGTGTCGAGCAGCAGTCAAGTCCCAGGTTTTCTATTGGCTGGTCATCTTCCTGGTTTTTCTCAACACCCTGACCATCGCCTCTGAACATCACAAGCAGCCTCAGTGGCTAACAGACATACAAGGTACATCGCACACATTGTATACATCACATGTAAAAACACAAATCATAGGGATGAAAATATTGAGTGCAAAATTATTCTTTTCATTTTTCTAGCTTTTCATCTTCTAATTTTGTTCCTGTCTGCAGATATAGCAAATAAAGTATTACTAGCGCTTTTCACTGGTGAGATGCTCCTAAAGATGTACAGTCTAGGTCTACAGGTAAGTGGTGCCAATGCTTTATAACCACCAACTTCAATGTATTTTATCAGAATTTATGAAATTAGAGCATCACAAAAGGGTGCATAATAGGCACCACGCCATTTTTATGCTATTAGGTGTGAAGTGAAAGGAAAGTGATAAATGCCTTTGAAAACAAATTAAACTTTAAATGTCTGTCACGCATTTGAATTTAGCAACCAGATGGTGAAAAACACTAGGTTAGATACAGAAATCTGTTGTTTGTTCCCTTCTGTTAGGGAATTAAGGTAGATATGGTCGTGGGAATGTATAGCATACATTGGATCGCTACATTGTGGTGGGTGTACATAGGCCTGTCATGGTAAGCAATAAATCAATTAATTGAATAAGTTATAATGAGCTCGATAATTTTAAGTTGCATGCTTGTTTGTTTTCATCATGCATCTCTAGCAAAGAGACTGGATGATGAGACGTTTTAGCTCCTTCCTTCCTTTCCAGTTTCCTTAGAGGCACAATAGCAACAAAAGTCGAACAGTTTTCAACTTCCGTTTTGTCTTCTCGCTAGACTGCAGGTGCGTGTCTAATGGTACGACCTCAAAATTTCTCATGCATGAATTTCACCAGTTGCTTGGTGGTAAGAGTGACTGTCGCTCACCACGCAAATTCCTTATGTAAGAAATCCAGAGGGAGCATCATCGCCTCCTGTGTGTCGAGCCCATAAGGAGGAGTGAACTCTCGCATCAGTTATCGGCCAGGCTCATGGTTTCGCACCACAGAGCCCCCGAGAGGGGGAGAAAGCAAAGGAAACGCTGATTTAAAAGCCAAACGTGATGGTTGCACTTTGGGATCAATCTGTGGTAAACCACGTAACCTTTGGAGCAGATATGTTGTAGAACATTCCAACTAAACACGACAATACAACTAACATGTATCTAAACCTAAAACATGCAATGCAGGTTTTCCAGCTTGGAAAAAAAAAAAAAATTTAGTCAAAAGCTGACTTTGTCTTACTGACGATCCACAATTACTTGAGTGTTTAATCAACAAACATGACAAACCGCCCAGTTCAAAATAGCTTGCTTAATCACATTGATCTCATTGAGAAGCCAGCATTTCAAAAAATGAAAATATTTGACACCCAGTACGCAGGAGTAAGTCTGTTTATTTTATTATTTTGTTTTCAATGTCTGAGCCGAATGATTAATATGTTTAGAAGGGCAAGTTTGTTTAGAGACTTCATAATTCATTTTATTTGTTTTTAGTTTGTGTGTTTATTTTGGATATTTAAAATGTCAGTGAAATTTTTTTTTGTCTGCACTGTTAAGCCATTTAGACTATTAGTAAACAGTGGTCTCAAAATTACAGTATTATCATTTATCACAATAATTTCTGGGGCAATTAATTGCCAAGCAAAATTTGTTATGACATGCCTAGATATTTTATACAATAATAACCAACAACTTTACCCTGAAGAGCTGCAAGTTGCAGATCTCTGGTCTACTTAAAAATAAATAAAGTACATTGATGTTTGTTGTTGTAATGTGACAAAAAGTAAAAATATTTTTGTTTATGAGCCAATTCTAACGATCTTCCCATCTCTTTGCACCCCGCAGGCGTACTTCGTGTCACTCTTCAACAGGTTCGACAGCTTCGTCGTGTGTGGAGGAATACTAGAGACCATTCTCGTAGAAACAAAGATCATGTCTCCTCTCGGCATCTCAGTGTTACGTTGCGTACGCCTGTTGAGAATATTTAAAATAACAAGGTCATTACGACTTTTACGGCATTGACTATAGAAGTTCAGCCCAACATTTTCCAGGCAAACACTGACGTGTACATCATCTTCTTTTCTGTAGATACTGGAACTCCCTCTCCAACCTCGTGGCCTCCCTACTCAACTCCGTTCGTTCCATTGCCTCCCTGCTGCTCCTGCTCTTCCTCTTCATTATCATCTTCTCCCTGCTGGGCATGCAGCTCTTTGGGGGGAAATTTAACTTTGACGACACCAGACGGAGCACCTTTGACAACTTTCCCCAGTCTCTGCTCACTGTGTTCCAGGTAACAATACCTTTTTTTTTTTTTTTTTCATGGTCATATCAGTGTCTATTTTGTCTCACCTTTGTATGCTTGTGCTCTGTCTGGTTTATGCATTCTTCCTGTAAAACCACTCTATTATTTGTTCCACAGATTCTAACAGGAGAAGACTGGAATTCTGTTATGTATGACGGCATCATGGCGTATGGAGGCCCGTCTTTTCCTGGCATGCTGGTCTGCATCTACTTTATCATCCTCTTCATCTGTGGAAACTGTATCCTTTTCTGTCTGCAGACTGTGTATACGCAGAGTGGAATTTAAATGAACGGAGAAGCTTCTTTTTGCCCAGAATACATTTGTGCAAAACAAATGTGTATATGATGGCATTTTTACAAGATTTGCACTGGAATGATTTGTGACCAGTCTCGCCTGCTGCACTGTCTCATCTCTTAGGTATTCATTTCTTACATTACCCCTCTGAACAGACATCCTACTGAATGTCTTCTTGGCCATCGCTGTTGACAATCTAGCAGATGCTGAGAGTCTGACATCAGCTCAGAAAGAAGAGGAGGAGGCGAAGGAAAGGAAAAAACTGGCCAGGTAAGATGGAGAAAACTGAGAAACCAAGAGATGCAGCAACTGAAAGCAGAAAGAGTAAGAAATGAGAGACATTTAATGATTTTCAAACCCCAAAAGAGGCTATAGCGAGACAAAGCCTCAGAAATGTGGCATTTCTCAGTAAGGCATAAACTGCTGGATGCTGGAACTCAGTGCTACAGGAGCTAGCACACACAGACGTATCAAAACAAGAAGCTGCAACTGTTTTATCTCTTATGTTTTAGCCACTCCTGATACAGAATTTAGCACTGTGCTTGACAGGCCAAAAAGAGGGCGTTCCCGAGTGTGTAATTCCCTTTAACCTTAGCTTTGCGTGCGTATGCACTATGTGTGTTAATGTGTATATGCAAGCTTGCAAATAGCTAAAAGAGATAGAGGAAAACACAGAATTAGTTATTCTTAATGTGCCATACAGTTTAACCACTCTGTACTTGTAGTTTGCAGAAATTACTGCATCAGTGCAACGTGAATGACAATGATTAGGTCTTCAGTGGTACTAAACAAATCCAAGTTACTTTAGCACCAACCACATGCAGTAATTTTTGCAAAACAACCCAGACGAAGTACTGATCACATAAACACTGTACAGTAAGTGGAGTTGATTTCTATTAGGATATTGAAAATCCTTTTTTTCATTTGTAGTAAAATGTCTGAAGACTGGAATTTTAGATTTTCATTGTGACCCATAGGAAAAGAAATATACAAGTTTTGCATTTAAAATTTAAGTAATAAAAAGTTTTGTCTTTTTTTTTTTTATATATTCTAACTTTGTCACTCATCAGTATACCGGAAAATTTTTTTCTCTCCCTACTGTCATTTCTGCACAAGTTCCTTTTGTGACCTTAAATGTTCACCACTGTCCTGTCATCTCTTCCTTGTTATACAGTAAACAAATGCAAATATATGATTTAACAGGGAGTAAATAACAGTCAAAGAAGGTAAGATATTCTTTCTTTATCAGGCTCGCCAGTCCAGAAAAGCGTCAGGATAATGAGAAGCCACCGATAGAGGAAAAGAAGAGTGAGAAGATTGAGTTGAAGTCCATCACTTCTGATGGAGAAACCAACACTGCAACCAAGGTAATTAGTGACATAAAGAAAAGACTTAAACTACAAATTTTAGTGAACAAAATTAGCTGATGAATAAATAAATAAATCTGTACTTAATAGATCAACATGGATGACTGCTGTGGAGATGAAAATGAAGAGAAGAACCCATATCCTGTGAATGACTACATAGGTAAAGTGTACAGTAAGAAAACTACGCCTGACATCTCACAGCTACCCAACTCGTTCTATTTCTAGAACAATGGCGCAAACCAAGCTGTTAAACAATTGTGCTTTTTCTGACATTTTGGTCAAAAAAAAACAAGCCTTCATTGCCAACAAGAATAAAATTGCCATCTCTCAGCTCTTTCGCCTTAGTTTCTGTTAATTATCTTTCTGTTTTCTTTTCCTCCTCTCTTGCCCAACCCTCTCATTAGGAGATGAGGATGAGGATGAGCCGGAGATGCCAGTGGGTCCGAGGCCGCGGCCGCTCTCTGACATTCAGCTAAAAGAGAAGGCTATTCCCATGCCTGAAGCTCGCGCCTTCTTCATCTTCAGCCACACCAACAAGTAATTTGATGCTGTTGTTCTGCCTTTCATTTGTTTTCTTCTCATCTTTCTCTTCTTGTTGTGGTTTGTCTGCTTCAGTTTGTTTTCCCTCCGACTTCCCCAACAGATTCAGGGTTCTGTGCCACAAGATTGTCAACCACAACATCTTCACCAATCTCATCCTATTCTTCATCCTGCTCAGCAGCATCAGTCTGGCGGCAGAGGATCCGGTCAAGAACGACTCTTTCAGAAATCAGGTGGCAGATTGAGTTATAAACTTGACTTCCAAATACTTTGCCTCTTTACTATTTTATCATCTTATTCCCTGTTCTGTGCCAATTAATTTAACTCTCTGTTTATGTTAAATATTCAGATGAATATGTGTTGAATATGCTTAAATTTGTCTCCATTTTAATGCACTTCTCCCTTACGTTTTTTTTTTAATTACATCCTATGTCTTAATTATGAAGTAGGATAACCGAATGAGGTTTTGATCCTGATTCGGGCCATTTGACTCTTGAAATGTAAAGGACTACAACTTCCTGCTGGGATATTATAAGCAATCAGCCATGCTGATTTTGCCTATGGAGATCAGCATGTCTCATCCTCTGCTCTGCCCTGCATCCTGAATTGCATGAATGAGACCAGAACCAGAACTTGAAGGGACATTGCAGATCCCTCCGAGGATATGAATCCCTTTGGATCCCTCAGAACGAGCTGGAGATCGTCACTAGGGAGAACGTTAAATTTCTAGACCGGTTACCACTGACACCTGATCTATACAAATGAAGGACAAACAAAAATGGGAATTCTTATTGATCTAATCTTTATTTTATTGCTGTATGTACATATAATGAAGTGAAGTCAGATTATTCCACCTTGGAAAAAGAACTGTCATATTTATCCTTAGAGGCCTAAAGATGATATAAAGTAAACTCCCTTACAGATTCCAGTTGAACCTGTCATAAGTTCAATTCAGGAGAAGTTGAACTTACAATTCATGAACTAAATAATTTCTTAGACTCTTATTCTTTACCATGTTCTTTAGCTTAATCTGCCGTTGTTGTGATTTGGACCTTAGGCCCTCCACTCACATGAGGAGGGCCTAAGTGAAAGACGCTCATCAAGCAAGGCACAGACTGATGTCTTTGTAGCGTCATTAGCAACCCACACATATATTATTAACTAAAAGGATAATAGCTGACAGAAAAATAAAGATAAACTAAACTGTTTATTTCTGGCCTGTTACACTTAATGAGATTGCTTTCAGTACAGTACAAAAAAATTATTTTTTTCACCTTATTATAACTGTAATCTTTGTTTTGTTCACATACAAATAGCTTATTTTGCTTTAGTTAACCTTCAGTTAGCCAAAACTTTGTGCTGAGGTGTATTAAAACAATGCCTTTTGGCCTCAACTGTTGTGTTATCATAAGATAGGAGCAGAGACATTCAGCCTCAAGCGCAAGCTCTAACTACAAAGTCATTACAGTTTGCCCTTATGAGGCAGCTGCATTTATTAATAAAACCTCACTGTGTGTTGGTTATACAGCTTATTATTTATTTAGTGTTTATGGTGGTAATTGTGCTGTGGTATAATGGAAAGGCTGAGCGCCATGAGTGTTTTATCTGCTCATGTACATTGTTTCCTCTCTCTGTCAGAAACACGCGTCCCCTGGGGCCAACAAGGATCTGCTTTATAGTAGTTCCCTGGCATCGGCACACATTACAGTTAAACAGGGCAAGCACTTAGCAGTATTTAGAGATTTAGAGAGTTACATGCATTTTAATCTGCTTGAATTTTTTTCTGACTCTTTTTTAAATAAATCAAATGCATTATAATATTAGTTCATGTGGAGTCATCCACAGTGCTCTTTTGGATTATTGTTACCCATTTTAATAATTAATCAGTGAAAGGAAAAAGAAGAGGCCTATTTTTCTTAGCAAAGATAAACAAACATAACATTTCAATAAGGGAAACATGTTGATCTTCATAAACAGGAAATACCAACTATAAAATTGTTATTCATCCAAATTTACAAAAACCAAAACATATATCTGGTATAGGTATCAGCGTCCATCCAACTGTCCAAATATATTATTAGTGAGCAAAGTGTGAATGCCTTAAAATATGCAAATATGTTCTTAAAATATAATATCCTTTCAAAATTGAATGCAATCCATTGCAGGGGCAGTATAGCAAATAATGATATTCCAATAATGACTGTGATTCAACACTTTATGCAGCTCTAGTAGAACATCAGAAATATAATATTTAGGTAAGAAAAATCCTCACGGTTAGAGAAAAAAAAGTTACTTTCATTACAGAAAAATATTAAACGACTTTAACATATTTCTGTTTACTCCAGGAGATTTATTGGTTATGAAGATGAGAGACGCACAAAAAAAACCCCCAACACTTTCTGTTGTGCTTTCAGATCTTGGGCTATGCAGATCACGTCTTCACTGGACTTTTCACCATCGAGATCATTCTTAAGGTAGTGTTCACTGGTGATAATATACATTTTGGAGCTTGCCAAATACTTTTGACACATTTTTCTTTTTTTGTCACACTCTTTACAGATAAAACAAGTTTAAATATTTCATACAAAAATACTTTGCATAAATACAAAAGCACCACCAACTATTATCTTATGCCACGGAAGGCTCCCCTTGTTTTTTTCTATTTATGTTAAAATACTAAAGCCTTAAGGAAGACTTTATAACCCAACTCTGATCAATGTTGCCAACCTTGATTCTCATCTTCTCTGCAGTGGAGCACGATGTCTTGCTTTTGAGATTCTGTGCAAGTAATTGATTTTATAGCTCTGTACTGTTAGCAATCAGATCTAGATGAGGCTGAGTTTGTTCCAAATTGATCTTTTTCACATAAAAGAACATGTCGGAAAACATTGTCTGTTTAATTGCAGATGACAGCCTATGGAGCCTTCCTCCATAAAGGTTCATTCTGTAGAAATTATTTCAACATCCTGGACTTAGTAGTGGTCAGCGTTTCTCTCATCTCTTCTGGAATACAGTAAGTGCATCAACAACTTTTGCTTGGCATGTTTAACAGTCTTAAAGAGTAATGTTTACATAATCATAACTTTCTGCAAGGATACCTTCATCATTTAGGAAGCAATGCACATGTATATCAAGGCTTAATTGTGTTTGATTTTCTAACATCTCACAAAAGATTGGCGATGACTGCATGAGTTGTAGAGCCAATTCACCTGTATTTAGCAGCTTGACAACAATTTGAGCCTGGAACTCTGCCACACTTCACATTTACTTTAACTTTGTCACACAATATTACGTCAGACTGTCTATCCCTTTGTGATGTTTATTAAAAGGATGTTTTCTGCTCCTTACTTTCTGCTTCTAGTCTAATGACTCCTTTAACTGCTGTGATGTTTAATATGCTATGCTACGCTCTCTGTTTCTAATGCTTAATAGACTAGACTTCTCGACGTAAGTCCACATTAGTGTGTATTAATAACCCCTTTAATAGACCTTCACCTCAACAGTGTAAAGTTGTCACTCTTTTGATTTGACATTTCTATGGTCTTGGAGAGTTTAGTACGTCTCAATGAAAGCCTGATGGAGAAAAAAGTAACCTAAAAAATTTCAAAAAAATAAAAACATGACTTAGTGCTAAATTTATGTCATAATATGTATTTGCAGGAGGCTGCATAATTAGTTTTTGACCATAAGATTTTTTTCAGTGGCTAAATTATCCTGGGTCTTGGATAAATTGAGCAGTCCCCCATTTTATTAATATAATAGGTCAAATTCATTTCTCCTGTTTCTGAATAAAGGCATACTCTCTTGGGCCATAGAAATTACACGTGAATGTTAAACTCAGTGGGTTTTCTGCCTGTTAAAGGTACTGAATGAGTGTGTGGGATTTTTCATGAATGTATCACAGTTGAATTAATTGTGATGGTGCTGCATTTTATTGTGCCTGTGGCTCTTACAACATAGCACTTTCTTTTTTTTTTCCTATGAGGCACTTTTATCAGAAGTCTAGGTGAATGCAAGTTGACACCTGGTTATTTTGTCATGTTTAATAAAAAGAGAAGCAGGGCCAGCTTGGATTGGTGATTAACACACTGAACAGTACTTTGCAAAAGTAATAACACTCCTGGAACATTTTTTAGACTTTGTCATGTTACAAACACAAACTAATATATTTCTTTGGGATTTTATTCCATAAAACAAAAACCTATTTTTTGAGATTCCAGTTATTTTGTAGTCTGTGTGTCTTAATCTCATATGACAAATTTTCAAGGTCTATCGAGTTGAAACATTTGGCTGGGGCTTTGTTAGGTCTGCATAATTTGTAGGACATAAAACAAGTTTGTGTAGATATGCCCAAAATATGTGAATCTTCTAGTAGATGGTAGTAAATACAATTCTGACATTTGTGCAATGCATTTTTTATGTGTATTTGTGATATCTTTAAACATGAAGTAGTAGTGCTACCAGTTCTGTTTAGAAGATGTATAATTAGTAATTAGAATAAAGAATGCTCCACTTTTCAGATGTTTTTCTTTAACGCTATGTATCAGTTTCTTTCCACTTGCTACTTTTATTTTTCTGGAAATCCATTTCACTTTAAAATACACATAAGTTGGTGGTTGGAACATGACAAAACTTAAAAAACAAAGCTTAAGAATGTAAATATTTTTGAAGCACTCTGACTTCATCCTGGCCAATATTTATCTTAATATCTTATGGTCCTATTTGTATTTTTGCTTTTCTTTTAGATGGATAGAGTACTTCTTATCGTCAGGTGGTTGGTAAATAGTGTTCTTCATTCCTGTCAGCCCGTTCAACTCAGTCAATATCTTAAACTATTACAATATAAATGCTTTTGACTTTTTTCAAAGAATGTGCTATAACTTGAGTATATCCTCACAGCTAGTTTGACTGTGATATGTGGCTGATAACATCCCACTCCACGGAAACTGCCTTTAACTGCTTTTAGACTTTTTCCTTCCTCTGTAAACAGTTGCACAACAGGTGTTTTTATCCTATTTTCTCTTTTCAAAAATAATGTTTCTCTTCCAATCACTCCTTTAGCCTCCCGCAAAGTCACCCTGTTGAAAATTTATGTTGACATTTTGAATCCTTCTAACGATTCTAATGGAAAGATGGGTTCTTATCTAATCCTGATAAAGGGATTTAATTATATTTTGATTTCAATATTTGCCAATCCAGAATGCAATTAGTGCTGATTTTGATAATGGTGTAAAATAAGCTCATATGAATGACATACAAGCATCGCCAGCTAAAGATATTTACATTTTCAAGACACATTGTTGCACAATAAGCATGAGAGTGATCTTTTAATGCCTATAGGCCCTATGTTCACATTCAGTTGCAAAATCTGCAAAATATGTCAAGAACACAGAGGAAAGAGGCCAAAGGACTTCACCCGGAGTTGATAATTGTCTAACAAAATCACTAATGCTTTTTTAGGTGCAAGTTTTTATAAAATGATCTGAAAATGAATTGCAAAAATTGGTGTTTACAGAAAAAAAATCTGATTCCCTAATTAAGAGCATTTTACTTGTAATTTGGAAAATGAATGAGATTTCCTAATAGCTGTAGTGTACCAACGACCAATGCCAATATAATTGGGCAAAATATATTTTTCTTCATTTTACACGTTCACATTCCAAAGGAAGCATAAAGCAAACTTACAAATGGATAATATACGCCACAACTTCATTAAGAAATACATTGAGGAGAGTTAACTGTCTCAGTATGTTGCGAGTGCATGTGAACAGGTTTGATTAATATTTTTTTATGGCTGTAATGTTACACTTCTGGAGTTAATCATGACCGCAAATAATCACAGATCCCGGATTCATGAATAGTTCTGTGCTCTTAGTTCATGTCTAATACAAAAAAAACAAAAAAAAAAACATGTTGGTGCTGGTTTCAATATTGATGTTGGGTCAGTCCCATCTAATTTACAGTAAATAAGCTGTATTTTTATAAAAACATACGTGTTGGCTTTATGAGTAATTAAGCACAGAAACCTGGTTCAGTTATTAAGATAACCAGTCTTCTTGCTTTTACTAATCAGTTAGTGGATAAACTCAAAATGTCAACATATAAATTTGGTCCTTTTGTAGTACGTTCAAGTCATTCTTTTTTGAGCACCTCCTTTAAAGGTTCACACTGTTTGACCGTCGGCTTGACCTGACACTCTTTTACAGCACAGAATTTCTCTGTTTGCTTGTAAAACGTCTTGTGTCTTTATGTTGGTCTCTTCATGTTGTACTCGTGTTCTTGTGTGTGTATTACATAAAAATTGCTGCTAAAGTCTCTTGTGAATCATTCTCGTCAGAGAGAATATTAAAAACGTTAGAACTGCTATAGCTTTATTAGTAATTGGGTCATAATGGGGGGGGAAAAAAAATCATTACTAGGATTATCCTTTTCTCGTTTGAGTTTTTTGTTTGGGCTAAAATAAAAACGCAGATAAGCTGTGATGCGAGTTCCTCCAAAATGCAGGTATTTTCCTGCGGAGATGTGCTTGGGTTGTTATGAGTGGGTATTAATTTACCGTATCATTTTTTTTTCAGGTCCAGTGCAATTAATGTCGTAAAGATCCTGAGAGTCCTGCGAGTGCTGAGACCGCTGAGAGCCATCAACAGAGCCAAAGGACTAAAGGTTCACACACATGCAAAGAAAATACTCTCCTGGTTCAAAGAGGCTGACATCTATACACTAACTGTAATCTTTGCTGTGGGTTTTTTAGCATGTCGTGCAGTGTGTTTTTGTGGCCATCAGAACCATCGGCAACATCGTCATCGT
This sequence comes from Poeciliopsis turneri, assembly GCA_922788865.1. Lineage (NCBI taxonomy): Eukaryota > Metazoa > Chordata > Actinopteri > Cyprinodontiformes > Poeciliidae > Poeciliopsis > Poeciliopsis turneri. The sequence goes on from CAKLNU010001112.1 coordinate 352,074, forward strand.
CACTACATTGCTCCAGTTTATGTTTGCCTGTATTGGAGTGCAGCTATTCAAGGTAAAGAAAAGAGAGCAGAACATTCGTCTTTAGCTGGAGGAAAAAAAAACATTAAACAAAAATTTTACGTCTTTCAAACAGGGCAAGTTCTCCTATTGTAGTGACAGCTCCAAACAGACTCAGGCAGAGTGCAGGTACAAAAACTTCCTTTTTGTTTTTTTCTCTTCGACTCCATTTGCTGGACAAAATCACAACAATGTGTGTGCACTTGTGTTTTCAGAGGTTCCTTCATCACGTATAAGGATGGGGACGTGGGGAAACCAGAAAAAGCCTCGAGAAAATGGGAAAACAGCGACTTCAACTTTGATGATGTCCTGCAGGGAATGATGGCTTTGTTTGCCGTGTCTACGTTTGAGGGCTGGCCCGGGTGTGTTTCTTCCTACTTACAGAAGACTTCATACTTCTTGAATCTTTTCACATAAATATTTTGTCACTTTTTTATGGCAAAGAAATGTATTGCTTTGAAATTGTTCCACAAAAAATGGGAAGTTTGACATCCATTTGTCTCTTAGTTGATACGTTTTGCTACAGTTATGGTGGCGTTTATTTTAGGGATGCAATTTTTAAAGCTATTAGACAGTTTGTTTCAACTTTACAATTATGTGATTTGTTTGCATTGGTCCACCACATAAAATACATTAAACAGATGGAAAAGGAAGGTTGTAGTTGTAAGGTAACAAAATGTAAAAAAGTTCAAAAGGTACAAATATTTTTTCAAGCCACTACAAAGTTTAACATCCCTTTGTGTGTCGATCTCTGACAATTAACTCTAATTTTTTTTTGTTCTCCATCTACTCTGGTCTGTTAGGTTGCTGTACCGAGCCATAGATTCTCACGCTGAAGATATCGGTCCAATCTACAACTACCGCGTGGTCATTTCTATCTTCTTCATCATCTACATCATTATCATCGCCTTTTTCATGATGAACATTTTCGTCGGTTTCGTCATCGTCACATTTCAGGAGCAAGGAGAGCAGGAGTATAAGAACTGTGAGCTGGACAAGAACCAGGTAGTGCTTGGTTTGGTCTGAGGGCGCTTTTGAGACACTCATGCCGTTTATGGTGCGGTAGATCAGAGTCATGGACAAGGGGGGTTAGGCATTCAGTGTGACAATAGGGGACTGTCCTTCTTGACAATGAGATTCTATAATGCGATTCTATAATGTCAAACATGAAAATATGAAAGTCAGGTTGCAGTAATAAGACAAGGTCACTCCAGAACATTACAAATAAAGCTGATGCAGCAAGTTTGACAGAAGAGTGAAAAAGGAGCTTGTTTTATTATACATCATGGGACTATAATTTTTTTAGACTACCAATAAAACTCTTCTAGATCTTCTGCAGTATGATAGTCAGGGTAAAAAAAGTGTATGATAAAATAAAACTACCCTACAGGCCAATATCAGAGGTAAAAGCTCACATTTGTGGATGTGTGTCTCAGCGTCAGTGTGTGGAATACGCCCTGAAGGCTCGACCTCTACGTCGCTACATCCCCAAGAACCCTTACCAGTACAAGGTGTGGTATGTGGTCAACTCTACCTACTTCGAGTACCTGATGTTCACTCTCATCCTCCTCAACACCATCTGTCTGGCCATGCAGGTGAGTCACACATGTACACAGACACTCACTGCTCTCCAGAGTTTTCACAAGCCTGGTAAAGAGAAAAAAAAGCCTTTTGAAATGTCCAACTTTTATTGCAAATACACACTAACAACAAATCAAGGGGTTTTCATGCAGGTGGAAAGAAAATCCCAATTTAAGAATTACTGTTTCTGAAACAACTTAGGGTAAAATTCAGGATTTATGTAAACTAAACATTTTGAAATTAAAGATTAGATTTCTGTTGTTTCTGATTGAGATTATGCTATGACATCATAAAATACTTTCTTTTGGATGAGCCATACAAAAATTGTGAAGAGTGCTGCATTTAGTGATGCTGTCAAAGTTACATTCCCCTTTTCTCTTTTGCAGCACCATGGACAGACCAAACACTTCAATGATGCAATGAACATCCTCAACATGCTCTTCACAGGACTGTTCACAGTAGAGATGATCCTAAAGTTAATCGCCTTCAAGCCCAGGGTACGTTCAACAGTACTTCATTGTAGATATGAGAATGTTTATTCATCTTGTGACATAAACACAAGCAAATTTAATTTAAGGCATATCGGTTTTACCACAACAGAACAGAAAGTGCACAGCTTATTTTAATCTCACTGCTTCCTTGTTACTTCACTGTGGTTGCTATGTAGCTACATTCATTCATAGGTCTAGGCTAATAATCCCCTTGTGCATTAGCAACTCAAACAGTAACAGATGGGAATGCTTCGCTCAATTACAGCAGCGTTAATGGAAAAATCCATACAAACAATCAGTTGCATACTTCTACCTCCTGAATTAAGAGCTCAGGTTTCAAATCTGTTCTGTATGATAACGTTTTTAATTATAAAGGTATCTTTCAATATAGAAAACACATTGATTATTTAAATTAAATCTAATGAAATATTTACTGTATGTATAAGACATATTTATTTGTTGTTGCATGATTGAACTTTGCAAAGTTCTTGTAAGAATTTCTGCTAAAAACGCATGTCACTGTGTGGTTTGACAATCATTGAACTATTAATGTGAAAAAAGGCTCAGGTCTACTTTGCAGGTAATCTTGGAATTGACTCCAGCATGAAATCCTATCTGGATGTCTACTGCACGCTGTCTAATTTATTTTTTGTTTCTTCTTAACAGGTTTCACAGCCAATACAAGCCAAAAGGATGTCTTAATGTTTTAAATGGTTTTTCTAATTTATGTATTTTTTATTTGGGAGTTATTTTAAATGATTGTATGCTTCTGGTTTTAAGCAAGTTTGTCAAGATTTGTAGTGTTGGATGACGCCTTCCTTAGTTTTACAAGTCACGTGTGCCTATGTTAGCTTTAGTATTCATTAGCACTAAATAAATTCAAATACACCTGATTTTTAACATGAAGTTTACTATAATTTTCTAAAAAGGCCTAAAACCATCATACCAAAGATTAGTTAAGATAGTTTTTATTTATAGAGCAACTATGTAGAACATCAGTTGTAGCATGGGACAAAATTAACCCAAACACCAAGCTATAGAAAATCTTAAGAGTACTGTTGAATCCATTGTCTGAAAATGAAAAGACTATGGCACCACTGCAAATCTACTAAGACCACCTAAACTGCAAGTACGGTAAATGAAGCATCGACAAGGTCCATGGTCGATTTGGAGGAGCTGCAGTGATCGACAGTAAAATGCCTTAGGGCAAAAAACTAAAAATGCATTTTTTAGTAGTCATAGGGAACCTGGTCAAGGTAGACCGGAAGATAAACAGAGAAAGTTTGTCAAGGCGTCGCAAAAGACACCAGATTCAGATTGACGTTTCAGCAAGTCAAAGGTCACAATTATAGAGCCAAAGCAACAATTAAATGATTTAGAGCAAGTTATATTCATATGACAGGATGGCCAAGACATCTGGCAAATTTTTAACATTTATGTTCAAATCAGTCAATCATTTTGTTGGTGCATAAAATCCAAAACAAACCAAAAAAATTCATGGAATTTTGTAGTTGTGACAAAGTTCAAGGGGTTTCTATTTTTTGCAAGGCACCGAAAACAACAGTTGAACACACCATTTTGAACAGGTCCAAAATTTGATGGTAACATCTTGCACTTATGTGTCAGCTCATCTTGATGAGCTGATTGGGTTTTTTTAAGTTTCTACAGTCCACTGTACAGCTTCATACCACTTTAATGGGGGCTGCGAAGTGGCAGCTGATGTCGTTTTCCTTCTAACGTACCTTTTTCACCCTCCTCCTCTTGCTCACCTCATCCTGTGTAGGGGTACTTTAGTGATCCCTGGAATGTGTTTGATTTCCTCATCGTAATTGGCAGCATAATAGACGTCATTCTCAGTGAGATCAACGTAAGTACGATGCCCCCCTTTTCGCTCTTGTTGTCTTTTCTCTTCCTGTCCTCGTCTCGTGTTTCTTTTCTCCGCTCTCCTTCCCCTCTCGACTTCTTCTGTGTCAGGCTGCTGTTTCTGTCTTCTTTGTCAGCCTGTTTCTCTTTCTTCCTTCTTCCTCCTCATACTTAAATCCAAGATGGCCACTGCCATTAAGGGGGACCCCCTTCGTCACCTTCTCCCAGCCTTACGGCTTTCCAAACAAGAAAGAAGAGCCTTCGCAGGCAGGGTTCAGCCTTAAAGAGTTTATCCATTGCGCTCTCCTTTGCTCCACTGTATTTGAAATGTTGTTGGGTTCTAGATTTATTTTATTTGATCGCACATACCCCTCACTAACTGAACTAACTCACTGACCAATCACAAGCAGTCTCACGCAGCTTCCTAACTCCAGCAGAAGGCACTTTTTCATTGTTGTTGTGATTTTGTTCCTGACTGTGGTTCTTGACGACATCTCCTCTCATGGACAAGCATGACCAGCTGCTGCTGCTCCTCCTCTGCTGTCCATCGTTTTCAGACTGCCCCTTCTTTTGTTTTGTTCGCCGTTTAATTTTGTTGATTCTTTCCCTCTTTCCTCCTGCTCAGAACTCCAATGCTCCTGTATGTAATGTTTTTATCTTATTTTTTTCTCCTCTCTCCTTTGATTTCTGTCATTTCCATCTCTTTTTTTATGTCTTACGTTCTGTCCTTTTCTTTGTTCTTCTGTTGTTTTCCCCCTTTTTCTTTCCATCCCCTACACAGCATTATTTTGTTGATGCATGGAACACATTTGATGCCTTGATAGTTGTGGGTAGCATTGTTGACATAGCGATCACTGAGGTTAACGTAAGTAGTCCAACTCCCTCCCTCCCTTCCTTCCTTCCTTCCTTTTTGCCTTGCCTGATCTGCCATTCCCTCACACACAAACAGACCGAGCGCTGATTCCTATCTCGCAAGCTTTCAAATAGCCAAGAGAACTTCAGAGACGGCCATTGAAATTCACAGATGCTGCAGAATCGAATCAAAACACGGTCACCATTTTTCCCAAAAAAAATTTTATTATATAAACTGCATGTTCTGCAACACACTGTTCCCCTCTTCTCACTGCCAATTTTTTGATGATTCCCAAATATTTGAAACGCCTCCAGATAGGTGCACATGCCTCGGTCTGCTGAGCGTTGGTAGCATCAAAGACTCTTGCATTCGTCAATAGAAACCTTTTGCATTTCTTCAGCACTTGGTTTGGTTACACATTATCTGATCTTTCATCACTGCCAGAGGGAAGTACAAAACGAACACTGGCATGATGGACACTGTATAGCATGGAAGATACAAAGGTGGCATATCCAGGCCCGTTTCTGTGTCGAATGTTTTCCGAACAGATCGACTGCACATGCAAAACGCACGACTCTTCAAGTATTAAAGAACAACAGAAGATATTTTCAGTTTTGACCCGAGGATCGAAAACTCTCAATTCAAAAACGACCAGGAACACTTGAAGTTTAAATGAGGAGGAAAAAAAATTACAAGTTGCTTTTATCATAATGTCCATACATGGGGGGAGAATTTGATCCATAAATGGATTTACTCAGTACTCCGTGAAATTTATGCAAATGTATGCATGACTTCACTTAATATCGGCATGGAGGCTCTCTGGTCAGCAGTGGGGCTGAATAAGAATGAATTCCCCCAAAGACAAAGTCAAATGTTCAGTGTCTGTTGTGTTTACATAGAAAGGACAATGCTTGCTTTATGTGATACTAAAGGTACCGTTTGTAAAAGGGTAAGACTTTCAGAATATGTTCTATTAAAGTAAAATAAAAATGGTTTACTATTATCTGAATGGTTAAATAACTAATTGATCTTTAAATTATTTTATTTACACTTAGAGTAAAAAGTTAAAGGTTACGCATGCACTTAAATGCAGCATGTAACAACTGTTACGTACCGCTATGCTCACCCTAACTCGTTCTCATCTTGTCCCGTTTTACTGGTTATGGGAGAGAATAGGGCCGCAACAATAAGTGCGTATTAAAGTAAACAAAACAAAAAAAAAGAAACAGAGAAAACTAAAACAAAACATGCACCTGACGGGACACGGTGTGGTGGGGCTTATCTTAATTGTCCAATCAGAGTTCTGACTCCAGCTGACATCCGTTTGAGAAGGGCGAGCCCTCGCGATGCATCGTGCAGCAGACGCTCCGTTTAATAGTTGATTTCATTTTATTTATTTTTTTTTTTTAATGTGTAGTTTTTCTCTTTTTCTAAAAACACACCTCTCGTGATTTCTTGGTTGGTCTTGGCAGGCGTGTAACTCCCCGGTGCTCCAATTCTTTAGCGTCCAGCCGGTTTTTCCCCAAAAAACAAATCAAAACCAAAAGAAAAATAAACTTCTTCCCCGGCCAAGACTTCCGGCGCTCCCCTCTGGGTGGATCCGTCCCGAGGTGAAGGTTCCCTTGTTCGTTCAGAGCCTTCCCCCACCGAACAGCCAATAATTTCTCCAAAACGCCGTTGCAACAGCCGCTTCGTACGCGCCACCGTCACTCAATCACCCTCAGGTGTGAAACCACGTGGGCTGACGGTGCCCAAGTGGTTTTAGCCATTTGGGCACTCAAATAATCAATTATTTGAATTCCTTTCTTAGACAGGAACCTAGTTCCTCCATTATTATTATTATTATTATTATTATTATTATTATTATTATTATTATTATTATTATTATTATCGTCACAGTTCTGATGCAGGGGTGGGCAACTCCAGGCCTCCTGCAACTTTTAGATGTGTCTCTAATGCAACACACCTGAGTCAAATAATGAGGTCATTAGCAGAACTCTGGAGAACTTGACTGCACTTCGTAGGTGATGTAGCTATTTAATTCAGCTGTGTTGGACCAGGGAGACATCCAAGAGTTGCAGGACACTGGCCCTCGAGGACCAGGATTGCCCACCCCTGGTACAGACACTCTCAGTGAGTGTCTGTCCCCCCCACTCCATCCCCACCAGTGAATCGTCAAAGGTGCCAAATAAAAGTAAAAAAAAAAGCAAAAAAACAAATAAACAATCCAAAGACGGAGAGAAAAAAAATGAAATGAAAAAAGTGAACATGTAACACAACCCACTCTGTACACTTTGGTTATTCATTTTAAGTTAACTGCTCAGACATGGCCATCTTAATTCATCTTAAAGTGGTTGTGAATGAGTGATTGGTGCAACCTTAGCTTATTTAACACACATAAAAGTTAGGTTTGCTACTGACAGGCAAATATTTTACAAAGGCAATCAAGAAAACAGGGACGCATGTATATTGTTAGCTGGAAATGATCCCATATTATCAGATATTAGTTTCACTGAGGACAAGAAGCGAGAACACAATGTTTGTGGCACATCAGTCTATTCCCCTGAGCTGAAAAGCATGTTTTACTTCAGAAAACAGAGGCTCCTGCATACAAATTAAGTCTGGTTTATCCCAGGAGTGTATGAGCTTGGCACTTTTTCTCATGGCTTTCGAAAGGGAATCCATTTGCCCCATGAGAGGCTGACGACGCTGCCTCGAAAAGACACAGGATAAATTCCCAACTGTATCTGGATATTACATGTTTTATTCAGCTTTTTGCCAGCACTTTTTGTTTTGCAGGAAATAGCTGTTTAACAAAATACATTTTTTGGCAGAATATTAATTTTAAATGAATATAAGTCTTATAAATAAATTGTTATGACAGTTCATATTAGTTGAAAAGAATAAGAATTTTAAAAAGCCACCTTTACTGGGCCAGTGATATACACCTTTGTCATCTATACGGTTCACTGATGTTGCACTGCACACTTTGGTTTGAATTGTGCACCTTAGTTGACTGATTGGGTCAGTTTGAGAGATTAATTGATTGATTTGGTTAATTGAATGAGTAATCTCTTTTTTTTATTTATTTATTCTTACGTCTAATTTAAAGGCATGCACCAAGTCCTTTTCTTTTTCCTTTTATTTACTTGAAGGCATTTAATAATTTGGGCGTTGAGTATCCAAAGCTACACTTTGTTTTTTTCTCTCTCTCTCTCTCTCTCCTTTTTTTTTTTTTTTAAGAAACCCTCCGCACTTCAATACTGATAGAAATGCCTGTTTTGAACCAGGACACTGTTAAATAGGCATTTTAAATGTTAGCCTGCCACTTCATTTCATTAGTCACAGAAGTCCAAGTCCTTTTTCCCAACTGCATAGCAGATGAAATGCCTTTTTTTAAAAGTATGAAATGAAGTGTCGTGACAGACTAGCTTTTAAAATGTTATCACTTTGTCTTTAGTAAATAATTAAAAGGCCAAAACATCCCATCTGGGTGCGCCCACTTTCCCGCTCTGTGGGGGGCCTGTTGACTTAGATTAACTGAATTTGTTGTTTTGCAGCTATTGAAAGAAAAATACATTTCCCTAACGCTGGGTCTTTAATTCTCCCCCAGCATCCTGCGGGTGCTTCTTAAACTTTGTCTGGATTCTTTTACATTTTACTTTGGTTTGTGTAGAACTAGAATGAACAGATTGGGTAGTGGTTTGCTCTGCGTGATGTCTTGCAGAGGATGCCAGTTATGGATTGCATCTATTTCTCTCTCTTTCTTTGGAATGCTTCCTCCTCTCCTACCTTTCTTGCCTTTCTTCTTTACTTTCTGAGCTTTTTCAGTTCACTTTACCTTCTGTTGTTGATGTTTATATCTCCTTCTCTCTATCTTTTCTCTCTCGTCGGTCTGTGGTGCTGCTTGCTCTCCTGAAATGCAAGCAGGGTAACATGGGCTTTCCTTCGTCCTCACAGCTCAATCCGCTATTTGCATCATCATGAAATGTCGTTTAGCATACATTTCATGTAATGATTTCAACATTCTCACAATTAGAGAACTTGACGTCCTTAAAGTTTTAATTTGAAGAGGACTCCCATGTTACCCATAAAACTGACTGATTTATTTTTTTTTTGCTTGAAAATTTTATGTGCAATGAGAGAGCAGCTCAAGTTCATTTAAATAAGCTCGTAAATCCGGAGCTGCAGATAGAATCACTCACATCGGCACAGCCTGAACAGATGACTGTTTATTGGATTGGTTTGTCTCCGTTTGTTCTGGACACACGTTCACCACATGTAGCAGTTCACGCGGGGACACCGTTTTCCTGAAGTCTGTCATGTGGTTCCGAATTATTAAACCGAAAATGTAGTAGTACTGTAACTCAATATATTATAGCTTATTTCAAAAATTCACTTCAGTTCAATTGAGCACATACAGTTTTTAAGCTTTCATTCAACCATACAATATTTTTTACTCTACAGAACCCAAATAAAAGACTATGCTTTTCTGATGTAACAAAAGGCATTCCTTTATATAAAAAAAATAAATAAATTACATATATTTGTATATATATTGTGAAATTCAAGTGATAAACTAATTTATTGGATACAGTTACATAAACTGCACACTATTCAACCAATACTTTGCACATTTTGATTCAAATTTAGAATTTTATCTTCTCCATTTTATCTGTTAGTTTGAGGGAAACTTATACAGTGTAAATTTATTTTCTAGAATATGCTTATCAGCATACTTAAGCAAAAGCTATGGTTTGAAGACAGGATACAAAGGACCAAGTGATCTCGTTGTATAGAAATCGATTAGAGTCCAAAAGGTTAAACTCTTTCACTAAAGTTTATAGTGAATATTACAAGAGTAGGCTTTATTCATGATACATGTGTGATCATATTATGTGTATGACCTTGTTAAAATCCCTTCCTTCTCCAAAAAATATATTTCATATTCAGTATTTCCTGTTCTTTGCTTCCTGACTTTCCGATTTTCGCTTCCTTTTGTTTGTTGCTTTCCTATTTAACTTCGTCCCCTTTCTTTAAACCCAGCCTGAAAAATTATTTTCAATTGCAGTTGTGTTGTGGGAAGGCTTTTTAACATGGCCAGTTAAAACACGGTGTCACTAAACATTTCGCTCCTCTATGGCTCCAGTGTTAAACGCTGTAATCCCAGGGATGACCAGCAGATGTCTCCCTACAGGCTGTCATTGCCAAGTCTTGCAATAGACACAAATTGTCTTGAAATTAATTGCATTGAGATGCACATAAAACCAATTCTTATTAACTTTTCAAGCCACCATCAGCCAAAATAATCACCTTCATGAAACTAGATCCGTTCAGTAAACATGCCGTCTCAGTTGAAGCGGCTTCGGCTGGATGCAAGAAAATACAATAACTTCAGGGAGGCCACATCATATATGCAGAGACATCTGTTTCCATGACATCAGCCTATAAAGATACAGACAGCTCTATCACTCAAGAAGTGTTGGGGACCCTAAAGCTTTGGACAGATGTGTTCCTCACAGGTTCTACATATTTCAGCCATCCGCTGCTTTGATAGGGAGGGATTTTATGTGGCCTTGGGAGGCGATGGGGGCCATCTGCCTGTGCCGTAAGATCACACATAAATCTCCCATTAGGCTCAGAGGAGATGACTCTTGTCACCAATATGTGAAGGTTGATCAAAGTCTGAACTCCTGTGTTGTGGTTTGTGGGAGGTGTGGGCAGAGGCTTCACAAACACACACACACACACAGAGGCATTCAGGCACTATTCTGGTGCTGATATTTGTTGCCTTTCCTTAAAGCCAGCTGAGTCGCCCTCGTCCTCGTCCTCCTCCTCCTCCTCCTCTTCGTCCTCCTCTTCCTCTTCTTCCTCCTCTCACCCCCATGTGGTAAGGCCAATGGTACGCCCCAACGGTAACCTCGTCCGCCTCCCTGCCTCCCTGCCTCCTCCATCATCTTTCCATCACTCTTTTCTTCTTTCTGTCCCTCTTTCTGACCATCAAAAGCATTCCGGCGTGTCATCTTACTTCTGTTGCTCGAGCATGCTCAGAGTTACATTCCTGTTCATCTTGTTTATATTGTGAATATATATATAAATGTATATGTCTGTGTGCGCGTGTGTGTGAGTGTGAATGTGCGGTAAGGGACACTGCGTATTGCAGGTCTGGTATAACTGGAGTTCTGTGACTTATGTAGATTTATTGTTGTGTTTCTTATTGTGGCATCTTTTGTGCTTTCACATCGGTCCAAGTCATCATGATCACGCCACCACGCAGCCTTTTTCTCTTCTCCACTGGCCTCCACATCTATCCGTTTATCTATCTATCCATCTAACTGCAGTGCCTTAAAAAGGATTACCTTATAAACAAATTCCAGTATATTTTATATGCATTTAATGTTTTAGACCAACACAAAGTAATTAGAAAGGGGGAGCAGAGTTATGGTTTTCAATATTATTTACAAATAAAACATAGATTCATCCCCTTTTATCTGATGCCATAACTTCATTTTTCAGTGAAGTCCATTTAACGTCAGTATAAAGTTCACAGCTCAGGTGAACTAATTTGTTGACAGGACAATTTTTTGTGCAATCCAAGGCAACTGAAAGCCATTGTTGGAGAAAAGCTGTTTCAGCAGAGACAGGAAAGCTGGTCAGAGTTGATGGAAACATGATTGAAGCTAAATATAGGGCAGGCCTGGGGGAAAACTTAGCAAGAGACATGAAGATTGAGCTTCATCTTCCAGAACAACAACCTTAAACAAACACAATGAAATGTGTGAGATAAATGCTCTCCAATTCCAATTCCCAATATTCTATCTTACAGCTTTCTTATACATGTCTGCCCCAACACACCTGAATTTAACAAATGGCTTCTGCTGAATTTGATCATGTGCATTAGGAGGTAATTGAGTCATTTGATTCCAATGTGTTGGAATAGAGATGCACCTATTAGAAACTCTTAACTGAAGTTGACAGAATATACATGATGCAATTTTAAGTTGTTTCATCTTCTTCAAAAGAAGAAGAAAACCTTCCACTTCAAAATAATGTGCAACTTTGTCTTGGTCTGTTACACAAATTTCCACACTAATGTTTGTGGCAAAACATGAGAAAAAAGTTATCTTTAGCCAGGCACTGCATCTGTCTATGTTTCAGTTTCAAATTTTGTTGTTTTGTTTGTATCTGATTAAATCAAACTATTTTTCATCTTCAGCCTCTCCTTCTCGCTCTCCTCCTCTCTCTCTGTCACACTTTCTGTCACTGTACCTCTCTTGCCCACTTGCCCAACTCTTCTATTGGTGCAGTGGCGCCCACTGTGGTCCAGTTGTGGTATTACTTGCAGTGCTGAACTGTGATTTCCACTCCTGAGAAAGACGCATCGTTTTCCACTTATCTGTCAGTGGAGTCTGGGACAAAATCCACTCTTAAAAGAAGTGAACTTCTGTCGTTAAAGATAGCGAAATTCATTCTGAAATAAAAATGTTTGAGTTTTAGTGCACAAAATTACCCATAATTTAGCTAAGTGTTATATTTAAAGGTATGTGTAATGTCCTGTTGTCCCAAACTGCAATGAGATGTGTGGAGAATGACCAGTTCTTTGTAAGAGCGCACAGTGTGTTCTTTGTGGGATTAACACGAGGACTTTATGGCTTCTTGGAAAAATACAAATGGCAAAATGGAATCAAGTTTTAGACAGGGTGCTGTGTTTCATTCAGATTGTTTAACATTTCCTCGTCATTTTTGCTGTTTTTATTGTTAGTCCGGACTTCGCTTCCAACCCTTTAATTAGGCCGTTAGTCATATCGTCTCTGTAGTTTTTACGGCTTTTGTTACACAGAGAAACTGAAAACTGGTACTGCATTTTATATCTTCCGTTTTTGTCACACAGAGCAAACAGAAGTGGTATAAATAAATAAATCTGTATTAGAAAAGCACTCAGCCAGACGTCTAAATATTTAATCGCTTGTTAGTTCCTGTGGGCAGCGTCAGTGGTTTTAAGATGTTGGAAATAAGGGTTTTCTCAAAATTTGAATTTTTCTAAAAATTTTATTTCATATTAACAATTTAAAAAGGCAAATTTCCCTACACATGCAAAGTAACTGATTGTTCAAAAGGCAACTTCTGTGGTGTTTAACAAAGTTTCAGGAAGATGTAATCAGATATGGGACATGAAAGTGTTTGCTTAGCTACAATGTTTCCCTATTCTCCAGTTGTGCAGATGTGATGTATGATAATTCGCTAGCAAGCTTTGGCTTTCATGCTGTATCTGATTCTACCTGGTGTCTGTATAGTTTCATGGACGTACGTACAGGTGCATCTTAATAAATTAGAATGTGATCAAGAAAATCAATTTCAGCAATTAAGTTAAGGTAACTAATGCTATTGTGGTTGTTCAAGGAGCAGTATAATGAAAAATGTAGATGGAGTAAAAAGTGTTGAAAATTGTACACAAACTGCAGGGATAACAAGAGCTGGAGGAGATTCACAAAGCATGGAGTGCCTGGAGTTAATGCTTTAAAAGTCACTTCATGCACGTCTAAGATGATCTGAATCTTTATTGTTCATTCAACTGAAAAGTTTTTTGAAAATGCTGGTTTTATTTTCCATCTGGACTTGCTTTGCGACCATGTTGACCAAAGTACAAATACCGAGTTTAATAACGATGGTATCACTGGGCTCCACCGGCCAGTAACAAGATACATGAGCTGAATGGAAACCTGGGCTTTCTTAGCACCTCTGCAGAGGCACAGGATGAGCTGCATGCCTGCAGCACTTATGCAAATATTTAGTGTCTATAAAGTGTATAGACACCTTTGGACATTTTTTAAAATTATTGGCCTAAGATAATAATCAAGTTCTCTGGAAAAGAATATTTTGAGCTGCACTGTAAGCCAAAATGACCAGAAGTAAGACAAATAAACTCTGGAAATATGTCGGTGTGTAACAAATATGAGATTCACTTTCGATTACAATCCCAATTTATTAAAATTGCACCTGTACCTCTTGGAGTTGAAGACTTTTGGTCAGTCTCAGTTGCTGTAAATATGAATAAGCATAGTTGTCCAGATCAAAAATACAGTTTTGCAATTAAGAGTTAGAGACCTTTGTTATTAGGAAACTGCTGGATAATTTTATTTGTTGCCAAATAATTTTTCCATGAAGTCACATAAATAAGCATGACTGCCCGATTCTCTCCCAGATCTCTTTTCTTGTTTGATTTTGATGGGATTTCCTTAGGACGCTGATTTCCATTTATTAACTCTGTGTGTGTGTGTGTGTGTGTGTGTGTGTGTTTATATGTGTGTTATGCATATTTACATCCACGTCTTCGTGTTTATGGTAATATGCATACAAACGACCTGTGTGGTTCATATGTCTTTGTTTATATATGCATGTCTGCCATTGCCCATTTATACCCGTCTGTGTGAACTGTGTGTGTGCGTGTGTGTGCTTCCCTCCCTTATCAATTTGCATGTGTTCCCATGCGTCCTGTGTTTTTTTTTCCTCTGAAAAAAAACACCAAACCCCACCAAAAGGGACTTCAGAATTCTGAAGAGAACGCCAGGATCTCCATCACCTTCTTCCGGCTGTTCCGCGTGATGAGGCTGGTGAAGCTGCTATCTCGCGGGGAAGGGATTCGGACCCTGCTGTGGACCTTCATCAAATCTTTCCAAGTGAGGGGAGAACCGGACACTACATGCTAGAGAAAATGGGGCAGCGCACAAGTGCTAATCTTACTCACTTTGCACTTTCTTATAAAACTATGCTCTTGTTTGAGGGTCTAAGATTATGCGATTGAAACCCAACAATGTCTCCTTTCCTTACCTCATCCCTCCCTGCTCTTTATTTTGCAGGAAGTCATGGAGATGGGATGAGGGAGGTAATGGAGAGAAGGCTTGGATTCCAGCAGCATAGTTAGGAAAATGGGATGAAATTATAAATACTTTTTTCTGCTTCTTCCCCATCTCCACCTCTTCTTTTTCATCTTCCCTTCTCAATTCTTTTAAATCTTACACATCCTACTATCACTAACGCTAAAAGCTCATCATTTCCCTATAGGCAAGATAAGCAGTAGTTAACATAAGTTCAACAAAGCACCAAAAAAATCTAAATCATTTGATTGACTTGTAGATAAAAGACAAAAGGGAATTTGTTCTCTCTCTTGTGCTTGGTAAGTTGGGCCATTTCTTGTAATACCCCATCAAGAGATTTAAAAGCAGTTTGTTGTAAGTCATTTAGGCCCCAAAACATCAATGAAAGACTCATCGTTTCAAAATTGTAATTCAACAATCTACAATTCTGGCAGCATTCAGATTCTTGTTTCTGCTCTCATAAAACTCTCACATGCAAAAATAAATGATTAAGAAACTTCAGGCTTACGATTAGTTCATAGTTGCTTCCATGAGCTGATTGCTACCTCCTCTAAAGATATTGTCCATTTCTATGGCATAAACTGTGAAATATTCTAAAACTTCCACCTTCGTTCCTCCATAACCTTAAGCCAAGACTCCAATTGCTTCATAATCCAGAAGCAAAGAGAGTTTCAAACAGAAACATCTGCAAAAAAAAAAAAAAATTGCCCTCTATAGCTCTGGCTTTCGTAAATCTCCCTCACTTTTCCAGGAAAAAATGAGGGAGATTTATTTCCAAATGAGTGATTACATGTTATTTTGTTGCACTGTAAGTTATGTTTACAGTCCAAGCAGTTGCAGTTCAGAGATTTATAGGCAACTTCATCATCAGTATTTCTGTCTCTCTATATAATATTTACTCTTAAATAGTTGTTAAAAACAATGACTTGGCCTGACTAACCAATGTGCAGGAGCTATTTTAGTCAACAGCTCAGCAGTTGATCTCTGGTAGGGCTGGTCTGATGCCTGAAATGTAGGCATCAGTTCCTGTCTTAAGGTTTCTAACTGTGTCGTCAGATGGTTTCTGCTGGCTTGTTTTTGGTGCTGTGCCACTTCAGACACATTCACTTTTACCTCCTAAAGAGCCACCTAGTTACTTTTAACCTTTCATAGCAATAAGTTCATAACTACATAAGAAAAGGGAACTAAAAGTGAATGTTGGTGAGTATTACCTCTAAATACTGGGCACTGATGTTTCTCTCCTCTTTTCAGGCTCTGCCTTATGTAGCTCTGCTAATAGTGATGCTCTTCTTCATATACGCCGTCATCGGTATGCAGGTAAGCTGTTCCCCTTGCTAGTCCGAACCCTGTCGACAGCTTTCTCCTTTCCTCTCCTGTAGCAGAACTTCATGTTTCGTCTGTCCGCTTGGAGTCAATCAAATCGTCATTCTTTACTTCTTTTGAGCAGTTTTCTTCTCTCTTTTTATGTTGCCCTTATCCTGTATTTTCTTTGCTTGCGTAAGCTGTTGTATTTGTCTCTTTCCCTCTTGATGTGGAGTTGCAGTTTGATTTGATTTGCTGGAGACAGCCCGCCTCTAATTCTGACGCCCTCTTGACAATGCTGACATCATTTGCTGAATGCTGTGACTGTCCCCCTTCCCCCCCTTCGCTCCTACTGTGCAGATGTTTGGTAAGATAGCGCTGCGGGACAACACGCAAATCAACAGGAACAACAATTTCCAGACGTTCCCTCAGGCAGTGCTGCTGCTCTTCAGGTTAGCGTGATTAGAGCGAATGTCATTGTTTTTGACTTTCAGACATTTCTTTGTTCATAAGTTTGACCCCATTGTCCTTCAGTGTTCTCCAAAGCATTATCCAAAGCCTTCACAGAACAGCTGTATTAATGCTGATATTACACGCTTTATATATTTTTTGGTTTAGAATATGGTGCTGAATTTAAAAAAATGCAAGATACACTACTAATGTTTAATTGTAACCTAATTTGTATGTTTCATCTTCCTTGTGCACTACTTTGTGATGGTGAACTTCAAATAAAGTACAATAAAGTATATCATACTAATGAGAAATTGTAAAAAAAAAAAAAAAAGAAAAAAGTCTAACCAGTATGAATATTTCTACAAGGGACTATATGTAAAGGTGTGAAGTTGCTATTGAAATTGCTCACACTTGTGTTTTTTCTTGTCTCCCTCTATGTATGTGTACGTATGTTTTTTTTTACGTACATCTTCACATGCAATTTTGTTTTTCTTTTTTGTGTATTTAAACATTTTTGCATGAATTTCTGCATGCTGCATGTTTGTATTTTTGTCGTGCTTGTCAGATGTGCAACTGGTGAGGCGTGGCAAGAGATCATGCTGGCGTGTTCGCCCAATCACCCATGCGAGAAAGGGTCTACCAATGAAAACAGCACAAACAATGACGATTGTGGCAGCCAGTTTGCCATCATTTACTTTGTCAGCTTCTACATGCTGTGTGCCTTTCTGGTAAGTGCAGAAAACAAAAAGATAAAAAGGTATTTTTCTGAGCAAGGGAACTTAATTTATAAGTTATTCTTCTTTTTCAGATTGTAATATTGAAGCTTGAAATTGTAAATGTCATTTATTGATAACTAGAAGGAATGAGACTGATTTTGTCCTCCCTTTCCAGATCATCAACCTTTTTGTGGCTGTAATAATGGACAACTTTGACTATCTGACACGTGACTGGTCAATTTTGGGGCCTCATCATCTTGATGAGTTTAAGAGAATCTGGGCCGAATACGACCCGGAGGCCAAGTAAGTTTTAAGTGAGCACGAATAAAATCAGCATGAAAATAGATATATGGTCAAATTTACAGTACGACTTCTTCACTGTTTTCAGGGGGAGGATAAAACACCTTGATGTGGTCACCTTGCTCCGGAGAATTCAGCCTCCCCTCGGCTTTGGGAAGCTCTGTCCGCACCGGGTGGCGTGTAAGGTAAAAATAATTTATTCTAATTTCTTTACTTTATCTATAATGTATATTGTGCACAACATACAAAGTTTAAAAGCAGGCACCACATTAATATATAAAATCATGACAACATAAAACGGTCATAGCTACCAAAATTTTTGTTTTGCACAAACTCTACTGCTTTAGTGTTAAATTTTCTATGGCATACTGAAGTTCAGAAATAAATATTTTATACGTTTCATTGATGCATGAATGCTCTCACAATGCTTCAGTGTCACAATGACAGAAAATGTATTCAGGCCTTTTTCCCCGAACAATTTGTTTGGGTCTTCTATAGAGAAAGTAATTGCACCCTGGTTCCTGCAGTCCATTTGCTGCTACCCCTTGGATATTAGTTAGTTCTTCATAAACATGACTAAATTGCTCATCACAAACAACTGAAGCGGTAGAATTAGTTTAACATAACAATAGAACTGTTTCCATCTGTTCCACAACTGTTTGTCACTACTGTATGTCTTCACTGTTACGCTCATGACTGTTTGGTCTCCTGCAGCGCCTGGTATCGATGAATATGCCTCTGAACAGCGATGGAACGGTTATGTTCAATGCCACACTGTTTGCTTTGGTCAGAACTGCACTCAGGATCAAGACAGAAGGTAACAGACACAAAAAAGAGCAAACAGTTTCCATAAAACTAGTCAAATCAAGATAGAAAACATATGAACAATAGTCTTCCAAGGAAATGGAAGACAATTAATTGGGTTATTTTTGGTATTTTCACATTTTCAGGCCTCAGTTGTAAGTGAGGCACCTTCTCTTCAAATATACTGATTGTGTGTTGTGTATGGTTTGTTCAGGTAATCTGGAGCAGGCTAACGAGGAGCTAAGAGCAATTGTGAAAAAGATCTGGAAGAGAACTAGCATGAAGCTGTTGGATCAAGTAGTGCCCCCTGCTGGTGGTACGTACCCTCCTTAATGTCTGTGATTTCTCTGTAACTAAAGTGCTGGATTATTTAAAACTATGTTTAAATTTAAAACGTTTTTAATTGGTTTTCAGATGATGAAGTAACAGTTGGAAAGTTCTACGCCACCTTCCTCATCCAAGAATATTTCCGCAAGTTTAAGAAGAGAAAAGAACAAGGCCTGGTGGCCAAGGTGCCTCCCAAAACTGCCCTTTCTCTGCAGGTACTCACGAGAGTTTTGTGTTTTGCTTTGATGAATTGTATATTTAAAAAAAGGGAAGCAGAGAGTGGCAATTGATGGTGCTTGATTTGTGTGAAGGCTGGCCTGCGGACGCTTCATGACATTGGACCAGAGATCAGAAGGGCCATCTCTGGAGACTTGAACGTGGAGGAGGAGATAGATAAAGGCATGAAGGAATCCGTGTCAGCTGCATCTGAGGACGATATCTTCAGGGTAAAGGTTGGATACACACACCCCCACTCACTCTCCAAAGAGAGAGAGAGAAAGAGACAATTGACGCCAGCTTGAGGGTCCATCCATACCAAGATACATGCCTGCATGTGCTCAATGCCTCATAGAGACTTACGTAAGCAGCATGCCCCACCATACAGCTTTGCTGCATCATATAATTTGGCAGTAAGTAAGTGATGATGGAAAAAGAAGAGTGGACCGAACCAAAGCTTAATATCAGTGTTTCTCAACTTTAGGACAGGTAGCTTTTAATTAGTTTACCCAAACAATTACAAGCAGAATTTAATCATTTTCACCAAGAAAAACAGGCAAAAGTCCAAATCTAGCTATTTGCTGAACTGAACCAGCAACAAATGCATGAGTCTTTCCGACAGTAGACAGTTCAACTGAAGACATGCTTTTTCCCCAGCACCTGATCTTCAATCGTACAGTCATGTAGGACTGGTAATCACTCCAACTTCAGGTCTATAGTGACTACCAAATATGGTGACTGCTATTTGAAACTGAACTATCTTGTATATAGATTTTTTTTTACTCTTCAGTGAAATATTGAGTTGCAAGTCTTCAATTTTCAACATAATTTTAGGTTTTTGTATGCTCTACTTAGGTTGTAAGTATATTTTTACATTGAAAAAGTGTACCTCTTATTAATGAAGAAACAAAACTGAATAGGTAGATTACTTTTGTTTTCAAAATGAAACAACTACTTTCATCAGACTTTTTATGACATAGCGCTTGTCCCTTTTCTTTTAGCTTTGGCTTTACTGCTACTTTGCTTGATTAATGACTAATGGTCTTTGTTTTGCATTTTCGTGTGGTAAAGGATTACTACTTCAAATATCAGAGGTGTGGCTTCAAGTCATGTGACTTTGAATTACGTAAGACTCAAGTCAAAAATTTAACAAACTTCCTAAATTTACTGGATATTTCTCTTGCTGGTTGTTTTGGAAAATAAAAGCAACTTTTTAAATAGTTTAAAAAATCTCAAAATTATTATTTTGAATAAATTATTAAAATTACTCAAGACTTGTGTCAAGTCTTGAGTAATTGAGACTCAAGACTTGAGACTTACTTGTTGCTTCTAACACAATGACTCGGTCTCACCTCTGATAATTAGTCATTACTGTGCTACAATTAGAAAGTACTGCAATCACCTCGTCTTTTTCACATTCTGTTCAAAAAGCTAAGTTCAATATATTTTATTGGGCCAACACAAAGTGGTGGAAGGTTGTAAAATGTAAGGAAAGAAATAAAACATTTTTAACACTTGTTACAAATACATCCAAAGTATTTGTATTGTTCTTTTCAGAGGTTCAGAGAAAATTAGACAGAATACAAATGCATTTGTTTATTACAAAAACATTTGTAATAGAGGAGGTAAGGTAAAGAAATATATAACTTCAGTAATGCATGGTTCTGAATTGGTTTCTGAAACAAATTCTCATCAATATACAAAGTTTGTTGTTACATGACAAAATGTGAAAAAGGCAGGAGCTATTACTACTTATGAAAGGCATTGCATTACTAAAATATAGAAAGAGTTTTTGACCTGTTCTCAGAAAGTTTTTCTACGCCCGTAATTAAGATCTCTGTGTTTTTACACAACAGCGAACGGGTGGCTTGTTTGGCAACCACGTCAACTACTACAACCAGACTGACGGCCGTGGGTCCTTTCCGCAGTCCTTCACCACTCAACGTCCCTTGCACATAAGCCAGAAAGGCTCTCCGTGCGAAGGGGAAAGCCCATCACACGAGAAGCTGATGGACTCAACCACATTCACCCCTTCATCATACTCCTCATCAGGTTCAAACGCCAACATCAACAACGCCAATAACACTGGAATGGCTGGAGTGACGACCCAGGGCGTCAGTCGATTCCCAAGTCCGTCCATAAGCACGGTGGACGGGCACACAGACCAGCCCCTCACACCCATCCTACTACCTAGATCAGCCTGGTGTTTCCCTCCAAAAAGGTGAGTCTTGAAATCCCCTTCAAAAACCTATCTGCATCTTCACGCGACTGTTGCCCCTCAGAGCTTTAATTTCTTTCATACTCTTGCCTTTAAAGTTTATCCTCAATATAGAGTTAACATAATTTTACGAATTTTCAATTGCCTCCAGACATAAATGAGTCCTCTATTTTCTTCTCTTCATCACCTGCTTTCTCTCCTTCTCTCTTGTTTCTGTTGGCAAGCAGGATGTTTTATGACACCCTCATGCGGTATGTTGCCAGGGGTCAGAGAGGGAATGTGTGTGGGTTCTTTAAGCTTCCTGGGTGCGCACAGAAAAAAAAAAAATCTTATGATGCTTTACAAAGAAGCATAGCTGTCAAGGTGCGACAATGCCACTTGCTGCTATGCATATAATGCGGTAGTTGCTATAGCAAAAGCCAGGCTTCGCAGTGCAACTTCAAAGTCAGCTATTAAAGCCACAGATGGACTGTTTGGTGCAACATGCCCAAACCTCTCCTGTTGAGGGCTTCTGCTGCTGCTCTTTTATTGAACATCACAGCAGATCTGGGTTAGACACAACTAGCTTCCACACCTCTACAGAAACCTTATTAAATATTCTAATGCTTATTGTCATTTTTTAAACCAAACTAAAACCATAGAATAGGTTGCAAGTATAACTGTTTCTGCTGTGCATCAACACGCACAGCAGAAACAATCTTCATTATTGCTGAAGCTAATATCTAAAGACTTTCACATCTGTGCCAGCCAATCAGAACCAAGGAATGACACTCCTGGATTGTCTACTTTGCAAACTACAACCAATAGAGCATCAAGTATCATTGCATCTAGGTATTTTTCTTTTAGAAAAAACAAAAACAAAAGCCAGGAATAGGAAAATTTTCCATGAATGACTTTGGGTCATAGTCCACAGAAAAATCTGTGAGTACATAATAGCAAATAGGTTGAGGTGGAAATGCACACAAAGACAACTTCATGCCTTTGTGGTCTGAAGAAAGTAAAATTATTCAATTCAATTCAAAGCTTGGGTGGACATTGGTCCTCCAGATTGACAATGACCTTAAATATGCCTTCAAATTAGTTAGAAAATGTCTTCAGGACAACAAAGTCAAGTTGCAGAATGTCCATTACAAAGAAAATGTATAAAAATAATGAAAACATCCTCTAAAAATGACCTTTTTTCTGTGCTTATATGTTTTGGTAATCATGACCTAAAACTGAAAAAAATGTTTGCCTGATTCAATGTAAGTTTCAATGTAGGTAAATATCTGGATTCAACTAGCTAAGAAAATTGGGCCATGCACTGAGCTCCATACCAATCCGTTTTATGGAATGTTTCATCAATCACATATACGAACGGTTCAATAAATACATCTCAAAATCAAGCCTTAAAATCCTTCTACACCTGTATGTCAAGTTTTGACCATCTGACTAGTAACCCAAATATTTTTGAGTTGGATATTTTCTATATTTAGATATTTGAACAATTGCATGATCATATTCAGGCAGCACTTTATCCATATATGTTAGCTATTTGGCCCAGCATCAGATAGCCAACAAGAATATTAAAGTCCTTAAAAAAACTATGATTAATGTATTTCATGTTGTTCTTTAATCTAAAGTTTATTTACTCCCTTTTCTTTTACCACAAATGAGATTTGGTGATTTACATAAGTCAATGTAAGCTTTCAGAGAGACTGATCTGCATAGCAACAGGACAGGCTTCATTATGAATTGATCAGTCATCCTGAATGGTTTTATTAACGTTTTACTTGAACACTGATCTAACCCAGAATTTGCTGTGGAGCCCTGAAATAGCTGACATTTTATTTTATTTTTCTTTACCAGAATGTTTTCAGAATATATTTACATTTTGTTGCACAAATAAGGAAAAAAAAAACAACATATTTTGGAATTCATTTTTTACAATATGAGAAACTTCAAGTGCTAAGGCAGGTTGTGGGAAATTTGTGCTTTTATACAAACACTCTGGTGAAGAAGAAAAGGACAGAAATTTAAATGTCAGAATGTTTCCTTAAAGCTGATATCTGGAGTATGAAACGGATCCAACTGATAAGACATCTTTGAAAGCCTTTCCTGATTTAAAAAATACCTCTGCAATTTGTTGCAATGAAACAGAACTGACAGCCTTTGACATATTGACTTTGTAGTCTTTCTTTTCAACGCCAAATCAGAAAAACATGGAATGACACTATGGACCCAAGATATTAAGCATTTTTCTAAGCATGAGGAAAGCAGGAAAACGTGAATATGGTGACACAGAAGGAGTCTCAAATACTGTCAGGAAGAATGAATCACAAAAAGACTACTCTTCAGTGTCCTCAGGCTACATTCTAAAAACATTATGATCAAACAAAATTTGCTTCAATTTGTCCATGGCATGCTATCAGAGCCTTTGCCGGTGAAATTCAACTTAACATTGTTCTCTCATATGCTTTTCAAAGATGTCTGAATTTCAGTCTGGCTATCATTTCTCATATTCCAAGTGTTGTCTTCAGTGCTATTCACCTTTTTTGCTTCAACAAAACAACCATAAATCCCAGCTGCTTCTCTGCAGGCTTTTCCCCCTACTACCGTTTTCCATTTGCAGTAGTCAAGTCACTCCAGGTTTTTAAATCCCTCTCCTCTGAAGCTCATTGCTGTTTTGCTAATCAGCTGCTTTTTTATGTGTTTGCATATGTTTCTCAATGTGCCTCCATCTGTGATGTGTGTCCGTGTTAATTTTGTTTGTGTTTGTTTGCTGTGCTTGTTTGGTCGCTGGCCGATTTATTTGTAGCTCGGACTCGAGTGACAGTCGTCTGCCAATCATCCAGAGAGGGGAGGGGTCAACAGAGGAGACGTACGATGAGAGTTATGGTGACGACAGGGAGTACCAGGACGATGAGCACTCTCTTTCTTCTGACATGTACTGCTGAAAGACACTCACAGTTTAGCCTTTAGCCTGCATCTGATCAGAGCACAAGGCTGATTTCATTTCTTCTTGTGTATTTATTTGTACCCTTATTAGGTTGGTGTATCACGATGAAACATGTAAACAGCTCACTCCTATGGAGGAAGCAGAAGAAGTAGAGGAGCAAAAAGGAGGAGGAGGGTGGCAGTCTCCACGAAGAGTCTTCCTCTGTCCAACTACCCTGAGTATGTACACAGATTCGTGTACAGAAATTTGTGCAGCCACCTTCTGTATGAACATACAGGCTGTAATTTGTACGTTTGCATTTTTTTGTGATTTGTGTCAGCACGGAGATCTTCCTTCCATCTGGAGTGTCTCCGGAGGCAGACAAGGCCAGATGTCTCGCAAAAGACTGCTGTACCTTTACATCTTGTACATCACCAGGTAGTAAACGTCGACAAAATTTTTCAAAAGTATTATATCTAGCTAGACGAAAAAACAGACTGATGCAATCTTTTAACCCTCCCCCGGTCTTAAGAAATGGAGTCATTTAGATCTTGTAGGTTTTTTTGCTCTGTGCGCGGTCCAGCGAGGTCACACTGACCCTGTGCGTGCTTCTCTGGAACGCTTGTAGAACATCAAGTACTTTCTGTAACTTTTGTAGTGTACAGGTAGTTTTTGGAACCTTCACTGATTTTTTTCCAAGTTTTGTTGAATATCTGGGAAAGTAACTAACGATTTAAGTGGTCACCAATGTTCATGAAAAATTTAGTCAGAAATTCCTGTTAGGTTTCACAGAAGCTCTGGAAAGAACCTGGTAAGCTTCAAGAAACTGACCTCTACCTTTCTAGTGATAGAACTACCTTTTAGAGCGATTCTCTGGTCAAAAAACTGAAATTTTGAAGAAAACAAATTTTTTACTAACTGCACTTGCAGTATAATTGCCTTTTTGCCCTCTTCTGTTTTCTCTTCCAGGCTCTTGCAGTGGCAGGTTTGAGTCCCCTTTTGAGAAGGAGTCACTCACCTACCCTCTTCAGCCGACTGTGTTCCACGCCTGCAGCTAACCCCACAGGTACATATCAAAGGCCATCAAGATGAAAAAATAATTGCCTTTTCTACAAAAGGAAAGTAAATAATTGAAACCAGAATTTGGATGTTTTACTCACAGTGAGTTCCCCTTGTACTTGTTGTGATTTTCTTTCCTATTTTCCTCTTTCTTTGTGTTTGTAGACCAATGCAGTGATGCCTCCTACCAGCGAGTTCCTTCTCTAAGACTAGAGGGCTCCAACTCTCATGAAAAGCTCAATACCAGCCTGCCTTCTGTAAATTGTGGGCCCTGGTAAGACCTAAACGTCAATGGTTTAATATTAAATAACATTTGGCAGTGTGCATTCAGAACCTGTTGTTTTCTTAAAATCAAATAAATGCCTTGGGCTCAGGTACAACGACAGTAATGGGAATAGCCCAGTGGACAGTCCTAGCCCCACGCCGGTGTCCAGTCAAAGGGCACCGCGGCCGGTGTCACTCACTGTCCCATCGCTCTTGGGGAAGGACCCCAGCTCGCTGTCTCATGGAAGTGCAGGCAGTCTAGTGGAAGCGGTAAGTCCCTACTGCATCTCATCTACATCTATTAGCATACATATTGAAAGCAAAACGGTCATAATGCTTTGTGAAATTATTTAAAAGTCTTAATGTGACGCTCCAGCTCAAGATAGCGAATAATTCTGAAGTGGAAAAATGATACGTGGCTTTTGAACGTTTTTACAGACGTCTGAAAAGTTCCATGTGTATTTGTATTCAGAACCATTTACTTGGTTTCAAATGAAAAACTATGTAACTATCTTCAGAAGTATTCTAATTAGTAGTCTACTGAACCATCAGAAAAATCAGCTTGCTGAAAATTTTATGACAATGACTAAAAGCTGTCAAATCCTGCATTTCCTTGTGATCTTTAAATTGTTATCACTTGCTATGAGTCTGCAGTACAAATGCTCTATTTCTCACTGAAAAGGTATTGTTCATATAAGCCAAAGACAGTATGACATCAGCTCTTCAGTTCCCGGATTCCCGAAATCACACAAAACCTCATAAAAGTGTACGAAGGGTCAGTGTGGGTAAAAAAAGATTCTGGGTATTTTAATGCAGTGGGAGGGACAGAAAGGTTTTAAGAGGTATGGAGAAAACTACAAGGCAAAGTCGGGGTAGAACAGACAGAGGCTTTGCCCAAAGACCAAACTAAAGAAGAATGAGGAAAATCTTAACTCTCAAAAGACTTAGCCATCTTATCTTGCAGCATAAGATGGCTCTACAAAGTATTGACTCAGTGCAGCTAAATAGAACGCATACTATTTAAATGCTGTTTATTTTAATTCTTAATTATACATGACTTTATGTTTGCCCATCAGACAACAGCTTGTTAAAATGTACTTGTGGTTGTCAAGTAAACATGATTTTCAAAGGCTTTAGAAAGGCACTAACTCCTCTCTCTGCCTCCTCCCTTTTTCTTCCTTATGCTCTTTGTTTCAAAGGTTCTTATATCAGAAGGTTTGGGTCATTTTGCCCAGGACCCTTCTTTCATTGAGGCAACCAAAGCCGAGTTAGCTGACGCCTGCGACATGACCATTGAGGAGATGGAGCACGCAGCCAGCAACATTCTCAACAGCAACACCGCCACAAACCCCACATCAAGCACCTCTTCCACCTCTCAGCACAGCCCTAACGGCAGCCTCCCCTGCCACAATGCAGCAGCAGTTGCAAAGCACAGGGACCGAGTTGCCGGCCTGAGTCCCGGCGATGCGGGGGCAGAGGCTGGAGGGGGCAGGGGCTACATCCATGGTCCATCCTCTATAGAGGAGCGACAGGAACTGCTAGCTAGAGGGGGAGGGCGAGAAGAGGAGGAGGAAGAGCCAAATGTGAGGGAAGAGAGGCCCCACAGAAGTTCAGCTGTGGTCGCAGGAGCACGGCAGAAGAACAGCAGGCTTTTGGAGGATGAGGATTTGGAGTGTGTGACGAGCTTGTAGGTGCCGCCTCGGCAGCTTTGATCAGCAAACTGGCCCATCAGAGGCTGAGGTTTGTCAGTTCTGGCGAACAGTGTGGCGGCTGGTTGGCTCACTCTGTCACTCTGGACAATGGCGGCCAGCGATGCACCTTTAACACAACAAGACTTTGTCGGGTTTAATTGAGTTAGTATGTGTGTCTGCAGTAAAGTATATCAGACTATATACTATCTGAGTGTGTGCTTCTGTGCGTCTGTGTGTGTGTTTTTCTCTATTTGTACTCGTATGTGTGTGTTCACCACACGTGTCAGAGTGTGGCTCTAAAGTGCCTCACAGTTTTATCATGTCCTCAACCTGGGATGAGCAGGAAAATGGAGACAAGCAAAAAAAAAAAATAAGACAAAGGACAGACTGAATGGAAGAAAGATCAAACAAAGAAGCAGGAAGTCCTTTTATGGACTGTATGTTAATGTTTTCATTTCCTATGCCTAATTTAGTGGTGTGTTATTGTTGTCTGACTGGCCGCCATGACGCCAGGTAGAGGACAAGAGACCAGCTCATGGAGGGTCACTTGAAGATTACCATCTGACCACAGCCCCACCTGTGGTCAAAGGTCAACTCGTTCTTCGTTCAACGATGATGAAGCGCTGTATTGTGTAAAACGGGGACAAGAATGCCCCATTTAAATCAAGTTTCTCCTCCTCTTCCAAAGCTACGGGAACCTGGAGCACAGTCCTGCCAGCCCGAGAGTGGATTTAGGGGACACGCTGCCCCCAGCCAGGTGTGGGAGGGAGGATTGGAGGAATGATTTAACAGCCACAACAGGGCTGTAACAGGAAGGGGGGAAACTTCCTGGACAACAGGGAGATAGCTGGCTCTTTTTTCTCAGCTGGTTTTCTCAACTGGACTCCAGCATGAGACCAACTCACCTCGACATAGCTCCACCTCATCCACCCTTTCCTTGTTTGGCTGCACCAAACAGGAAACTAGAGGAGCGACTGGTGGATAAGCAGAGACAGAAAGCCCCCCCCCCCCCCCTTCTCTGCCTCATACCTCACTGTTCCTCACTCCTTTCTCTATCCTGGCCTTCCTCCCTCTCCTTTGCTATCTTACAACCACTCACCCCTTATAGCTGGATTTGTGTGCTTTTTTTAGCACTTGAGGAGGCGAATGTTTGTCATGCAGGGCTACCCAGATGGTAAAGTGGAGGGAAGAATGGGAGTGACCAATTGAAAGGAAGAAATAAAAAGAACACTCTGGTCAAGGGGTGGGGGTGTTCCGCAGCAGAAATGCCGTCAATCAACCTCACTTCCTTCTCTGGGGCACCTCCTCTTCCTGTCAGCTTGGAATCCTGTCGGATTTGCTGCCACACACTCTTTCTACAGACCGTGCCCACTATGTATTTAACAGTTCAATATTGTGCAAAACTGGCTAGCCATGACAATATTTTGTTTTATATTCATGACGTTATTGTTTTAATTTATCTTTGATTTGTTTGCACAATCGGGGTGCTGGTCTTATAAATGTATTTTTGCTCGGTTTATTTTTAGGAAAAATTTTTAGAGGTTTTAAGTATCGAAGCAGGGCGTTAGTGTGTGCGGGCGAGTGTACCTATAAATGTGTGTGCATATGCGTGTCTGCATTTTAGTACAAACTTATGAGTGTGTGAGATAGAGTGTGTGTGTGTGGGAGGGTCTTTCTCTCTATCTGTATGCACCTTTTACAGATTATATTTATTTATTTATTTTTTCCAGAAGAGAAAATCTGTGGGAATGTGTGTGTGTGTGTGTGTGTGTGTGTGTGTGTGGTTTCTTGTGTACTATAAAAAGCTGATTTTAAGCCTATACAGTAAATTAAGGTAGCATTACAAGTATGTTATGTGTGTGAGGGTGTGTCTGTGTAGAAATGGGCCTCCTTAACACAGGGTTAATGTGGACAGGCATACTTCCAAAGCTTTGTGGTTACTTTAGCACGGTTTTTACTTTTCTCAGCCAAGTGTCAGAGAGAAAAGTGTCATTTTGAACTTTAGTCATTGCATAGCTTTTCTTTACTGCCCCATTTGGATATAGGCTGGGGTGAGGCAGATAAAACTGCTGATCAGGAAGTGTATAGTATTTGACCAGAAGTTAGGAAGCCTTTCACATGGGGATGTCTTAATCAGAAGTATTTGCCTCCAGTAAACAATTCAAACAATACAAGAATATTGGCATTTTGATCATTAAGATCAAAAGTTCATCAAGATTGATACCATGTATATGCCTGAAAACCAATATAAATATTTTCAATTTGGCACTTTATTATAATCGTCATGATAAATCATTAATAAACTGATAAATTGCCTTTTTCAGTGCTATTTTCCCAGCACAATTACATTTAAAAATCACTAAATGGAACCTGTCTGATGACACTAAGTAGGCTAAAACATGTCCAAGTCTAAAAACATTCAAGAACGGAAGACGAACAAAGTCAGTGACGTCTCAATACAGCCTAAAGAGGGTTACAGTAATTTCCCGACTCCAGCAAACCACATAATCCACAAACACAGAAAACACAGGACAGTGATAAATCCTCCCAGGAGTGGCAAAAGAAATTATCATTTGAAAACTGCATTTTGTATTCACTCAGGTAATCTTTTTTACTGATATTAAAAAGTGTTTGGTTATCTGAAATATTTAGGTTTGGCAAATAGCCAAAAGCAGAATAAATCTCAAAGAAAACAAATACTTGTCAAAACTCTGTCTTGTATCGATTTGAAAACGGGAGAAATCCATGATCAATTATTAATTCACCAATGATTCAGGATTTTAGGGGACGTGTGGCAACTTTATACACCTCACCAATAACAGTCTGGAGATAATGTTAGATATTTTCTCGCTAAAGGAGTTTCTGCAGGACCATCCTATGTTTAACCTATATCTGACTTGGCACATACAGATAGCCTTCAATAAGCTCACATGTTGCTAATGCTTATGTTTTCATACAGAGGAGTTTGCTGTAGTGCTAAGCAAATGCTAGCAGGTTTACTCTCTGTTTTGTTAAAAGTTGTTATAATGTGGCTCATAGAATATTCCAGTATGGTTCCAGCTCATCATCTTCGAACATAACTTGCATACGAAGTTGTTCCGCTGCTTAGGACACCTAAAATCTACCACTATTTTTGGTCTCAGGAGTTGAGTTCAGTGTTCAGACTCGGGACATCCCTGATTACTACAGTTGCAGTTGTTCTTATTCATAACGACAGAAAAGTTTAAATTTATGCTGCCACAGTGACACATCTATGAATGATTAGCGCTGTTGTCCAGTTGCTGCAAGACTTTTAATAAAACCTCTTTGAGACCCCTATCACAAAAATATTTTATTCCCAACAAACAATGGAGAAACATGGATTTTCAGAGTGATTTCATTCACTGGTTACATTGGTTGCTGGATAAATTGTAATACAAGCTAGAGTCATTTATCATGTACGATTGTGCATCAGAAAAAATTATTTAGTCACCTTGGCGGGAGAACGGCTATAACATTTTTTGTCTCCAACTAAATAGCAGGTTAATTTCTTTTTATAATAAATTCACATTTGTTACTTAATTATAAAGTGGATCTACTTGAGACAAGGTCATAGCATGTTTTGATCTGAGATGCAGCTTTTTGAGGAACTTTTGAGGATTTTTTTAAACAAACAATTTAGATAAACATCTTAATGCAAAGAGAATTAAGTAAAATTGCTCAAATTTAACTCAGATGTAAATACATCGAAATATTTGATTGAAACAGCTAAAGCTGAACCAAAGTCGTACATATTTTTAAGCCATTACTGACAATAGTAGTTTTAACAAAATTCCAACATGTTGGAAAAGCTTTTGTCAGCCGATTTCCCATTTTTATAAATAAAACTGAAATAAATTACAGCTCACACAGAAACACCATAATATATCAACATAGGCCCAAAAGATTTTTTTTTTTTTTTTCTTGGATTTCCCATCACTGTCATGCTCTACATGTGAAACAGAGCAGGTTTGTGGCAGCGGAGAGTATGCATAAACACACTGCCATACACTGCATCCTGTGCCAGTAACAGACTTCTGTCATTATTATGCAATCTAAATGTGAATGTTGAGTGGGTTTATAGCTGCAGTGCTGTTACCGTCTTGTGTTTTTGATCATACCCTGAAGTCTGGGTCCTCACTTTCCCAAACTTCCATAGGAGCCTGCGGCTTCATTAAGATGACCTTAGCAATTCTCACAGTTAATATGAACCCATCTGGAAACCCAAACTGAAAGTCCATTTCTTGCTCATTTATGTTTTAAGCTGTTTCAACTGAATGTCTCGGGTGGAGAGATATGGTTTGTTTGAACCCTGAGCAGCATTTAAATTCAGATAAAATAAGCACTGTCTATCATTGTGTCTTGGTTTCTGTTTTGTTTTTTTTATTGTTGTTGTTGTTGAAATAGTTTGGAAGACGCTACTCTTAAATATTTATACTCATCTACTGACAGATACGGGGACTGTCTCAATGACAGATGTTATATATACTGTAACTTATTTATGGTGAAAAACGTTCACTTCTTTTATCCTGACATATGCACAAAACAGTATGCGCATATCAGAAGTGCCCCACCAGACTTGCTTTGTCTCTTTCTTTTTGCCGGTGTGAGAGATTCAGAGCCTTGTGGCGTCCCTGCGTGAAGTCAAGCAGCATTGCCGTTAGCATGACCGTTGAGGTGTTGCGTTGCAGTATAACGATATAAGCAGGTGGGAACCTGCAATCCACAAGATATGCAAAAACAATGCAATAACAATGACTGTGTACAAAGTTCCTGAAGTAAACCTGTGTGAAAGTCTACAAAAAAAAAAGAAAAAAAGTTGAAAATCTGCTTCAAGATGTGTCATTTTCTCATTAACTCGGTGGTTTCCACATTACAAAAAAACCTAAAATACTTGAAATCAGGTACATTACAGTGCAGTACAGTTAAGTTGTATTTATCTGTCTTTTGTCACACTAGAGTTTTGGTTGAATCTGACCTGCAACCAGTGTTTTTCTTGCTGCTGAATAACAATCTAGTTACAGCCGAGTCACAGTGAAAAAATAATCTTTGTTTTTTGATAAGCAGAAAAACGCAGCTCGCTTCATGTTCCTGTCTCGACCCCTTTCTGGATTTGTCTGTTTTGCTTTTTAGGTGTATTTCTGAATGAGTTAAACTCTTTTTCTTCAAATTCATCGGCATCGAGTGAAGTCTGCATGTTGATTAGTTGTTTCATACTCATCACGTATCATATCACCTTGACAAACAGTAGCGTTTTCTACCTATAGTGCACATTACAACATTGGATTTGTGGCAGAGAGATATCTGGAAGATGATTTTGCATATCTTGTGTCTTATGGAGCTTGATTTATACTTTCTGATGCCCTGAGAAACTAAAAGAAACATTAGTACACAGAATACATTAGCTCCCAAGCCTGAACAGGCATTTCTAACACGAGTTTTATTTTGCTTGTCTTTAATAATTTGCTCCGCAGGCCTATGGAAGATGAACCAGTGGCAACTGTTTCTATTAAAAGGACCAAAAAGTCGATATTTTCTTCATAAAAATATTTTTTATCAGGTCAACGGTAATTATGTTAAGTGGCGAACATGACAAATGTGCATGATTGTAATTTGTTTCTGTTTTTTTGTGCTGGTTCCATCCACCAAAGGAAAACTATGGACCCATTACATTGCTAAACCCGTCCCTACTCCTGCGTTTCATGAATCCCTGTTGTCTTTATGTACATTTGGAGTAGCAGTGCATCAGACTGATTTATTCAGTCCATGCTTTGATGATAATTCCTCCCTCTGCAGGTCAAAGTGAAATAATATACTGAAGTGAAAGCAAAGATTGAAAAATGCTTGCTTTTCTCCCTACCCCACTTTAGGCAGAATGATGACAATCTGGCGATTGATGACAATGGGAAGGCTATTTTGGAAAGTACTTGAGGGAATGATATTTGGAACTTTTTGCTCAAGTTCTTACATGGTGGAATATATATAAAAATAACATTCACATGCATGAGGCTCTCTCTCTTTAGAGGTATAAAGTATTGGTCTTATATAGAGGATTATATCTTTTGTCTCACCACTAGCTAAAGATTGTGTATTTTTATATACTATATATAGCAAAAATGTATACAAATATAAATATTTAATCACAAGAATGTCAAAATAAGGAGCAGGAAGGGGACCTATTTGAGAATGTATTTGGATTGGATGTCTTATTTGGGCCTAATAATAGGTGGCGTTCCCAATGCGTTGACTGTGTTTTTAGCCAAAAGTAAAACCTGAAATAATATGGTTTTCTGAAGAAAAATATAACAAAGTTCATTGTTGCACATGATAAGCTTGCAAAGAGAAACAAGATTGTTCGCAACATTTCTGGAAATTTTGAAAATATTGCTTATTGGAAGGTTTTCATGGGAATTGATGCTAATAAACAGGAAATTAGGGACATGAGTAAAAATATTTTCCATAGTAGACATACATAAAACATATGTTAGTTAAACAATAATACCCTACCTTAAATTTATACAAAAATACAATCAAAATTTTAAGTAGTACAAGGAATCAAATGTATGGCTTTAATATTCTGGTGCTCTGGGGTCAAATATGTGACCTTAATTCAGTTCAGATCCATTATCCATAATGGTCCAGGGTTTTTCCCAACCTAATTTTCTTGTTGAAACGCAAACATTGTAGTTTTTTTAAACTTTACATTCGCTCCTACAAATTCCTGTTAATTTCCATGGAGAGTTTCCAACTTTGAAAATTTCTGATCTTTTGCAACTACTTTTGTGTAATTTAAATACAAAGTAATCTGAGGATGTTGGTAACCATTTGAATCATTCTGCAGCATTTCGGATTTTTCAGTCCTACAAGTACAGCGAAATGTTGGGTTAGAAAAAGACTAAGTGGAAACAGGGGAGGTCTGATCACCATTAGCGTTTCAACTTCGATTAAAAAAAAATAAATTTAAAAAAGGAGACCCTTTGTTTAAATGTTAAACATCACGATATTCACGGACCTGAAATCTAACATGCTTTTGCTTACATTTGTCTTCGACAACCTACCAGCAGCCTGTCAACACAGGTCAAGGTCTGCTCATAAACCCCTACTGTAGCACTGAGAGACACGTCTGTATGGAAGTAATCCTACATCAGCAAAACACGTATTATCCTAGCAACAAACCAAAAAAAAATAAAATAAAATAAAAAAATCAACCTCTAAAGGACTAGATTTCCATATATTGTGAATAATCATAATTGTGTAGCTTCTATGCTTATCCTCCAAGATGAAATTGGAGGACTTGATCTACATCTGTATAGATTTTTATCTGCATTTTCTGCAGGCTCGAACGCAACATACATGTAGTTTAGCGTCTGGCTAGTTGATCTTAGCTTCACGCCGATATGATGCTACTGCTGCTTTTTACCTGTTTACAGGTTCCACACATAGAATCAGAATAAACTGTCTTATGTTCAAAGTTTTAAAAGAATACTTCATGTTTTTAAAGAACATGTTGGGTCGATCCTAAGAATGAAGTTTGAGCAGGTTTTCTTCTGGCTAAGGTGATCTGAATGTAGTTATGTTTCTGTGACAGAAAGATCTGATGAGGGTCTGAATGCTGATAGAGGGAAGCTGCTGTATATTATTTTAAATCACATACAATCTTAAAGTATGAAGACTTTTCCATTTTTGCAAGCATGAGGCTGGGAGAGAATTTTCCTCACATTTCCTTAATGTGGATCTACCATTGTTGCAACTGAAGTGCTTTATATTTTTCTTGTAAATCAAAGTCTTTGTTGTTCATGGTAAAATCATGACAAAATATTTTAAGATTGCTATTTTGAATAGAGATTTTATTATCTTTTCTAGGTAAATTTAGAATAGTCTATTGATGAAAAAAAAATCTAATTAAAAACACTGATTCTTCTGTTTTTTGGAGGCCAAAAAGAAACATCTCTGTGTTTGCTATACAGATATTATTTTGATTACATTGATGAAGCAGACAGAAAGAGGGCAGA
Source organism: Poeciliopsis turneri (assembly GCA_922788865.1). Classification (NCBI taxonomy): domain Eukaryota; kingdom Metazoa; phylum Chordata; class Actinopteri; order Cyprinodontiformes; family Poeciliidae; genus Poeciliopsis; species Poeciliopsis turneri. The sequence goes on from CAKLNU010001112.1 coordinate 387,091, forward strand.
AAGTTAAATATGGGATATATTGATATATATAAGTGATTTTAATGAAACTGATGTATTTTAGATATTAAAATTATAGAAGGATATCAAAATTACAAAATGTAAAATGACAGCTTGATGCAGGATGTTGCATTCTGTTGTATGATTTTGATGTTTAAATAATAATAAAAAGAAACCGTCAGGTTTTTCAGTTCCCCTGTTGAGAGTTTTGGAATTGTGCAGATGCTGGCTTTTTTTCTATTTTTGACCTAGAGGGCAGCAGTGTTCCTGGTTTTATCATCAACAAGATGCTTCCATTATTTTGACACTAATAAGTTTACTTTTTGCAAAGATATCTTGTTGTCGTTGTTGCTTGTGCAAAAAAATAAAAATAAAATAAAAAATTGAATCTTATTTATGTTTATTGATGAAACAAAAGTACAGGTGAGAGCATAGCAGGATTCTACAGAAACTGTATTGTGATGATGTATGGCAGGTATGCAAGACTAACACATAAAAACACTTAATTTGCAATCTGTAAAATATGCTTTATTTTATTGTTTTGGGGTGGGGGGTCGTCTGTTTTGCCAGTGTGGTACTTCTTTACTGAGCATATCAGAGGTTGGTAGTGATGAGCTGCCCGCATCTTTTTTCTCTGGAGGCAACAGAAGAGATTTGCTTGTACTGTAGGATTTAATCAGCATGCAGAATAACTATGTATAAATCACTCATTGTGTAGCAGCACATACATCAGCACCTTTATGTCAACAGGATGACTGTTTTAATAGGTCGTTGAAAAGCCTTGTGCTTCTTCCTTTGATTTGTTTCTATTTTTTTTATGGTTATGCAAACAGAGTAAACCCCAAAATCTTGGAATCCCCACTAATGTGGCATAAACATTGCTTTAAAAAAAAAAACAACAACAACAAAAACAAAAGAATTACATCCAAACCCTCTTTCATTTATATTACTGAAGAAAATAAAATGTATGTGTAATGCAAATCGGTGCATTAGACCCCAGAGGCATATAGGAGCAGCTTTGCAAAGCAGCAGCAGTTCTCATCCTCATTAGAATTGAACGTTTCTGCTTGCATTTTGTCTCTTACTGCTGATTTTACACACAAGAGCTACTTTATGTTGCACTAAAAATTATTTTAAAAATCCACAAAAGTATCTCTTGAATGTCGGAGACAGTGATGATCTTACTGGAAATGTTTAGGGTGAGACAATGGAGTGAAATCACAGTATTTCTCAGCCCCCACATGTCACTTAGGTCTCTGCAGGTTTCTCTTTTTAGAGCACAAAGAGTTAGGTACAAATAGGCCTTGTGTGTCTATGTGATGCAGATTTATCAGTGATTTCATCTAGTCGTTGTTAGCAGTAGGAGATCCACAGCTCTATGTGGTTAAGGAAAGTTCTTTTTCATTCCTTCATCACCCGAGTGAATGACTGAGGTGTGTGGGTCTGCTCTCCTGTCATCAGCAGTGTCTTATGGTCCTATTTGTGTCTTCAGTTGCTACTCATGCAAAGTGTTAAAGGGCCATTACTGGTAGGACTGAGCAGTTTGTCTTTATTCATCTGAAAAATGTTTCTCATCGCTCTATTTTTCTTCGGAAGACCAATTTGTTGTAATGTTACTCAAGGCGCTACTGTTAAATGTGATATTAACAGCACTATTTATGGTCTAAATAATGAATTAGAGTATGTTATTGTGCTTGGTAGCTTTGGAGGCAGGTGGCCATTTTTGTAGTTCTTAAACATAAGCCACTCCCCCTGCACAGCAGGTGGGATTTCATTGATACCAATTTTGCAAAGTGACACTGGCCCAACATATTTTAGTTTCTTTACATTTGTCATTTGGTCTCTTAGCGATGACTGCATGGTGTCTTAGTTTACACACCCTTATTTTCTTCTCTTTCTTTTTTTCTAAAGATAAATTCTTTTTTTTTTTTTTATTCTGTCAGTTTAATTTAGGTATTAGAAAGGGAAAGAATACAAATTAAATAAATCAGAATATTAATTCAATCACTTTTTCTACTCCTATTTTCCATAAAAATTAAAGTAAAAAAAAATATATTAAAAAAAGTTTATTTGTAAATAAGTTGTGTACAGTTTGTATCTGTAACTTGTCAGTCTGTCATTGGTGACAGAGTCTGTCTTGCTTATAACGCACGCTACCAGTAAATAAAAAAGGAAAAAGTATATTTAGACTGTATGGTCCCTTGAAGCAAGTTTTAAATTAATATCTGATGTATATTCCTGTAACATTGCATTTTTATCTGAGGAATGATGTTATTAAAAAATTGCAAATAAATTGCATTTCCTACAGCTGTTTGGCGTTTCCTTCCACATGTGTCACACTGATGGTCGGCAGGTGTTAGGTGTAGACTGAGTGATGTGATCACTCTGTCACAAAGGTCAGCTCTCAGTTGGAGGATTAGAAAATATTACCAAACCTAAAGTTTGCAAATAGTTAACAGAAAACAGTCCTTCTCTTTAAATTGTTTTCAGTTTTGGCCCTTTCCTCCGGACAAAACTGGTGTGCCTGAGTCAGGTTTGTGTTTGTTGCTCCCACATCTTTACAGTTCTACAACCTTCTATGAGCAACGTCTGGCTTTTCAGATTGATTATAGAAAGCACTTTTTGAAAAAATGAAATTATAAATCCAAATAATTAGTTTGTCAAAAGGCTGCAAAGCAAAGAAAGGCATTAATTGTGTGAAAGCTTTCTTTGATTTAAAGAAAGATTGAATCAATCTTTCAATCATTATGAGACCTGCCAAACCAGGCAGCCATTTTACTTAGGTAATTTTTGAAGTATTCATATCAGTCAGGATAGCAGTTTCACATTTCACTCAGAAAGAAAAAAAAGACAATTCAATGGGAAGGCATCAACTAGTAAATGTATTTTAATAGGTTCCATAACAGGATTCGCCAAAGTGACAGACTGCAATTGCTAACACAGTGTTTTACTGACCATATCATTGAAAATCTGCCAAACGATCCTGAAAACCACAGTTTTCATCTGTTGTGTGACCAAAGTCAAACCACTAGCAGTCAGGTTTATGAGTTGCCATGTGTCTTTTCATATTCCCCTGCTGGGAGAATTCCCGGTCACAGTTTGGACACTTGAAAGGCTTGACTCCGTTGTGGCTGAGAGAGTGCCTCTTGAGACAGTTCAGGGTAAGGAAACGTTTGGGGCACTCCGCACACAGGTACGGACGATCCCCTGTGTGAGAACGCGTGTGGACGACGAGGTGACCCTTGCTGGAGAAGCCCTTCCCACAGTGGATGCAGGTGTACGGCATCTCACCCGTGTGCGACCGATTGTGCAGCCGCAGCTCCCCGGACGAGAGGAACGCCTTTCCGCAGGTGGTGCACAGGAAGTTCCTTTCACCCTTGTGCATCTGCATGTGTCTAATGAAGCCGTTTTTGCTGAAGTGCCTTTCACAGATGTCGCAAAAGTTGGTAGGACCTTCATGCAGGCGCTCGTGCTGCTTGAGAGAATAGCGGCACAAGAATCCCTTATTGCATTCCTTACAGGTGAACTCTCGCCCTCTTTTGTGAAGTCTCTGATGATGATAGTACCCAGACTGGCTTGTAAATCCTTTCTCGCAATCAATGCAGCTGTAGCGGAAGGAGTGGAGCTTCATGTGTGTCTTAAGCTGGTTAGGATGTTTATATCTCTTCTGGCACGTTGGGCATTTGAGTTCTTCTTCTGTGAGGCTTTTCTTCACAGGTCGAGTACTCAGGAATCTTTTATCTTCTCCTGTGGGCTCTTTCCGTTTCCGCCGACTTTTGTTTTTCGGTCCGTCCTTCTTCTGGTCATGTTCCCCCTTTTTGTCAACACTGTCTTTCTGTTTGGCTCTCTGTTGGTTCTTTAGGTTGTCTTCAGCTGTCTTGTTTTTACTTTTCATTTCCTGGCTTTTCAGCTGATATTTGCTGACCTTTTTAACTGCCTTGGTGTTCTGAATAGAAGCTGCCCACTGCTGCTGACGCTGGATGTTCTTTCGAACCGTCCTCTGTATGGGTTGTGTGCCTGGACTCTTGGTACAGATGAATAAACGAGAGAGAGACCCTGAAAACACCAGAAAGGACGAACCAGTTCAGTGGGATAAATAAACATGTCAGATTAGAGAGTTTTTCTGGCCTTCAGCTGACCTGATTTATTTTTGGGCACCCAGTCTTCTGATGTGTCATCCAAGCTCTGATTCGAGTCTTCCTCCAAGTCCTCTAGCGCCAGCGCCTCTTCATCACTGTCGAATTTATCATCGTCTTCTTCATCATCCTCACTGAACTGATCGGTTTGAGTTGAGAGGGCCAGCGTGGATAATATTATATCCTCTTCAGTGCTTGAAGAAACTGCTAAAGAGAAACTTCTTAAGCACTGGAGTCACTTTAGATGAAGAAAAAAAAAGAGAGAGCAAATCCTTGATCTCACCTGAACTGAGAATCCCCAACTCTCTGTGATGGAGCAGCAGAGTCTTCAGAGGAAAAGGTTCAGACAGATGATGTCCAAGGTCTTCTGAAGCAGATGACTCATTGAGCCAATTTGCAGTCTAAGAGGCCAGAGACATGCAGGTAGCGCAGTGATATTCACTTACGGACTCCATTTAAAAAGGCTGATCAGAATGAAGTCATGTTTTCTGATAATTGTTTTTTTTTTTCCTCCACAACCTTTGTTGGCCTTTAGCACCACTTCTATAATAAACATACGTAAATTTTGAGCATTAAGCGCATTGACATCCTATGAAATATTGTTTCCACGTAGTGCAAAAACTAATGTTGCAATCAATGATGATTGTGTTTTGGTATGTGCTGCAGCTCTACTGAAAAGGTTTGCATTTTATATAAGATTGTTTTTATTAAACTGAACACATGTTTATCATTTGTACGACTACTTAAGCAGCACACGTCAAGGTTGAAACAGTTCCAGCTGCATAAGGCAAGGACAGATTTCCAGTTTTAAAAAGTTATGGCTTCAAAACCACTGAAATTTTCTGTCATTGTTTTTCTAGATTTTTTTTTTCAATTAGAGCATAGGCTCAGGCAAAGGCCTGAGCCTATGCTCCCACCTTGTTCTTGTGCATACAGTATATGTCAGCTGGCTAAAGCTAAGACTATTATAGTTTTCCATTACCTATAAGAAAGACAATTTTGTTGGGAAGTAAACCAATTGTAAAAATCCCAGAGTTGTGGTGTGGAAGCTAAAAGAACATCATCACAACAAAGCTGCATTTTGCAAACTATAAGCAGTAAGCAGTGTACTGCAGGCTGTCTGAGGAAACGTTTTTGTCTTGATGCTGCGATATAAATTTTGTATTTTTATCCAAGGTTTTTATACTGAAAAACTGCATATACGCATTGACAAATGCAGGTACATGACTACTTCTCTTCTGTAGAGGCTTCTAGCCTACCTGCTGCAGGTCCGGTATAGGCATCAGCTGCTCTAGTCTTGACAGCAGCAAAGATACAAGCTGTTGGATCCGCTGGTTGAAGGCCAATCCATAATGATCAGGAAAAACCTCCTACACACATAACCAGAGGAGCAGATTTAATTTCATTTGACTAGCTTGTAATGTGATAGATAAATAATTGCTACTAGGTCTGTTAACATGATTAAATCAGATGCTATTTACATCCTCTTACAATTGGTTTCCAGATTACTGTGCAAAAGCTATGTCTACAAAAGCTGGAATAATATTGTATTTTTTTCTGATGTATTATCTCTGATCAGTTCTTGGAAAACTTAGTTACTTTACTGTTTAAATAAACTCACTTGGAAGAACAGTTCCTTTTCCAAGGGAACATTCAAAATGTTCTGGACCAAGCTTGCAAAGTTACTATAGGAAGTCTTCAGAATATCAGAGCTTTCCTGTCAAGAGATGGACACAGAAAAGTTAGCAATTACCTCAATGTCTTTTTTAAAAAATATATATGTGTATTATCATTACAATAATAACTGAGTAATACGAGAGCTTTCTTTAAAGGCTCACCATGTGTTCATTGTTGCTCAGTTCCAGGCAGCAGGTGTGGATTTTATCCAGGTGGCCTTGGATTGCCTTGATGTTAGCTACGCCGTTGCCCCGGCACAACTCCAGGACAAACTGCAGCAACAATCAGAGGGGAGTTATCAGGACAGAGAACAGGAAACATCAATAAAGCTGCAAGCATGAGACAAATGGGAAAACTGCAACAAAGAATCCTACACGCATGATAAATCAGAAAGTTAACACCATTTCAAATATGGGCTTTTTATGCTTTAGGACATGATAAAATAACCTAGTCTGCTCTCAAGTTCACAAAAATATAAAATCTGCATGTTGTCAAACAAAAAGTAGGCCTGTGCTCCTTCCACAGATTTCAAGTCAATACAGAACAATTTGTTGCTTCAATAATCTTTCAGTAAGTGTGATCGCTTCTATACAAGTTGGTGCACAGATCACACAGTAACACATAAACAAATAAACATGGAAGAAGCTACCTGCATTAAGAAGTAAGAATACTAAGCTCTCAGTTAACTCTCCATCTCATCAGACAGCCAAGTCTAAAGTATCTTTCTCACCCTCGCTCTGAGGCCCAGGACGAGCTGACCCTTCTGACTGGGACTGAGAAGCTCCGGCACGATCTCGGTGGCCAGGTCGATGAAGTCCAGCAGCTTCTCATACTGGACGGCGCTGTCCTGCTGCACCGCTTTCCACACGAAGGCAGACATGAGCCTCACAGGAGGAACCAGCAGCTGCAAGGAGGCTGGAGGAAGCGGGGAGCCTAAAGGCGACATGAGAAGTAGATTCCGAGGGTTAAAAGCAACCTCTCGACACAGAGAAGAAGATGAGCTAAAACTAGCGTTGCAATTAACACCTTTGGAAATCCGCCGTATTTATAAAAGTAGCAAAACCAGCAGGGATGTGGGTGAAATTATCGAACAAACCTTTGCCACTCCGCACCATGTTGGGGTAATGGAAACGTCTGAGCGAAGAAAGCAAAATATAATTTCACGTGAAACTCGCAGAGGCTCCAACAACAACAACTTCCGGATACGCAAATGTTCTTCTTCTCGTTGTGGCGATGAGCACAGAGTAGTGCGACGCGCCACCGCCACCTGCCGGTGACCACTGTCGATCAGAACGTAAATAAATAAATAAATAAATAAATAAAATATATTTAGGAAAAAGTGTAAGACATGTGAACGCTTCTGCAAGGTGCAGTTCTTTGCACACAAAAATAGTGAAACTGAAAGAAAGAAAGAAAGAAAGAAAGAAAGAAAGAAAGAAAGAAAGAAAGAAAGAAAGAAAGAAAGAAAGAAAGAAGGAAACAAAGAAGGAAATTTATCATAACAATTAAAATGAAAACATTGGATTCTTCTACTCTCTACAGACCTCTAACTATACGTTTTAGAGGCACTATCTCTTTGATTTTTTAAGATTTTTTCGCAAAAATTAAGTAAATAAGTCAAAGCAACAAGCCATCCACTTGTGGGGTGGGGGGACTCCGTCTGCACATTGTTTGCATCATGTGATCACCTGTGAAGGCGTGAGACGGAAACTGAACACCCACTGCTGACAAGCCCAGTCAGATTTGACTGTCTCTGCTTGGAATCTGTCGGTCAAGCAAAGCAGCTTTCAGACGCCACCATTATGCTTATGACTACGAGCTTCCACGAATACGTTTTTGTTTTTGTGCGCAAACGTGATTGAAGCAGCAGGATCAGAGCCATGGGAGGAAACCGCAGGGGCGCAACCGGATCCGTCAAGGATTTCACCTTTGTCAGCTCAGTTGTGAAATACCTGCTGTTCTTTTTTAATTTCATATTCTGGGTGAGTGATCAAAACCACTTTGATCTCTTTTGTGTGTTAAGTTAATCACTCATCTTGCAATCACAAAATGTGGTTATGCAGAAGCAATTGTCTTAGTAAGGCACTTGACAAGATCTTTAAAACAGTCTTGTTGTTGTTGTTGTTAGTTAGTGTTGTTTTGCTTATTTCCACCGGCTTTGCTTGGTTTTAGTTACTTTTTAACACAGGAAGGGTCAGCATACGGGTTGCATATACTCAACTCTAAAGTGACCTTTACATTTACCTCAAACACACCAAACAGTTACCCTGGGAGAATCAAGACTATATTTTTTTCATAATCTAAAGAAGTTAATTTTTTTTTTTTTTAATTTTAGCCAAATGAGCTCGATGCTTAGAAAGTTGGCCACAAAGGCAGATTTGGCAAATTGTCACACTTCTTTCTTTTGAGTCCAAAGTAATTACATTTCTTCTTTATTGCAAAACCTCATCAGATAATTTACCCATAATATTCACTGCACTTTTGCCTGATCTGAAACTTCACAATTCAAATGCATCTGAATGTAAATAGTGGAAGCGAAACTCCCTGCAGTGAGTCCACAAAGTTCATACAAAGGGTTTCGGCATCAGGTGATCTCTTGCAGCCTTGTCTGAGCTGGTTTGTCATTGTTCCAGATTAAACTTGCTGAGGTTTAGAGACTTTTTTGTTTTGTCTTTCTGCTGCATGGGCAGAAAAAAAGCCCCTACAAGATGCTGAGTTGGGGAGGGGGAGCCCAAGATCTGACATGACCTTTCAGGTCTGCCCCTCTGAAAAGAGATCAGTCTCTTTATTAATTTGGATTCAGCACTCTCGGTAAGCACGACTCGCGGCTGTTTCAGTAAGATAAGGGTGTGTGAGAACTTGAAGCTTGGAATGCGTTGTCATTTCTGCTGCCTCAGGTTATGCTGGATCCTGTGTGCTCCGAGCAGAGGTTTACTGCTACACGTCTGCGCCTTTTTCTAATCTTGACAGTTTGGTTTTTGTTGGTTTTTAAGATGCTTGGTTTTACACTTTCCTATCTAAACATGTTCCAAAGCCACCTGCGTGCTTCAGGTGTCATATTTGGTCTGTTTGCTGTGCCGTCACAAAACAAGGGAGAGAAATAAGTGTCCTTCCTAACAAGGCTACAGTCACTATGGTAATTGGATCCATGTCATTCAGGGTGGACAGGGTTTGTTCCTGAACTCTTTCTTTTATTCCGTCAAGAATGGGAGACGAGAGCTAAATGAGATGCTTTATTACTGATGGAGGAGAAAGGATTTCGCAACTCTACGCACTTTTATTGGGAAGAAATGGAATGGAAGTTTTGGAATATTTCATCAGTGATTCATTAAATATGACTAATTAAACATGATTCATAAACTCCCCCTGCACATCTTGTTACGAAGATGAAGTGTCTAGATGGCGCCACACCTCTGACAAGTTCAAACACATAGAAATGGTTTTCAACAGCTGCTCTGATGAACGTTCTCCTGTTTTCTGTGTGGTTATTTATTTATTTTTTCATGTTCGCCCACAGGTAATCTCCCTGGTAATGGTGGCAGTCGGCGTTTACGCCCGTTCGGCAAAGCATGCAGGTAAATTGTCACACGTACCTACCAGGATTCGGTACTGGGTCTCGGCTGTACTTCAACAGGCACAAGGACGGAGCAGCCTCCGTAACGGGAAGCAGATGAAATGTTTCCATCTTTGTTTGCAGAGGCAACCCTGGCATCTCTGTCTGTGGATCCCGCTGTTATGCTGATGGTGGTGGGAGTCCTGATGTTCCTGGTCACCTTCTGTGGCTGCGTGGGCTCGCTGCGAGAAAACATCTGCCTCCTGCAAACAGTACCTGGGTTTTAAATACTGTCATCCATTTTATTAATCTAAGACTTAACTGTTTTATTTGGGGGGGGGAAAATGCATGCACCCAAATATATGCAGTATTCATGCTTTTTTTCTGTAATCTAATCTGACTGCTTTAAATTTCCCCCGGAACATTCTCCGTGATCTGCCTGGTATACGTTCACGACTTATTTTTGTTCCCTAATGAGTTTGAACAAACTTCTGAGGCCTTCCAAGGATGCACATGTAGAAAACAAAAATACTGCTATATGTAAACATACTTTTAAATATAAAAATGCCAGTACAAATCCTTTTATTTGACCATTGAATGACAATTTGTGGTTGATAGATAGGAAAATGTAGAAAAGTTTTAGGTGTACAGGCACTGTACAAGGTCATGTAAGCAATACATTTACATTAAGGTGATTGATATAAAATGGTAAACTTTTTTTACAGTTTTTTATATTTATATTTATATATATATATATATATATATATATATATATATATATATATATATATATATATATATATATATCTGGGCTGCACAGTGGCGCAGTGGGTAGCACTGTTGCCTTGCAGCAAGAAGGTCCTGGGTTCGATTCCCGGCCCGGGGTCTTTCTGCACGGAGTTTGCATGTTCTCCCTGTGCATGCGTGGGTTCTCTCGGGGTTCTCCGGCTTCCTCCCACAGTCCAAAAAACATGACTGTCAGGTTAATTGGCCTTCCCAAATTCTCCTTAGGTGTGAGTGTGTGTGTGCATGGTTGTTTGTCCTGTTTGTCTTTGTGTTGCCCTGCGACAGACTGGCAACCTGTCCAGGGTGAACCCCGCCTCTCGCCCGGAACGCAGCTGGAGATAGGCACCAGCAACTCCCGACCCCGTTAGGGAGAAGGGTGATGGAAAATGGATGGATGGATATATATATCTTTTTTTTTTTACCGTCCTAGTTCTGTATCTTCCTGGTGGTGATTTTCATAATCCAACTGGCTGCTGGTGTTCTGGGCTTCATCTTTTCAAATAAGGTAATCAAGCAATTAATTAATTAAATGTGAGCATAGATTTTTGTCGATTGAAAGGAAATTCATAAAGACTAACTGAAGTAGATTGTAAAATCATGTTGCTCCAGAAAGGCTTTTTAATCTGGTCAAAATGTAGTTTTTCCATGTTTTGACCAGATTTCTGCGTCTGAGATTTTTTTAGCTTCTTTCTTTATTTTTTTTACCTTCAAGGCAAGACAAAAAGTGACAGAAGTGATCAATGATGCAATTGTTCACTACAGAGACGACGTTGATCTGCAAAACCTTATAGACTTCGGCCAAGAAGAGGTGAGTGTTTCATCAAAATCGTGTTTTGAACTCCTGCAGCAGAGGCAGAACCGGAGGAGTGACTTACTTTGGTCAGATGGATTGTTTATTTCATCACAGTCAACTAGCATTGGATTTTCGATGTTACTTTAAAATGATCTGGAGGAAAGAACGTCTTGTACGTGAAAGATGAAATATCTGATCCTGTAGGCTTCACTTGCATAAAAGAAAATAATAAAATTTCTGCATTTATTTTTTCTCTCCTCTTTCTCCTCAGTTTGGATGCTGCGGTGCTACAACATACCTCGACTGGACCAATAACATCTACTTCAATTGTAACCAATCGAACCCCAGCAGAGAGCGCTGCTCCGTCCCCTTCTCCTGTTGCATCCTCTCTAGAAACGAGGTCACTCTCATAAAATGGAGACACATTCAAAGCCTATGTTTTTCTCCCATGTTTCTGTTGTATTTTCAGTTTTAGACATAAGGATGTCTCTCTGTGCAGAGTGTAGTCAACACCATGTGTGGCCAAGGCATGCAAGAACGTGAATTCGGTGAAGCTGGCAAAGAAATTCACACCAGTGGCTGCATAGACATGCTGGTTGACTTCATCCACAGCAACATGTTCATACTGGGCGGCATTGCACTGGGATTGGCAATACCAGAGGTACACATTGGAGCAGTAAGAGCATCAACACTTGATCTTGCTGCAGCCAAATGTTCATCCTTGTTTTCTCTCTTGCAGCTGGTGGGGATGTTTTTGTCTCAAGTTCTGATCAATCAGATCAACGACCAGGTTAAACTGCAAGAATACAACCTCAAGCACAGCTCTGACCCATGGAGCTGATCCTGGATCAGATTTTTTGCGATATTTAGCAACACATAGGAACTCGGTACAAACAAGCCTGTGTTTGAAGATGTGACACTTTGCTGCCACCTTCTGGACAGTCAAGGGGCTTGCATTTATCACACTGCACTGATGGAACTTATTTTTTTACTCTTCATTTGTTTTTAGTGGGAAATAGAAAGGTATTCATTTTATTATATCTTGTAAATACCTGAAGATTGTTTGATTTAAGCGTATTTGATTTGTTTATACTCAGAAATCATATTTAGGTGACTTCTTTTATGCATCTGAGATGTTGGAGATGTTGTGTTTTCCATTCTGTTTTTTTCTCTCTTCTTTTAGTTACAACATATAGCATTTTTGTTTTCTGTCATAATGAATATGAATGTTTTAACTCTACACTTTGGGGATGTTTTGTTCCTACTCTGAATGAATGTTGTTCTATGACTAATGAATAATGCCTACAAGAAAAATAAAGCATGTACATGTAATTTCAAACATGATCAAAGCACATTCACATTAGCAAACCCCATTTTTAGATATTACATTTCCTTTCACCATGTTCCAAAAGGAGTAGGGGAAAATAAAAACCCCTACAGGGGTTCAAACAGCACTGAACAGATTCAAACAGCACTGAACTGCTCGCACGCTTTGCAATTTGATCATTTTTTATTTCATTTAGAAAACAAATAAAGCAGAAATAAATGTTCATATGCATTTCAACAGGGATAGTTGTATATTCCCATTTGTTTCTTTATGATTACCAAACAGCATATGATTTATTTTCTTCACATTTGAAGGGACCACATTTTTTTCATCAAACCAGTATATAAAATTTGTTGTTTTTCTTTTTGTGGCCACATCCAAAAGCTCATTAAATTCCAACTCGATGTTAAAATCTTAAATTTTCTTCTTTTTCAGCTTTAGTTCAAGTTTTTTTTCTGTTCAGTTTATTTTTTATTATACTATTCCAGCTCATCTCTGGTGTTCATGTTGTTGTGGTCACTTTTTATGGTCAGCAAGCTGACATGTGTGCACTGCTACAGGATAACAAGGCTCTGCTTTTAACACACCGCAGTTCCACATAGATGCTTATTAAAACACACTTCCCTAATAATTCTTGGCATGTTGTCGCATCGTTGGACGCAGCGGTGCTTTTACCTCTTTGATGGTTTTTCTTTGACAGCTAAGACTTGTGTTTACGTGAGTAGATTTTTAGTCTGACCGTTAACTGCAAACAGTCTCCTCATTTTTAACAACTTTCTGATGGCTGAACATAAAAACAGAAAGCACTGCGGCCTCCTGTCTCCACTTCAGCCTCGTCTTCCAGTTAAAGGAAACAAACTCTTAAGCTGAAACATGATGCTCGTAATCTTTAGGAGCAGAGGCGGTCCTGTATGTACAACCGGCCTTGACGCACTTCCCCCATCTAAACATTACATTTGTCCATGTGTTAACAGTTGCAGTGCTACCCTTACCACTCAGCGGCCCGCTCGCACAAACAAATGTTGTGATTTAGTGGGGAAACTGATGAAAACGTGACGTCTTTGTGGCTGCCTCTCATTGTGGTGAATGTGATTTGACCTGTGTGTGTGTTTGTGTTGGTCTGCATTGCACCGCAATGTGTGTGGTCCTGTTCTTTTTGTTTTGTTTTGTTTTGGGGTTGTTGTTGTTGTTTTTTTGTTTTTTTGTTTTTTGCAGCCTCTGACTCACTCATATCTGCTTTGGAGGACTTTTAAGAGGCTCAAAAACACACATTCTCTCGTTTAATACGGAGTATGCAGCTAACTCAACCGTGTTTTAACTAGAAGAGAAGAAACAAGCAACTGAAAGTCCTGTAAATATGCACATACGCTCTTTCGCTAACAATTGATGAAAATAGGGGAGCGTTAAAGTCTTCTGTAGCCACCTTAAGCATGAGATTGACAGTTCAGTTGATTTTCAGCCTCCCGAATAAAAATTTTAGAAATTTTGTGCTGTGGACTTGGTCAGATCAAACAGACATTCATCTTATTATTTGAGCGTGGTGCCAATGATCTCCAGTATAAGAAAACTTCACTGTTCTTCCTGAAAGTCTGTAAAAAAAAAAAAAAGATAGTTTCCCAAAAGCAAGGATAATTGAATATGGGTGTCAAACAGCATATGCATATCTTGAAAAATATTGCAAGGATCCACTAATAAAACAAACTGTAAGCGTGATTTTATAAGAAATGGTTTCATTTTGTTAAATTAAAAATCAGTTCAATAAATAAAATAACAAAATTCTTAATTGTGTTTACGAAGCTGAGTTTATTACGTTGCATTTTAAACTCGTCTTACAGTTTTTTTTAGTTTGCAGGAGGTTCTCAGTATTCTGACTGTGATTAACTTGCCACCCAATATTTGTATTGACATGTAACAAAGATTTCATCATTCACCAGCTGCTGTTCTTTGAAGAAAACATCAATTAAGGTTTAGCCGGTGCACTAATATTTTACAATTTGAACAATAGACGATGAGATGCAACCAAGATTTCCTGCAGCAATTCTTTAATTTAGGGTGGCAGCTTCTAATCAGATGTCAACTTTAAGCTCTTTAAGCAAATAAGCAATGAAAACAATTTGCTGTTTTGACGACTGTGGTAATCCTTCCACCAGTGCTGTCCAGGCCATGGATGGTTTGCCACATCAACATCTAAACCCACCTGGTTCGAGTCGAGGCTCACCTGAGTTTCTTGTGGGACCGTACAAGTGCAAACCTAAAAATGATGTGGGTGAGTAATCGAGCGAAGCTACAAAATCCTCCTTTCACAAGAGCAAACCTGTTGAATCTGTGTTGCGTTGACGTGGGGGTCCTTCAGATGAGGAGCTCGGAGCAAGGCCCCTGCCATAAGGCACATTCTTCCACAAGCAAGAGGGGGGGATGGGAGAGGAGGTTTTGTTGCTCTGGCTCTCCCCCCACCATGTGCATACCAGTGACAAAAAACCACAGAGCCAGACACTGAGTTGCAACCAACAGGAGCACAAACACACTAGTGGACTTCTGCCAGATACTCTACATGGAGGAAAACAGATTCTCGGGATGTAGATGCAGTTATAAGGATCATTTCTCATTTTTAGTTTTCCGTTGAAGAAGAAGAAGGGGGTGGTGCATGTGAGCAGGAGATCCTGTTACAGAGGTCCAGACTTTTTTCAAGTTTTTTTTTTTTTTTTCTGAAAGTGGGGGTAGGGCGAAGCAGCATTCTCTGTTATGCTTTTCTTTCTAAAGCCATCCAGCAAATACTTCATATAATTCGAAACTCATCAGACAGTATTCTTGTTTCTTTTTTTATTTTTACTTGGGAATACGTTTTGGGACTATTGGAGCTGAATAATGAGGAAGTTTAGGACGATTCTGTGGGACACGGACGAAAAGTGCAGAAGCAAAGAGTTTGAGAGGACTGCGAGAAAACTTTAGAGGAAAAAAACACCCCGCTGCAGCTTTTCTGCAGTATGGAAACTTATAAATCAGATGTAGAAACCAGATTTCACCAGAGAAGCTTATAGTTTGGTAGCTGAAGCCTCAAGAATTTTGAAATCCGTTGGATTTTTTTTTTTTTTTCCCCCCATCAGGTCCGTCTTCTCTCCCAAGATGTCTTCCCAGGGTCGGAGCCCCATTGTTGGGATGCTTTGCGTCTGGGCTGCCTGGCTGTCGGGCTGCAGGGCAGTGTTGGCCCCGAACGGGACTATGTTTGAGGACAGCTGCAAGAAAACCTCCACTTGTGAGGTGCTTAAGTACAACACATGTTTGGGTTCACCTTTACCCTACACCCATACATCTCTGATCCTGGTGGAGGACTCCAGCAGCCAAGAGGAGGCTTTTGAGAAGCTGACCATGTGGTCTGGTAAGTTAAATCAGAGCAGTAAAATTTAGAGAGACACAGTCAACATTAATGTAACTTTTTGAACTTTTCCATTTTTTTTTTCTTTTAATCAATTGGGTTTCCAGTAGTGTATGATTGTAAAGTTGAAGAAAAATGGTCAAAAGTTGTTTTTTTTACATATAAAAATCTAAAAAGTGTGTTGTGCATTTGTGTTCCCCACTACTATCAACAGTGTATGTTGATAGTAGTTACAATGTATGTTGTTGATAGTAGTTGGTTGTATGTTATTTTCACATCCTTTGTAAACTAAAGTTCAGTCAGATCAATAAGCTCTGAGGAG
This sequence comes from Poeciliopsis turneri, assembly GCA_922788865.1. Lineage (NCBI taxonomy): Eukaryota > Metazoa > Chordata > Actinopteri > Cyprinodontiformes > Poeciliidae > Poeciliopsis > Poeciliopsis turneri. The sequence goes on from CAKLNU010001112.1 coordinate 403,055, forward strand.
ATTTTCAGCTGCAGAAAAGACATTCACACAGCATGATGCTGCCACCACCATGTTTCATGGTGTGATCATTGTGTTACAAAGGGATGTACAAAAATAAATCAATCGCTGACTCATTGATTGGTGCATCTCAGGCAATTATTGGCAAAATAAGTTGCAACATCTATATAGTCATGGGTTGTGTAGCTGTTTTGCGTACATGTCCACATTTTTGCTGTTGTTTTCATATCCTAGGATTGCGAAACGCCCCACGTTGCTGGTCAGTCATCCAGCCACTGCTCTGTGCCATCTACATGCCGAAATGCGAGAATGGACGAGTGGAGCTGCCCAGCAAGAGCCTGTGTCTGGCCACACGTCGCCCGTGCAGCATTGTGGATCGGGAGAGAGGATGGCCCAGTTTCCTCAAATGTGACAAATTCCCTGTGGGCTGTTCGGTATGCCTCGTTTTGTGTGTGTTTATTGATCACCAGGGAGATGCTTTCTCCATTTGGTTGCTTCAAAATCTGACTTTAGGGCATAAGTTAAAAAAACATGTTAACTGGGATAAATCTGGTCACAACCTTAACTGTTTAGAAAATAACAGTTATTTTATCTTTCAATACCAGCAGTCTCTTCCTTTCCTTCAATAAAATCTTGGAAGATGGTTTTCTTGCAAGACGTCCTTACCTATATCCATTATGTGTCCAGAATGAAGTGCAGAAGCTGAAGTTCAACACGTCAGGCCAGTGTGAAGCCCCTCTGGTGAAGACAGACATTCAGTCGAGTTGGTACAAGGACGTAGAAGGTTGTGGTATCCAGTGCGACAACCCCTTGTTCACCGAAGAGGAGCACAATGACATGCACGCTTACATTGCTTACTTTGGCACAATCACACTCCTCTGCACCTTTTTCACTCTGGTGAGAAATATAAACACTCTCCACCAAGAGAGAAATTAATATCTCTCCTCATTCCCTCCCTGTATTTGGATCTTTTTCTCTTCCCTGACCACCGTCTCCCCTTCTGTCTTGACTCAGGCCACATTTCTTGCTGACTGGAAAAACTCGAACCGCTACCCGGCTGTCATTCTCTTCTACATCAACGCCTGCTTCTTTGTGGGTAGCATTGGCTGGCTCGCCCAGTTCCTGGACGGAGCACGCAAAGAGATTGTGTGCAAGAGCGACAACACCATGCGGCTCGGGGAGCCCTCGTAAGTGTGAGGGCTTGGGCCCAGTGTTGGATGACAACAGCCAAAACGAAAGAGATAGATACAAACTGATGTCCTCTCCATAGATCTTCAGAAACGCTCTCGTGCGTCACCATCTTCATCATCGTCTATTACTCCTTGATGTCAGGCGTGATTTGGTTCGTCATGCTGACCTACGCCTGGCACACCTCCTTCAAGGCTCTCGGTACAACTCACCAGCCGCTGTCTGGACGGACCTCCTACTTCCATATGGTGACCTGGTCCATTCCCTTTGTCCTCACGGTGGCCATCCTTGCTATTGCTGAGGTGTGTAGAAAACCTTCATGAGGTTGTTGGCTCTGAGAATTATGGAATAAATCGAATGTTTTGTTCATGTGTTTGGTCCAAAGGTGGATGGAGACTCTGTGAGTGGGATCTGCTTCGTTGGCTACAAGAACTACCATTACCGAGCCGGGTTTGTGCTGGCTCCCATTGGAGTGGTGCTTGTTGTTGGTGGTTACTTTCTCATTCGGGGTAGGTTTGTGCATTAAAATTAATCTGTTACGCTTTCATGCATGCAGTGACGATGAAATACATCAAGGTATTTATTATAAAGGTCTTGAGTTTTATATAAACCTTTAATCTTTCTACATTCTTCTGTCCCGTTCATCCATAAGTAAAAATGAGAAAGTATTTGGTAAAAAAAAAAGTTATCAGTAAGAGATTATAATATCAGATGGTGAGTGAAAGTAAGCAGTATGGTGCAGCAAATCTGCCTAGTAACTGGAAGTTACTAAAGTAAATGTAACTAGTTATTATTGAGTCGCAACCCACTGTAGTGACCTCGATCCATAAAAGGGCTCAACTCATAACAGTTTCCTCTAAAAATACTCTTCTTCTAGGTGTCATGACCTTATTTTCCATCAAGAGTAACCACCCAGGACTATTGAGTGAGAAAGCAGCCAGCAAAATCAATGAGACAATGCTGAGACTAGGTAAGATCAGTCCCGTTCTTTTTCCTAACATTTGAGGGATAAACATCTGAGCTAAACTGTCACTGGAAACAGATGTTTTGTCTGAAGCAGCAGGCAACATGGCACAAAGAATGTAAACACCCTTAATACCTCCACGTGATTCGATGACCTCGGGGAACGCCTTGTTTACACTGACAAATGTTTTTAATGGGTTTCATTTTCTGAGCTAGCACATTTTTTTTTTCTAAATGAGGAAAACAATATCTAACAATTTGTTTGGTAATCTCGTTCTCATCATTAGGTATATTTGGATTCCTTGCATTTGGCTTTGTTTTCATCACATTCGGATGTCACTTCTATGACTTCTTCAACCAGGCTGAATGGGAGAGAAGCTTTAGAGAATATGTGCTGTAAGTCCTTCAGACAGATTTCCCATTAAGGTTTTTATTTTGTCTTTTAAACTATTTTTATCAGATGACAATTTTTAGGGAAGCAACCAAGAAGCACATTGTAACTTTGGAGGACCTGCTGAGATCCACAGCTCAAATGCAACTATTAATCATGCACTTGGCAAAGCTAACCTTCGTTAAAAAAAAGATGAGAGGAAAGCCAACATAAGAAGCCCAGTTTGACGTTTCTGGTCGGCTGAATCCAAAAGGAAACTTCCTAGGTGACAAGAAAGGCTATGTGTGGATAGACAGTTACTTCCTGGACTCGTCATCTCAGCCGTGACGTACGGTGGTGGCAGCATCATGCTGGGGCGAGATGCAAATCTTTAGCAGAGATGAAAAAAATAGCAGGTTATGAAAAGAAGCTAAGCATGAAGGAGGTTGATGGATTCTTCTTTAAGGATTCTTTTTTATGAAATGGTTTGGCCACAACCATTCATTATTATGTTGAGACATAAATTTATACCAGTAAAAACAACAAAAAGCTGTTAAATTTGTGAGTGTTTTACTCACCATTGCATTAAAATTCAGTTATTTATTCTTTTTGCTGTCATTTTTATTCTTCTTTATCTTTTATTTTTAAATTAGAGCATTAACAACTTAAGAGATGCCCCAACTTTGACATTAAGTAGTATTTGCTTGCACTTAAATAGGCAAAGTAAAAGTTAGACCTAATATGGTTCATGCAGAAATCACTATCTAACTGGACAAAGTTCAGCAAATAGAGAATCTGGAACTAACAACCCCAACAAACAATAAGTCAAACCTGTGCTGTAAAAGTTCATCTTTTTATGAACTACAAGGGTCTGAATGTTGTTCATGTTTTCACCAGATGTGAAGCCAACGTGACAATCGCCTCTCAAACCAACAAGCCCATCCCAGAATGCACCATTAAAAACCGTCCCAGCCTGATGGTGGAGAAGATCAACCTGTTCTCCATGTTCGGCACAGGAATCGCCATGAGCACCTGGGTCTGGACCAAAGCCACCTTCCTCATCTGGAAACGCACTTGGTTCAAGTAAGGAGACACTAAGTAACTTCAGAAATGAAAATCATATTTTGGTGCCTTCCAGGCTCTTAGAATTTGTCATTTTTTCAGGATTATTGGTCGAAGTGACAACGAACCTAAGAGGATAAAGAAGAGCAAGATGATTGCAAAGGCGTTCGCAATGAGAAAGGAGCTCCACAAGGACCCGGAGAAGGAGCTGTCCTTCAGCATGCATACTGTATCACATGATGGTCCAGTGGGTCAGTATCTGAACCCTACTAATAGCGCCACCTTGTGAGCTGTAACTGCGACTGCATGGGTTTATATTCAAATGGTTGTTCTAACTTAAATACTTAAATGAAAATAATGATAATAAAAAGAAATTGTCTGGGATTATCCACTTGAAACTTTTCTGGTGTATAGGGTGTATATTTTATTTTAGAGAAATGGTGGAAACTGTAAGGTTGCTGGTTAAGCTTCAAGCCTCCAGGACCATGTCAGACTGTAAAATGATTCTTAATTAAAACTCTGTGATTTCTCTTTTAATAGCTGGAATCAATTTTGACCTGAACGAGCCGTCCAATGATGTTTCATCAGCATGGGCGCTCCATGTACCCAAGATGGTCGCCAGACGGGGAGCCATTCTGCCTCAGGACATTTCTGTCACTCCCACTGGGACTCCAGGTGAGATTTGGCTGTTTTGCAGAGATCCGGTGGTTTTTGACCTGTTTTGATCCCCTGTTCACTTTTGTTGATTTACAATCCAGCAAACCAAAACATCCCTTAAACCTGTTCTCACAATAATTTGTCTGTTCTGACAGTGCCCCCTCCAGAGGAGAGGAACAGACTGTGGATGGTGGAGGCAGACATATCACCTGAGATGATAAAGAGGAAAAAGAAGAAGAAGAAAAGGAGGAAGGAGGTGCGTAACCCTGACGAGGTGGTGGAAAGCCAGACTCGCCTTCAGCGAGAGTTTGGCCGCAGCTCAGTTCCTCGCCTGCCGAAACTTCCCTGCCACCCAAGCCTGGTGGCCAATCTGCGTGAACAGCAGAGGCAGCAGACGCTGGAGCAGGGGGTCCTGCCGGGCTCATTGCCAGATTATGAACCCTGCGAGGAAAGGTGTTCGTACCTGGAGTGCCAGAGCAGCAGAAACGGTTACCTGATGACCCGAGTTGATTGTCCAGAAAATCTGGGCCTCCGGCCAAGTTGTCACCCTTTGACTTCAAACTGGCACCCCAGTGGATCGTCAAGGTACCCCCGAGAGGTGGAGCATACTGACGGGCTGTCAGAGAGAATGGCTCATGTGGCTCGGGTACCGGCGGGCCGCAGGGCAGGCTACGGACCCATCCACTCCAGGACCAATTTAATGGAGGCGGAGCTTATGGACGCTGACTCTGACTTTTAAAACTGCAGAGAAAGCAAGAAATGAAAATAAGTACCTTTAAGTAACTTTAAGAGATTCTTACTCAAGTGTACCAGGTCCAACATCACTAAGATCCTGAATATACGATTAGTTTAAAGTCTCTGTTATTTACATTGTGTGAGTGTGTCTGAGTGAATGTGTTAGGAAAATGTATGGGAATAATAGAAAAATAAACTAATGTAAATATATTTTAAAAAGATTAGTTTTTATACCATTTTCTGTACATTATCCTCAGATATGTTCTTTCAAAGTAAGAAAAAAGCAACAACAATAACTCTGTGACAACAAAACAGATCAGGCAGCTAAGCTATTCGTGTCTTGTAAGCATGGGTAAATGTGGGGGCTACCTTATTAAGAGGAACACTTTACTTTCCACATAATAACTTTTAATTTTTGTTCAGAACTGAAAAAAAGTCTCTTTCTCTTGGAAATTATTAGCTTTAAACCCCTGAAGGGTATTTTCTAGAGAAACATTTCACTTATCTGCCTGTGAAATAACAAAGTGAGCCATTTTTATTCCTAGGCATCAACCTTACTGATCAGCAATTTCCTCCACAATAAAACAGTGGTGCCCTAGTTAGAGGTGATTAATAATTTCGGTGTAATTCAGTCAAACTATTTCAAAGTAACTTATATCTCTACTTTTGTATTACAAACAAAAAACACATCAAATATATGCCTTTCTCTACTGAAACTTAAAATGAGCTAACTTGATATTCTAACGTTACCAGCATTAGAGAAATAATCACTAATTCTAACAGTTGAGTAAAAGTGGCATGAAGAAGAAGGAAGTCTACTCGAGACTGTGCTACTTCACACTTCATTGGTTTACTTGAGTTTTACAGACAATCCCTTTGTCTGCCCCGGTGTCCCTTCTCTTAGTGTTTCCTGACTTTCTGTAACCACAATGTTCTTGTGCAAAACTCTTATTTTTTTGCTTTGTTGCCTGGTGCAACAATGCATTTCTTTGTCTTTGGTTTGGCACAAAAGCCCAACACTTTTATGAAACTGCATTTGCCTGATTTTCTTTCCACTTTTCTGTTTTGTACATTTAGAGAAAAAATATGTATTTGCACTGTATATACTGTTGTATATATTATGTTTAAAGTGGTTTCTGGATGTTATTGTCCTCTATGGTTTAGTGTTTCATCTGTATCACAGCTGCATGGTTTCTCAGCAGAATATTTCCTTGTTTCCCTGTCTAAATTAAGGTGCTATTTATATTCTTTGTACGGCTCTGCAAGCAGCTCACACGTTCTGCAGAATTGATAAATAGAAAGGGACGAGTTGACTGTATTTTTCTTTCAAATAACTCTTTCACTGCTATTTGTGATTTAACCAAAACAAAGTGGTGAGGGGCAAGTTCATGCGTGCAGTGTATTATTTCATAGCCAACACAAAAAAAACTTCTGTTTTTTATTATATTTAGTGAAAATCATGTCAGATTTATTTAAGCTACACTTTTAATGACTGAAATGTGGCATAGCTCTTGTTCAGGAACTATTCAAATATTAAATGAAGAGTGTTTTTTTTTTTTTTTTTTGTTATGTCCTTGAAAAGTAAATACTTCTGCTTTTATAGACCGTTTCACAACATTGTTGTGTAGAAAATAATACTTTCACTTAAATGTGCAGCTATGCTTGGTTTGTTTTTTATGGAAATAAAAGTAATACCACAGAAAAAAGAAAAAGCCTGGTCAGTCTTCAGTGGTCCGACCATCCGAGATACAGACTTTCCCACCTGAGCTGTGGATTTCTACAGCTCCTCCTGTGGCACAGAAGGATGAAGGATGAATACAAATGCACAATGCACTGTAGAGTTTAATTTAAAACAATCATGTAAAGTTTTAACACGAGTAACTTGTGTTAAAACAAAAACACCATGATTGTAACTTTTATTTTAATCAATATAAATCTATATGTGAGCTCACATATTATTAAGTGTTTTACTCATGCTTTTGTGAAAGTCATTTTATAAATAACCAATATCTTTTTTATTATTGTTATTTTTACATTTCTTTTTGAGCACAGTGAGTTTGTGATAATTGTACACGTCGTGTTCTATGAATAAAGTTGAAATCAGCTTTTGTTGCGTCTCGAGCTTTTTCTCTTGCTGTGTCCCAATTAAACCGCCTGGGGGCGCCAAAACACGCGCTTTCATCAAATCAGACAAGCGATAAAAAGTTTTTAAAAAGTGTCAAAAAAAAATATTAGCAAAACAAAACAAAAAATATTTAGAGGTTAGTCACGTGCCGCACAGAGAATAAAGGACGATTAAGTATAAAATAAAGCTGAGTACATTTCAAATGTTGCAGTAGAGGAAGAAAATAAAGAGCGCAGCTTGAAGTAGACCTCCCTCTCTGTCAGTAATGAGACGCCAGTCTGTGTGCCGGCTGGCGTGAGGAGGAGACCAAGCACTGAGAGCTAGCTCATTTGGAAAGTGGGGGGAGAAAACACACATACACACAGAAATGTCATTTAAAACGCCTTCGTTGCTGTCTGGAGATGTCGAGAACCTTCGGAAAAGATCAGTGGCTGAATCAACAGGTGAGACAAACAGCTTCATTTTTCTCCCAACTAATGCGCACCTGTGTGTGATTTTGTACGGAAGGTCCTCAAAGTGCATTTAGGGACATCATGATTACTTTGGAACTTTCTAAACAATTGAATGCAGTTGTTAAAATTGTATGTTTGAAGAATTGAAGAATTTTCGATTTGATTATCACAGCTTGGATTAATGCTGTGATAATAATCATAATAAATGATACTGATGATCATATATATGACTATCATATATTATGATACTGATTATCATCAGTATCATAATATACTGATTATCATCAGTATCATAATATACTGATTATCAGTATCATAATATATGATACTGATATATTATTCAGTATCATTTATCAATCATTACTGTATATATTTTATATTGACTATAAAATCAATTGAGTTATTGACTAACTGCTTCCAAAAGTCATTTAGCATTTTTAGACTTTTTTGTTTGTTTTAAATGTAGAAAACTTTCTCTCATGTATACAGACCACATTGTATAACCAGCATGTCTTTGTTTTGAATTTCAAATCAAAGCGTAACCCTCCCATTTGTGTGTTGTAATGCATTAAAAATGGGATCAGTCTTGGAAGAGGGCAAATGGAGAAGAACGCTGCATGACTCTCATGAGCTTTTTGTTAGTCTCACACATTTCCACATTAGCTGTGGATGTCGGTCACAAGCCACAGCCAGACTGTGCAGAAGACATTTTTTGTCATTTATTTATTTTTGTCAGAAAACTGTTGCGATCCTGAGCATCATCAGCGGTTCACACGGCTGCAGATCCAGCCTGAGAGGCTGTTTGTTGGGCCCCATCATCCAGACGTGGGAGCACTGGCGACCCCCTCCCCCAACGGTTCTGGTCACCACTTCTGCCAGTTCACGCCAAAATGCCTGCTTGCTGTCTCCAGAGGTGAATCAGTTTTTTTCTCACTTGCTGAAACCTCTCTTATCATCACGAGTCCTCTACCTGTCATGTCTGAATAAGACAAAAGAATAGCTAAAGAAAAAAATTCACATTTACAACAGGAACACATGGGAACTCTCCCCCAAGGCACGGAGAGGAAGGATGGCATGATGGCACCTTAAGGACGACCATCAGAGTCGACAATGAAGTGGAAGCACACAGAGAGGCTAACAACTACAAGGTACGGGACAATTACTGCGTCAAATCGGCTTTTTCACCACCAAAATGAAGAGATCCGTAGTTCAGAACAATGTTCGAAGTTCTGCTTTCGGCTCGTCACAAGTCATGTGGAGGATATGTCGGATGTCTGCGACACATTTGCTGATAAAATGATGCAAAAAAACCCAAAACTTTTTGGACAAAAAAATTTGTGGCAAAAGTTGAATAATAAGTATAATCTGACTGAGCTTGAGATGTTTTGCTATGAAGAATGGGAGAAAAACCAGTGGATTAATATTTTTCCAAGATGGTATAAAAAATCTACGATAACGTGATATTCTGCATTTGTTTTATTTCCAGTTTGGATTTAGAAAATGGAAGGGCAACGTGACAGAGAAACCAATCGCAGACCGATCTGACATCGACAAAGAACTGCACACCGACCTCAGCATTGTCAAGAACACTGAAGGTCTTTTCTTGCTCTCTGTTATTTGTCTATCTGTCAACAGGAGAGCACAGTACTAGAAAAACAAGCAAAAATGTGCTGCTGTTTGAGAATGCTGCTGCAAAGATAACTTTGGGATAAATAAGAAATTTATTAAAAATTGGATTTCTGCTGCATTGCAAACATTGACTTTAGATAATGAGTATTCTGTTCAGCTTTGGGGGAAAAACCCAAAATAAAACTCTTTATTTCTGCCTTAATGTAGTTTTTACTGAGTTGCTTTTGGCCAACTTTTGCTGATTTGGGAATGCAATGGCTTTGCTGATGTCCCTTTAAAAACTCTGACCCCTTATTCCTTTTTACCTTCTAAAATTTTGCTCCATATTGTAAGTGTTGAAAAAATATTTCATAGAAAGCAGAAATACCTGGTATTTGACTATTTGCCTCTCACCTATTCTTGTCTGTTAGTTAGTTCTTTGTCAAATGCAAAAACAGTGGTATTGAAACAATAAATACTTCGTGATCTATTGTGCAGCTCTATTATTGAATTTTTATGCATACATGCAAGTATTTTGCTCTTACCTGAAAGCTCTTTGCTTTCTGTCCTCCAGCTCCAGTGGTCACTGTTGGAAACATAGTGTATGTGTTTTTATTTGGCTGGTGGATCTCCTTAATCTACCTGCTCATCTGTCCGGTGATGTTTCTGACTGTCTTTGGTGTCCCTTATGGTATGTAATCTAGAACCAGCTGCATCATTAAGAAACGTGAGCGTTTTGCTGCATGTTGTTGAGCCATTTGTTTCACTCCTTTCAGGTAAAGTCTGTTTAAAGTTGGCTTGGTATATAATTTGGCCATTTGGAAAATCCGTACAAAGGGTAAATAGATATAAACTGTCCACAATTTCCATCCAATTCCGTTTTTCTAATGGACTATTTTCTATATTCTATTCTTTACAATTCCAGGCTTGTCATTTAGTTGACATGTCTGCCGTGAAGCCGACAAACTGTGACATTGTTCCACAAGAGCATAAGGATCTGGTTGGGGACAAGGACTGTGCACCTCTTCTGGTGTCCACCCCCCTCCCTGTTGAGGCCCCCGTTCCAACTCTTCCTCCAAGAAAACCCACAAAGCACTGGGTGAGAGTGTCAGAATGTATTTTATGATTATCCAAGACTTTCATGCCACTAAGTTGTTCCCTGTTGTGTCTCTGCAGTGTCGCGTCAGCACTTTCCTTTGGCTGTTGCTGGGATACCCTGTACTGGCTCTGGTCCATTGCCTCGCATTTGTCCTGTCCTGGCTTCCAGTCTTCACCATCCCCATTGCAAAGATGAACAGCCGCATCCTAACCACAGTTCTCCTCATGGCACCGGAGGACATCGAGATCCATTCACTGGACAAGGTTTCCTATGAGCTCTTGGGGCAATATTACTTTTTAAAAATGGCTTTGATGTCGCACCAGCAAAGTTAACTTTTCTCTGACGTGTTTTGTAACTTACAGTCATGGCAAAGATCTTGAGATCGACACATTATTTTTAAAAATCTTGCTTTTTGAGTGTTTTGGACAGTTTCTGTCATACACTAATAGATATTTCAGAAGTTTTAAAGGCCATTCATGAGGAACATATTGTGTTTATGCAAAATTGTGAGGAGGTTGCATAATGGGATTTGGTTGAGTTTTCTGTCTGTGAAACCAAAACTTTTTAGATTTCTTTTTGTCGTAGGGCTAACAGTAGATCATTATAAATAACTTGTTGTTGCAACTAACTTCTATTAATCTGATCGCTCTGCAAAGCTCTTAACTAGTGAAGTAATTATTATTTACCATTTGCTCTTTTGTTTGATCTTCCAGAACGACATGTGTGAGACAAGAGCTGTCTTGTACTGTTATCAGGCCTTCAATGTGTATTACTACAAATACACAGTCCAAGGGATCAACATCTTTGCTCTCAGTATCCTTTTTAGCTGGTCAATGAATGGGTAGTGGGGGGTGGAGGAGTTTTTATACAAACGCATCTGTCCGTTTTCCTTAATCTCTTCTTGCAGACTTGTTACCTTTGGTATTCGTGACTTTAATCGCTGGCTACACTGACCGAGAGCATGAATACTTCAGTACAGAGACCATGTTTACAATAGCCATCATGTCCATAATTCCCCTGTCCTACTATATTGGAATGGGAATTGCAAGGTAAAATATCTCTATTTTGTCTTCAACAAATGAGGGGGCAAAATATAAAATGCATCAGAAGTATTCATACCCTTTGATGTTCGCTGTGTTCATTAAATGGCTCATGGCAAACTGAAGATGGGAAGTTTTGACAGGACAGTTCTGAACTCTTTTTTTCTTGACACACTCCTCTTCTGACAGTTTATATGCTCAGTGCCTCAACGCCTCCCATCTTTAGATGGATCAAATACATTTTAAATATGAAAGTAGTGTGATTACATTTACAAAGAGCTGTATGCTGCACGCAGAATTCATGTTTCAGTTTTGCTGTCGTGTTCTGCTCAGCATTTCTGCACAGAGTAACTTCGCAGTGGGGGCGGTCGTCAATGCGACGTTTGGTTCCATCACAGAGATGACCTTCTACATCACGGCGCTGCTCCGGGGGCATCGCGCCGGCAGTAATTGTTACGAGGAGATCGTCAAGTCTGCACTGGCTGGCACTCTGATTGGGTGCATTCTGTTCATACCTGTGAGTGTCAACGGACATATGAGCACACAGCCGCCCGCCTGGCTGCAAGTCTAATTGATTCTAAAACTCTTTTGCAGGGTATTTGTATGACTATTGGAGGTATCAAACACAGTGAGCAGAGATTTAACAGTCGCTCGGCTGGAGTGAGCTCAGCTTTGCTCTTCATATCCATTGGAGGTAAGGATTGTGTTCATTTTAAACGTTTTCCAGAGTCGTCCTAATGAGATTTGCGCTTCACTCTCTAGGTGTGTTTGCACCCACCCTTTTCTCAAAGACCTTCGGTAACCTGGTGTGTGAAAGCTGCTCCAGTACTCCTGGTAATGGCACCGTACCATTCACCTGCAAGGACTGCCACTATGAAACGGTGGGCAGCTTTTTCCCTGCTTTTGGCTGAACAAGTTCAAGATTTTTACAGGAATATATTTTATTTTACATATTTAAATGAAACTCAGGCAACACTGTCTTAGTCTATTATTTCCCCTACAGTCTACAGCTGACCCACATTTAATTCTGTCCCATATTGAGTAAGTAAAATCATTGAAATTCTGAGATGCATTTTCTGCACATTTATTCCTCCTGAGTTTGGATTAATTAAGAATTGTTATTCTAGGCCTCTGGTGTACACCATTTCCGTCCTGCTGCCTGCTTCCTATCTAATCGGGCTCATCTTCACACTCAAGACCCACGCACACATTTATGATATCCATGTCAGCGATGGTCATGGGGGACAAGCACACGGTCAGTATGCACAGGAGGCGACCAACAGCAACAATCCCACTGGTGAGGTCACAGCTGCCCATTTGGTTCCTACCAACATGTGTATTAATGCCAGCATTACTGCACCTAGCCGCATTCCAACAGGTTTGTGGGCTACATGTGGTTCTTTGCATGAAATATTTAAAATCTTTTGCATGTTGCTTGCTTGAAGAACTACATGCATGTGACAATCTTGAGTGCTTGATTTCCAGCTTAAGTTGGTCATGCATGCTGAAACAATTTTTTTTTTTCATAGAAATTTGTGAATTCCTTTTACTGCTGCAAAAGGATACCTTTACATTTTTGTCACAGGCTTTTTTTAAATTTTACTTTCCAAAAAGAATTAAAAAGCATCATCTACATATATAATGATTGAGGAAAAACTTTGAATATTTAAAGTATTTGATGGAACTCAAGTTTTTGTCAAATTTGAGATTTATTTCACAGTATATATTAACTAGCCACTAATAAAATAAATAAAAGATAGAGGAGGAAGTAAAACCTGAAGTTTTAAAACCATGTTAGGATTCTAAGAGGGGGGGAAAAGTTAAGGTTCCCTTAACAAAAAGTTGTGCTAAATCAGCGTTTAAAGGTGGCACACAAATATTTAAATGCATGTATTTTGAGTGTGTTGGTGGTTAATAAGTCTGTTGCCATCAGGTCATCCTGTTGTCCACTGGTCCAGATGGAGAGCTCTCGCAGTGCTGATTTTTGCCACAGTGCTCATGGCCAGCTGCGCGGATCTTTGCACTGTCAACATCGAGCCCATCCTGAGACATTCCTCCATCTCCCAGGTAGTTAAAATGCAAACCATTTATGGCTAAAAATGTTCTCAACAAGAACATTTGGTTCAAATGATGAGACTTAAACTTTTCCAGTTGCGCTCATATGGGTCTTGTTTCCCTGCAGTACTTCATCGGCGTCACTGTATTGGCGATGGTGCCGGAGCTTCCTGAGATTGTCAATGGGATCCAGTTTGCACTGCAAAACAATATCAGCTTGAGGTTTTTTTTTTTGTTTTTGTCATGGTAACTTATGTCAAACTAGTATTTTGAGTAATGGGAGTTGTAACAGACACAGAATGTAAGTGTATAGAAATTCTTTGACAATCTCTCAGTAAAGTCTTAAGATTTGTACATTTCTAACTCTTTTGCAGTCTTGAAGTAGGCAGTTGCATTGCTGTGCAGGTTTGCATGATACAGATTCCACTTCTTGTCCTGTTTAATGCTTTCTACGTGAGTATGTTTTACTTCTTTGTCCATGTAGCGCATCCTACTCATTTATCATCACCTTTTGTAAACGCGTTAAAAGGAATTTATCTTTTATTGCTGTAGCCTGACCTCACACATAAATGAAGTATTTTCTCTGCTGGGTGTAATATTTTCACACATTGTCTGTGACAAACTGCTCAACTTGACTGGCTTAATATAATTTTTTTTTTCTTGTGTCCAGGATGTAGGATTTGTGCTTGTGTTCAGTGACATTCATCTTTGGGCCAGCATCTTCAGCGTCATTCTGGTGAACTACATCTTCATGGATGGGAAGTGTGACTACTTTCAGGGTAAGTTCCTCATGTTGCAAACTCCTGCTTCCATTTTGCAAGGCTCAACACATATCGTTATAGAAAAACTAAATACAAAAAGTCCTCAGTTGTCATCTTTGTGTTTGCAGGTACAGCCCTAGTGGTGGTGTACTTCATCGTTTTGGCTGTTTACTTTTTCGCTCCTTCTCCGCGCTCGTGTTAATCTGCAAAGAAAAGAATGCATCTGCTGAGTTTTATGCCAAAAGATCACCGGTTTTTCATTTTCATGGGATTGGGTTTCAGAGGCACAAAAACTGGGAAATGATCTGAGTATTTAGATTGTCTTTTCTGACCCTGTACCGTTTGTTTTCTGAAACATTTTTCTAGCGCTTTTGTTTGATATTTGTGAATCTTGACTATTGATGTAAACTTTTGGAATGTGATTGAATAAAATGTAATAAATTCCTGAATAAATTAAGACATTAATATTTTTGCACTGATTAACACATTTAGTGAAACTTTTAATTGATTGAAAAATTGTGTGGTTTCAAATACTATGAAATATTGCATTAATCAAGAAGTATTTTCAAATGTGGGAACAAAAATAGTGAGATGGTTGTGTCCACATCTGGAGTCTCTAAACAAAGCTCAACAAGTACCCAAATTTGTCCACCTTTGTTACTTTTAAATGTATTTTCTTGCACACATCTTAAGGGGAACGATAAATGTAAGGGGTGCTAATTAGTCATGTGAGCAAGATTATATTTGGACAATACTTTTATTGACAATGTTCATAAAATCAGACTGTACAACATTTTTGTTTAAATAGGAAACCTGTAAAGCATATTTTAAAAGTAAGTTTTTTTTTTTGTTTCTTTGAAAAGCAGGTTCAGGCATCATGCATTAGAGAATCTGGGAAGGCAGGCCAGAAGTTTAAAATAAGAGGAGTCATGCACCTGTGGGGGACAAACCAAAGATCTCAAAGTGAAACAATATAACATCTTTAAAACAAAAAGACGCTAAGTGTTAAGAATTTTCAGGGCAACATGCTGCAGTCGATTAAGAGTTACTGACCTGGATATTACAGGGGAAAGAACGCGCCTTTTAAAATGAGCACTTGTATGCACTGACTGGAATATTTTAAGGGATTGAACATGCATCTTAGAAAAAGGCACTGCAGGATAAACGACTGCTACTGAAGCAGCTCTCGGTGCAAAGCCGTCTTCTTTAACAGAAGGGGAAAAAAGCATCATCGAACAAAAAGCTTAAGATTCAAACAGCACCCAATTCACAGTGAGGCGTGGTTTCACAAATAAAGCTAGGAATCGACACACTTGGGGAAACAACCCAAATATTCTCCTTTGTTTTATATTTAAGCCATAAAGTAACGGGGGGGGGGGGAGTGACAAAGACAAGTTGCAAATGTTCTTGTCATGGCAATGAACACCCAGTGTCTGCACAGGTTTTAGGCAATTTGACCACAAATGATCTAAAATGTTTTATAACGTTTCCGAGGCGAGATAAAAGCTTTGTTTGTCCATCCGTGCAAATTGGCAAGATAACTAGGCTGCTGAAACTTGCACGACTATTACTTCATCTGACAACTTAGTGCGGAGAAGGTCCCCTCAGGGACAATAAGAACTGTATGGTGTCAGTGTAACTGTGAAAAATCGGCAAACCAATGTGTCACACTCTTTAGGCTGAAATAACTAGCCACAGATGAATAAAGGATCTGTTAAATAAGAAAATTACCAACAAGAACAACAGAGGAGGGGAAATGTGCAAAGAGCAATATCAGTTCATGATGGGGGGGAGAGGGGAGAAATAACAATTCCAGCAAAAAGTGATCAAGTCCTTGAAATAAATATACATCCATTATTCCCTTCACTCTGAATTTATAAAATATCTGAAGGATTTGCAGAAGTGAGAGTAAATAGTATTTTGACTTTTCACATGGCAAAATATAGTTTTTGTATCGTTTCTGTACAACTTGTCAGTTTGGTGGAAGAGGAATCCAAACGCTGTACAGATGCAGTGATGGCACAGGGATTAGAGTAAAATCCATAAAACATTCCAAAAATATTGACGCTCATCACCGTATCTACAAAAAATCTGGCAAAAAAACAAAACCCCAAAAAATTATGGGAATTTAAAAAAAGAAAAAAAAAAGGCATCCCATTGTTTTTGGCTTTAAGGCGGGGGCTACATCAGGCATCATCCAGAGTCCTGCTGGGAAATGTATCCCATTCCTCTGCGCCTACTTGACACGGTCTACGAGCTCCTCCGTGAGGCCCAGGTTGTACAGGTGAAAGGTGGGGAGAGAGGTCAGGTGGGGGAAGGCTTTGAGAAGCTTCTCCCAGCACAGCTCCAGCAGGCTGGGAACAGTCAGCCAGATCTTAAACAGAGAGCCAGTCCTCTTGTTCTCGTGGATGTTCACTACGCCTCCGTGAATGTACATGCAGCCAGCCTGCGAAGAACAGCAGCGTTAACAGTTGACTGGCTGTGCGCCAGACATTAAGTTGTGTATCTTATGAAAACATGCTTTTAATTAAATACATTTATTTCACGCATTTATTGACTTTTAAAGTATCATGTACACTCTTTGACAATCTATTTGTTGAATTCTAGGATGGAAGAGTGTTTTCTCTTCCATCAGGAAGAAAAAGTTCAACTTAAAAAACTAATAAGACATTCATTCCCATGATGTGTGTATGTACGTTTCAGTCAAAACTATACAAACTTTCATTGACGAAAAACACCAAAATGCTATTGTTGTGTAATAAACCTGTTAATTTTAAGTTGTTTTTTTTTCCTGAATTAGGTGAAAGGTACTAACAGGGGTTACAGCAGCACAGTGAAAGTAGGCTGGCTCAGGCATCTCTGCTGGTAGTTTACTCCACTGGAAAGTTTGCAGGTTTAGCTTCCACAGATCGGCTAGTATCAACTCCCCATTGTAGCCTCCACAAATAAATACATCTACAGCAAAAAGGGGAAAGCACAGGTTGTGTGTTAGTTTGCCAGCGTGCAAAATGCATGCAGATATTTCTTAGTTCTGTCTTTCTCACCGTTGCGTATCTGCACACAACTATGGCATCGTCGAGGAGCAGGATATCCTGTCAAAAAGCGTAGAAGTTTTAATATTTTTCTTTTTTTGTGTGTGTGGATATTTTGCATGGAGTACTTTGTAAGTATCTTGGACGAGATTTGATCATTTTTGTTCACAGATGAACCAATATGACTGAGCTTAAGCTATTTCGAAAGACACCTCAAAAGATCTGTGGTTCTATGAAGTATTGAGCGAACACAGATGCAGCCCACACTTCTCACATCTTTAGCTTTTAATAAAATGTGACCAAATGTGGAAAGAGTTAAAGGAGTAGGTTTGCTTCCAAAGCACTTGATAGAAAAAACAGGCTGAACTCTGAGAAAAAGTTGTATCATACACACCTATTTTCTCATGCGGTTTAGTTGTGATCTCCTCCCAAGAGTTTGTCTCCAGATTATAAGCATGTATCTACAAAAAGGAAACCCAAAACATTTTACACTAATATTTTAACATCGGTACAGATAAACTGGCGGTGTCGTACCTTATCTAGAGGGTATGACGTCCAGGAAGTCCCACCGCCCAGAATATAAATCCTCTGTCCGTCATGTGCTATTTCATGCCTGTATCTGTGACACACGAAAACAGGAAGTGATGTCAAGGGGCGTTTTGGAAAGTAGAAAACGTATGTATTTGGCTTTCAGCAGCAGTTTGATGTCCAGCATTATACCTTTCCTCTGGCAGGTCGTCAGGCGGGTTGTTGGGTTTGAGGTGAATCCATTCCCTGGTGGTCAGATCTAGTCTGTGCAGGTCTGTGCTGTAGATGTAACCCGTCGTTCCACCAAACACATAGAGGAAGCCATTTATGATGACCATCGCCTGGAGAGGAAAAAAAAAACCATCAGTGCACTACAACAGTCATTACCTTTCGGAATCAAAATATAAAATACTAAAAGAGAAACTGTCCAATATGCAGATATAGAAATAATTCCTGCAGCTACCTGTCCATATATCCGGTTTGGCTTCTTCCCTCGACAGTTAAGTAGCGACCATCGCTTGTACTTCACATTACAAACGTGAACATCATTGCCATTATTCTCCCCAAAGGGAATCCCGGTGCCACCGAACACCAGAAGGTTGTTACCGTGTAAAACAGCTGGAGAGACACAGAACAATAAACTCAGCTTTTAATATGAACAACGGGCCTTCGATTCTAAACTACAGGCAAGCCAGACAAGAGTTTCACCTGACATCGACGCCAGCTCTGTGGGCATGTAACCCTCGGTTTGAATCTGCTGCCAGCAGCCCGTGGCAAAGTGGTACCGCCAAAGCTCCCTAAATAGTGGGTAGTCATCGTTTTCGGAGCCTCCCGACTCTTCATAGTCCGGGTTGTAACCCCCAAACACGTACAGGTTAGTGTTGTCAGCGACGCAGCGATGGCCGCTGCGGGCGGGAGGAGTTTGAGGACCTGGACAGAGAGGAGTTAAGGTTGAACAAGGGGGACATAAAATACCTTGGAAGCATTTGTCCAGTTCAGTGGTGGTAGTTGGTGGGGGAGTTCAGGGCCTGGAGAACCAGAAATTCTGTCTACTAGAAATGTAATAAAGAAGAATGTTGGGTCATTGGTCTGTGACCATAAAGCCAAGCACACATGCAGAAGGACTAAAGGAAAGGCAGGTCAACTGCTAAATGTCTAAAAGCCTAGTGAAAAAAAGTCTTCAAAAGACTAAAATTTGATAAAAAATATTCTGGCACAGTGGTGGTTGTAGTAGCAGTTTCTAGTTGCTTTACTGATTCAAGACATGTACAACTTTACTTAATTAAAATTAATTCAGTTTTCTAGCCAAAAATCTTGAATGTTTGGTCATTGGTTTCTGAACTTAAGGTCGCTTAAACAGCAGGACAGAGATTTGAAACAAGCCTGCAAGCCCACCTCTGAGTGGCTCCATAAAAGTATAATGAAGCTTTGGAGTGGTCTAGTCAAAGCCTGGATTAAAATGAGCTTCATTAGGTCATTCATGCTCGAGGACTCAGAAGAGTAGGGGAAATTCTAACAGTTTGACAAAAAATATTAGCTTCCAGGTATAGCAAAAGCTTGATAGTGGCTGTTGCCGTCAAGAATGGCACAACCAGTTATTGGATTTGAGGGCGATTTCACAAACAGTCTTGACTGATTTGGATGGCTTAACACTTGTTTTATGATCCAAGACACTTAGAAAAGCAAAAACTGTAAATATGTAAGGAGGAAGCAACTGCAGTGCATGATCCCTGATCTGACTTGAAAAGACATTTAAAAGGCAGGAGAAGTTAGTGCATCTTCAAGCTAAACAGAAAAGCTTTAAACGACCCGGTAATCAACAAAACAATGCCATGTCGGTGCCATTCCAACGCACACCTGAAACATCTCGGTAAAACGTCTAGTATGAGGGGCTGTTAGCATGAATGTGATGTTTACCAGTGTAATTTATGAGGAGGCGGAACTGCGCTGAGCCCGTCTTCAATATGTGACATGAAAGCTGGGATTAAACATTATATGTCGTGATGTTGTTGTTGTTGACCTACCTGCTAACATCGGTCCGCACGGCGGCGGCCTGCCTGTCAATTTCTCAAATTTATTCAGCTGCTCTGAACTGTCAGCGCCTTCAACGTCCGACATCTTTTGCCCCCTTCTTCTCCCTTTACTGCCCAGTCCCTTTGGATGTCACATGGAAAAAACGCGACGTCCGATAAAGCGAAGGTGTCTCATTTCAGCCTATTTTGAAGCCATTCACTGTTTTTCTTTTAGCTCCACCGGGTGATGACACACTTCTTCTTCTGGTGTTGCTAAGCAGTTGGAGGGCAGCTAGCGCCACCAACTGGTCGTGGGTATGAATCAAAAATATATTTATGAAATTTAAGTACTCTCAGATGTAGGCTGAAATGTAATTAAGTAAATGTAGTACTTCCTTGCATTTTTACTTAACTGACCTTTCAAAGAAATGAATTGTGTAAGAGTAAAAAAGTATTTTTGCAAAATACCTGCAAAAAGAGATAAACAGACATAATATATTTTATTAACCAATTAGCATTTTCTGCTATGTTTGTTGCTTACGTTCCTCCACCTTTTATTTTTGACCTTTGTAAACAACAGTGGAAAATCTCAAGAATCAAATTAGATGCTGTTTTAATGTAGGTGGAAATAATAATTCTATTTCAGATATAATTTTAATGTATTTTTAAAAAATAATTATTTATTTATTAGTTTTTTTGCTTATCTTATTTTTCTTTAAAAGAAATAGCTTTTTGAACTTGCTTTAAACCTATAAATCCGACAAAAATGTGGGAAAAAATATAATGTTCTAGACACATTTTTACATTATGATATTGATACTAATAAATGAATAAATTCGTGGTTAATGCCATCACCACTTTATATCTCTATGTGCAGTCAGCTAAAATTTGTTGGCGTCAGAAGGGGGCGGGTTAGCAAAGCGGAACGTCTTTCCTGAGGTCCTAGTTTCTGGGGAAGCCATTCAGAGTCGACCATGGCGACGGACGGTGGTAGCCGCGGGGAGCGAATTGCCATTTCCAACCAACATAAATCCAGCCTCGCTTCCCCTGAAAAAGTCCGTGAACTTCTTAATGAGGGGGTATCTGCAGTAGACGTCGATTGCAACAGGTGATTAATGTCAGCCAACACGCGCTATCCTTGTATGTTTACGTTAGCTTACGGCTTAGGCTCTTAGCGGAGCAGCTCAATGTAGCCGCGCCTTCGCTTTGCTGAGGTGTACGAGAGCCTGGACGACAGGACTGGGTGCAGTACGCGAGCATGCTACAGCTGTGGCGTATTTGGCATATTTGTTTTTGTCCTGAACTAGCTGTGAAGCATTGCTGCTAATGCTACGATGCATAATTGCAGAAAAAGAGGTCGAGGCTCTTACAATTTTAAGAGTTGCAGAAAAAGACTAATGTAATAGATATTTTATCTGTTGTGTCTATCGATCCATCCACCCATTTATTAGTGTACCTGTTTATTCTTTTATTCGTCCATCTATTCATCGGACTATCCATCTTAATGTCTGTTACTCTACCTTATCCTCACACAAGGTATCTGTTCGTTGTTCTTTTTGTCCATTCATCCATCTTTGCTTTGATTGATAATTTGTCCTTAAGCTGTCTGTATGCACAGCCATCTGTCTGTCAATCCCCTACCCATCCCTCCATCTATCCATCATAGTCTCACTTCAACAATTTGTCCATTCATCCTGCTGTTGCTCTTTTATCTATTCATATTTTTGTGTCACCGGTCCATCCTCTTCTTTAAAGTCTTATTTGTTTCTTCACGATTCTTCCTGATGCTGTTAACACTTGATGAAAGAGGAAATTATCCAATTCTGACAAGAAACTCATGATGAATCTTGAGCAATCCTATTCAATTAACTATTTTTTTTTCTTTTAAGTTCTTCCCTAATACATGAACTGAAAATTGTAAACAATAATGGGATTTTTACTGTTCTTCAGAAAGAATATATAATGTTTTGTTACCAATTATGTCAAGATGTGTGTTGTTTTTTCTTTGGTCTTATTCAGCAAACAGGGAGATTTTAACGTTCCGGAAGTAAAAGGCAACACCCAGGCACCCTGTGAAGCTACGAACAATGAAGCTTTTTTCTCCAGAGTGGAATCATATTCAATATCCTTTTCTCACAATGAGGGATTCTCCTTTTGCTGAATGTTGTTGGGACTATTTCTTAGCTAATAAATTCATGCATTTTTATTATTTATTTCATTCTATCAATGCAAGAAAGTTTTTATTAATAGCACTGGGGATTTCCTTAGCATTGCACTGTATGAAATGGGCAGCCAAGCCACGCAGCCTGTCTCCTCTGATGTGCGCCAGGTATGGTTGGATCAACGTTGGCTGTGATATGCTTAAGTGCTCCAGCTGCCAGGCTTTCCTTTGTGCATCCCTACAACCATCATTAGACATTCAGAAATGTAAGCAAGGCTTCAAGCAGCTAACTTTCTCCAGAGCTGGAGTCGTTTTGGCGAGGCTTTGCTGAGGTTATTAAATGAAAGTCAAGTTTTCTCTCTTTGATTTTTCAAATAGATAAAACTCGAGTTGCAGAAATATCGAGGCAGCTTCAAACGCAGCATGAAAAGTATTGTCCTTGGCCCGACTTTCCTTGTCCAGGTGGGAGCAGTTACATAGCTGTATTTAATGCAGCCATGGCGTTAGTCTTTGGTATTGTCATAATAAATATTCATTTTTCCCAGAGCGGTTCTGGTTGGTTCCAGCTTCTGAACCATCAAAGCTTCTTACTTCCCTTCTGGAGCGCTTCCAGAGCACCTGTGTCCTGGCACAGGAGCTGCCAGCGATGAGTCCAGAGCTGCTCAAGTCCATGGTAAAGTAAAGTGTTTCTGGGCACTGCATGAAGAGGATAGCCAACATATCCAAATGCACATTTTGGTTACCTTGACGTAACTGTTGTGCTGTATGGGTTTTATTTTTTGCAGTGTCTCACAGAGGATGTGATCAGCACTGTGCTGCAATTGATTGAGGAAGAACAGAAACGAAAGGGAGGGACTCCCTGCTCCGAGTCTTTGGCTGTGCAAGTGTCTGCTTGCATCGTTTCTCTCTGTGGCTGGGGAACAAAGTAAGATGAATTTTCTTCCATGTCATATAACTAAAAAGAAACTCATAACCATTGCGCTCTTCTCTCTATCCAGCCCAACTCTGCACGCAATGAGCCTGCCGACCCTCTCCTGCTCCTACTGTATGCGAAAGGTGGGCTTGTGGAACTTTCTACAGATAGAAGGGCTTGGCGGCGACACAGACGCGCTACCAAACCCTGTGGGATCCTCTGGTCCAACCGCAGGGCCCGCGTCAGCAGCGTCCGACGGAGACGTTTCCAGATCAGTCTCGCCCACTCCAGCGCCAACAACTCCATGTCGCATGAAGCTTCGGAGTCAGGACTCCACCCGCACTGACCAGGCAAGCTGGTGCCAGAAGAAGTGAAGTGTTTGATCTATCTATACATTAGAGATGTTTTTCTTTTTTTTTTTCAGGACACAATATAATTTTATCCAGCACAGGTCTTCCTCGTTTTAGTTTTTGCACTGTAGATAGTACCCTTAGGGTACTAAACGTACAGTAATGGAAACGTTCAGTTTTAAGATGTTACAATGGTGCCTATGCAATGCACCATAGAGAAGTTGTTTAAGGAGTTCCAGAGTTGAGGAGCATAGAAACTAAATGCTGCTCTCTCGCTTTGTTTTTTTCTTTTTTTTTTTTTCTTTAGATGAAATCTGTCATATTCTGTGATTCATACCCAACATAAGCTTTGTGCCCACAGCAAAGTCCTATCACAAGCAGATGCCAGCTTGACTTGTCTTTGCGTTTGATCCAGGATGAAGGCACCGCCTCGCCAGTAGTCTCCCGTGCCCGAAGCAGAGACTCACCGAGTCCAAGTGAAGATCTGCCGAGTCCTTTAACCAGAGGCAAAAGACCTGCAACCCGGAGTCGAGGACAGGGATTCGGCTCAGGGACTGACGGCGCTGCCAGCCTGCACCCTCCCAAACGCCTGTGTCTCTCATTGGGTGGTGGTCCAGTAAGACATAAAGTTACTTCTGTGCACCATGTTTAAGTGATCCTCTGCAGCATTTACTACGCATTTTGTTTTATTTTGCCTTTTTTTTTTTTTTTTTAGAGCTAAGACAAAACGAAAGATAATTGTAGCTGTAATTTTGAAAGAAAAGCCCATTTTAGGTTTCTTCCCTTCTTAAATACTTAAAATATTGCAGTCAACATTGCATTTTTAACAAGGAAGCATGGAATTTATTTAGGATATTTTCCAGATCTGGATAAAAATGGATGATAAAACATGGAAAATGCATTGATTTTCAAAGTTCATTGGCTGACCAATAGTATAAAATTGTTGTCCTTCCATTTTTTGCCGCTTTCTCTGTCAGTCTTATCAATACATCAAGTTTATCATCGCATTTATTTTATTTTATTTTTTTCTCCAGGTTCAATATTTTAAGCGTGATTACAGTAAAATCTCTATCAAATTACTTGTGAATCTTTTATTTACACTTTTTAGAGTTGTCTTGAAAAAGCACCGGGCGTACTGGAAATTCTTAGTAGTTAAATTTGATTAGGGGCCCTGGAAACTCACTATTTCATCTTTTAATTTTAATTTTGAATTTTTAATTCTTTTTTTGTCAGGATGGCCCTCTGCCCAAGAAAGCATTTGACCCCCTCGCTCAACACAGAGACTGGTGCCCCTGGATCTCTGAGGGCAAGGAGAACATGGATCCAGGAGCCTTATCATCTTTGGCCAGAACCTCGGCCGTTAATCAGCAGGGCTGGAAAGCTGCTCTCGACCTCCTCATGCCCACAAAGAAGAACTCCAGTGCACAAGGTGGCACCCAAGCACAGGCAAGTACAAAGCTCAAAAAATGTCTGGGAGAAAAAAGAAAACCAAAAACAGTTAAGCTTATTTGTTTTTTCTCTCCCGCTAGGGCCCTCGTGACAAGTCTAAAAGAGTGTTTGCTATTCTTCGTCAGTGGCAGGTTTCCTCCTCATCTCAGTAGACCATTCAGATCCAAAGGCTGTTGACCTGCCTGTTTTTAACTTCACAACAAGCTCAATCTCAGCATAAAATGAATGCTGTGTGTCACTCATGCATGTCACTCCCAGTTTTCTTTTGTTACAAATAAAGTGTTGCTAGAGGGGATTTAGTGGAAGTTTTCTCTGTAAACTGTCAAAAATGTGAAGGACTCCTTTTGGTATTACAAACATTTCACTTGTGATCCATGTACAACTAACTCCTTGCAATGTTTTCATACTTCCTGTACCCCCCTTTTTTTGTCATTTGTGACATCGCAACCAAACATTTATTTATCCTATTGAGATTGACAGATAAACACAAAGTAGTGCATAATTGTGAAACGGATTCTCTGTTTTCAAAGCTGCTCATCTCCAATCGTTATTGACAGAGAGGCAGGGTACAACAGACACACAGGACACGACACACACTCAAGTCAAAGAATAATTTAGAGGATTCAGTTAATGTGTCGGTCATGTTTTTTTTTTTTTATTTCTGCAAGGTAGCAACTCCAGCCCTCCAGTCTGCTGTACTTGGTTTTATTTAGGAGTATCAAAGTAAATGGAGGCTGAAAACACACTCGCATCACACTTTTAGAATTTTTATTTTTAGAACACCATTGGAAGTTATGTGTTTTCCTTGTATTTAACAATTATGCGCTTCTTTGTGTTGTTTTGTCACCTTGAAATCTGGGTAAAATCAATAGAGCTGGTGGTTGTGATGTGCCAAACATAAAAACGGCAAAGGGTTTGAACACAAGCGAGATTTGTGGCTGCTGGGCTCTTGGTCTTACAAGCAGTCAACAAATAATAGAACTCGCATAAAGAAGCACCTGCAAGGAAGGGTTATCCCAATCATGCTTTTAATGGAAAAATAAATATGTTTCTGATAAATGGCCATTTGGATCAACACTGGAAAAATAATTTTTTTTTTTTTTTTTATGTGCTGTATGCATAGTGTTATGCAGGAGCTATTAAGATGAACCTCATAAAAACCCAACTGTGAGAAAATTAAGTTTATGTTTCCCATACTTCTGTTTTTAGAGCATGATGTTCTTTTTAAAGCATTTTCTTGTCGTAAGTAGACATTTGTTCTTCATAGACTTTTGTGAACGCTACTTAATAAAATGGTTTTCTGAATGTTCTCGCATTTGTTGTTTGACATTCTAACAATAGGTAAATGCAGTTTAAGATATGATGGATTGAATTGTAAATGCAGTAGGGGGGGGGGTGGGAGATTTTTATATTTTTCTTGCGTGCTGTTGAGAATAGCGGTTCCCAAAGTCTGGGTTGCGACTTCACCTAACGTCACAAATCAACAAGACAAAAAGAAAACGAAAATCGAAGCAGAAACGGCTGCTGGAATCACTAGTTTATAACCTGCTTGTTTATAGATTTTCATTCATTCTGGAGTGAAACGGGTTTGAAATTAATTTCAGATCATCTCATCCGTTTCTAGTGGCAAATGGGCTTCACTCCATTTTACTGCCGCCTACCATCTTGTATTTAGACTTGGAATGTTCCTTGCAAATATGATTTTAAAGCATGTATACCTCACATATCTTAAAAGTTGAGTGTCTAAACACATGCGATGGATCTAAAGAAAACCTCTGACTGTAGCTGTAAGCCTTATCTGAGTCGTTAAAGTGAGCGCTGATCAGTAAGAAAAGCTGGTCCTTAAAAGGACTTAGGCGCCAACAACCCCGGTTATGAACAAAATAAAAATTTTAATGGATATTCAAATCCTAAATGTTTTTGTTTTGTTCAAAACAGCAAAGTAAACATGATATCTATATTAGATATAAAGAAACGTACTAGCAGTTACAGATGGTGTCCACTGTGTTGAAAATATTAAATTAAAGCTGCAAATAGTTCACTGAAACTGGTATTTACAGCTGAATCCGTTTTATTGCATGTCCTGTGTTTTGAAATATTTTCAACTTT
The DNA here is from genome assembly GCA_922788865.1 of Poeciliopsis turneri. NCBI lineage: Eukaryota > Metazoa > Chordata > Actinopteri > Cyprinodontiformes > Poeciliidae > Poeciliopsis > Poeciliopsis turneri. The sequence continues at coordinate 429,721 of CAKLNU010001112.1, forward strand.
TACCCTTATGTCATACAGATGCAATCATTTGATTGCTTAACCTCCACAGGCGCACCTCTAGAAAGTTTTTAACTGGCAGTCAGATGGGGCTAACATTAATCTGCAGATAATAAATCATAACCAACAGATGTAACAAATTCAGGAGTTTAACTTAGGTTAGCCGCAGCAGCTGAACTTGATGAAGTTTGAAAAAAGATTCCCCATGATTTTTCAAAACATCCTTTTCTCCTTTAAGTTAATTTGTGCTTCGAAGTACCTATAAAATTTTTTAAAAAAATCTACTGATTTCCTATGTTTCAGTTATTTTAGTGTTAAAACTTTTTTTAAATACTGTCGTTAATTTTTAACCAAATTGTTATTCTTTGGGTTGAGCCAAGACTGACATGCATTCAGTCTTATGTACACTAAAGGGATGGTGGAAAGGACAAACAAAAATATACATAAATAGGTGAATAATCTTTTTGTCTTTTCAAAGGTTGTCTTTTCCTCCATTAAATTCATACATAAAATTTAATGAAACCATTCCCTGGTCTCACACTTATTGGTCAGCAGTCAATCATTTTGCTGACCAATCATATGGCCTATAATTGTATTAGCCCCGCCCCTTAAATGTGATGAGTAAGGTTCAGGACTTGTCTGTATGTGTACACATATTTAAATGGTCAGGTAAACAATCGCTTACCTAACTATGAATTCATAAAACATTCAAACATTTGGGCTGCTTCTAGCACTTTTGGCCCTGGTCAGTAGTTTCCAGTCTAGAAACTACAAACATGGCCATATTTGGTGGCGTTTCCAGTCGCACATATATGGCGTAATTCGCGGAGGGATCCCTGCTTGTCAGAACCATGGTGAGATCGCAGAGAAGGCAGTGAACAGGGAGATCTAACGTATAGCTCAAACCCTCAATAGGACGGAGACACTTCACCGTGAGGAGGTTCTGTCGCGAACATCTGGGAAAACAAATGTTAACTTTCGGATAGTATCGACCGCTAGACTGTCTAGCGTTCCTGGGAGCTGGCTTTCAGCTGACTTACTGGCGTTCTGCGGTGGAAATAGCACAAAAAATGTCGTCTCCGAGTCCGGGTAAAAGGCGAATGGATACCGATGTGGTGAAACTGTATCCTTTCTCTTTTTTTTCTTTCTTTTTCTTTTTTTTTTCTTTTGTAACAGAACATAAACAACAGTACGTGGTAACATCCGTCATGTATGAATAAGTGCTGTGTGAGCTGTTTAAATGGACGCTGCTCGTTAGTCTTTGTGCGGCTAAACATGTAGGAATTTCTGCTGTGTGAATTGCTGCTGTTCTGTGTAAACAACATTTTGATAGCAAAGCCGAGGTGTTAGCTATTTCTGTCCTGCGAACCTTCAGTTGCTTATCGGGACAACTCCATTAGCCAATCACATCGGTCACAGGTTCATGTCGCGTTTATGCACAATATGTGACAAACATTAGCTTAGCGTGCTGTGTATATTTAAAAAAAAAATGTCCCTGAACGAAGCTAGTGCTCTGCTGTTATATGAATACCTTTCATCTTGTTTGACCACTAACAGATGCAACACTGCATGAATCACCTTGTGGCAGTTTGGTTTCTTTGTCCAGCTTGCTATATATTTTTTTTTTTAGGAGGAAAGAGGGGGGGGGGGGTTGAGTCAAACTGCCCCCTCAAACGTTTACGCAGGAGCTTGTTTACATAACGTAAGGTTAACTGAAGCAGCAGCTTTCTTTTGTCTCACTCCGTTACAATAGGAAAGCTGTTCTCGTCGTGGAAAGCGAGTGCATTTTCTCCTCGTCTTCAATGCCGTCGCTTTTGTCCAGCCACCACGCTGAGGTTTTGTAATTTTGTTGTAGAAACGCAGCTGAGCTTTGCTTGTGTAGTCTGTTAGTTAATTTCAACATCAAAATGGCCACCTGATCAGTGTATCTGACTCTGTGTCACTGTCTCACAGCTTTCTGGATTCTGTAGTTCGTTTTCATTGGAGTCAAAGCAACATCTAGTTTGTTCCTACTTTTTTTTTTTAAAGAAAAAATACTATTATTGTCATTATTGAAAGCCTTCATCAGCTGACTTGTTTTTGTAGTGCTGCTGTATTTTGGCACTGACAAAAGCGAATTGTCCTGCTGAACCAGAGCAGCAACAAAACACATTTCCAGCCCCATAAATTGTTCCTGAACGTTATGAACTGGTAGCCCCTCTTCTTTTTTTTTGTTGTTTTTTGTTCCAGCACGGTGAAAAAACCAGCTAAGTGATTGGGCAGCCTGTTACTATCCGGAAACCACAAGGGGGAGGGGCTTAGAACAGCTGATGGGATGGCAGTGAAGCTTAGTCAAATAAGGGGTTTGAAGTGGGCTGGTCAAATGAAATCAGTAAGGGAAGGTTGCCCAAACAGGTTTAACAGATTTATCAAGAAAGGACGGAGAATATGATAAAAATTGATTTTAATATGTTTCTGCCTTAACTTTAAAGCTACCAACCAGGCTTTTCTGTGGGCTCAACCAGACCGTGTTTACATGTAGTTTGTTAGCTCTGTATGACATAAATTACTTTTTTTTTTTTTTTGCTATTTTAGTCAACAAAATTTTTCATTGCCATAGTAAGTTTTGACTAGCATACTCACACTTTTTAATTTTACAACCATATGGAGATTTTATGATGCCCTCGATCAGGATGAATTATGGCATAATTGTGAAGAGGAAAGAAAACCCTATGTAGTTTTCCTTTTTTTTTTTTTTTTTTTCTTGCAACTATAAGTCTGATGATACAGCATCTGTACATTAAGCTGCTCCTGCTTAATGTACAGCAGACTCAGCGCTCACTTATATCCTGTTTCTACTTGAACACTATTGAAGAAGTCGACGTAAAGCTTTATTTTTTCTACCTTTTCTTTTTGTTATTATCCAGTGCTGCTGTACATTGCAGCACTGAAAAGCCTGTCAGTGCTGCAAAGGCTTTTCAGTACATCTGTTACATACTTTCTAGAGATTTAAATATTTACCTATTCTGATTCACAACCTATCAGTCAGATATGAATATTTAAGTCTTGCCAGGACTTTTATTCACTTCAGTTTCATGTCTTTTGCAACATCTTCCTGGTTGTTTTCCAGGACTGCTTTGTATTTCCATCCATCCATCTTCTTGACTAAGATAACTGAAGATAGGCATCCCCCCTCAGCATGATGCTGCCGCCACCATTCTTCACATGGACTGTTGTGTTCAGGCTTATGCGGAGTACTGGCCGTCTGCCGTATTGGCCGGGAAGTTCAGTCTTGGTCTCACATTCATCCCTAAACTGCAGTTGGAACTTCCCATTGCTATCTTTACAGCAGTGACTTCATTTTTTTCTTTTTTTTATCTTGTGACATTTCCTCAAAGTTTGGCGTTTGTGAATTGTGCGACTAATATTGTCCTTTAAAAAAAGTAAAATTCTCTCAGCTTAGCTGTGGATCTTACAGTTTCTCCTGATCTTCCGTGGCTTAATAGTCCTTACAATTTCAGAATGTGCAACATGTGAGAACACTGCTTGGATTGGACAGATGTGAATGACCAAGTAATAAAAACATCCATCTAGTTGATGTTTGCTTGAGAGTTTGTGGAAATCTGTCAGAAGTTACTCATCTGCCATCCTTTTTTTTTTCTTTTTTTTTTTCTTTTTTTATAAATGCCAGTTGATCAGCTTGATGCCGTTGACCAGAATCCCACACAGACTAAATTTTTCGGGCTTGTTCTTTAAACCAAACAAAGAGAAAAAAAAAAAAATTGTAATTTGTAAAGTCGTAGCCGTGTGGAAACCCACACGGCTATTACTCAGCTGTGTGTTTCTTCGGTCCAAAAATACACACATCAAACATGTTCCTTTCAGACTTGACTTCTCTAATTTTGGCCTACTCCCTGAGGCATTTTGTTGCATTTGCTTATGAGAAACTGCACTTGTTTGAGCAAGTCTTTTTTGTTTTTGCTTCCCCTACTTGACACCCAATGTGTTTATTGCAGCCGTGACAGACGAGTGAAACAGACAGTAAGACTTCTCTGTCTTTTTTTCTTTCCCCCCCCTCAGTGCATAAAACCTTGCAATAGTTGTACAGCCACTCTCCTCATTCAGCTGCCTGACTGACAGGCTGGAGCAGATTTGCTGTTTGCCACCTGCTCAGCTCTGCACAATGAGCTGTGTTTTTTAGCGGAGCATTCAGCGTTAGCGGTCAGCAGCAAGTGTTCAAGAAGGCGAGCGTGTGTTTTAAATGCCAGACTAAAACGTGGGATTCACCGCCTCTGGGTTTCACTTATTTGTGTCAGAATTAAAGCAGTCTACCTCACTCTGTTTGGATTCTCAGAAGGCAAAAAACACCCCAAAAAACTTTGCAGCTGAAGCCTGTCTGTGCTGCTTATCTGCTCCCTACGTGGGTGTAACTGAAGCCTGAAACTCATACCACTTTTAAGATGGCTTCAGAGAGGTTGCATGAATTAATTTGCGGTGAACGCCAGAGAGTTAAGAATCTGGAGCGGAGGCCATGAGGGAATTTGTCATCAGAAATCTCAGACAGACCTCAACGTGTGACATCATTGGTTTAAAGCTTCTATTTTTTTTATTTATTTTTTTTGTCCTAAGATCGACGACAATTTGCATTTTCATTTTTATATATTTATATGCTCATAGCTACTTTGCTTAGTTCTGAATTTTGCCCAGAGCTTCTTTCTGTTCTTTTGCAGCTTTTTACAAAGACGTTTAGCCTTGCGCACCAAAAGGTGTTCAGTCTGAATCTCGACCTGTGTAACTTTTCCCCTTATGCATTCCATGTTGCTCTTCAACGTCTCTGGAACACAGTGTTCTTCAGTGAGGATCTGTGCAGACTGTGACATTGCAAAGAGCTTTAGGTTCAGCTTGTTGTGCGGGATTAGCGGTAGCTTTCTCTCTCAGATGTGTTGATGGCCACATTCGTTTCAAAGGATGTTAAAGTGTTTGAATCAGAGCACGTTTCTGGTCAAAATCCATGTAAACAAATGTTGATCCATGTTGTAGCTGAAACCTACTTAGTGACTTGTAAAGTTTTCACGTTTTGCTTCATCGCTGAAGCGTACAACATAAAATATGACATAATTATCATTTGGAATGAAAGTTTGGTTTTTGAGCCAATCCTTTTTTTATTTGGAAAAATGGCTCAACCTCATTAAAACTGAGTGAAGAGCATTCCTGAGCATCAGTTTTAAATTTTGTACAGGCTTCCAGTGGAATTTATGTCAAGACTTTGACTGAGCCTTTCTTCCATAAGAACATGCTTTGATATTAATAACTGTATCGTAGCTCTGACGGTGTGTTCAGGGTCGTTGATTTGCTGGAAGATCAGCCTCTTTTTAGCTCCATTCATTTTCCTGCCAACTGCGACATGCTTCCCTGGCACTGCTGAAGTACAGCATGCCAGCATGATACTGCCACCACCGTGTTCTACTGTGAGGATGCTGGCTTTTGTTGCAATGTTTTACACTCCGGATAAGACGTTTATATTTTCAATAAACGTCTTATCCGGCTGTCTTGCTGAATGGCTTGAACAGAGGTTAGTGAGATGTTCTTAGCTTGGATATTGTTTCATTACATACCCATGTGTGACTTCTGAAGGCTGAATTATATTCGGGCTCTCAATCTTGTTTTGCTATTTCTCTTTGCAAAAAAAGTTTTAGTTTTTAATTTACCTTCCACTTGATGAATATTTAGTTTTTGTTTGCTGTGCAACATTGTGGAAACTTGTTAAAGTGTCAGCACTGATTGGTAAATGAAGTTTGACAAAGAACATCTGACAAGCTCAGTCTCAGACTGCTTTTTTTAATTTATTTTTTTGTTAAGCATGTATTAATTTCTTTCCATTTTTCAAATGGAAAGAAATGGAAAGGGTGTGTGTTGGCAAGATTCAAGTATGATTCCAGTGTGGAATGAAGCATGGCCGGTTATAATTCATATTCAGGACTATTGGGATTTATTAGGGAGGGGTCCTGCATATTTATCCTACCCTAGTATCCATCATATTAACGCTGCATAATATGGCAGATTTTCTTTCTCTTTCTCTTCCAAATCAGCTCATTGTCTGCTTTTCTTCTTATTAACAGCCCTTCCCTATTTAAGTTGAATCTCACTCCTGGGCTTTATCTGCTCGCCGCTTTTGGCCCCATTGTGCTCTGGTAACGAGACATCCGGACAGCATCAGCGCGCCGTTCTTTAGTGTTTCCCATTTACAGGAGCCCCTGTGACCTCCACCTCCTGCTGCTGTGTCAGAACGTGTCACCCAGTCACAGGCGGCTAATCGGACCTCCACCTCCACCCTCCCCCCCCCCCACCACTACCCCCCACCACGCTATTATTGCTGCACTGGACAAACTGAACGCGGTCTGCTGAAGGGAATTACCAGCGGTTTTCTGCTCTGTCCTGAAGGAGCGACTGATTTGAGAGAGGCTGGAGTTGAAGCAGATTTAGTGTTTTAGATGGAGTGGGATAGCTTCGCAGCATTTAAGTGGGTTAAAAACAAATAAAATAGTAGTAGTTTGAAAGGTGGGAAAAATTCAGACAACAAAGACGGGATATACTGCAGAGTGTTATGAGTTTCTTTATTTACCCTTTAAATCTGATACAAGAAGTAACTACCACAAATATTTTTAAATTAAGATTCATTGTATTTCATGCTTTTAACAAAATGTTTATAATATTTTCTGAGTATTATACCTCATACATTAGGCCTTTATGGTGTTGGATGTTGAAATAGCTGGGAGCTTCATTGTAACGGCAATAGTGTGTCTGAACGTCGCAGACCTACTTTTAAAGGCTCTAGGTTAGATTTTGTTTTCTCCCCACTGTCGCCACATACTTGCTCAGACAGCGGAACGGCTAGAAAACTAACAATACTTTTATTGTTATTATTTCCTCTCTATTCAAATTATTTCATTCAATTTACTTCTCACTGACTTTGCTGTGAGAAGTCAGTGAGACTTCATAAATTATATTTAATTTATGAAGACTTAAGCTAGTTTTGTTGTAATCATATTAGAAAAGCATGCAGTTTCAACATGACTTCACAATACATCCACATGGTGCTCACTTCTCTCTCACAAACTTGTTTCAGGCACTAGCTGCAGGGCAAACTGTTACCCTATGTGTGCTTCCTAGTAAGGAAAACATTTATATATATATATATATATTTTTTTTTTTTTTTTTTTTTTTTTCATGTATAGTAAAATTAGCCCTTTATTTATTTGACTGGTTCCCTCTTTTTAGGCATTTCACCACTTTTTTAAAATTGGTGTAAGTGTAAATTATTTTATACTTATTGGGCATTTAAAAGGTCTAACAGGACAGCCAGTTTGACTTTTGAACAAAGCTATTGTGTTAACAGGTCCCCACTTTGATTGACAGTCTCACCTTGTGGGTGCAGGAGCTGGTCCCCTTCACTTGCAGGAGATGGCCCCTTGGCGATAATCCCACTGTTCTTACAGTGACGCTTCCTGCACGCATGGCTGAGTTCCCGCAGAAAAACAGATGGGCCGAACTTCCTTATTGTTTTGCCTTTTTTTTTGGCACTGGGTAGCTTAGCCAGTCTTTTCCATGCATGACTGTAATTATCATGTTTTTTTTTGTTGTTATTTTACTACCTTCTAAATGAATTTGTCTGAGTGTTGAAAATGTATTTATGTAAAGGCCCTTATCAAAGAGCACAGGCCCACAACGTCCATGCCCCATCTTTTTAATCAGCTGCTGTTTGCTTCTTGTCTGGAAGGAATTGATAAAATGAACACTGCATTTTTTTTTTATATTTTTTTTTCACCACTACTTTGAATTTCAGGTTAGCCGTTCTTTCATTACACAGCTGGAAATCCTCCTTTTGTCGTTCTCATGCCAGACAGCAAACCTTGTCTGAGGTTTCCTCATTAGGCTGTCGCCTCAGATTCGGCCCGTTGTGTCTCCTGCCCTGGCTCAGTTTTGTGTTCATTAATGATCGTGTCATTTGGTCCTCCGTGCATGCGGCCGAGACACAGACACACACACACACATGCACGGATGGGCCCCTGCGTGCTATAGCTGTAAATAGACTGTTGATTTAGTGAAGGGCTGAGAGGAGGAGCAGCTGAAGGATTCACATTTGATTGCGGTGGGTGGGCTCTCATCTCTCAGCAGTGAAGACAAAGAACTTGGCCTGTTCATTTCTGTGCTGCTTCGGCGCGCTCTCTGGGAGGTAGCCTTCAATATATTTGGGCTTTCATCTGATGGAAGGCAAATCTGCATTGCAAAAGGAGATTTTAAATTTATTTTTTGGTGCTGAGATTCTCTTGAGGTATTGTTTTAGGTTATTTCAAGGCGTCGTAGAGTTTCAGGTGCACTTTTCTGCTTTTTACGTTTGCATTTTTACTGCTATAGAATTCCCCTCATTTATATAAGTCGGTAGTTCATTTGTTGTGTAAAAAAAAAAAAAAGTCTCAATAGGTCTGTGTTATTGACCTTTTTCAAAGCAAAACGAAGTAAAGTTATTCGCAGTTCATGTATTTCCCATCCAACCTTTAAAGTGAGTGCACCACTTCATCTGCCAGACATTTACATGTGGATCTGAGTGAGTCAGGCCTTTGGGGCCATATGTCCATTGATATGTAAAACCTGCTGCAAGGATTTCTTCTGCTCAGCCCACACATGCTGGCCTCACCATCAGTATTCAGACACTGAAAGTGTCAGAAGGAGCTGAAAGCTTTGAGAGCAAGTCGGCTTAAGCTGCAGTTTTGTTCTGAGATGCCAAACTTCTCATTTGAACATTAGTAAAATGCAGTCGGTTTGAGTGGACGCTTTTGTTATTAATTTGTGGTGAACACCGGTGGCTCTCTTGTGTAGTTTCTGCAGCTCTGGTGTAACGGAGGACGCTATTTATGTATGGAAGGAGGAATTCTTGCCGTCATGTTCACTCAATCAGAGCCACATTTGTGATGTATTTTAGTGTTTCTATAATCTCAATGCAAACAAACTGCATCAAAGCACAGATTTTATAAATTGGCTCTGAGTTATTATTCTTAGGAATAGGCTGGCAATAAGGATCAATGATTCCTAGTGAAATGTAAATCATACCTTTTATAATGTCCTGTTTGTGCTAACAGTTTTTTGGGATGGGGACATTTTACTTGCTAAAAAAATTCAAATATGAGGTGAAAAAGTTAAAGGTATTTTGTCACTCATTTCAGAAAGAAACTCGTGCAGAGAATCATATTAGAGAATCGTTCTGCCACACCCTGATGAGCTCATTAACTCAAAACAGCTGCAAAGGTTTCCTGAGCCTTTAAACAGGACCTCAGTTTGGGTCGGTACGCTGCACAGCAATGGGGAAGACTGGAGGACAGATGACCAAAAAGCTGGTTGTTCAGAGGACTGTATCCAAGTAGAGTCATAGAAAATTGAGCGGAAGGAAAACGTTGCATTCTTTGTCGAGCCACCTCTGAATCACAGACACCAGACTTCTCTTTTCAGATGAAAGTTGAGTTTGCATTTCATTTGGAAATGAGGGCTCCAGAATCTGGAGGAAGAGAATCCTTGTTGCTTGTAACATTTCCATTCATTGATGATGACTGTAAGGTGCTGAGGTTCAGTAAACACAGCCATCTATCTTAGACCTCTTAATGTTTCTTCCTGCTGACAAGTAGATTCTGGTTTCGTTTTCCAGCAGGACTATGCACCTGTCCACACTGATAAAGGTACCAAAAGCTGCTTCAGTGACCGTAGTGTTACTGTGCTTGATTGGCCTGCAAAGTCACCCAGCCTGAACCCCAAAGAGAATCTATGTGGCATTGTTAAGGGGAAGATGAGACACATGAGACCCATCAAGGCAGAAGACCTGAAAGCTGCTATCAAAGCAACCTGAGCTTCCATTACACCTCAGCAGAGCAACAGGCTGATTGAGGGCATAGAAATGAACATACTTCTTAGAAACTTGACATTTGTGTCAGAGAGTATTGTATTTTTTCTTTATCTCTTGTAATATTCAAAAAATTTTTTTGAAAGACACTATTTCAGATTTTCATTTTCTATGAACTCTCGCCCGGAACGCAGCTGGAGATAGGCACCAGCAACTCCCGACCCCGTTAGGGAGAAGGGTGACGGAAAATGGATGGATGGATTTTCTATGAACTACATCGATCAAATTTACAATAAATAAAGGCTTTAAGTATGAAACTGTAATGAATCCAGATATAAGAATTTCACTTTCTGAAATGAGAGACAAACCTTTTGATGAATTTCACATTTTTGTGCTTGTTGCCTCACAGCACTGCCAACTTTCAACAACTCTTACTAAAGTTTGCTGGATTTTCACAAATAAAAAAAGGCTTTGTGCTAGTCATGAACTGTGAGAGTCATCCAGTTTTGCAGCCATAATATTTAGACATACTATGCAGATTTCTTTTTTTTATTAAAGCTAATCTATGATTCTTGTAAACGCGTCAAATATGACAGGTACAGTAACACTGTACTATAGTCTACAAGCCAAAGTTACTTAAATTTAGAAGTAGTTTCCAAATCAAAATGCTTATTGTGCAGAATATTCTATATTTTATTCATACACCAAGCTGGGAAAAAAAACTTAGTTTCCCAGCTTGAAAAGCTGTTGGAAGCAATTTCTTCTAACAATCATTCATAATAAAATGTTTTACACACTTTTTTTTTTTTTTTACCAGAGGACCAATATTTGTGGTACTTAACTTTATGCGCTCATAGTATTTAAGACCCCAAGATGCATTAAAAAGTTAGAGGAATTTCAGTAGTAGCCAATTCAATGGAATTTGAAACTCTGGCGGTATTTAATAGTGAAATTAGTTAAATTACACTGTTTCTCATGGACAAATGTGATGGATTAAACTGCAGTCATGGGTCACTGAAGTTTGTTGCTGATAATTGCAAGAAGGGGGGTGAAACTGCGTTTGGCTTTGGTTTAACGTCGCTCACGCTGCAGGACGGCTGCCGTGCTCGCTCGAGCTCGGTTTTTCAGGCGGTGTGCTCTGCGTGTGCCGCCGCGCGGTAATCTACTTTGCTCGGTGACATACAAAGTTGAACGCACAAGCAGCCATATTTGAATGCAGGATTGGACTTTAAACGGAGCAGCGTGCATGCAAAGCGATTGCAAACCAATAATCTCCGAATTAAATACGCAAAATGAAACTTCCGTAGGCTCTCGTTTCTGTCACACCACTGAAAGAACAGTTTATTTCTTACAGATGTTAATGGTTGTTGGTTTTCAAGGTGTATTCCAGGGTTTCTGTTCTTGTCAGACGTTTTAGAATTGCACAGATTGGAGCGTTTGGAGGATTTTTTATTTTTTTTATTTTATTTTTTTTCCCTCTGTGTAGTTCTAGTTTCTGTTTTTGTGGAAGAAGCCTACCTGTCGCTCACACCCCAGTGACAGCAGCTGTGTTTCCTGCCTTTCATCTTCAAGGTTTTTTTTTCTTTTCATTGTAAAGTCTTGTTTCAAGTTGAGTTTGAGGCAGAGAAAGTGAAACAGAGATCTCTGGTGCAGAGTTCTTCATCTCTACTATAAAACTGGCTCTCTGTTTCTCTCTCTCTGTTGAAGCTATCTTGTTTCATCTTCCCTTTAAAAAGTTTCACTAACACTCTTTCTGCAGCCTTTTTAGTCATATGCCATCAAATGTGCTTCTAACTTTTCTGCTAGTAACAACTTTTCTTTTGCGTTGCTGTGGCTAGATCTGCATTGAGCATAAATAATTAGAGATTTTAGTAATGTCTTTGTGTAGCTCATTTGTGAAGCTGGAAAACGGTGTTGCTTATGAGGCAGAATCGACAATACATTGTCTTTTAAATCATCTCCTGCAGTTTAAAACGGTCTAGAATTAGATTTTTTTTTTCCATCTTCAGAGTTGGGGGGGTAAGTTCAGAAAAAGTTTTTAGTTTCAAGATTTTTCTCCTAATTCCATGATCTAAAAGATAATTGCATCTGTTTCGACAGAAGAGCCATGTTTTGCTGCTTTTTTTAAATTTTATTTTATTTTTTTTATTTGCACTACTCTACTTTTTAATTTGACTCATCACAGCTTTTGTTGCTGTCAAACTTATTGATGGTTTTGGTTTTTAAATTGGCAGTCTAACCCATATATCAATGTGCACACAGACTATAGAAGAAATTAGTCCCTGTTACGCAAGAGTTTTGAACTGGGCCTGGTTCAGATGCCAGGTCCAATGCTTAAAACTGTAGATCACAAACCGCGCTCGACATATTCTGTGTTCATAGTGAGCTCATACACAAATGATTTAATTAGGACAAGTATTATAGATTCTGCAATAAACTAGATCTAAGATGGTCTATAAAGTAAAAATGCCTTTTATTATAGAATTGATTCACCAACTTCATAATTGTGTTCTCTGTGAAACATGAAGATCCAAACTGAAATCTATTCTGATCGGATTCACTGAATGAATCTAGAGATCTTCAGAAACTCTGCAGGCTGTTTGTGGCCAGTGCTTCATGTCATTTTTTCAACTTTGATGTCTTTTTCTCTCTTAAATGTATGATGATTATAACGCTACCGAATTAACTTTCAAAAACCGCTTTTCTAAAAGCGTCATCTCAAGGAGACGGAGCGGCGTTTTCCTGCCTCCTGCTGCTCGTGCACAAAGCAGAGAAAGGGTTGTGAAACTTTGAAACACTTTCCTGCTACGAGTTCAACAAACACCGTCTTCAAGGAGGAGATGTTCGAGTGCATATGACACCACATTGTTTTGACAGCAAGCTGTTTATAATTCACCGTCATGTTTATTTTCCCTACTTGGAAAGAGGTTGAGCGGGATGTGATATTTTGATCGCGGGGTCAAACGGGGATAGTGGCCTGGAAGGGCCAGAAGAACAACAAACATGTCTGCACCGTAGATGAAAATGCCATATACCGAATATATTTACACATCAGGCTGACGATGGACAAACCAAAAGTACATTAGGAAACACATTTGGGTTTTATCTATTCATGATTCCTGTTAAAACCACAAAAATGAGCGTATTTTAATGGATGTTGATGTGACAGACGAATACAGTCATAGTGAAGTGGTTTTGAAATCCACTCTGAAAAAAACCTGACAGGCCTCTGTGTTCACCCCTTTCCCTCTAACACCCCTGAATAAAATTAAGTGCAACTAACTGGCTCTAATCCAACTATATATATTTAAATCTCGAGTTGGTAAGCTTTCATACAAAATGCTTGAAACTACCTTCTATTCTGGTTTCCATGTCTGAAATAGTGTTTTAAGTCTTTCCCAGGTCTGGGTATGTGTGTGTTTTGTTCTGCTGGTTTGACTGACCCCTGTGTGTTAGATTATGTGTGTGTGTGTATAAAAAGATATTGACCTGGCACCGTCCTCAGATTATGATGTGTCCTAATCCAAGTTGGGGGATGGACAGGTGCTATACTAAGATGTGAAACCATGAAAGAGCTTGAATAAAACATCACAAAATTCAGTTTGCGCAAAGTTGCGGTGGTTATGTTCATCCTCAGGCTATTCTAGCATGCATGTCTTCAGAGAAACTCATTTAGCATGCGTCCAAACCCAGTTTTTGGTAACACGCCTTGCAGCGTATGTCCATCCCCACCTTCTGAAGTCGCTCTACCAGCAGCTGTAGAATCAAGAAGCTTCATATTTTCTTTTGACCGATTTCTGTCACATTCCTTTCTGGAGCGTAATGCAGTCGTCTTCATCAGTGACACGTTGTTATTTAGTCCATGAGAAGAGATCGCCTCGAGCCTCCCCGTCTGAAATTAAAAGCCAATGAGTCAGAGCGCCAGACTCCGATCAGATAAAATTCATCATTGTTCGGGTTCAGACTTGCTCGCCACGCCATCATATTAAGTTGTAGTGCTTTGTTGTTGGTGGGATGATGTAAAGGAGATGGAATGTTCCCAGTCCAGCTGTATTCACTGTCAAACCAAAGGATGTTCTTAAGAGAACAGGTAGTCGTTTCTCATGATGTGACGAGCTCGAGTCAAAAATACTACGTCGTCATGGTAATAGTCGTCATGTTCACAGAAGTGTTGGAAAACGGTCTAATAACAGCAGCAATTACTCCTGCTGTTGTTGAGGTCATGAAAAGTCTTTCATAGTAATCCCATCTGACATTTATGTTGATGTCATACAGAGACATAAGCAAATGGATAAATTCTTTGTTTTAGTTGTATATTTTTAGGTGTTTTGACCAAAATGACTTGGCCGCTTGTAGCTTCCCCTCCAGCACAGTCATGATGTATGATACTCCTTTAGTTTGAAGGAAACTATTAGTTATTTCTGGCAGGAAATTGTCCCTAAATGCTATTTATTGTACTTGCTTTTAGGCAGATAAAGAGAAGCTTGTAGTGACATGTGGAACAGGACGGCACTGTGACCAGAAAACAGCTGAATTTACTCATCAGGAATGATATTGCAGAAAGTTTCTGTGGTTTTGATCCCTCAGTGTCGGGCCTAGTATTACTTGGGCTCTCTCTCAGAAGAAAAAACATTTGTAAAGATGAAATTCATCAATTCTCACAATTATTGATTTATCTTTATTTTTGCTTTTGGGATGTAGCCCTTTTATTTTTGTCAGACTCTGGCTTTTGTATGTCTCGTCTCAAAAGCAACAGTTTCTTTTTGAACCTTTATCTGAAGTGACAATCATTTTACCGCCTATGTTTGTAGCTTATGTGGTTATGACGTTCTGTCCTGTAGACAGCATTTATCCGTATGGAATCTTATCCCCCACTTTGTCGCGCTGTTATCTTCCAGTGTAACCGTTGCAGCCCATTCCCCCCTCCGCTGTGTTTTATGTGCAGCTTTTCTCTCACTCCAGTGGTTTCACTGTTGGACAAATGTCCCAAAGTGCTTATGTCCAGGACGGAGCTCGGTGAGCTGCAACACGTGAACACTTTGCTTTCCGTTGGACTCGGGGAGGGTGGTTTCGATCAGCTCCTGGAAGTTTTTTACCGCTTTACACAAATGTCTCTGTGTTGGTGATTTATCAGTGTTTCTTGGATTTCACTCGAGTCTCATCAGAAAGAGACTCCCCGACTCAAGTTCACATCCGAGCAGAAATTTTCCTCTTCTGTCTGACAGTGACACATTTCTCTAGTGAAGCCAGGGAATTATTCTGCTCTTAGCAGACTCAACTGGAGTTTAAAATAACCTCCAGTTCAATTTAACCCTTTGATATCTGTGATGCTACTAACGGGGTACGCTCTCAATCAAGCTCGCTGCTGCTGTGTGTCTGTTTTCGGTCATTTCTGGCTCTTGTGGTTTTGGGGCTTTTCTGTTTATGTGGTTGATTTATTCACTTATTCTTTTGTTTTGCGTCTTGTGGTTCTTCTTTCTGCCCTCAGGAAAAGGGGGGAATAAATGGGATTAAAAAGAGAAAAATTTGAGCAAACATAAGCTTCACAGATGTTTGTTTTCATGCAGCTCGAGCCTCGAGGGTTTCTTGTTGTGAATTTTGTGCTTAACTCAAGGACAACTTGGAATTTCTTCCAATATAATTTTCTCCTGTGATGCATATTTTAAGCATCATTTAATGAACAAATTTTAATAATCAGAAGGGCTTTAACCTTGAATTGGGGGAGAAATTAAATAATTGGGGCAGAAGGGAGGAGATAGAAAAGGCCAGTGGTTTGTGGTTAATGTCCAAATAAAATCATAGATGATTTTTTGGTTTCTTTCCTGCATATTTTTGTTAATATTAGATTATGTTTCCTACGGCAGACTTCTTAAACTGTTGGCACACAATCTAAAATGGAAAAAGATGGGCTGAATGTGGAAAATAGACTTAAGCAACTTGTGTTCTTGCAGTTAAACCATAGGAAGAGAATAGAAAAGCAAACTTCAGATGTTGTTTTTTGTTTTTTTTTGTTCATCTGATCACAAAGCAGTTTTCCTGAACAGCCTTTCAGCATCGAGAGCAAGCATGAAGTCACCATCCTCAGTGGACTCAATGAATTTGTAGTGAAGTTTTATGGCCCACAAGGAAGTAAGTATTCCTGCTTGATTTTATTTTTATTTATTTATTTTTTTTCTTGCCATTTTTATTCCATTTTCAGCCACATATTCGCTCCTTAGTTTAGTCACTTTAGTCAGAAGTCATTTATCATCAAGCAGTTTTTGAAAGGGCATGACCTGAGATGAAATTCTCTGCTTTATTAGTTGGAGTGATGTGGTTATTTTTCAGTTATTAACTCCAAAACACACACGCACACACTGATAATAAATGTTATCCTAAAGATCAGGGGATTCTGTTGTGTGAAAAACGGAGGTTCCTCACAGCCGGGTAGGAATGTAAAATGAATTGAAACCAGACCTCAGGCTTCGAAGTGTGAAACAAAGTAGAGCCATGGCCTCATCTGCAGGAAATACTTCCTCCTTATTGTGTTCACAACATCTGCCACACGCTGCCCCTCATGCATTGGTGAAAAGAGGAAGAGGCTCCTCTTGATGACTCCAAACTGTGTCAAACGATGCTGTTGCTGGACGCCGACGTACATGTGCGTCGTCGTCCAGCCGTAACTAGTGTGTGCGCTGCCCACTTTCAGTACATGAGGGTCTTGTTACACACAGCTATTCTGGGAGAGCAGCACACTCGCTGGTGTCGCTCTCGTTCCTCTTTGATGTCTGTGAATAATCCTGAAATGATTTGAAGGTAAAGATTTCTCGCGGGCTGAAATGCGTTCCTCTAGAAAAGAGGCATAGAGATGGGAGTGCAAAGCCCGGCTGCAGCGGAGAAAATTGACGCAACTGAAGGGCCCCTGGAGTGTGTGAAGGGTGGAACATCAGGGAAGTAAGACAATTTTGTGTGCTTGGTGGTCTTCCTTTATCATCTCCTTTCCTCTTGTCATGCACAGCGCCATACGAGGGAGGTGTGTGGAAAGTGCGAGTAGATCTTCCTGATAAATACCCATTCAAATCGCCATCCATAGGTAGGAGCTCTGCCGTCACGCTCCCGATGTTTAGCTTTAACTGAGACTGTGCTGATTTCACTCTGCTCTTTCAGGATTCATGAACAAGATTTTTCATCCCAACATCGATGAAGCGTGAGTCCATTTAAGTCAAATATTTATGTTAATTGTGTTCTGAGTGTTTGTCATGTTTTTTTTACACTGTAATTGCATTTCATCCATTCTATTAAAAGCTGTTAGTTTTTACGACATTTTATTTTATTATAATTACTGGTCTACGAAACATTAAGTTTATTATAGATATACAGTTCCACTAATTAGGCCTTTTTTTTGTTTTTAGCACACCACACTATCTATAGGATTGGGGTTCAAGGATAGAGTGGGTTCGTTTCTGGTTGAGACAGACTGATTTTTTATTTAACATGTCTTCGCTTTTCCAAGATCTTTTGATTCCAATTCACTCTTAATCCAGCCCATAAGGTGGATAAGGTATTTATAGGTGAAATAGACCTACAGCATCTCAAACCACACCACTGACGAACTCCTAACTTCATTCTGACAGAATAGTTGACCTGGATAATTGATATATTTGAGCATACAAATATATATATATTTATCCACAATTCTGCTTTGCTCTGGGTTTTCAGGTCAGGAACAGTGTGCTTAGATGTCATCAACCAGACATGGACAGCTCTTTATGGTGAGTGACTTCACAGACGTACATGTTTTAAATAAAATTCGCCCACCCAAACCCGTGTGAATAATTCATTGTGGCAAAAACCGTGTAAAAAGGGCCGAATAGCCAGCCCCTTGAGCACACCAGACAAACACTGTTGGTCCTAATCTACTTACTGGGGGAGAAAAGTAAACACTAATAAGGTAACGCTGTAACCCACCAAGGTCAGGAAACGTTCACCTCAGACAGATGAGTCTCTGTTTGCCGGCTTTAAGATGGCTTGCTCTCGTTACACTTCCCGATTAGTTTCTCATGATGTCGCCTCTCTGGAGCTAGAGTAGCAGTAGAACTGAGAAATGGTGATGTAAAGAGCTGACGCTTCAGTGTCAATTTCTGTTCATCACAACCAATGTGCTCACATGGGAAGATAAATTATAGACTCATAGTCTCCATTTGTTTCTTTGATCATTTGCGCTTGTGTCTAGAAGAAGACAATCAGATTGGAGAACGGTGTTTGAACTAGGCCAGTAGTCGGAGAATTGTGTGTAGGGCTTACCTACAAAGGGGGGGGGGCATTGAAAGCCTTAAAAAGCGCTATTTGCTTTGAAAAGACTAGGGAAGCCAAACCCAACAGTGACACTGTGTGGAGAAGGGTTGAGTCAAAAATATTTTATCTCATTACTTTATGGAAAAAAACCAGCTATGAAAAAAACAAGTTTGAGTCAAAAATATTTTATCTCATTACTTTATGGATTTTTAAAACGGCTCCTTATCGAGGTAAGAAAAAAAAAAAAAAAAGAAGTCATAAAGCCATTGGTTATTCTGAAAGAGCTGCAGAGACCTACAGCCCAGCTGGGAGAGTCTGATAGGAAAAAAGTAGTCGTACTGTGGAACAGCAGCAAGAAAAATATTTTTATTCACATAAAACATAATGCAGTGGGGGAAAAAACCCTGTTGGAGGTTTCAAAAGACTTCAGAGTGTTGGGAGGTTCACCTACCAGCAGAACATGGATCCTTGACGCCCAGCCAGAGCTGCAGTGGAATGTTTTCTGTTACCGGGTTAGATTTGCTCCATTAGGTTTAGCTCAAGCGCCGGTGAACGTTTTGCAATGGTCAAATTCAGAACTTTTGTTGTTGTTGTTTTCATGCTTAGATCTGACCAACATCTTTGAATCGTTCCTGCCCCAACTGCTGGCTTACCCAAACCCCATCGACCCCCTTAACGGCGACGCAGCTGCCATGTATCTTCATCGGCCAGAGGAGTACAAACAAAAAATCAAAGGTTAATCCTAAATGAGTTTAAATAAAATAAGAAGTTCTTTATTTTGATCCTGTGAGCCATTGTGACTCTTGTTTTCTGTCTTCTTCTCCAGAGTACATTCAGAAATATGCAACAGAGGAAGCTCTGAAGGAGCAGGAGGAAGGGACGGGAGACTCTTCATCTGAAAGCTCCATGTCTGATTTCTCAGAAGACGAAGCCCAGGACATGGAGTTGTAGTAATAAAGGGTTCCCTCCCAATCACTCCCCTTCCTTTAACCCCCCCACCCCCACAGAGACTATATTTGATTTCCTAACCACGAGAAAGCAGACTTATAATATTCATATTTAAACAAGTTGATTTTTTTATTTTTATTATTACGACTAAACAAGGATTTTTATGGATATATAGCCTTTGGTGTGTTTTGACAGACGCCCCTTTTCCTCTGTAGTCGTTCACAATCTCTGCTGCATTTGTTCGATGTTGTAAAATTCCTCTCCCCTCCACCTGAAGCGTCCCGTTTCTTTGCTTAGACTTTTTTTTTTTCTTTCTTTCCTTCTTTCTAAATTTGACACAGCCAGTCATTTTTTTCTCCACGCTTATTGGTAAGATGTCGGTTGCTCTTTGAAGGCGAGAAGTGCTCCCATCTCCTCCGAGAGAGTATTTGTAAAAACTTGATAACTTTTGAGACAAAAGTTGGCTTTCCTTGCAAATTTGAAGCGAAACACGTTTATGCATATCCCTCCCCCGTCCCTCTCTGCTGTGCTGGCTGCGTCGCGCACAACTGTTGCAAACTCGAGCAAGTGAGGGGCGGGGGGCATGCCTCTGTTTTATTCAGGTTACAAAACTCTTATTTTAAGGCACACAGCCCCACTAGATATTCATCGATGAATGGAGGATACTTGCTGAGCATATCTCTGGTAACGTATACCAATGAAGAAAAGTCTGGAATAATAAGGTCTGTTTCGGTTTAAGTGCTGTGTCGGATGTTACATATTTTTGTTTTACTCTTTTGACCGTCTCGGTGTTTAAAAGAAGAAGAAGAAAAAGAAAAAAAAAAACGGGCAGATATTGCAATACCCGTCTGACCACAGGGTGACATGGATTGCTCTGGGTATCTGATTTAAGCGTATTTCGTATTAAAAAACAAAACAAAACAAAAAAAAGTCTGTAATATAAACCATATTTTGGCCTGTTTTTTTTTTTTTTTTTCTTTAAGAATAAAATTATTCTTACTAGTCAGAAAGCAGATTGTCCTTGTTGCTACAAACCAGCATGAAAGTGAGTTTTAAACTTGTGAAGCATCCCACACCCAATGATTTTTGGGTTGATCTGGCTGAAAATGAAGAGCGCTTTTTGTTCTGTTTCTTAGGTTTTTCTGTCTTTTTTTTTTTTTGGCCGCTACATACAGGTTAGTGCTTCTCACATTCCACTGCTGCGCTCTCTGCCCTTTGCAATCGGTCCGACCTGTGCTGTGTTGCCCGACGAGTGGCAGTCTGCTTTTACTAAGAAGAAGAAAAAGACATTTGGGAAAATAAATTTTAGGTAGAAATTGGTCTCCTTAACCTAAAACAAACCTCTCTGTGTGGTAAGTAATGATGCTGAAAGAACATTACAAGCGCAAACATAAGTTGGTTTTATTACCCCAAACTTTTATTACCTGTACTCTTTTTAAAAAAAAAAATAAAAATAAATTGTTCACTTTGTGATAAAAAATATTGAGGTTTTTTTTATTTATTTTTTTTTAAATAAAGTGTCCATCTACTGCATATGGCTCTGGCCTCCTAAAAAAACAAATAAACAAAAAAAAAAACAGTTTGAGCCAAAACGTTAACTTTTTGATGCTGATCAGGGTGAAAATTGGTGCAAATCCAGAACACTGACATATTTTGTAGCTCTGGTTCCCAAGATGAATAATGCATGCTGTCTGGGAAGTCATCACGTCACCTTCGGTTTAACCCTCCCGCCCCCTCTTCTGTGCCTCATCATTGCATCAAGACACTCAGCAAACACCATGTATTTAAGAAGCCATGGAGACGACTTGTTATATTCTAGAGAAGCACATCGTTTCAACTCGTCCTCTTTCTTTTCAGGGTGCGAGTTCATTCTGTTGTGTCTTTGTGCGCCGACACAAAATTAATCTGAAACACCCCAGGTTTTATTATAGCTGATGTTTGAAGTACTCTTTGCTTCTGTTCTGCATTGTGGTTAACCATGTTTCACCTAGAAGGTATTAAAAAAAAACAAGCTGGAAATCATACAGGAATTGTTGAGCTGTTGTTTTTTTTGTTTTGTTTTTTTTTACTGCGTCAGGATAGATAGATTTTGTAGTTGGATAAACCTACAAATGAGTTTCTTTAGTAATGGGGAATTTTCACTCTCATCTAGCAGTATAGACGCACCCGCTCGAGCTTGTACAGCGATTTCACACTAGGCAGGTTTTATTTTGAGGTGCAGTGGTTGCGACGGCTCTGACTTGTACAGAAAGCAGAAATGTGGCTCGGATCTCTCTACTGTCAGACTGTTGTTGTGCTCTTGAACATCCGCTCGTTCGAATGCAGAGGAATCCCTTTTGTTTTGAGTTTGTAACAGAAGAATTAATTTTAAAGATGTGTTAATTTCTCTCTCCTGCAGCTGTGTAGCTTTTGGTGAAAACTTTCCTTTTCAAGATGTTCCATGTGTTCCCTTTTAGTTTACGTACTGCTTGTGACACTTGCCTTGGCCATCCTAGGAAAATATATTTTTAATATATGAGCTGATTTATCATGTAAATGTCTTAAAAAAAAAAAAAAAAAAAGATGCCATTGATGCCATCTAGAGTGGAAATGCACCAGTCAGTTGGCCAGAAATTGGAATCATCAAGTTTCCTTTTGGTCATCTCATTGGTCATAAGTGAGTCAAATACTGAAATCTCCCCTCTTAATCAAATTAATAAATTAAGACTAAACATTTTTGTCCTAAAAATGCATTTGTGGATTTATTTAAGTTGAACTGAAATCGGATCAAACCTGGAGTAACATTCATTCTCTTGTAATTCTTTCATTTTGTGTTGGATTCAAAACCAACATGTCTATCAAACAAATTGCAACACTTTTTTTTTTTTTTTGTCCTGGGGGGTATTTTTAATGGCTGGGAAAAGCCTGATCAATGCATCTCTACTTCAGAGATATTGATATACCAGAGCGCTGAGGTTGGTGTGTTTCCAGAAAAGAATCATGAAAAATAAGGTCGACTTACCCAAAGATGAGAATTTACTTCAACTGTTCTGGCACTTTACATCCGCTGAGCGTTAAGATGTCCGGTTTTGACCTGATGTTGGTTCCCATCTTGGAGCTTCTTGGCTGTTAAGGACCGTGATCTGTGCTCGCCTGCGCACCGTGTTGGATAGAACGACGGGGAGCTTAAGCCAAACTTTTAAAAGCCCCACTCTTTGTTAGCACAACCGAAGAGTCGTCTGCACAAAAAGATCCCGCCTCTGTCTCTCTCTCTCTCTCTCTCCCTCCGCTTTGTTGACTGTCTCCTTTTAACAGTTGCATGCTTCTCAGTGCACACCTTCACTCAGTTTCTGGTGCTTGTGTGGATTTTCTAACCCCTTCCAGGCACTCCTACCATCATCAGCCCCTTTTTATCAAGCACACACTGCGCTGAACATGTATGTTTGAAGAAAAAAAAAAAAGGAGAAAAAAAAAACTGTATTTGGTACCTATTGTGTGATACTTGCCGCATTTAAAAAGACAGAAGGTTTTATGTTTTGATCTGTTAAAAGAAGTTCATTATGGTCTTAATTTGTTCATCTTATTTTCCCCTCCCCTTTCCCCATTGTGAAGTGGGCATGCTTGTCAAAAAGACAAATGCTCTCTGTTAACAGGCTTATAATCTCATAAATAGTTGTGTATAAAATAAACTGTTATAACTTCTTTTTTAATAAAACATTGAATATGTAAATGCGCTTCTGCGTGATGTTTTTCTTTTGTATGCTTGGTGAGTCCTGTAGTAAAAAGTGCCATCAAAGATGCATTTGTTTTGTTCTTTTAAAAGTCAGAAAATATTTTGTCATCCAAGCAAAATAAAAATAATTTTTAAGACTGATTATCTTCAGTGGTAGCTAAAACATCCCTTTAGGGCCCAATGCAACTTTCAGTTTACTCTGTGTGTTTCTATCTCTACATGTAGAAAGGAGAACTTGATTAATAACATTTATATTTATTAACTTTCAGTTTCATGGATTAAAATGTATTTTGTCGTTGCTGTTTTAGTCTATTCAAAATGACAACTGTTTCAAAACGACATTTTAAGTGGTTATTTTAGTCGATAATGAGCCACATCTCAAGTTCAAATTGAGGTTTTTGCTTTCCACATTATTCCACTAGGTGTCACTGTGGTCTCGCTCAGCGGTTTGGTGCAGAAATGTCCAGAGTGAGGCGCGCTTCCTGTCGGTGCTGTGAAGCTGATGGAGCCGTTTCCGCTGCTGTTACCTGAAATGTAGGTGGTTCATGAGCGTCTCCTGACGTTTAGCTTCTTTTTTTACTCTTTGGTAAATGAACTACTTCGACTGGAGTTAATAATTCCCGAGTTTGTTGCGTACCCTGAAAACATGACTGGGTGCTGTTTAACCAGTGGACCAGACGAGGGCGCTCGCTCATCTTCCGTCCCTCTGTCCATCAGCTGAAACTCCCCACCGGCCCTCTGTGTAATCACAGGAGGGGGGGATAAATGTTCTGACATAAGGCTGTTTAATCCGCTCTCCTCTGAAAAAATGTATTCTGTCACGCAGCAATCTGTCCTCTCTTCCTGTTTGTCTTTATCACGGCTGCAAAGCCAAAACGTGGAATTTATCTCCCATCTCTGGAAAAAAAAAGCGCCAAATAATTAAAGAGCAACTGCAGCTGAAAACTGACTAAAACGTGAAAATGGCTTTTTTAAAATTTCAAATCGTTGACATATCGAGCTCTGTGCAGAATTTCAGGTGAGGTTCTACACAATAGGATGTCTGTGTAAAATGTTCTAATTCTGATTTATAAAGTTTTTTGTTTTGTTAAGGTGTTAAGAAAAACCAACTAGTTCCCAATTTCCTTTCACTTCACATTGCGTTGGTCTGTCAGAGTCAGTTTGAACAAAACTTCCCGTTTATGCCTAATCAGAAGGAGGTTACTGGAGGGGAGGATGGGGACCCGACCTCCAGAAGTCCAGCAACCTGAGAGCCTCAATGAAATATTTAAAGCTTCTGTTTTATCCGCAGTGCGTTGCTCGCTGACGTAATCCCAAAAGCCCTTGCAGGAGCCTCGTGATTGGCCCCGCGCGGAGACGGGGCGGTCAGGTGTCCTGCGCCACTGTGGCCTTTTAAGGCATTACGAAGCCCGCAAGGCTCCACATTAGAGCTCGCGAGCCGTCTGCTGCGAGGAGTGATCAATCGCTGTTGTCTCGAGCGTTTTCCAGAACGAAGCTTTTAGCAGGAAGTGACCCTCGAGTCTCTCTGCACTGAAAGATGGAAGTCGTATCCCGCTCATAAAACAGAGCCCCTGTTGATTCCTGCAGTGCACGGACAATACAATGTGTGCGTGCGATGGGATCATGCTGGGAAGCCGCGAGCTCATCAACCAATCAGAGGAAAGTCTCATCAGCGCGTTCTGGGTGTTGGGTTCCTCAGAATGGGGTTTTGGTGGCAGACGATCGGTTCTCTCGGGTTACAAGCTCCGTTTCAGGCCCATAACTGATGTCTGGGGTTGCAACAGCAGCGAGCAGCACAATGATCGCCGCGTCTTTACTAATACATGAGCTACTGATTAACATGGCCTCTACCGCCAAGAAAACAAAACAAAACACAGAACAGGAGGAGAAACCAAAGGCAAACCTGGCACAACTGTTTCCCAAACAAAAATAATAATAATAATAATAATAATAATAATAATAATAATAATTAATAAATAGATGTAAATTTAATAGCTTTATAACGAATTGGTCTGAGAAATACTAATCAGATAAATATGCTGTGAAATGATGTGTTGAATTTAACAGAACAATCCTCATTAAAAAAAAAAAAAGTATGTCACCCATTTTAGAAAATGCTTTTTTGATTACTATTAATGAATTAATATTTTTTTGTTGTTATATTCAGTTGTGTTTGAAAATGTTCTCAAGTTTATCACGGCTTTACTTGTTTGCGTTTCTTTTTATATATGTATATATAAAATTAACATCTAAATTCCGGATTCGATTGTATTGATCATCACTGTTATTGTAGCTCCTTTATTTGATTTACATCTATACTTATGCTGCATCTTTTTTGATTCAATCAGGTCCATCTTGTCACTGTTTGTGTGAGGCTCGCTTTTTGTTTTTTCGTTTTGGATGGTGTCTCATCAATTCCCAGGTTACTGAAATATTCCCGTTCAGTGATCCGACTGACTAATTCTCGTAGCATCATTGTTTCATCCCGCCTCCATCATCCGATCTCATCGGGTTCCGTCACGAAAAGGAACCGAATGAGTTTTCTTTTTTTTTTATTTTTTATTATTATTAAATATTCATAGAAAGCTCCTCGTCTCCTTTACACACGGCCGTCCCTCACACGGCGGATCCACGGTTCAGGTTTCAGCAGGTGGAAACCACGTCAAGGCTTTTTGAAGGGGCTCCTGCTGAGCGGCGGCGGCGGTCAGGATTTGATTTCACCGGCGCTATTCGCTCTGAATGGAGCGTAACCGGAGCCGGCCGCATCACCTCTAAATATTAGACGGGTTTTGTGCGCCCGGTTATCTGATTATCAACAGCAGGTAAATGGACTCTCACTGCCGGTCGGAGAGGAGCGTGGCCAGCGCTCACACGCATATATTAAGCGTCCCAAAAGCCAAGCGGGCGCACCGTGTGCGCGCACTGCTGCGTAAAACCGAGGAGGAGGAAATGAGGAGCAGAGGCCGTGTGAAGGCCCCGAGGTGCAGCTCTGGCCCTCCATCACCAGGTCGTATGAACTTCACCTGCCGTTATTGTAAATCGGGTTGTAGAACGACAAAAAGGAATGCGCTGTCACAGTTTTGGTGTCGCAGCAAAGGCATTTTTGTTCCCGGTCAAGGAAGTGTTACGCAATGCGCAGGGGAGTGCGCGCTTTAAATGCAATGCTTGATAATCATAAGCCATCTGGACGTGGTCATTTGATCGCGCAGCATCTCGAAGCGAGAACTGCAGCAGCAGCAGCAACAGCAGCAACCGACTAAAACTAATCCTGTGCGGATGAGGAGGTGTGGGTGGGGGGATGCGGTGGTCAGGCCATCAGTCCATCAGATGTGAGCGTTGGTTTGTTTGTGTGAAGATTCATGTCAGTGCACACTGGGCTTTATAGTTATTTTTTTATTATTCAGAAATAACTCAATAGCGTCTTAAAAGTAAATAAACTTCAAT
Organism: Poeciliopsis turneri; assembly: GCA_922788865.1. Classification (NCBI taxonomy): domain Eukaryota; kingdom Metazoa; phylum Chordata; class Actinopteri; order Cyprinodontiformes; family Poeciliidae; genus Poeciliopsis; species Poeciliopsis turneri. Next base: position 455,964 of record CAKLNU010001112.1, read on the forward strand.
TTTAGTAATTAATTGCTGCGTGTTTAATTGAAAACGGATGCAAATTGTGTCATTGACTTATACTACAAACAGAAATGTGGTCAATTTAGCTAAAACATGTAAGTCTTGGGTGTTTTATTCTTATGAGTTGACCACAGACTGTTACCATAGAAAACAACACAAACGCTCCACTTTAAAAATCTACTGGTGTTCCTCAGGGATCTGTTCTCTGTGCCATTTTCTTCTTTCTTTTCTTTTTTTTTTTTTTTTTGTTGTTGTTTTTGTTTGTTTATTTTTTAAGTTCCCAGATGGTAATACAGAATTACATATAACCTTTGTAATAAAGCTTCTATTAGCCTAATCTGAGCTGTAATCTAGAAAGCACCAGAATATATTTATACGCTGATGACATAATCATTTGCAGCAACATTACGTCAGATGTTGAGCTGTTAATATTTATGTTCTTTTATCACTCTGGTTGATGTGAAGTCTATTCTGAGGAGATGAAAAATGATCCTCAGGTTTTTGAAAAGCTTAGAGCTAAACTTTGTTATTATTTAAAAAGGTGTTCCCTTTTTTTTTCTTAAAACATGTCCAAATATCCTTCTTCTAATGATATTATTTATATCCATGTCACTTTTTCTCAATAAAAACGGACTGAACTCAGCATATCATGCTGCATTACACTTCACAGCAGAACCAGGTTCCTCTTGTAGGAATCTTTAGGATGGATCTCTTCCCATTTATTGGACGTCAAATCTTCCAACATCACACTACTGTACTTATTGAACTAGACCCAATTCAGAAATAAGGTCAAATATTTCTATGGTGAAACAGACACTATTCTCGATATTTACACTGCTAAAAGTGTTCCTGCCTTGAAGGAAAGGTTTAGCCTTTTATCAATGATAAATTGTGTTTTAGTTTAAGTATATGGCTTTAAATATTTAACATCCATCTAATGTTTTTCTTGTGTTGGCTTCTGGTTGAAGTTCCTGTCCTCCTTGAACAGCTCTTCTTATGTTTTAGTGTATGTTTTATGGTTCCACTTTGCATCTCCACTTCTAATTTATGGAAGGGAAGATGCTATAGGACCTATATGGTTCTCTAAAGAATAAAAATTATTATCATTATTATTATTTAAAAAAACACTTGTGAAGGTAAAAAGCACTAGGAATTCATAGACTGCATGAAGCACAGGCCTGCAGGCCTCTCCATGCTTTCGGCCTGTTAGTGCTTTGTCTTTTTTGATAAAAGCATTTGGTGCTGCTGTTTTCAAAAATGTGCAATTTGAATAAAAATTGCGCTGAAATCCTCGCACGGCTTGTCGCAGGTCTGAATTACTAAACTACTGCAGCAGAACGGAGGGGTTCCTACAGTTTGTTTAAAAGAAAAAGGAAGAAACAGTTGGAATATATTCCTTTCCAGATAATAATAATAATAACTAAAAAAAAAAAAAAAAGACTAAAGGGTTTAAATAAAACTGGATAGTAATGCATCATTGAAAATAATATCTGTCCATTACAAAAAACATATATTGAAAATGCTGCCCAGGACAGGTGGAGGTGGGGGTTTGAGTGTGGAGGGGGTTGCTCCAAATCATTTTTGCTGCAAAAGCGTTTAATCCGCAGAGACTAAACCAATCCTCATCCGCTCAGGCTGTTTGAAGTCCAGCAGGCGGAGGGAGACTCAATGGAGGCAGCTTGGGCCCCACAGCAATAATTCTCATACTTTTTGTTTTCAAACTCTGTTTTTTGTTTGTTTGTTTGTTTTTTTGCTTTGTTTTGTTGTTGTTGTTTTTTTTGTTGTTGTTGTTGTTGTTGTTGTTCAGTGCAGGCCAGCGCTCATCCGCATCCATTTGACCGGCAAAAAAAAAAAAAAAAAAACACACCGAAGAAGACGGGATCTAAACGCTTGTTAAGTTTACTTTCCACCTGGAGCTCGAGGCGCTCCTGCGTGCGCCTGCGCCTTTAAATAGGTGCACCTTTCTCCTTCCTGCGCGAGCGAGCAGCTCTGGACGCGCAGGTAAAAAAAAAAAAAAAGAAAGAAAAAAAAAAAAAGAAGGGAGGAGGCGGTGAGAGAGGAGGAGAGGAGTCCAGAGGGCTGAATTTGACATTTGATACTCAGGAAGTTCAGGACTGCGTCTGGATTTCTTTTGTCTCATTGTGACCCTGCAGAGCTGCGGCGCGGCGCGGAGGAGGCTTGTGTCCCCATCAGCGAGCACCAGCTCGGCTCCAAACCCGCAGCGAAAAGCTTTGAGGCGTAATGATAGGTGTGCGGTGAAAAATGAGCGACTTTAGCGCGTAAGACGTGCCGATCGGCTGCAAGAGATTCAAAGGTATGACGCGAATTTATACTCTAGCAACAGATTAATGTGAAGGCTTTTTTTTTCTTTTTTCTTGAATTAATTTAGGAAAAGCTTCTGAGTGATTAACCTAAAAAAAAACAATATTATAAAATATATTGTAGATGGCTTTAAATAGCTTAAAAATACGACTAAATTTGCAGCAATATATTTAATTCATTGCAGACCCAATAAGAGATGGGACTATTTTTTGGAATAAAACAAATAATGATGGAGTCAAGAAGGAAAACAAGCGCAGCATTCGGAAATGCGGCTCTCCATCGTATTACTTCCTCTTTGAGAACCAAACAGAACTTTTCTGCAAGGTGTGTTTTGATGCTGTTTGTGCTGCTGCTGCTTGACTGTCTTCACCACGTCGCACCTGCTTTCAGACGCGTTCAAACGGAGAACACAGGTGCAGGATTTATTTTGTGTCTGCACAATTTCAAGCCCTTTACAGTTTATTCCCACTTCATAAAATCTTTTTTTTTTTAATTACTATTATTTTTGGAATGTTGTCAAAAGTATAAACGTAAAAAAAAAAAAAAAAAAAAAACATCCTGTTTATGTATGAAATTGTAAGCAGCAAGGTCAACTCGTTTTGTGTCGAAATGATGCACGTGTTCAATTGTTCCTGTTCTCGAGTCTGTCGCATCGCTGTTGGTGATCAGATCTCACTGCGGGTCTTAGAGAAGCGCTAAATCCTCCTGAAATAACCGTGAAGTTGAGGACTTGTAGGTTCCTACTGGGACAAATGCGATTAACAGCGGGGGGGGTTGTTGCAGCTCTAGTGTTGTTGATTTAAGGCCAGCAGACAAAAGGACATAATGTGTTGCACACAGTGTGTCGAATTATAATTTTAACAGCCTTCGAATATTTCACACGTCATGACATGTTTTTTTTTGTCATGACTTAATAAAGCTGATTTATTATTTATTTTTTCCAGCTTAATTAGTTGGACTGAATATGTTTTGAAAGGGCTTTCCCTTTAAATGATTACACCCTCACTATTAGAAGAAATGAGCAATGTCTTGCATGAAATTCCCGATTGATTTCAATTTGACGAATTTGTATTTTAAAATGATCAGGTTGAAAAGCTTGTTAAATACTTAAAAAAAAAAAAAAAAAACAAACAAAAAAACACCTTAGCCCATTAAAGTGGTTTTGCTATTTGATGTATTATTTATCTGCTGGCCTCCATAAGAATTTACATGTTAAAGTCCAGGCGTGTTTTCTCATTGAGGAAATTTAAATGTTAAAAGCTGCAATTTTCTGTCAGAAATAATATTGCATTTTCTCTACCTTGAGTTTTAAAGTCTTCCAGTATATAAAAAAGAAGAAGAAGCATGACTAGAAAAAAAAACCCATCCTAGAATGAGTAAGAAAAAGGAGACTGTGTTTCTCTGTTTTATTTATTTATTTATTTTTTTCCCCGACTTGGCTTTTTAGTGGTATTGATTTCTCCAGGAAATGGTATTAAGAGTCTTGCTCAGGAAGCCATTTGGGCGTCTGAAGAATCACTTAGTACATGGTTTGATCGCTGAGGATCAATGGGAGCTCCGTTGCACTGCAGAGCCCCACCGTGCAGGGAAGCTAATGGCCGAACCAAGGGTGGGGCGTCTTCTGCACGGGCCCTGGCATGGCAGGACGGGGGCCGAGGACTGAGAAAGCTTGTTCCTCTCGGATTATCTGTAGCAGAGGGATGGTGTGCACAACAGAGTCAAGGTCAGTCGTTTTCTGTTGGGTCGTTGTTGCATCCTGTATGGATTCATTCCTGATTTCTGGCCTTGAAGTTGAAGAGAAGCTTCACGAATCGCATTTTCCATGACCAAATTTGTTCGGGTTCTTGTAAGAACTCGAACAAATTGCTTCATTGTGTTTTGTGGGTTCGTTTGAGATGGTGAGGGAGCTAGCTTGTGTGTGCCAGTTAATTGAAACGCTAATCTACAAAACTGAGTTTAAGGCTGTTGTGTTAGTTTTCTCCCAAAATCTGTAAAGATGTCCTTTAATCTCTTGAAAAGTCATTCCCAGAAGAGCATTGGCTGGAAAGTAAAACGACCTTAACCTACAGAGGTCATGTTAAAGGTGACTATCTCTGGACATGCTGTGGATGTGGTCGGGATGTTAAGAGATTAACTACTGGGCTAAACCTTATGTCTAACATGGCTGTGTGAACATGTTGTTTTGTCTGATTTTTCATGCTTTCACAGCTGCATTTGATATTTGCTTGCTGGGCCTTGTCGTTTTAATGAAATGATCATTTGTTTACATTTTTACTTGTCAAAAAATTTTTTCATTTTGCAAGATCAGCCGTTTATTTTCCTTTATGATGCACTGGTTAGATTTTAGAAGAGATGCACCAATCGGCCAGCCAGATATCAGATCCTCTGCTCAAACATTGAAAAAAATGAACATTTACAAATGCATTTGCAATAACCGCGTCAACAAGAGCAGGTCCTTTGCTGCGTTTTTTTTTTTTTTGGTTAATATAAATTGGATAAATACAACCCTCATCAACGCACCTGCCACATTTTTCTGTCTTAAACCTGAAAGAAGGTCTCACCAATGAAGTCCAATAGGTGCAACTCTAAATTTGAGTTTTCTTGTGGTTAACCCACTCAGATGTGCCTTGTTTACATTTGTTTTAAGAATAGTTGTCTACCTGATTGGTTAATTATAACCCCCAATTTCCTCGAAATCTAAAGATGGCAACGCAGGTGATTAGCCGTAAACGGCTAGTCGAGGGTGTTTGTGCAGTCTCGGGATTGGCTGAACTTATATTTAGTCCAGACACAGTAGTCTTTGACCTGTTACTCAATGTCTGGGTCAGTCCTCCGCACTGCAGCACATCCGAGTTAGAGCTGCGTCACTGCTACAACCACTGCGTATCCCCTACACCTTCGTGACATAACTTCTTTCCTGGCACTTTCGCTCTCTGGGCTGCTGTTTCTCCTCTGCTCACTGGAGGCCTGTCTGTGGCGGTCTATGTGGTGCGTAGCTTTGCTCCGCTGGTCTTAACTGTCCTCACCCAGACTCACTAACTGGCCAATCTGTAGGTGTTTTGGGTGTTGATAACGACTCCTGTTCTGTGTATGGCACTGGTAGAATTCACTGTGAGAGCTCGCTATCAGTGAATTACCATAGGGCCATAAACAGAGCAGAGAAAGAACCACTTGCTTCTCAGCTTACTTTCTGCTGATGTGCTCTTCTGGGTGGGACGGGGAAAGTGATGTAACTTTCTGGTGCACGGGCTGTATTGCGACATGTTCGTCTTTTCATCTGTGTATCTCCGTGACAACAGCTGCTTGCCTTTGGATACCCAAGCCACTCTTCTTCTTTGCCCATTTTGGCACTAGCACATTTTTGCTTCTGTATATATACTTTGAGCAATTATGTGTAGTGCCAATATAGGACAAGACAGATTTCCAACGAATTTGCTCGCTCGGCTGGGGATTGGAATGCTTTCGCTATCCAATTTGATTTGTTTGGTTGCTTAACTCTCCTTTATATTCCTCGGGGGAAATGGACCCATTTTATGAGAATGTTATAATGGAAGCCAACACCCAAGAGGACTCTCTCCAAATCAAAGAAAAAATATCTCACCTTTTTTTTTTTTTACCCATGTACGTTTATGGCTCCAACAAAACTGTTTGTCTTCATTTTCGTCGTGTTTTTGGCTTCTGTGGGTTCAGAGAGTCCCGGCAGCTCTCAGGTGGTGTTTGGCAATGGTAGAACTCACACTGGTGAGGTAGATGGATCCGGTGGTTCTAGACTTGCCAACTACTGTCTGGGAGCGTCCGCCAGCTAAAAGCGACAACGACCTGTGCTGATAAAAGCCTGAGGAACATTTTTACATTTTTAGTGAGTGAGTGAGTGGCTGAAGGTGATGAAGGGTGGGGTGAGCCTCTGTTCCTCCCCTGCACACCCTGGCCTCAGAGCTCCAGTAACTCCGTGAAGGTCATTTTAGGCTTTTGGTTCGTGGTCTCGAAGATCATCCAGCCATTCGTTTTTCACGCCCTGCTGCTGGAACATATCTATGATGGGTTACACATCTGGACAGTTCACGTACAATTGCAGTGGTTGGATTCAAGCAAAAGCCTCACATTTTTTTTGCTGTTATGTGAGTAAAAAAGGACAACTACACTGTCAAAAATGTTCCAAAAATTTATGGCGAATTTGATGCTCACTGCATCTGTTTGTGGCATCGTAGGCACAGTAGAAGACAAAACATATCTTGAGGTTTCAAGTCCATCCATTCATCCATTATCTTCCGCTTATATGATAAGGAGTTTTTAGTCAAAGGTCAATAAAAGTTTTTTTTGTTTTTTAGCAGAATGCAGTCAGAGCATTCTGACTGCATTCTGAATGCAGTCAGAATGCAGTCTTGGACTTTTAAACACTCCAAAAAAGAAAACAAAAAACTTGTAATATCTTTCAATAAAACCACATCTCCGCTACTAGTGGGGTGTATACAGTATGTTCAGGTAAAAAATGAGAAGTTAATTTATAAAAACTTTCTACCCAATATTGTACTGTCTCTCTTTTAGATCATTAATTCCCAACAACATTCCTCAAACACCCCTGTCCTGAATGTTTCAAGTGTCTCCTTGCTGTCACACACTTGACTTAAATAACTGGGTGACTTCAGCAGCACTAGACGGCCTGCAGAGAAGGTCGCACAATCATTTGAATCAGGTGTTACATATAACACATGTGCTGGAACAAGGACACATCTTAAAGATGTTGGACGGGGCCTGAGAACCAGGGTTGGGAACCTCTGTTTTACGTGACTACATGTCCATGAAAAGCACACTAACCATCAGGTACCCATAGACTACTAGCCTCATGTCCACTGACTGCTGAAGAAAAGCTCCTGCCTTCAGGTCACTTAACAATTTTTAACTAATATCAAGATTTTACACAAAAAAATTCCAACACTGTGTTCTTATAACTTAAAATACTCTTAAATATGATGCTAAAGAAAGTGCTGTAATGACCAGACTGTTTTTCAATCAAAGTTGCTCTGCTCCTCCCCAACATATTGCTATCCTGACTATCTACCACTCTTATAAGGTAGATAGTCAGGATAGATGTCATCTTGGTGATGACATCTACCAGGATGTCATCACTGCTTTGAAACTAACAATGTTAAGCTAACCCTGAATGCCTGTTAAGCAATTAACTATTTACAGACTGCCTTAGCAAATAGCCTGACTAGCCAACTTATAGCTGCTTGTCATGTTAATTTTAATGTAAATACTATTAAACCATGTTTTTTTTATTGCTATTGTGAGATTCTCATCCTGTCCCATTTCTTTTGGGAGTGTGACATTGTCAAAAGTTTTCCTGAGGGCTCCTGTAAAGACTGATGACCAAATCCATTGGTGGCTTGTGTCAGGATAAGTAACACTTTTCTTGACTCTGGAATTTGATGTCAATCTTTGACAAGCAACTAGTCAAATTTTGTCTAGATAACAACTGAATGGATGTTTTAATTCAACCGTCAGCTCATTTTTGCACATCAGTTAGCTAGCAGACCCATCACATTTTCCATGACCGGAGGTGAGTTGTCATTTTTACCACTTAAAGTAATATTTATTACCACATAGAAGAGATATAGATAGAATTTGTTCATCATGTGCAAAAGTGAGAACTTTTAGGGAACCTTTAAGGAATAGCTTGATTGAAAATAATCATTTGATTGAATTTACCACTATCACTTGTTTTTTTTGACATGCACAAAAATAGCTAACGTATTCTTAGAAAGAATAGATAAGCGGCACTCTCGGTGGCAGTAAGTTGTTGGAGACCATTCATGTGTTTAATGGATGAAACAAATTGCTTGTTTGTGCTGATAATACAACAACAGTAATGGATTTCTCTGCCCATCAGTCAGTTTTTCCTGATAGGTTTTGACTTTGATGGCGCAGTGACATGAGATGTGCTGCAGTGGACTTCTTGTAGCAGTGATGTCCAGCCATTCCTGCTTGCAGCCAGCGGCCATCAGAGGACTCCTCTCTTAGCTCCTGTGGCATAATTGCCGACCCATGCGGTGTCGTCTTACCCTCCTCTTTCAATGCAGCCTTGTTGACGACGAATGGTTGCGAGAGCGAGGGACTCTCCCTCAGATGTTACCTTGCACTAACAGTGAATTGACAGTTTGGCTCAAATCAAGAAAAATAAAACAGCTCTACTCTGAGCTTTCTATATCTGGGTCAGGGTCTGCTAATCTAGGTGACAGGGGGATATGGTGAGATTTAAAACCCTTTATCTGCCTTTGCATTAATCCTGCTTTATGGCCCACACTTGAGCTTTAGCTAATATGATTTGTATTGTCAACAGTTTGCCTGAAGGCCTGGTGTATTTGATCTACCAGGATGTCATCACTGGACTTCAGCAAAAGGCTCTTACGCTTTTGCACAGTTGAGGCACTAAGAGAGTCGGTAAGTGCTAAGGTTGTTCAGATTCATATTTGGGATGATCTAAATAAAAACCTGTATTCTGCGGGCAAAAGGCCTTAACCAAAACCATCCAGTCTGTAAGTTCCAGTGTGCTGGCACCTGCTGACTCATCTCTCAAGTTACGTGTTTTTCTTTTTTTAGCACACCCCAAAAAAAGTCCGTAATAAATTCTTCCAAAAAGACTGCGTCCATTGTGTCAGCTTCCCTCTAACGATCTTCTCTGCAGCAAAGTGCATTGTGGGATCACCCCTGTCAATGCGAGGCCTTCTCCAGATGGGCCGAACAGATCAGGTTACACTGCATTTTTGAGTGCACCCTCTATCCCCACAGACCACCCCGCCTCCCAACCACCACCTTCAGCAACTCTCTGGCCCCTTTCTCCCTCAGTCTGACTCACTCGCAGTTTCCTGGGTGGGTAGAGTCGAGCTGAGACAGTGCTTCTCCTGTGTTCTAATGCAGGCTACAGAGCATTAGTGAAATAAGATTATCTTCGTCCTTACGCAGTGTCTGGACCCGAGTTGGACGGAGGTGTGAGTCGGCCGCTATTAGGCTGCATTTAAGGCGGAAGATGCTTCATCAGCAAGCATGTCTGCATTTTATCCCATTATTTTCATTGCCTTTCCGCAGGTCGTTGAACATTTTCCATTTTATGGAGATGTGGTTTGAAAGACAGGATCTCTAAGCGTGTCTTTCCACTTTGTAGTGTGATTAAGCTATCTTAGCTTGAGGTTCGCGGATCAATCAGGTCCATCTGTCAGTCGATCCCAAAAGCAAACTTTTTCCACTTAGGCTATACAGTTGCAATTCAACCTTATTCCTTAGCTCGCACGTTGATGCACAGTGCATGTAAAAATATTCACTCCTTTGGATGTTTTACCCTTCTATTGCATTTACAAATCTGTAATCAAATTACAGATCATGTCATTTTGTTGACATGATCAACAAAATGTAGCTTTGCTGATAAAAAAAAAAAGTTTAAAACAAGTGAGGTTTTAATTTCAAAGTGACAACTGATTTCTGAAAAATGACAAGTAATTGTCATTAATAGTCATTAATTATAGCAATGAGTTGGGTATGCAAACCTTCGTGGTGGGTTTTGTAGATCTTTCTTACTGAATCCCGGTCTAAGCACTGTTTTTATCAGTGCATGCTTCTGGAAGAGGAGTCATCATGAAGAGCTTGATTAGAGCTTGAAGGGTTCAACCAGTCAGAGGTGGATTGTGGGAAGTGTGAAAAAACTATATCACAATATGAACTGAATATGCTTTTCTTAATTGCTCTAAGACATTTCTTTAATCCGAGAAAGTCCATAAACATTTATACATAGTTTTCGAGATGTTATACCATTTCAAGAGCTCAAAGCGTCCAAAAACTTCCGATTAAAGACTGAGTACATAAAGTTATTCAGTCATGTTAAAATCTTAGGAAGCTCGCAGGCAATTTGATAAGGGACAACTAGAAATATGCATTCATCTGGTTCCAAAGTAGTGATTTTTTTTAATTTTTTTTTAAGAGATTAAGTCTTGTTTGAGCAAGTAGGGACTCAGGCTAGAAGCATGTCATCCATATGTGTGGAATATTTGTGCATGCGTGCAGAGGTGGAGAGCCTGGGATGCACACGTATTAAGCAACGATTAGTGGAGATTAAAGCCAGGCTACAGAGTCTGCTTGCAGAACTCTGGACAAAAAGAATGACCCAGCCCCTCCTTGCTCACCCTGCAGTGCACCCCCTGACCCCCTGCGGTGCTGTGCCACTGAAGTCACGACTGAAGCTTCATCCAACCGCTAAGAAGGATCAATGGCAGTGCCTCCCCTCTTCGGATGGATCTTTCACTGCTAAATATATTGCTTTCATGATGGAGAGCCAAAGCTTTTCTGTCTAGGTCAGGGGTCACCAACAGGGTGTACATAGGCGGATACCCTTTGCCCCCCAAAGACCTAGGAGTTGCCCAATGAGCTGTTGACCTAAAAAAAATAATTAATTGATCATTAAGTTTTATAATTTAAAGTAAACTGGTAGATGTTTGTAGTACATGGCAGGGGCAGCAGGCCCCTGGCCCGGGTCTACAGGGGGCCCGGATGGGAGGCAGAATATGCCTTCAGGGATCCAAGCCTTTATCACATCTGCTGAGAACTGGTAAAGTTGGGCCTTCTCCTGTTGTAGATTAAATAGATGGCTGCCCCAGTCATTGTTGACTCATGCTTGCTAAAAACTTTACCAGACTGACTAATTTTAGTGACATAGTTGGTGTAAAATATTGAATAAAATGTTGTGCTTCATGACTGGCTTTATTTAATTTAACTTTATGACACACAAATTTAGTCCTTATTGTCTCCAAGTGTATTCTGGGTAAAGCTTGTCACCAACGTCATCATCGGTCACTTGGCAACAGATCGCAAACTAGAGCATTTCTACATACTAAGCTAACATGAGTGAAGCTCCATGGAGCGGCGAGGAAAAGCCAGAAACTGGATCAATATTTTGTTCCTCGTCTTGAAGATGAACCGGATTTTTTGGTTGACAGCGATTCAGAGGTAACAACACCAACATTATTCACAAAGTGAGAGTTAACTGTAGACTGACTGGAAACTGTATCAGCCTCCTAGCTAACATCCCCTTTTCTCTCTGTCGGTGCTACAGCGGTGACGTCAGGGACTGAAGGCTGAGTTATAGTCGCTTTGACAGTTCGGGTTGAGCTTTTTTGAGCCAAGACAGTTTATAGTTAAGGTTTACATTGGAGTCGCCTGGAAGAGCATTTTCCAGTTTGTATGAATATCGGCGCCCGCGATCCGAGCCGAATTACAATCGGCTCGGACACGCTGCGCATGCGCCGCGTGCCTCTGCGTGCTCGGTTTTACTAGTCATTAGCCCCGCCCCTAAGGCCCCACTTTGACTTGTTCCATCTGTGGTACACGGTATCCAGGAAGTAGCTCTTAGTTGCAAAAGCCATATGACCCCTGGATATCAATCATTTATCCATTGAATTTTCTCCTTAAAAAATGGATGGACTTGCAAAACACAAAGCTGCTGCATCACCTACTAAAATATTTGATTGCACTTTGTGGTGGTGTTGCTGACTGAAAGAGAGGGAGGTAGGTTCTTCCAGGAAAACATGCTAATAAGTCCTTTAATCTACAGAGTTAGTTTGCATATCACACTTAAAATGACTCAAATGCTATGTGTAGACATGCACTTGGTCTTGTGTGAATCGCACTTTCAAGGTTCCAATCCAAAATAACGGGAGAGTTTAGAGCAATAAGCAATAAAGGGTGTTTTCATCTGTCTGAAAACAATCTTGTTCAGCTTTAATCTGGAGGAAGAGTGGGATGCACACTATGACGCCTGATAGATTAGGGCCTGTATGCTTCTCTCTCTCTCTCTCTCTCTCTCTGTTCTGCTCTGCAACAGAAGGGCCCTGCTAGCAAATCCCAGGCTTTAAAGCAGAGGAGGTTCAGGCAGCTTATGATGTAATCAAGGCCCTGTCTGTCACTGCGGGAAAGGTGGGGGGTGGAGTGGAAAGGAGCATTGAGGTTATTGGGTTTTGTGACATGTGCATTATTCCAGTTCAAAATGAATGGAAATGTGGCATAATTTGAAAATAAGAAAAAGAAGTAATAAGAGTAAGATACAAACAAGTGGGCAGCGGAAGCTCAGAACACAAAATTTGATCAGAAAGAAAACAAAGGGGCTAAAAAGCTTTTAGATTTTTGCCTTATTTTAAATTAGCATTATAAATATAAATAAATGTAAAATATTTCTTCCACTGACAAAGAAAAATCTATTTATATATACTCCAGACATGTTAAAGGCTATACTAGAATACATTTAGAACATTTAAAACCAAAACAAAACTGTTTTCCACATGGATCAGATGCAAATAAATTAGATTTGAACAGACAAATCACTTAAAAGACTACATCATGCCACAAAGCAGTACAAGTCCCCCATGTCTGAGGAGGCAAAAATGAATTAATCTTAGTAGCAAACACTACAAAGCTTGTAAAATAAAAGTAAGTAAAGATTTAAATTTTTTTGTTGATCCAGAGGTCTGAGAACGTTTAAATAGAGACGTGTCTTTCCTCGTGTCCTTGCATGAAGAAAGACACAACGAGTAAGTTGGTTTTGTAGGAAGTGATGTCAGAAGTGAAAAGACATGTTTAGGTCAGTGAGGTGAAAATCTGGTGGGATTTATTTGGATTTGAGTAGGCATTGAACGTGACAAGTGGATTGCAGGCACTAGACATTTTCCAAAGTTTGTACTGTTAAACTCTATAAAGACCAAGATTTAAAGAACACACATTGCTTCACTTCTTAGCCATAGTAGTTTTAAACAGAATATAAAACATGACCTTTGGTTTCCTTTTCTTCTCGTCGTTTCATTTCAGGGATTTCATGCACGTAGAGAAGCTGGTTGCCTACAAGACTGAATCCTAATTGCATGATTGATTTAAAAAAAAAAGAAAAAAGAACTTTAAAGAAAAGGACAGCTCAAAAGTGACCTGTATTTGTATGACCTTCAACAATGTGGACTATTATCGATGCCCTCAGGACCCTGCTGATGTGAGGGTGTTTGGTTGAGCCTCCCGACTGATGTTGTGAAGAAAATGTTTCATGAATTTGGTGGTGAAGCTACTCATCAGCCTGCCAGCCTCAGCCTTAGTGTCATTTACCAAAGCTTGTAATTAAAAGTTATTGTGTTCATTACTCTAATGGCAGTGGCTATGAGATTTCTACTGTTTTCAATTAGAGACTCTGTAATTGAGGCCACATATTTGAGGGCTTTTGGTGGGATAATTATGGAGAAGAGCACTGAAAATGGTAAAAGATCACTTGTCTTCGCCATCTTTGCCAACAGATTCCCTCGGGAGAGCTTCGCAGTGTGTTGCGTCCTCTAAGGATTGGGAGCAGATGTCCTGGAATCTGGTTAAGAGTAACTCCTGAACTGCTTTGTGAATGTGGATCTCTTTTGCTTCCTGTTCCCAAGCCTCTTTTCGCCACCTGGGAGAGCGCGGATACTGTCTTTAGGAGGTTCGTAAGCCACACCTGTGGATTTGATGTGTGTTTGTCATGCAGACACAAGATCAGAGGCTTGAGAATACAGTGTCGTTGAAAGAAAACCACCTCAGGAAAAAAAAACTAGGAGTTTTTACCTTTTTAATAGAACAAAATTAGGAACCTCAGACTGGGTCCATTGTCCAGTGGGGCTCTGAATGGAGCTGTTGAACAGACCAGATGAGAAGCTGCTTCCAGAAGGTCTCATTCAAAGCAAGGCCAGGTTAGCCAACCGTATCCGTGTTCTCTTCCACCTGCCAAAGACATTCCCAGGAGCCCTGCCCTTGATTTCAGTCTTACTTTCCCTTTAAACAAAAAAAAAAACTTCAATGTCCAGTTTAAAAGCTCCTTTACTTAGTGATCGAAAGAGCTTCCTGTTATGTTGGGTGTAAATGTAATTGCTCTTTAGAGAAACGATATACAAAAATGGTGGTGGGAGAGTGTTTGTCTGGGTCTGCTTCACGCTTTACCACCTTTCTTTAATGAAAAAGAAAACATCTGGAAGCTCTGAAGTGGTCTAGCAAAAGTCTGGATTTTGTGTTCAGACTGAAAACCTTCTAATGTCTCTCAATTAAAGCAAATCTACAAAGATGAGACATATTCCACTGATTCAAAACACTTCGACTGTAGTTTCTGCCAACACAGATCACCAACAAAAAGACAGCCAAAAATACTAAATAAATCCCAAATATTTCAAATTGTGAAGAGCTGCATTGTCACTCTAGTTATTTAATATTAATAAATTAACACACAACCTGTGTTAGGAAGATACATCTCACTGGAGTCTCTTAATACACAAGCATGGTGGAGTTTAAAGTAAGTTACAGCTGTTTCAGACTTCCACTTTGGAGACACATTTCATTTATTTCGCGGCTCAAAATGTTCATCTGCATTACAAATGTTGTGACATTTAATTCAAATTTGACTTCCAGCAATGAGCGACGCTGATCAAGACGATTCAAATGATCCATGTTAAAAATAACATACTAAAGGGATGCACCTCCAAGTTCATGCACTATAAATAATAATAATTAAAAAAAACAAGACGGGTTTAGTAACGCAGCAGTAAACAACGGCATAATGTATATCCTGAGACTGCCAATCTTCGCATGTTTGGGTGTGATAAAAGAAAAACGGAAACAAGCACATGACAAGACAATGCAATTTAATTTAGTTTTCCCCTCTAATGGGAGAAAATGATACGGGGTGTGCGGAGCAGCGACGGGGAACGAGAGGTACCAAAGGGAGTGACTGCTGATCGTGGCACCATATTTTGAACAAATAAAAATAATTCACTAGCATTACATAGTACGTACACATCAAGCCCAAAATATGTCGCAATGATATTGTGGTGGCTTTCCTTCTGGGTTTTTTTTTTTTTTTTTGGTTCAAAGTGAGGGTTAATTTTACGGAAATAAATACTCGACACTCAACATCACAGAGCTTAAAAAATATGAAGATAAATGAAATTGAACAACAAAAGCCTTATCTTTACATAGTAAACACAATGCATTGATAATCATTTTTACTTTCCCCTGCAGTGGTACATTTAAAAATATATTCAACATCGTACACAATGTGTTGTCTCGGAAAAAAAAAAACAGAAGAGAAACAAGTCTCCAAGATGGCTGTTCAGTGCTTTCTACTCCGTCCATAGTGTCACTGCTCCAAGGTCACGACCTCCACTGCCTGGCCGTCCAGTGTGACAGTGTTGTCTATGCGTGTGGCGACGGGGGCCATCGCTACCTGAACCGGCCGGTTGCCCTGGGCGAGGCTGGTCACTACAGTCTGGTACATGCTGACGGGGATCTGGACCAATCCTAACGGGAAGAACGCAGAGCAGAAGTGGCGTCAACACCAAGCAGAGGAAATATCAATTTACCTCTCAGAGACGATGACGTTTTTGTTAGGACATCAACAACACATGTCAGAGTTCTTACTAAGTTTTAATGCTAAAATTTCCTGGTGCTAGATGAAGAAAACGCTTTAGATGAATAGAAGAGCATATATATGAACAAACAAATGACTGGATTAATTGATCTATGTGTTGATGAATTAATATAAGGACTGCAAGGACATGTCAATTGAATAAAAGGAAATATAGATGATTGGAAGATAAATTTAGATGTACAGAATGAGTCAATGGATGGATGGAGGCGTGTATTGATACAAATGTCTCTTTTTTCCCCCATATTTATCCAGCCCTGGAAACTAATAAAAATGAAATTCCAGACTCCGTCAGATTGTGTAGAAACCCTGCATGTTACTTCACTGAGCATTGTACCAATTGGACATCCTCGGCTCGCTTCCCCCATTCCCAGCTGTTTTAGTGTTTTGAGTCTCTGCCTGTAGGGATTATTGCTGCGGACATGTGGGCCTTTGCTCCTCCCTGCAAGCTGTCACTGTGTCACAAGAAGGCCTGAATATCAGCGCAGGAGATGGCAGAGGCTTGCGATCGCTCCTGTAACTGTAAGCGTAGACCAGGGAAAATACATCCATTCATTTTACTCTATCTACAAATTCTAATTAATAGTTTAGATTCTCAGAAATTCCTTCGATAAAATTAAATCATACATATTTTTATGCTTTTCGGAGTGTTTAAAAGCAGCTAACTCGTGCTAGGACTGGGAATAGCTCTGGATATTAGAGGAGGGATTAGCAAGAGAAACGCCGGCCTGAACAGGTGGCCACAGAAACTACAGTAACTGACTGAAGGCTTCCAAAAGACCACTCAGATATTTCCACTTTGACACGACAGAGGCCCGGCTGCGTTTATGTCAGTTTGTGAACGACACGAGCCAGTAGGCCAGCGGTCTGAGTCAGCGCACTTCAAACAGTGGCTACTCTTCACTTCTGTATAGCTCCTGATTCGCTGACCTCAACAGCAGATATTGCATTATTTGTAAATGATAAAAATGAATACCCTTAATTTTAAGGCGTACAATGTTGATGTACATTTTCACTATTTTGATTTGACAAATTTTTCAATAGTGTAGAACAAATTTTTTTTTTTTAACACTGCTTGTGCAGTAGAAACTGAAAACTGTTTTATCCATTTATCTTTGTTGTAAATTTAGTTATCATAATTTCTTGCACTGTGTTTGTTATGTGTGTGCTAATTCTTTAGCATGCGCTTCACTCATGGGCTTTCTTAACCTCTGAAGGGTATGAACAGTAAGCTGAGACAAGAATGCAAACCGATTGATTTTCTATAAGTGCTCTATCCTATTCAGCACTGAAAGTGAAGCTGGCTCAAACATCTTGGTGTGTCTGAATTGTCCATCCAAGAGCAGAAATTTTGAAAATCTAAATGAACAGGTGAAACCGTGCTGTGCATTGACTGTACACAGAAAAGCAGGAGGACATCTGTGTGTGTGTGTTGCTGACAGCTGGTGAAGCGATTAAACCCAGGATTGATAATGGAGTGGATCAAGCTTTGTAGGAGGGATCTATTCATGGATCTGGAGTCGTTTTAGTTTTTGTGTAGCACAGGAATAACTTATTATTCAAAGTAGGAAGTGTTTCTACAAGGTGCACACAGATGAAACACACAATCTGTTAAATTAGCACACAGTAGATTACAACTAAGGTGAGTGTCACTGGTGTGAAGCTTACACGTAGTAAGGCTAATTGGAAATGCCATTGACTGGTTAGGATTTACTAAACTTCACACATTCTGACCTAAAATATGGGATTTTATGTGACGGACTGATAGAAAATACAGCAAGAATATGAAGTGGAGGAAAGTTATATTCATTTCCCTTTAAGCAGATGCCCCGAAATAAAATCATGTAGTGCTTTCAAAGACACGCGGTTAGTAAATAGTCTCTGTGTAATTTAACAGCAGTGTAAATCTGGCCTGTCTGTGAGGGGCTTTGACTTTTTCTTGGAGAACATTAGTGAACAAAATGTTTAAAACTGCAGCAAAAATTGATTTGAATAACGAACACAAATGACAATTTTTCTCTCGTTTCACCTTTCCGAACTACTTTGTGTTTGTTGGTATGTCACGTAAAATTCCAATAAACTGTATTCAAGTCTGTGGCTTTAACGTGAAAAAGACGAAGTGTCTGTCGTGTTTATGACGTCACAAAGGGCGAAGCGGTACCTGTAGCGTCTTGGACCCCGGCGAGAGCCCCCACAGCAGCTGCCGTCTCTGCCAGCACGATCTGCCCCCCTCCTTGAAGAGTGGCCTCTGCCAGGGTTGCTACAGCGTGAGCTGCTGCCTCACTGCAACACAACCAAAAAACATTTGTGCACACGTTTTTAAAATGCTATCACATTAGCAAAACAAAAAAAAAAAGGTAGATGGAAAGTCTAGGCCTAAAGATACAATATTCTGGCACAAAGCCTAAAAGCTTTGAGACACACACACACTCCAGTGTACGCGTTTGCTCACGGGTTATTAGAGATGTGAGGTGAAGAGGCAGGAGTGTATGAGCGGTAAGAGGCTTTACTTGTCTGGACTTACAGCGAATCTGTCACATCTCCCCAAAGGCCAGGTGCTACGGCTTTACCAGAGCAGTTTTATTAACCAGATCGACTCGGTGGAATTATCGCCAGCTTATTACCACCGCAGCTTTGATATGAACTTACGGAAGCAACTACAACGGCTGGCAATCATATTTGTGACAGAAGCACAAGATAAGCGGAAAGAAAGATGCGCTTGCAAGGGTACTTGGTGATGAAAAAAAAAACAAAAAAACAACAGAGAGGCTTCTGGAGCTGGAAAACAGACAAAATGTTCCAGGGTGAGAGGAGAGGAGCAGCTCAGCACGAGTAAACAGCAGCAGGGGAGGGGAGAGGAAGCAGGACTCAGGAGGGCGCAGGTAACAAGCCCCGATGGGAGATACTCATGCACGTCTAAAAAGGATTGCCATGACAGTGGTCCAGCGGAGAGCGAGCAAACATCTCAGGCAATTAATGATGAATTCAGCAAATTCAAAACTTTTTTTCTTAAACAAAAAAAAAGCATCCTTTGTCCTGCTAATTAGAACTAATTTATCTGAGCTGCTGTCCTTTTGGCTTCTGTTTAAAAATAGTAACAGTTCTTGTATGACAAACAATTCACTGTTGGGTAATTAATTAGCTGCTGAAATGGCACGAGAGGGAGGTGACTCATCAGCATTGAACCCCGGTGACCTGCCGAAGCAGACACAAGTTTTATTCAAGCGAAAATTAAGAGTGGTGTAAACAAATACGAGAGCCATGAAGGTAAACGTTATGAATCCTCCACCCCGGAGTCCCGCGAGGTGAAAACAGAGTTTTCTGTCAAGACACTGAAACTGTGAGTGGCTTTGTTTTTGGCTTCATACTGTGGAGTACCTTGACTACAAGGTTCAAATAAGACTTCACAGTAGGATTACTATAACTATAGTTATAGATTTGGGGAAAGAGAGTTTGGGAAACACTGCATTGCCCAGGGCTTGTATGATGTGATATGACAGTGCCATCTGTTTTCTTCTAGTATGACAATCTGAGAGGATGTAAAGACTACGGGAGATTTTGGCGGTATTTGTTTAGTTTTTTTATGTGTATTAAAATCAAACTAAATGTTAAGATACAATGTGATTTCTAAATGAAATAACCTATGTATTATACTAGCAGGACTACAGATAAATGTTGCCATTTTTTCTTGTAGTTATCATACCCTAAGAAGTTTCAGTCGACGCCCACTTCCTTTGGACATTACATGACCCCACTCCTGTTGACTGACCTGTTGAGAGCCATGGTTACGGTGGCTCCAGGCTGGATCTCTTGACTGGCAGCGACTGCGGCTTCAGCCAGCGATGCTACGGCCTGCGTGGCCTCTGATGCTTGAGTTGTTTGGATTGTCATTTCTCCACCCTGAAGTGTGGCCCAGTTCTGTTCCACCTTGGGAAAATGTAGTTTCAGAACAAAAAAAGGCTGCTGTGTTCTACCTTTACCTCCACTCCCTCTATAATTGCGTACATCTATGTTCGGTGTAATGAATGTTTCAAAAAGTAATATGGAGTAATGTTACCTCCCCGTCTGTAACAGTCGAGTAGTTGACCTGCGCCACCGTGACGCCGGGAAGTTCTGATGCATCTGCCAGAGTCGCGACCGTGTGTCCCGTGCCGACCTGGATAAAAAAATAATACAAATCAGTGAAAGCTTCCTGCAGCCACCTTGAGAAACATTTAGCCATTCAAAACTCCTGACAGAAGCAGAGCAGCGCACACACCTGGATGAGCGAGACGGTTCCGTCGGGATTGTTGACGGTCTGTACGACGGTCTGTGAGGGCACGAGGTGAGCGATGCTCTGAGCCGCGGTCAGGTGGTGCTGGGCGGCGCTCGCGGTCGTCACCTGCTGGTCCTCGAACGCGTACAGCAGATCCTCGCGGCCGTGCTGCTTGTAGCAGTTCTTCACTATGGTCCGCAACGCCTGCGTCCACGACACCTGAGGAACGCGCGAAGAATGGTTAGCGGAGCGGGATGGATGGATTCAAACAGGATGATTTTTCCATACTTCTCCTAATGCAAATTTACAAAGTTCAAATATACAAAGAATGACAAAGGTATGAACTGGTGAAAAGATGGATGGTTGGGAAAATAGAGGGATTGATAGTTGATATTTTCCTGGATAGATCAATATGGTAAAATTCAAGACCTTAAGAATGTTTTCATGGCACCTTGATCAAAACTTAAGAAAAAAAAAAACATTAGAAATATAGAAGTTGGTTGAAAGCTCCTGTATTACAATCAAGCATAGCAAAAGTGGTGAAATTTCTGTCAGTCTGTTGCTTTTAGCTGCGCTGCCTATGGCTCTGAAGAGCCTTAACCCCCATAGTGTCAAGATTAAAAGGTTTTTTTTGTTTGTTTTTTTGCTGCAGCTAGTTACCAGAAGCCTCAACCAACATCTTGATGAGACATCTTAAAGGCCTTTTAAGGATGTACAGGCAGACAGAAGAAGGTAAACCTCTTAAACAAACGAATAAGTAAAAGGTTTGAAAATATTTCCTCCCCCCCAAACTTGTTCACGCCTGAAAAATACAGAAATGAAATTCCCAAAACTTTTCCCAACTTCGTAGGAACCCTTGAAGGATTTTCAGTCAAATAACTGCATGGGAATGCTTCGTACTCTTTGTTTCTGCTCCTCGGTGCGGACGTCGCTGCGAACGTTTGCCCAGGGGATGTCGTCAGGCCACCACACGGGCTTGCAGCTCTCCTTCCCCCAGCCAGGCTTCCCTCGGCCTGTCGAGTACTTGAGCATCTCTGGAATGAAGGCTCGCAGTTGAGCCTGGAACGAAAACACGAGGAAAAGATAAAACGCCTAATCTTTCTGGTCAAAAAGGAACACAGTAACACGCACACGCCCTTGAGCGCGCCGCAGTGGATACGTATCGATTGGACGCACACTGAGAGGGTGAAGAACTGCAAATAGAAACAGGGTTGCTAAAAGGAGAGCATGTTCATTAGGAGACCGATCTATGGCTGTGGCTCCAGACTGACACCAGGAGAACCTCCTGTGTGGCTCTGGCAGTGCAGCACACTCAGCATGACTGGGAGCTTTATACGCAGCGCCCAGCAAAACATTGATGGTTTCTCCAGTTTTCACAAGTGTCAAAATATTCATCTTACATGAAGCGTGAATTCTTTGACATTTGTAATTGCAATGTGCATTGGGTGAACTCGATTAAATTTAGTCTTACACACATAGGGGCCATTCACATATAAAGTACCTGTGTGCATAAGACTAAGGGGACTGGAAATCAACTGGATTTAGAGGCATTTACTCTGAACATGTAAAAATATAAATATTTAGTAAATGGGACCAAAATTTCGCAAGCAAGGTGGAACGATAAAACTGCAAATCAGTAGGAAGCGTATGGTGCGGTGAAAGTACTCACTAAACAGGAATGAATGCAAAGGCACATCACATCCTTCAAACTTTAATTTGTAAAAACCGTTAAACCTTGCATCACCTAACTTCTGATTCGCAATAATAAACCACAAACTTCAATGTGTTTAATTTTATTTGAATAATTAAGACCAACTTAATTAATTAATTAATTAATAATGAGCTGGGAGGTGAATTATGCATTCTCTTACTTTCTCTAAAAATTAAAAACCTGGAACTTGTCGACCTCTTGTAGATTCAACCACACAGCATGATGCCACCACTGTTATGCTTCATTGTGGGGATGGTGTGTTCAGGCTGAGGCCGCCGCTTCGATTTCCACTACACTTTGACTTGACTTTGTTTTTGGCCTACATGTAAAGCACTAAATTTCACCTACTCTTTAGATAATTTCTTACGGCTGTTAGTCAAAAGGATACAATACAAAGGTTCGATTTAACTCCAGTCCACTCTGTCACTGGATGGTTTTGGTCATCCATGTTTCAGTTTAAACAGGAATGCTTGGTGTAAGATTTTTGTTTTGTTACAATAAACTTTTTGTATGGTCCCCCCCATTATATACTAATATTAAAATGCATAATGTCCCATCTATGCCTTTCAAATATGCATACAGTCAGTTACCGGCATGCTGTGGTGGGGTTTTAGTGCCCGTGTCCTCAGTGTCCCAGTAATATGCACACATCACCAGGGGATTATATTGCACAATGAGGCATTGCAGCGTCTGCCTACCTTGACATCACAGGCTAAATTTGGTTCTGAGAGAAATAAATCCCTGCCTCCTCTGTATTAGACCCCCCTCTCCTAAGTCACAATCAGCCACCAATAAACTGCTTTGCAAGGCATCACATGACGACACACGACAAAATGGATCTCGGAAGAAAATGGAGGGTCGGCGGCGCTTAATTACAGCCGCTTTGACGAAACAGAGGCTACATCTGGTGGTTGGAGTGAGGGAAGCTTGGGTTCAGCAAACAGTGGGACACAGCTTGGATTAGCCAAGGGCAGGGACTTAGCTGTAAAGGGATTCTTGCATTTCCACCTGTGGGTGATGCGGATGTTTGTGTGCGGGGCCAGATGGCTTAATTAAAGTGGCTAGTTTGTTAAGTGGCATGTTGCCCTCATGCCGACCACCCCACCCCCCGCTTCCAATCTTAATCCTCCGAACCAATGGGCCAATCAGAGTTCGGCACGGCGGCTGTATTGCCAGGTCCCTGAACCTAACAAGACTGGAGGGTAATTACAGGCTCAGGCTAGACCTGGGATCACCTGCTACAGATGCTCCTTATATGTGACGGGCGTCTGTGTGTCAAGCATATTGCAGAATTTTGTTTTATGATATATATCAGGAGAAGCAGGTCGCTTTAATGAGTTCTATCCCCTTGGTTTGCGAGATTTTCCCACAGGGGGAGGAAGGCCTCACGTTTCCAACACGTGGCACCGCACATATCTCTAAGAGCAGCCGCACCATTCCACCTGGCCTTGCCATGCTGAGTGAGGCAACAGGTTACTCATGATAATCCCATCCTACAACCTCCAGAAAAACAAGCGCCGACTAACACCTGGCCTCTGAGGATTTATCTGGCCTGGGATTGGCTGGATTGCTCCCCGGACCGTGGACCGTCTCTGAGGGCCGCCAGCGTGCTCTACTCTGACGATGATCCACAGAGTGCGTCAGCAGCACGGGGACGGCAGCGTAAACAAGCCGGACTCCCTCGGGCGAGCAGAGGACCTGCCAGGAGCAGACGGTGCCGCACTTCCTTCCTCTCACTTTCTGGAAGATGGGAGATTCTGCTCCGCTTTGGCTGATTCAGCGTTCAATTATAAATTAGTGTCACAGTTGACAGGAGAAAAGGGAAGGAAAACTAATCGTGTATATTTACACATTTAAATGGTTTTGCTGTAAAGAATTGGGATTTTGTTGAAGGGAGCTTAACATAAATGCATGGAACACTTTTCATTTATTTTACTTGTAAAATATTTAGAACATTTCATCTCTTCGTCACAGTGATGCACTACTTCCTGCTGCATAAAAATCCCAAGGAAATACTAATGCATGAAATCATTTCTTCGCCACTCTGGTTTGTCAGAGGGCGCCCTCTGCTGGGAACATCAATTTTATGCTGAAACGTGTTACTTACTGCAAAGCTACCAGCTGTTCCTTAATTTAATGAGACAGAAGTTTGCTGATGTTTCACCTGTGTCATCTTATCCACAGAGACTGGGATGCCGTCGATGGTGAGCGGCGGTAGTTCTGACGCCAGCTCTCCACCTGCAGGTGCGTGCTCAGCCAACGCGTTTTCCAGGTCCTCCAACATCATACTCTTGTACTTCCTTACCTGGAGACCAGCAGACATTATGACACGGAGAATTATGCAGACAATATTTGGATTAAAATTCTATTAAAAAAACAAAATCTCCAAGAGCACTTGTATTGCTAAAAACAGAGCTTTGATGGACTCTGGTCTGATTATGTAATTGTTCTGGAGGAATTTAGATTTCTTTAGATATTTTTCAACTTTGCACCTTGGAAAAAAAAAAAGAACTGATGTGAGACAGAGGACAGTGGATTATGTAAAGAAAACTGACTTGCTTTTATGATTTACATTTTGCTTAAATAAAAAAGTGCTTGAAAGCTTTGCAAAATCCCAAGTTCCAGGACTGCAGTGTTTGTTTGGCTACATCCTGCAAAGCTCTTCAAACATCCAAGGTTTTATTTTGAGAAATTTTGGAAATGTTTTGAAATCAACACGAGTTCTATGCAAAATTCTGGTGAAATAAAACTGGACGACTTTCAAAATTTTTGCAGGATTTCACAAAAGTCACTTCACAAACTTTAGTGGGATCTTACAAATTTAACACAGAATATTGTTAAAGATTTTTGGGATCTCACACAAAAAAAAAAATGCATCATGCTAGGATATTTTTTTGCATAATTTCACAAATATAATCTAAGACTTTGCAAAACTTTTGTTGGATCACATAAAAATATTCCTTGTCGGGTTCAGTGACATTTATTTCCCAAACATTTCTGCAAAGTGTGCTGTATGAAACAAGATGGCACACTTCAAGACTCAAGTTACTGCACTCTGAATTTGACTAGAGCAGATTCTGACTGCGTGGATCCACTCACCACATTCTCCAGAGGAGCCGCACCAAAAACTTTAAACACCGGGTTTGGTTTGGAGGGAGAGACACACAGCACTATGGCCTGCTGGCCCACTCTGGTGGTGTATTCGTCCAGCGTGGCCCGGAGTTTCCTATAAACGTACATCATGTTTTGCTCCATTTGTCGAATCAAAAGCATTATCGACGCGAGCTCAAATGTCCGAAGTTACAATTTTGGAGATCTGTTGGCGTAACTCACCTGAGCAGACGGGTTTGCTGCCTTTTACGGATGGAAGGGTTTGACTCAAAGATGTGAGGTCTTTTTCGTTTTTTGCCGGTTGCTACAGCAGCAGCCGCAGCCATGCCTACTGGACCTGAGATGCAAACAACAAATTACTTAAAATTCTACAAAAAGAAAAAAAAAAGTTTTTTTCTTCGTCTGCTATTTGCTTTTGAAACAACTTGTTATTACAACAGAAGAACTGCATAATATTTTTTATATTTTTCCAGATTTAAATGTGTCATTTAAAATGACTGAAATGTATGAACCTTTCAGTCATTTTAAAAGCATAATAAGAAAGTTTATCTGGAATATACAGGGCAGATTTTTCTCCAGACATCAAGCTGTTGGGTGAAGAATCTGTGAAATCCAGCCACAGGACGGACAATGTGTTTGAATCCTGTTAAGAACGTTGGCACCACCTGCTGTCAAACCAAGTGAAATACACTTTCTAAATATTTGAATTATAAGACCACCACCTGA
Organism: Poeciliopsis turneri; assembly: GCA_922788865.1. Taxonomy (NCBI): domain Eukaryota; kingdom Metazoa; phylum Chordata; class Actinopteri; order Cyprinodontiformes; family Poeciliidae; genus Poeciliopsis; species Poeciliopsis turneri. Next base: position 481,551 of record CAKLNU010001112.1, read on the forward strand.
GAGACAGCGCATAAAATTTCCCAGATTAAAGCCGCGTTTTTTCTCTCAAGCAGGTAAATATTGTTCCCACCTGCAGCAGCCAGGTGAGCAGTGACCTCATCAGTGCCAGCTGAATTGAGGATGTCCGTGTCATCGTAGGGGTCGTCGTCTGGAGAGGATGTTGAGTCTTCCTCTGCGCTCATCATCGAAGCTTCTGTGAAGGTGGTCACGTGTACCTACAGGACATATATCAGAAGTACATATCAACAGAAAACATATTTTATTAGGCAATACACAAAGAAACAAAAATGTTTAGTTTTTTTGTCATTTGGAATCTGCAAAATTTGAACGGTGACGCGAACCTGTTGGCTGACGGCGCTTGCCTCGATGGTGGTCATGTGTTCTGTCGGGTTCATGGCGTGTTCATCCATTATCAGCTGCCAAAGTTTTCACAGCTAGATCGACAGAACTGCTGGAGAAAATACAAGAAGACGTGGTTTTTCATCACGAGGACATTTTACCAATGCGTGCTTTGTTTCAAAAGACGTTTCTTTTGTCAGCTCTGAAAACATGAACTGATTCATGCTACAAGAGGCTACAAGAGACTTGATGTTGGGTGGGGGTTCATCTTCCAGGAGGACAGCTGCCCTAAACATTCAGCCAAGGAGTTTAAATAAAATTATTTACAACGAAGCATAATTGGATTTTAGAAAAGTCAGGTCTAAGTCAAGGAGGTCAGAAAAAGAGGCTGATCCAATCTCCTGAGTTGGGTACCATGGTGATGCGCTAGGGTAACTGTTCCTCTTTGACTACTGCTGTTGATGAACCAACAAGTTCATTTTATTTAATTTATATCAGAACTACATATTCTAATCAACAGAATTTAGACAGTTTTGAAGAGGATGTGTATCGATTTGTTAACAGGGAACTGTGTTGGGTTTGGCTTATGTCTTGCCTTTATGGTAAGGACAGAAAATCAGTCAACTTTTTAAGCAGCAGAAATGAGCAAAGGTTTTGAAAAGTTTCAAAACCACGTAAGCTACACGCCATTAATATTTCTATGATCTCCTGATGAGGACTAATGAGGAGATAACGATTGCGCCAAACTGATCCCCTAGCTGTGCCCTGCTGGTGTGCTGGCTGAAAGAAGGCTACTTTCCATCCTACTTCACTTTTAACAAAGATAAATTCTTATGTTTGCTAATGGTTGAAAAAAACCAAAGAAAAAAAACAAACAAAAAACAAAGAAATTGTGCTAGAAGTACTGAAGCATCAACACTTTTGCTTACTGAAGTTATGCTTGCTGAAGATTTAGCATATAAGCTAATTAGCCAGCCAGTATTATCTTGTTATACTTGTGTTACCAGCAAAAATGCATAATTACCTGCACACTGGGCACGTAAAAGTATTTTTTAAAATACATTTTGCAGTTGTAATAAATGAATTATTTTTTTTGTTAACAGTATTGCCAATTTGCTGTGTGACAAGGTAAAGTTTATCCAGTGGATTAATACAGACTATTATAATTAAAGTACATTGATTGATAACTAGATATTAGGTAACCCTGTTCATCCTGATGGGCCATAAAGTAGAAAACCGTAACAGAACGCTATATGTAAGTATATAATCTCGATTATTTCATACTAACAGAGTACATTACAAGTGGTGTGTGCATGTATAAACTATCTAGTTATTACAGCCTAAGAGGAAACAGTCACATCTACAAGAAAAACAAACATCTCAAACACACACTTGCATACATGAATTTTACACACTTTATTTGAGCATACATTATTTGAAACTGAGACTTCAGAATTTAAAGAGTTACAAAAGTATCAATAAAAATATTACATTAAATTAGCTAATTTTTCAATTGATCACTTTATATCCAGAGGAGATTATAGCAATGAAACCCTGCTAAACATCTAATTCATTGCTGATGAGCTTGTTTGCAGTAGATCTATAGCAAATCAATGGGGAAAAATACACCGAGCCATAAATATACACGTGTAATAATTCATAAAGTCTGTAACGAGGCTCATGCTAACATAAACAGGCTTCGGAGGACATTTGTTTCAGTGTGTTTGTTATCAATGAGTCCAGTAGGAAGCTAAGCTAGCTATGTCCTACATTCGGCTACTTAGCCTCCCGGCTAACCATTTAGCGATGTACAGTCGATTATCTGAATGATACCAGCACTATTACGAACACATATCAGATATCCAGCTTTAAAATGTGATGTGAACAATAACGACGTCTGTGGAGGCTGTGAGGCGATCAACAGTAAAGCAGCAGCTAGCATGAAACCCGTGCAATATGAAACAAAACATAACGCTAAAAACAGGCCGAGCGGCCTAGAGCTCATCCAGCGCTGCTACTCAATGTCTGAGCTGCTTGTCGAAACGCGCCAACAATATCTTTCCCTCCCAAAAAAAAAAAAGAAGAAAAAAACAGCTTTAAATGCTAAAGAGTCGCACTCCGAGTCGACATCTAAACAACCATCAGCTCTCGCCCCCTGCGCTGCCGGGTTCGATGATGCGGCTGCGCCGGGGCTGAAATAAATGGAGATTGCGCGGTAGGGCACTAACCTCAGAGCGGCTGCGCTACTTCGGGCCTGCGCCGTACAGCGGAGATGGAGCCGGGCTTTGATGGAGGACGGAGAGGAGCCAGCGCTGAAAAACAATACTGATCCGGTGGTGCGTTCAAGTACCACCCCCTTAGCTTCTGCAGTCACTGTGGCATACAGACAATGAGTCAAAAACACGCTGGAAAAATGAAACGTTGCTGTTTATTCCTAATGAGAAACAAGATGATATGCTCTGTTTATATATGAGAAAGGAAAGAATGACACTAAAAACAAATCAGTGTTGGTGCTTAGACCTACATGAAGTTTCTTTATAACTAGAATTTTCCTTTTTTTCATAGTAACAGTGATAAACATAATGTTTAATCAGCTATCATTTTCCGTATTTGTTCATGGTTGTGTGCATGCTTGCAGAGGCAGAGGAGCCAATAACTGTAATCAAGTAAATATCAATTCAACATCTTTCGAATCAAGTAAAATTAAAAAGTAGTCATGCAAGAAATGACTAGTAGATTTTGATCACATTATACAATTTATGATTTGAATATGATGTAGTCTGGCAGACAAAAGTTTTAATTATGTATTTTGGCACTGTGAGACTAGAATTTAAAAGGTAAAAACTAATAACATGTCTACAAAAACAACAAAGTCTAGCATTTATTTTTTTCCGTGTAAGACTTTCTAAACTAATTCTTATAGTAGCTATTGATTATATATTGGAACAGGGAGAAGAGCTTCTAGTGACAACAATGTTTATTGTATATTCACTTGACCTCCAAATGACTGAGAGGGAGTATTACTTAACAGTGATTTTACTCAAACAAAAATAAACACAAGCGCGTAGTAAAACTTCTTCTAAAAGCAATTTCCCCCCCAAAAAAGTTGCTCAAGTAAATTTAATGTAGTAAATGTAACTATTGCCCATCTCTGTGCTTTGTAAAAGCAGTCTCACTAATTAACCGATTGATATAAAATTGAAAAGAGGGGCAGTAAACTTCAGTGGGTTGAAATATGTATTTGTTTATTTATTTATTTATTCGTATGCCACCTTTTTTGTCCAAAAACATTTTGTCCACCAACTCTGCTTCTGTTAGAAACCCTCAAGCTTTTATTTATTTATTTATTTTATTTTTTTTTTTTACCAATTATCATTTTAAATGTATTCTTAGACTGAGTCATTTAAAAACACGCTATTCTTAACAAACACTTATTTTTGCAGAGCTTCGGGGTTAGGCTAACTGGAGGATTTACCTGGGCGGTATTTATAATTTTACGGGGTTTTTTTTTGCAAAACAAAATCCGTTGAGGAAACACAAGCGAGACATTTGAGAGCGACAAAAATAGTTTATAAATCCCAAAATGTACATAAGACTTAAACTAGCTATTTGAACGATCACACTCAGTGTGTGTGCAGCTATGCGCCATGACTTTGAATTCTTATTTCCTACAGCCAGTGAAGGTCACATGAAGAGCTGGGAAGCCACGCCCCTTGTCCCAACGCGTGATTGAGCTCCTGCAGGAAAGGTGTTTCATGTTGTCGCTGGAATATTATACTGACTGAAGTAAGTCAAACAATTAAACTTGATAATTGAGGAATAAAATAGCTAGTATGATAAAACAAATATCAAACAAACTGGAAAAGTAAACAAAGAAGTGATTAAAAAAAAGGGGGGAAAATTAGTAACGCCTGTGCCATTCAGGTTAGTTTCCAAATAAATCGCTCGAGCCATTTCTGCTCTTTTAAAATGTATTATTATTATTATCAATTTTGAAAATTAAGTAGTACGCTGTAAGTTTAGAAAACTTGTTGGAACAACCAAGTTAAAGAATAAAGTGATAACTTTCAGACAGGCCTTTTTGGTACCTAGTGAAGTTTGTGCATATCATATGAGAAACTCTTAAATAGCAGATTTAAAAAGTACAAAGGGTTTCTCAGGATTGATTCATCCTTGATAAACTGGGGGCTGGTCATGTGCAAACCAAGCAGTGTTATCTCCTGATACCTGATTACCATGATTAAATCAGTTGTTGCCAGTTTAACTTTAACTATTATAGTAGTTGCAAAGGAATATTTGAATGGTATTAAAAACATGTATTGGAGCTTGTATGCATGATTTCAAGACAGTGTGGATTACATAAAATCCACTTTGAATTCAAATTCGTTCACCTTGTAAAAATGATTCCAAAGCATTGGGAAAAACAACATTCATACCAATAGTTACTCGAGATGCCACAAGTCACATGCATGTAAATAAATTTAGAGCAATAATGATGTTACACTGACATTATGAACCCAACTCTCCAAACAGGTTTGGAGTGTATCGTATGTGCGACTTTCGGCTCTCAAAGAACTGGACCAGAAATGCAATAAAGGTAGATCTATATATCTGTTTAGATCTATACATTTTTCCTGTACATTATGCTTCATCTCCAACCCTCAAGAGGGCGGCATTGCACTGCAAACAACGTATTTTGGCTTCATTCATGCAAGTTTGCATAATAAAAGGTGGCAGTGGGGCAATGGTGCCGCACCACGCCACAGATACCCATGGCATGTGTTCAGGATGATGGATGTTTCACTTCGGCATGTGATGACAGCCGCTTATGTTTGTGTCTCAGTAAATGTCAGCAAGGATCATATTCAAAATTGTGGCAGGAGAACGCTGCAGAGTGTGATTACACTCTTTCCAGCGGCTGTACCTTGTAACTGACCTTCCTTCCTTCTATGCTGCCTGTTTGCTATTCCGCTCCCTGTCTGTCATTGCTTTCTACATGAACAGACAGGATGCTGTGCTGTCACTCTGTCACCTACATGATGGACAAACCGTTTTGCAACAGATAGGCAGTATTTACATTGTTACTTAAATGACTAGGCTGACGAATCAACCGAGATTTCTAGAGCTTTTGTCGCAAGTTCTGAACTTTTTTGAGGTGCAGCCTTTTTTTTTTTGTATCGTATTTCCCTCCACTTGGAGTTTATTTTGGGATTGAAGGACACTTGATTGTCATAGAATTTTAGTATGGTAGGTGTGATGTGACTTAGACTGAGTGAAAATGAAGCAAGCGGTTATTATGTGCTTCCATTCTGCTTTCGTTTCCTTGGATAGTGGCAGGCCACAGATAAGCCTTGCAGCCTGGGGGCTCTAAAATCAATAATGGATGTAATTGGTGAGCCAGAAGTGAGGATAATTGAAGGTAATTGTGAAACCGTCACGTGCCTCTGAGTCAGGTCAAGATAGCGGTAAAGAAAAAGAAATGGAAAGTGGTGGGGATGGGAAATAACGTTCACTCTAACATTGTATTTCGATATCTCCTGTGTACTCCATTACATAGGAAGGCGGTAGACCTGCTGCAGGCAGTGTTTTCTGTAGAAAAAGCCATGATACATTGCAAAGTTTTATTAAATTACAGCAAAAAAATATAGTGTTGAACTGAACGCTTCTCTGCTTAAAGTTTGCAGTAATGCAAAGTAATTGATGTAGACTTTTAGCCTCAAAGTTTGTGGCACATCCATGATTGAAAAATACAGAGTTAACATCTTTATATAGTCACTTGCAAAGGCTTTAACATATTCATAATTTTAGTATATTTCTAGGAATCTCATGTGAATAATCAATACACTGTACTGCATAAATCTGATGGAAACGGCAGATGGTTTATTTATTCATTATTTTACATCAATCTGAAAAGTGTGGCATACTTTTAAATTCAGTTAATTTGAGTCCAAACTCCGTCAAACCACCTCTGGCTCCATTGTAATCTGGGAATCCTTTAACGTTTGTCACAACTTGTTTTCCACAATTCGACTCTTTATGCTCATTCCTTTTTGCCAAATGGCTCGATAACACGGGATAGAAACCGCCTGTCAACATCAATTTTCAAATCTTGAATGCTCTCAATTTGACTTGGGTCTGGACTTTGACTTAGCTATTGTAACATATGAATATCTAGATCTTGTCCATTCTAGATTTAAATCGAGAATGGACCTGTTTAGAATCGTATTTGAACCATAACAAACAAAACACTGACCGATATATTTGATGTGATGTGCATTGAATGTTTGTTATTGGTTTTCTCAATTGTAGACTGTAGGGAGTCTTTTATGACTTTGTATTTTTATGTTTTTATGAGCACGTTGAACTGCCTTATTGCTGAAATGTTCTACACAAATAAACTCGACTGATTCATTGATTTCATTAGATCTCTGGCTGTGTGTCTAGAGAAGCTGGACGTTGCTTGCCTTTAAAAAAGGTGCTTTGGAAACACGCTCTTCCCATGAAGTAAATATTTTCAACTGTTTCACAGGCTATGTTGAAACGGTTTACAATCTGTAGCGGCTGATGTGAAACATCTTAAAAGTCGATGTGTTTTCTAGAGGTTAACACTAACTGGCACACTCTGCAGCCTTCTGATAATGTGTATTTACCTTAAATCAATGTTCTGTGAGAATTTCAAAGACTGTGTAGAATACAGATGATGTTTTTTTCCCACCTTCAGAACGTTAAAATGTGAAATATGTATATTGTCCACAAGAGGGTACTAGTGTTCCATGAATTGGCATCAAATGTACTGGTAGTTCCCTTAAAAATGTTGTGGTGCTCTGTAGTTATACCAGCTGAATGATGTGGCACATTCATTCAGTTTCTCTCTGAGAACTTCCCTATTGCTTCAAATGAGAAAATAAAGTTGATATTTAGAGATTGATATTATTTGTCCAGAGATTCTAAGAAATTCTGAGGACTTTCCTTTTAAATTGGCACCTTAGTAACTTGAGTTTTTTGTGTTTTCAACATGAAAAGATGTTCCCAATATCACATTTAAAACGCACCGTGTAAGTAATACAGAGAAAAGTTCTTTAAAGTTAATCATACCTCATTTAGTGATGTTGACATTTTGCTCATTGAAGACAAAAAGGAGCATTGGCGTAACTTCCCGAAGGACTGGTGTGGACATGTCCCCACCAATATTTCCTTCCTTTTTTTTCTTTATATGCCTGCATCTATATGTGGACATTAACTCGGCAGCAGCTGTGCGTTGTATGCAAAGCATTAACAGCTAGTTAATGCTTTGTAAAACGTAAATGGCAAATCCGCTGATTGATCTAATGGATTGGACATCATGTGACTTACTGTGCGCGGCAGTGCGCAACGTGCGCTATCATTTTAAGTTGAGTCTGGAATATCAGTGGTGGGGAAATGACACAATAAAGCAAAGAACCTTAACATGTGCTGTTGCTACGCAGTTTGGAGTATTTGGTTCAGTTAACATAAAAATAAGGTGACCTACATTTTCTGACAGATAATCAGGAGAGCAGGTGTTTAAGTTAACTAATCAACCGTTGTGAGTCTTCCTTCCTAATGATCACAAAATGAAAATTCCAAAACATAAATCTGTTTGGTGCACAGCTATGCAGATTATATATTTTCACATATATAACATTTTTCTCAAAATCCCTTGCTCCAAGTAAATTTGGGACGCATTCTTGGGAGAATGTCTTATTTTATAAGTAATGATTCACTGTGTGATGCTTGGTGTCAAAATGTTTTCCCTTTGACTGAACGAGCTCCATGAAGTTCTGACTCATTAGTTTTGAGCTTTGTTTTTTTCTTATTAATTACTTGGTACAGGGAGTGTTTCTCTAACTGATATGTCTACAAAGAAATTATGTGTTTCTGGAGTGTCCTTTCTATGCATGACGGCATGTTGATTATAGTAAAAGGTTGGTTGTCTTGACTTCTTTTGGATTAACGGTGTGTTTCGTTTGTTCACAAACATTTCTGAGTTTCAAGCAGAAAAGCTACAAAAATATCCAAAGGTGTTGGAAATCCAAATTGGAAAGATTGAGGTCTCTGAGCAAACCTGCTTTAATGTCCAGCATTATGCTGAAAGTTGCAGGTTTCAACTATTTATCAGTGGGCTAGTTTTACAGTGGAAAACATTGTCTCTCTTTGTGACTATGTTCTGTCAGTGTTGGGATCCATAAAATGGTGAGAATTACATTGTTATTTCCATTTAAAGCTAATAGTAATGTTCAGTTTGTTTAGTAAGTTGTAGCTAATGTTATACCTTGACTTGTCCTTGCAAGTCAACATTGTTGTAAGATTTGCAAAGTTTTGTATTGTTCACCACTAAAGAGAGTGATTAGAATATTTATGCATTGAAGCGCTAAAGAAACATATTGACGAAGGTTGTATAGTGCTATGTGTGCCAATGGTTTAATGGAATTACAAACTACCAGATATGGAAATACATTGTTTACATCTGCAGGTATCATAGAGGATTACATAGGTGGCAGTTGTAAGATGCTGAAAGTAGGACTGCTCTGCAACCTCTGACTTTCCAAGTCAGGATTGTGACTTCAGAGAATGTTCTTGTTGTGTTTTTGCCAGCAAACATGGAAAATCTGTCTTCAATGTGGAAAGGCGATCAAAGCTCGTTCAACTTTGATGTGTCCTCATTTTTGGATTCTAGTTTTGATATAACAGTTCTGATATAACAATTTCAGCAGAAGTCCAGTAACTCATAAAGTATTTCTTCATTTCTGGGCTGTGCAAGAAAATATGTTAAAGCCTTACTATTAATAAAAAAATGTGTTGTTAACCTCAAAACTAAAGCTTGCTGAAAAAGCTAAATCCATTGTTTAGCCTTCAGCAATATACTGGCTGAAGGCCAAATATGCTGCTCATACACATTATGCATAGTAGAAATGTTCTGGACCAAATGTGAATGGAGGGGCCCCTCTGTGAGGAAGAAGTCACTGCTTTAAAAGCAGCATTAAAAACGACATTTTCTTTTTAAAGTTCTCTTGTTTTTCCTAATATGTAGCCAACAAAAATAATCTTAGCAATCTTAACGGAACTGAAATATTGAAAGCTAACCTCCACTTAGTCTTTCACAATGAAGACATTTTTTTGTGTCTTTTCATTTGTAAAAATACAGGTAAAAATATCTTACATGTATTAGTAATATTTCCGGTATGTATTACCCAGACAAACTCGGCTTTGGGGAAAGCTTTAAGAAACTGCCGTTACCCCCCAGCTGTAAGTGCTTCTGTTTGGGTATGCAGCTGAGAACTGTTATATTATCAGGAATGAGCTGTTATTTCTGCCCAATAATATCCAAAAAGAAAGCTTTGGAGCAAGTGAGTAGTTGTTTGTAACTTAAAGAAATGTTTGCCCATTTTAGAGAAAACAAGCAAGCATACATGTAAAGGGAACGTGTGCTGTGCTTTACCTTTGCAATGAGTAGAAGTCAAAATGAGATACTGGCGCTAAAAATAATGTTAATGCTTTGTTTTGTGACTTAAAAACTCAATGTGTGGATGTTGAAAGTTTTCACCACTGAGCAACTCGCGCACACATTCATCGTTCAATTGTGCAAAAAAATCAATGTGCTATTGTGAAGCCGTTTACCATTATTATCAGACAGTGTAATTTTGAGCCATAAGAAATAGCCTTTGTGTGTGTCTGTGTGAAGCAGTACCTTAGTAATTTTTTTCCACAGTGGATGGTATTATCTTTGCCAAGATACCCACATGCTGATTCATTTGATGCTGCAGAAAAAGAGCTGACAAAAGATGGAAAGTAACTCTGTTTTTAAAGGCCAACAACTCTAGCTCTTTTTATTTGAGTGCGTACCTGTTCCGTCCTTGCCTTAATTGACCAGCGCTGGATACGTGTGCTGCCTCTATAAAGCCACCCATTGATCCCTTGGCCATTTCACAAGAGCCTTATTGGTTTACTTGTAACCTCCATTCCAAATGTCTGAGAGTTCAGCAGCAGGAATCGGCAGGTGAATTGTGGGAACTGTTATTGTTGAGTGAGACTCCAAATGGTGCAGAAATGCATTGAGGTTATGGAAAATTAGTACGATAATAATCTGTTAAAGAAAAATAATGGTTCATCAGTTGTTTAAATTATTAATCTGTGAATTGACTTGTGAATAAAAAGTGAAAGTTTCATATTACAATTAGTTTGAGGGTACACAGAGGTTTTAAAAAGTTGAGGTTTTATTACTAACATCATACAGTGTGTGGTGTGATCTAAAGTTGTGTCCGATCAGATATAAGTCACACATGGTTATCCAAATTTTGCTCTTTGGAAATGCTCTTTCTAGAGTGAAACCCAGATATTCCCAGTTGAAACCAAAGCACCCATTTCTTTAACTTCAGTTGGGTTATAATGTTGCCTGTGTAGCTTGTTTACTCAATGAACGTTTCTTTTAAATATTTTCTCATGTCTACGTATTATTACATAAATAATTATGAATAAATAATCAAGGAATTATGATTAACAGTCATTAATTTAGCAGAACAAACATTCCTACTCTTTTTAAATGGAAGAAGATGGATTCTGTTATCCATTCTGTCAATTGAATGGATTGAGTCAATTGGACCCTTTCCCTACACACATTTAATCCCAATTTACTAATATTGCATCTACTCATAAACAGACCAACTTGTAGCTCTACGCTTCCCTACTGTCCAACCATGGAATTTAACAATTTGAGAACATTGATCAGACATTTGTAGATAATATCTATTGTAATGTCATAACAATATCTTCATGCAGAATGAAGTACAAATATTCAATGCTTGTTGGTGAAAAAAGATAGATATGAGCTAATGCATTGTTTGATTCAAAATATTTTTTTGCACCAGAAATGGCAAAAGTGTGAGATGGCAAAGGTTCAAAACTAGCACTCAGTTTGTTAACTCTACATAGTTTTAAAGACTAAAAGAAAATTACTGCACAGCTCTTTTTGTTCAGATGCAGCCGTGCAAATTCCAGCAATATCTTGTCGTTTCTGGTTTCACTTCCTTTTTACATTCAGTACAACAGAACTTGTAAAGTTTAAGATATATTAGCTTGTTTTTACATGATGGATTTGAAGTTAGAAGAAGTTTATATGAAAAGCAAAACGAGCAGCAGTAGTTTCTGAAGGGTTCATGCTGATCTGTTGTTCCAATTTTCACATAAACTAATCACATTGGTCTGTTATACAGACTCTGTTGTGAGATTTAACTTACATTTTTGCTGTTATGTAATTTATGTGACCTTGGTGCTTCCTCACCAGGATCTGACTTCCTCTGACCCTGTAATACATAAATTAATCCTTAATAAAAAACAAAACATGAATTTGTAAAAATGAAATCTTTATATCTATTCCTGACAATGACAACTACATGCACTGTCTGAGTTTGCAGTTGACAGAATGCTAATCTTTCACAATTTCCTGAATGTTACTGACAGTAATTTAAGCAAAGTGGACCACATTAATGCATTATCATTTAAGATGAATAACTGTGTATAAATTGCTGTCATATAGTCTAAAATTCGTCTCTCGTAACCTCGAGGCCGGCGTTTGGTCCAGCCAAGATCCATTTGTCACACCTCACGCTCTCGTCTCCTGTTTGCCTCACGAAAGCAAAAACCTTTTAAAACCTATTGTAATTGCCTTTAGCTGTGAGCTAAGGTCAAACCTAGCCCACAGCTTTCAAACTTCGGTGAGTTTAAATGCAAACTTCAGCACATTTTCAAGGAGAGAAACTTGAGAGAACCAGGTTAACAGAATCCCACCATTTAGTCGATGTTAAGATGGAGCTCAGCCAAAGGAAATAAAAAAATCAAATGCATCTCTGACTTCATCTGACCCTGTAATGTTATACAGACTTTGACCTTTCTTCATCCAGGACAATTCTGAGGGGTTATGGGCCAGGGTCAAGGCCATTAAAACTGGCTTAATAAGCTGCTGAGCCCTCTGTCTGACCACCCCCCACAGGTCCATCTGAGACATGAATGCTCAGAGTCAGCACAGTCCAAATCAGATCCTGTCAGCATCCTCCTAGATGTTTTGAACACTGCGTCTTTGGCACCTTAAACTTCATCATTAGTGATACTTGCTGACACACGCAGAATCCTCTTAATGTGTAGCTGTAACCAAAGATGCAACATCTTCTTGGCAGACTTGCAAGAATCTTTGGATTTATGAAAATATTAGTTGATATTGAGCTCAGAATTGCCATTTATTTTCCATTTGTAATACAAACAGCAGAGGACATTGCATAATTGATACTAAGATGATTTTAATTGAACCCTTTAAAATCTGCATGTACATGTTTGTACAGTGCTAACTAAATTTGCTTCCTCACCTGGTAAAGAGCCTGGTGACAGCCTTGCAATAAATTCTTTTATAAAGTTAAAAAGTTGCATAAAGTTGCACTTGCATTTTAAGGGAAATATTATTATACAACTACAGTCTAACAAACTTCAAACTGTTATAGTCACAGCAAAACCTTTTTCCTCTTAATTGGAGCTATTGCATGATTTAAGATCATTTTTATCTGACTTGGATTGTGATGGTCTTTGTGATAAAAATGTTTTTTACAGCTTTAAAAGTTTGCCATAAGCATGCTCCTTTTTGTTTTATTAAACTGTATTTCTGATGAATACAGAAATATATATAAACTTATAAACTTTTTTTGGAGGATTGATAACTGAGTTGCAATATCCCTCTTCCCCCATTTTGTATAAATCTTTACTCTTGCTTTTGTACATCAACTAACATTTAAAACAAAATTTAAAAAATACCATCAGTCATTGTTCATCATTTCCATTTACATAATGAATTTACTCTAAATACTCATATTAAATATAGATTTCAGAGACCTGGATGATCCATTTTAGCTATGCAAATGATGGAAAACTTTCCTGCCTTGATCCCCCTCTCATATGTGTAACAGTGCAGTTTGTTCTGCTGTGTCTTATTCTTGCGATTCAATGCATTTTTAATGTGGACTTATTTTCAACTGAATAATTTAGTGCATGGTCAGCAGCAGGGGTGATCCAGAATCCAGCTGATGGGAAGGAGCAGCACAGGAGGTTTATCCAGCACAGGAAGTTTATGCTGGCGAGAAAATGTTCACTGCAGTAATAGATTTACTGAAGTATGTCATCATGAGTGAACAAATGACCTGCTCACATTTATGTCATTATGTGCTAAATGACCTATGGTTCATAGTAATTTTCACTTTTTTTTTTTTTTTGTTAGTTACCAGTTTTTCTTAGACTTTTTGATTCTGCATAAAAAAGTACCTGGACCAAGGAATTTAACTGTTCATATACAAGTATACATAAAAATCTACATATTCTGATGAAAATGCATTTGTCTTGCCTGGAGGGAAGATGGAGGCGTGTCTTCCTTCATGTCAAGAATATCAAAAGGTACCTTTTCCTTGATGACCAAGCAGCAGGGGTCCTCACCTGAAATCAGCATGACTCCCAGGTCAGCCATGTCCACCAGCCTACGTTCAGTCTCCATGCTCACCAAGCGCTGCACTGAAAGGATGGCAGTAGTCTCTGCTCTTTATTAATGCTTCAGGTTTGGTTTCAGACATTTACCAAAGCGCCAGAATATAAGTTTTGCTGAAGACACAATAAAGTCTTCAGCGCAACATCGCTAGAACTTCCTCTTCTGTGCAGAGACATTTCTACAGAGAAGGGCAGAAACACAGTGCACTCTTACTTATAGGTGTTCAGTGCCTTAAAATATGATATAGAATGTCATAGATGAACACAAAGTAACCCATAACTACTTAAGAGGGAGGAAAATAGCACAGGTTTCAAGTTAAAAACAAAAAATATCAGAGAAGTGTAGGTACCTTTCTCTCTCTCTATGCGATATGTTATAATTACATTATAGTTTTAATGGTGGTGGTTTTCAGAAAGCACATTGGACCAACACCAGTAGATAGCATGTCGCCCCAAACCATCACTGACTGTGGTAAGTTGAAATGATGCGCTTGAGGTCCACTGCTCCTCCAGTCACTGGGAACTTTATTTCCAAATGAAACACACATTTCACTTTCATCTGAAATGGGAACTTTAGAAAAATTAGCAAAGGTTCAGTTCTTTTTCTCCCTAGGCCGGGTAAGATGCTTGTAATCTATGTGCAGGATTTGCCTGTGGCTCTTGATGCATAGACTCCAGGCTTAGTTCACTCCCTGTGAAGTTCCCCCAAATTCTTTAATGGATAATGTTTGAGAATCCTCTCAAGGCCATGGTTATCAGTGTTGCTGGTGCCCCTGTTCCTACCACACTTTTTCCCTCCAGTCAACTTTACATGAATATGCTTGGATGTAGCATTCTGCTGGACATGAGGCAGCATTCATGATTGTGTCGCCTACTGAGCCAGACTGAAATACCATTTAAAGGCTCGGAAAACCTTTACAGGTGTTTGAGTTAATTAGTTACGTTTTGGGTTTTCAGCCATGAAAGTGAAAATGACAACAACAAAAAACCCCCAATAATAATAATAATAAGAAAAAAAAAACAATACTTGAAATATTTCACTCTATGTGTAATGAATCTATATATTTTGTTTTTCTTTCTGACATGAATGAAAAAAAATATATATATATTTTTTTACCATATTCAAATGTTTTAGTATATTCAAATAGTCTGTGAGCGTGTGTGTGAATGACTGACTGAATGTAAAGTGAAATGCTTTGTGGTCGTCTGGACTTCATAAAGCTTTATAAAAGTACAGGCTATTTAACACTTGTTATCTTGCAGCCAGACGTGTACATCTTCAGTGCACAAATTTGTTTTCCTTTCCTGAACTCTCCTCCCAGTCCTCAGAGAGGGTTCTGTTAATTTATTTTATTGCATCACAGTATTATGTAAATATATGTATTGCCAGTCTCTGGAGGGTGAGCGCTCTGATTGGGTTGAATAGAATGCCAGAAGTGGGGAATTTAACAGCCAGTGATGAATGCCATGTAACATATGTCATCTTGTCACACAAGTGGACATCAACATCTTCATGAAGCAAAAATCGCAGACCCATCTGTGGCAGGGGTAGACCCAAGCGGGGATCGGGGTTCATCGCTTTCATTTACAACGGCTGGGTGCAGAGTATGAACGGCACCATTGTGAATGGTCTCTTGGTAATGAGGCTTCATTCGGTGCAAGTCGACACCAAGGGTTTCTGCTCCGTGGCATGCCCTGAGCCAAACATGAATAACAAAAGGCAGGGGTAGGATCATTAGGGTCCTGGACGCCCAAGGGGTCCACTCCTTTAATCACGTTTGAGCAATGAATACAGCTGTGCTGAATTAATGCTTATTCATAATGTCACCAAAAAGCAATGGTAATGGGGTGTTAATGTTTCTGCTAGTTTGCCAGAGGTATTTCATATGGGAGTGTGTAATTTCAGGGACAGAGATGGTGTGAGTTTGTATAACTCATGAATAGGAACTATGTTAGTTTGGTACTGTGACAATGTTATGACAACGCCTGAGGCCATGTTAGATTGATCATCACCCTGGGATTTCTTCATTGTGTTCTCATGAGTATAATGACAATTCTCAACCTTCTGTGCTTTAGTGATACTAAAATGGAAATTTAATTGGAAGGCTGTAAAATGTAACACATGGCCGACGAGCCACTTCCCAGGTGCTGTGCAGCTGATGCAGTCGTGCTCCGCAGCTGACGCAATCACATCTTTGTACGTGGTAAACAGAATTTTCAGCAAATTTAATTTGCTTTCAAGTGACCTTCCTAAAGCATGTGATCAGGTGCTAAATGATTAGATTTTCCTGCACTTTCTTTTTAGGAGGGCAGAATTTGACCGCTTCAAATGATTCACAAGGTCCTACGCATAAAATTCCATTTGAAAAAAAAAGGCACCAGAAAAAAAATGCAGTTATAAAACTTTCAATTTAGCTTAAACTGAGATCACTTTATCAACAACAGACTCAATGATGTTGGGTTATATAACAGAACTTGATTTATTGCATCAAGTGAGCAGCTATTATTTATTACATAATCTATAACCTTGTTTTAATATGTGTCAATGTGGAAGTAAGCTTTGAGATTGTACGTAAGTTTGTCAATGCCAGCTAGTGGTGCAACAGAATAAACCAAGCTGAGTTGGATAATTGTTTGTCTAAAGCAGTGAGAAGGGATTTTTAGTGGCACAAGATTTTAAGTTTCTTCCATGTTGTGGATTATAATGTTTTTGTTGTTAACCAAGAGGTTAAAGACACTGTTTGGATAAATGTCCTGTAGCCTGTTTGGTTTCAGTCCTAATGTACTTCTTTACTGGTTAAAGGAAGAGAAGGAATAGCTGCTGTCTGAAATCCATCCCACAAAAGAAAGCAGGTCTTCACAATGCAAATGCAGTACACAAATATCAAGATACCCACATTTGTCTAGATTTTTGTCTATTTGCATATGGTAAAGCAAAACATTGGCATTTTAATGACCAGTGAAAACTACCTCCAAGGCAAACACCAGTGAAAAAAGGTTGTTTTGATGGCAGACACAGCTTCAAGATGAGCTTTAATAGGCTATTTTACTTGATGGCTGCAGTGAAGTGCAACACATTAAGAAGCAGCTTAAAGTGGCTCATAAACTGCTACAACCGTCCTATGTTCACTGTTATCCTCCTAGACAGAAAAGAAATCCAGTTTAAGTATTTTTCCCACCTTATCATTGTCTCACTCATCCTTACTGTGGCATCTTGTGTTTCCTGAAGCAGGCATCTGATTCCTCCACCAAAAAGATAACAGTGCTAGTTTAGGGCTGTTACTTGAGTTGGTTCTTAACTTATTCTATGGAAGTACTTCAAAACAATTTGAATTCCAACAGAAAGAGCCTTCATGCTTCTACAAAGACAAAACCGTCTGCTTGCAGGTGTAATTTATGTTTTCACAATAAAGACAACAGCAGTGCATACAGAATATAGGGTGTGCTATGATATCATTGCAAGTAATCAACACTACGTTGGCAGCCTTTCTTAAAACCAATATATTGCTTCATGTAGTCTGTTCTATTGATCTGATTTTGGTTTTTGAAACCTCTAGCACAACTTGCAGTTCTCTTCTTGCTTTGTTGACATTTTAGTTGGTAATCTTCAGTCGGTAGTGGTCAAGTAGGCAGATATGCTGAGCCTTGTAGAGAAAACTCTGATCTTTCTGGCAGTTTTTCTGGCATCTGAATAAAAGTGGTTTTAAACTGTGAAAATTATATGATGGAAATTTTGTGCAGTTTTGATACGATAATGCTCTGAATACTTTGTGCATCTCAGTAACCTGAAACTTGCCCCTGGCTAACTGATCCTAAGAATAATTATCAAGGTATCTCAAGTTAGTATGCAATGTTTAAAGAATTAGTCAATCAACTTGTACACTTAATTGTCTTAAATCAAGCTGATTTACTCTGTTTACACTGTCAGACTGATTTTTAAACTCACTTTTACCGTTTCTCTTCTTTCATTACATTTTTCTTAAATTTGCATGTTAAGTTGCATTATCTAGATGCCATCTCTTTTTGTTCTGTTAGGTGTTTACAAGTTATTCTCCACTTTATGAAAGATATTCATGCTTCCAAGTTGGCAATGGATGAGCCTAATTTTCTGAATAAATGAAGCTGAACTTTCTCAAAAACACCATATATTTTCAGGCTAAACAAACACTTTTAATTATGAAAGGCACTATAGAAGTGGAACAGTTTTATTTTGGTCACCAACAAACATTTTTCTTTGATGCCAGGTATTCTTTCTGCACAGCAAGGTACAAAGTATGTGCAGGAAAAAATAATGAGAAAGCAGACAAAAGAAATTACATATCATTCATTGTTTTTCTCTAAAAATAGACCTTACCATCTGTTGTCTCTTTGCAGCAAATCCCCATGTATCTGTTTTATTGAAAACGATTGTCCGCCTGGGGAAAGTGCTTTACTGCCTTTTCAAAATGTCCCAACTGCTAACCAAACAAATGAAAGCAATTTAATTCAGTTTCAATCCATAATTTAGGACAAGACAATGCCTCTGTACATGAAGATAGTATGTGAGAAGGGTAAAGAAAACAAGTTACAGAAAATACTGCAACAAAGAAAAATGGAGGGGTAACTTTTCAACTGGCCCTCATCCATCGTGCATATCAGCTGTCCATTGGTTTTTCAAAGGCAATTTATTTTTAGATATTTCAAAAACTCATATGAAAGCGATTTTCACTCTATGGCTGCAGCCCCTGCCTTCAACCTCCTCCCCCTGCGCCAATCTTAGCCCCTCTCATGTGGCACCCAATGTGTCTCAGAGCCTATTCCTTGGCAGTCAGCACAGTTTTGATTTAATTCTAAGGGCCATCTGTAATCCCCTGCAGGACACAGAAACCCGCAGTACCATACCACACCTATATATCTGACTGTATCTGCCTTTCTTTTCCAGTGCCCTCTTAGGACACTGCGCCTTTTTCCCCCCCTTACTATCAGCAGGCTCCCTGCCATCCATCCACCTGCCCCTTAGCTCTTTTACCCCTTTGTGGGAATGTCAACACATCTCCTACATCCAGAGATAATGGATTTGCAGAGCAAAAGATTTACCACAGGTATTCACAGAACCAGGTTTGATGTTCAGAGCGACAATTTACTCTTCACAATTTACTCTTCAGCATATTATTTTGTGAAAAGTAAGTTTTCATTCTTAAATAAAAATACACCCACGTTATTATTTAGTTTTATTATTATAGGAGACATTTTTATGACTGAATGAAAGTTAGGCATTTTTAGCACTAACTTGTTTCAGGGTTAAATTAGGAAATTTAGAAACAAAGAAATTCACATCCTTCTGTGTTGAGTTTAATTAGAATATATAATCAACATTAAGGTGTTGTCTCTTGCTTTTTAAAACAAGAGACTTAATCCCCTGAGATGTTTTAGGATAAAGAGTTGCTTCAGCATCAAAACCTGAGCCAGAAGGTGCTTTTTCATTGATACCATGCAGATAATTATTGCGTAATAATCGTAAATATGAGCCACTGTAGCCTTTTCTTCATCTTTAACCAGTCTTCAACCGTTATACAAAGGTGGGTGGTAACTTATTACTTTTATTCAGTTTCATTTACTTGAGTAACATTTGGAAGGAGTTTTACTGCACAATACTTTTTACTTTGAGTAATATTGACCACTCTTGAGAAAATTTCATTTAAGTGAATAAATAAAATTTATTTTATTTATTCACTTAAATAAATAAGTGAATTTATTCAATTCACCAAAATGCACCATTTATTTAAATTTACTTTAAATAAATGGTGCATTTTTGTCTGGTGCAAAAATGCACCAGACACAGACACACAGCTACACTTTATGTTAAAGTGAGAATTATTGTTTACACAGAAGCTTTGTTTTGATGTTAGTTTGAGCCTGCTGAGCTTCCTGAAATATGTGAAGCTAAAAAATATACAGTAAGCACAATATACTGTCAGGGAAGGTACTTTACCCTATTTATATGTTTTAGTCTCTGTGCTTATAAATTATCAGCAGTTAAATGCTTGCAACAATGCAATTATTTTTTCATTGCAGATTTAATTAAGCTGTCCACTGTGTATTTAATTATTATTGACCTGTACTGACCTTAGTGTGTCTTCCCCTTCTCCCAGTGCCATTGTTACCACTGTTCTATTGTTAGCTCACATGGATGTCTTGTGGAAGTTGAGAGAACCATCTGAAAAGTTACACTGGACTTGGTAGAAGTATATATCCTGGACATTACTCTCCACACGCTGATTGGAACTTACTTTAAGAGCGTCGGTGTAAAGCAGTTTGGTGGTCAGTTGACTCTATAAGCTCTGGTCAGTGATAAGCACCTGGCTGGAGAGCTTTTCCATTTCCTGTGAAGAGCCCAATCTAGTAGTGGCTGCAACTCAGCACTAAAGAGACCTAAATACTCACGCTTCCCGTCCCCCTCTCTACTTTGGATGCATTTCTGACACTCTCTCTCTTTCTCTCTTTCGTTCTATCATGCAATTACTTTTATGCATTCTTGAAAGCTGGAAGAGCTTTTTCTTTCTTAAAAAGTTGGTGTCAAGCAAAGTTTTCATACCCATTTTGTCACATTCCAGTTTCAGTGGGTTATAATGGGTTTGTAACGTTTTAGACAAAGAAGTGGAGAAAAATGCTGCATGACTTTTTACAATTACTGGAAGTTACAATTCAACATTCAGCTTTCTTTTATTATAAAACTACACAAAAGTTGTGCTAAAGTTGAGATGACTTCAGAAGTCAAGTGTGAGCATCAGAGATTTGCTTGAGAACAAACATTGTGAGGGAAGATAAAACAATATACCATCACAAATATGAAGGAAACTATTTGTGAAAGAAACTGTTTTTGAAACCAGGATTAAAAAGTCATGTTTTCATCGTTTCTTAAGTAATGCTAACAAAAATAAAGCCTTGTGACCTATATGCAAAATGGTAAGTGTGGGGAAAACACACTGCAACTTGAAGCAAAATAAATGACAACCATTAAAATAAACCTGCTGGAAGTTGCACAAAACACATTTATGTTTTTCCTGCTTCAGTTTAACTATTTTGTATTTGCTTCTCATATAAAAACCCAATAAGCTTCAATTACAATCTGACTAAATGTAATATCTCTTCAGCTGGTATCCTAAAATGTTTAAACCTATATATTAAAATCAATTTCCTCTGAATGTACAGGAAGTACAGGAGTTCAAGACAAAGCAGATACATTTAAGCCTTCTTACTGAAACCAGATATTTTTTGGCTGACTGTTAAAGTTGTAGCTGTGGCGGTTGTGACACCACTCAGTGTGTTAATTTGGGGTCCAGAGTTCCTGTAATCCTTCATATCCTGATTCAAGCAGAAACATAAAGTGTAATGCTTTGTGTTTTTCAGCAAAGAACAGTTAAGCTGAGAAGAAATCACTAACAAAAGTGAAACAGAAGATCTACTACAGATACTTATTTTTTTTACAATTCCAATGATGGGTCATAGAAGAGTTGTATCTGCTGAATGTACAATTGTTTTTAATTGTGTATTTAACCTTAAATAGCTGATATAACTTACAAAAATATAAGAAATAGTCCTGTTTTTTCAATCATTTAGTTTTTGATTTTCCCAAAGGACACTTTAAATATTTTTGCTGTTGTATTCGTACATGGTAGTCATTAGGTCTTAAGTGTTATAATAGTTATTTTTTAAATTGCCATTCTTTGGTGCAACTTTGTTTCACACTCTCTCTTGTTCCATGAGAGATTTCTTGTCCTCTCTTTGGCTTTACATTTTCTTTTTGCTTCTTTGTAGCCATTTCCTTTTTTCTTTTAGCAGCAGGTGTTGTCTTTGGAAGTGCTGACTCAGCAGTAGCTATGATTGGCTTGCTGATAAATTGTCTTGTTTGTGACCTTTGTTGCTCCTCTGATGTCCATAACAAATTGCCTCAGGGTATTGGCATGATCACGCTGTGCCAACACAGCACAAGAATAACAACAAGCTCAAACCAGCTCCATTTCACTCCGTACGTCTGTCTTTGTGCTGCTGCAAGGCATATTTTAATTAAAGGCCTGGGTGTCCTGTTTTATATCTGGAAAATTAACATTACACTGACCAAATATATTAAGACCCTTGATAAATATGTATTTGCATACTGTCTGGCCAAGAAAACGTCACCACTTGAATTTAACTAAGAAAATAGATACAAGCCTCCTATTGGATATATACACGAGCAGATAGCTTTCATCTGATAAGTTATGTAATTCCAAGTGATGCAATGAACAACTTCTAATGTCTTAATTATGCTAAAGGACACTTCCTGTAGTATTATGTGCATTTTTGACTAAATACAGTGTAGCTGTGGCTGAATAATTAACTTAAATATAATTTGTGCTGATGCAAGTATTGAGGCCAAATTGCAGAAAAAAATTCTGCAGTTTTTGGGAAGCTGACAATTTTCTGTCTTTTGGACCTGGAGTGTGAAATTATTTTCTTTATTAATCTGATTCTGTAGCAAAAATAATGGTTTCTGCAAATTCACTTAGCTGTTCATACCTAACCCAGCTTGGGGCCTTGTAGTTATGAGAACCTTTCCCTAGAGATGTATTTTAATCAAAATTATTTATTTTTTTTAATTAAAAGAATTTTAGTGTGGTAAGCCTTTGAGAAAACATACATTGGGATTTCAAAAGACCTCTAAAGAGTTAATAATTGCTGGATAAAATAAAATTAAACATTTATTGTGGTGCAGAAACACTTTCAAAGTGCAGCTACTTGATTGTTCCGGCCCTCTCTTTCACATGGAGTGAAGCCAGTGGCATAGTTATTAATATGTTCAAATATCTGAATCATGGAGCTCAAATGGCCTCGTTGTCAGGCTGTTAATGATGCTGTACAAATCCTAAAACCATTTCTGTTCAATACTCAGTCTGCCCTTGAAGCTGTTCTCACCTATTTGCTGCTGAAGTGAGATTTTATAGTTATAGGCACTCTAAGTCTTCACATTTTAGTTGTCAACATAAATTTCACATGTAAAAAGTAAGATGTAAGATTCAAGCGGGTCAATCGATTGAGTCATTAACCACATTTTTAAATTTCCTTATGCTCACATTAGTGAAGAACCTTGCTTCTGTTGCTTATTTTCTCATGAATTAATGGAGTTTTTCATCGTCAGGGTCTCTCCTTTCTGACCTTTTGGGGCCCATCACACAATAAGTTTGGCATGATAGATGAGGGCTCTTACTCTGAGCCAAACTGAGACTGTCCACAACCAGCTCTAAAACACTAAGCTGCACACACACACCATGCTGCTGTCGCAGCATTGCACCGGCTTACTCTCTCATAAAGTTCCAAGGGCATCGATTCAACTCAGCTTCATTAATATGTATTGGAAATTATTTTCCACTTTGTTAAAGCGAGTCCTGCTCCCCTGAAGGCTAGTTCCTGTGGGAGTGTGCAAGCTCATGAGTGCATAGTTTGAGCTGTGCCACATATTGCAGATTTGTAAGAAGTAATATACCATGGTTGTTTAAGAGTTTTGCTCCTTGTTATTACTTTATGCTGTTTGCTTTCCTTTCTCTGTTGACTGAAATTTGTGTAGCTGGGAATAATGTTAGAATTCTTTTATATTTAATATGTTAGTGACAGGATTATGAATTATTTCTTTCCATTTGTTATCCTAAAATACTTGATGTGATGTGCTGTTTGTGTTGACGTGCAAATAGACTTCTGATATGTCTCTGTATGACGGAGCAGAAGCATCAATGTATTTTAAAATGGAGTGTCTGGGTTCATTCAGAGTTTGTTTTTTTAAAAGTTTCTGAAGTCTAATCAGACCTACAATGTTGAATTTTTATGTTTTTTAGCTATTGCTTTTTATCCAGCTGCACTATATACAGTCAACTGTACATATCTTTAATTTCTGAATATTAAAAGGGGTTGACTGCAGCATCTTTGATGAAAACTTTTCATCAAAATGAGAATTAGATGATTATCAATACAGTCACCAAGGAATGAGGTGCTCACAATATAAACTTTAGTAAAAACACCACAATTATGGTTGCTGCTAAAATAATGTAACATTTTGATTGGTTATTTTAGAAATAATGGTATAACAGTTCAAATTAATCAAATATCTGTAGAAGCAGCTGCCACACCACACAAACCTTCTTCATTTTTCCAGATTTTCTTTTTTTTTTTTTTTATCTGTCATAGGTAGTATCTCATCAAGAGAGAGACGATAAGGCTGAACAACCACAATCTACAACTTGAAACTGATAAACTTCTGACAATAAATTCTTAAAATAATAATACCTTTTGTCTTAGGCAACTGAAAAACACAGAAAAGTTTCAAACTTAAATTTTTAGGATGACCCTATAAAACCACTTTATAAATGTTTTTGGAGGATAAAGTGGTGAATGCTCTGAGGAAGAACTTGTTTAAACTTTTGTTTTACCCCATAGTGGGATTAAATAAAACCCCATAAAATCACTGTAGATTTTATTTCATTGAAACTTCACATGTCTAATAACATCAATCATTTTGCCTTTGTTGTGATTATACTCCAGTGAAACAGACCCAAGGCTCCTGAGCTCCTAATTCTTTCAGTGATTAGTGCCAATCACTATGTGTGTGTGTGTCTGTGTGTGTTTCTGGACGTGTGTTCCCTGCCATTGTTTTTTGACAGGGCACTTTATTGGCAGACCTGGCACAAAGCTACCCTCATTGGGGAGTTTGGGGCTGCAAGGGTAATTTGATTGAGCCTAGCAGATCCCTTTCTAAGACTTCTCAATAGACCAGGTGACAAAAACACTTGATGGATTGTCACAGGCAGGTAGTTTGAGATTCAAGTAAAGATTGAGATTAAAGTGAAAGGACAAGGAAGTGTTAGAAAGATCGTATTCCATATGATTTACCACATGTTCGAGACATAGCTACTCTTAATTCAATTTTTCATCTTTACATAGTTTGCCTTAGAGGTTTTGTAGACCTCTTGTTGATGAAATGTCAAGTATAATTTAAATACAACCCACTTTAAATATATGGCCCTTGAGTAGATTAATAGAAACCTACTTTGAAATTACAGCTTTACTCCCCCGAGCAAAGAAAAGAAAAAAAAAAACAAAACACAGCAACCTGCATTAGTGTTATTAATATACAAACTCATGCCTAAAATTAATTCACAGGAAATACCATTTCAATCTTCCAGAAGAGCAGGAAATGCTGGATTGCATTTTTAATTTGAAAAAAAAATCATGGCAAAAGATTTTTACTCTAGCAGTAGACATCATGCAGAGAGAGGACGCTTCTGACTCTACATCCTTTTAGAAAAAAACAGATTTAAATGGAGGTGTCAGCTCTAACAAGATGGATAGGTCTCAGTTAATGCATTTTTTCCCTCAGTCACTTGGTAGGAATGAAGTCCTTCTCTTAACTCTGCCTCAACCCGGGTTCGGCAGAGTAATGAACCCTAAGAGCAAAGCACTAAGCATGTTTATCTTTTTTTCAAGCCGCTCCGCCGCCACAAACCTAAATTCCTCGACTCAACCCCAAGACTTATTGAGGGATTCAAAGCTCAAAGCCAATTTCAAAAACATGTCCTCCGTCTCCTATTTACTCTTGAACGTGTGCACTGGAGAGAAAAAATAGTGCTTTAGTGCACATGGGTTAAGATTTATATAAATTATAAATTTTGTCAAACCACAACATTTTTTCATTAAAAAAAAAAAAAAACAAAAAAAAACTCATACAACTTTATTGCTTTATTTTAGTTTTTTTTCTTGACACATGTGACAAAAAGTTTACACAACTCTGAAAAAATGACAATATAGAAAATCCTTTCTTTCTAGTTGCTACTGAAATCTACGACTATGACCTTTCTCTTAATTTTATTTTTAATTTTCTTTGCGCAACACTGCTTGTTTCTTCCGTTTTATCAGTTTTTACCTGTTTCTTCACCATCATTTCACTGTACACTAAAAAAACACGTTCTTCATTTGTAAATATGTTCTAGTCAGAACTCCTCTATATAAAAGAAAAAGGGACGCAGTGCCAACTAATTGTCAACACTAAGACAACTAGATGAGGTCAAGAAAAAGTCTTGATTAAGATTGATTGTAAACTTTTGATCATAGATAGTAAAAAGTGGTTTTCTTCAGCATGAAGCATAATAATAGAGAAAGACTCTTCTTTTGGAAAACTGAAGAAAATAATTTGGCAGTGCATGCTTACTAAACATACTTGAGATATCATTGGAAGACTGAGGTGTGTAAAAAATAAATTGGTACAAATTCTACCCAAATCTGCTCAGACAATTTGAAGTGTCTTGTTCTCCCCACGTGTTAAAATCTTGATTGGATTAAGCACAAATTGTAAACAAATCCAATATGTCTGAAAGCAAATGCAGATTGAGTTTTGATGTAACACATTATTTGTTATTTCACACAGTGCTGTGAATAAGCATTAGCCTGCTCGCAGATTTCTGTTTGATGTTTTATTACACAGATTCCAAACACATTTTAATACCAGACAACCGAGTATAATCAGAGCAAATAAAATAATCCAAATGATTACTCTATTTTTCCAAGAGTAAAAGGCTATTAAAATCAAATTCTCCCCATGTGGAAAACGTATTTACCCCTTGTGTGTGGCACACTTTAATATGGCAACAACAGCCATCAAAGGTTTGTGATGTCTGACAACAATTATAAAATATTTGGGTCAAATATTTTCATGGTTTAGAAAAAAATCTCTACAGCAATAACAGCATATATGTCAGTCTTTGTTTGAAAAGGGTTGCCGTATTTAGAGATAACACTTGTAACTTTTAGTTTTTAATAAGTGATGTTGTTTTAGTACATTAAAAAAATAATTTTATGTTAATATTTTAAAAAATCGCTTGTCTTCCAATTTTAACTTACTGTTTATGAAGGTGACCCTTCATAAAGGAGCATTGTTGAACAAACTTTCAACATTAGTCATGGTTGATAAAATGCCCCCTTGTCTATAGCTTACATTTTAAATCAGCAAAAAAAGACAAAAAAAAATCAACTTCCAACAAAGTATTCATGCACAATCTCATCCCATCTTTACCACTTGAAAAAGTTCTTTGTTGCCATCTCACATGTCATTAGGTTGCACTGTACCTGTTACTGCTTTACACTCCAATGTGGCACTTA
This sequence comes from Poeciliopsis turneri, assembly GCA_922788865.1. Classification (NCBI taxonomy): domain Eukaryota; kingdom Metazoa; phylum Chordata; class Actinopteri; order Cyprinodontiformes; family Poeciliidae; genus Poeciliopsis; species Poeciliopsis turneri. Next base: position 508,584 of record CAKLNU010001112.1, read on the forward strand.
AGTGATATGAGTCCCGTTTGGTTTAGTGTTGTTTTCACAAGTCTAGATAAATGTTTTCACACCTTACAAAAAAGGTTAGATGGATTTATATCTCTGTTTCTAATTCAGAAACTGTCTGTCCTAATAATATTGAGCCATACATTTGTGCTGGACAATTTAAAACGTGCAAGTCCTGGCCTGGAAAGCCTTCTAAAGAGAGGTGCTTTTATACCTCATCCAGTCCCAAAAGGCAGAGGGTGACTGAGCTTTTGTCCTCAATGTCCTGCATGAGCATGGGTCTCCTTTGTTTCCTCTTGACATTGTTTTGCTGCTATCGCTGCAGGCCTCAGGGAGAGGCTACAAAGGACACATAGAAGGCACTAATTAAACTGAGTATGTACATTTAAAGGACACAAATTTTGCATATGGAATGCAAAATCTCGCATGATGTTTTAAGCATAAAAATCTTAAGGATTTGTTTGATTTTTATATTGACAATGGTGTCATTATGACTTATGTCTGGTACAGTGATATTCTAGTGCTTTAGATTTTCTGCCATTTTCTGGATTTGATCTACCTTCTTGGCAAGGGCCGAATGTCTCAGCTTGTTAACTAAAATGGCATGAAAGAAAGAGGGTGTTTTTAAAATTAAATTAATATTCAGTGGGAACACATTTTGGAGTAATCACTGCCAAAAATGAGTTAAGTGCATTTGCCAACATGTAGTTTGGCACAATCTTCCCATTGAAACAGAGTTGTCTCAGGTTTCTTCATTGTGCAATTTGAAGAGTTTTCTGCAGATGTTCAATAGGATTACAATCTGGAGCCTTTTGAGAATAGTCTAAGGTTATTTTCTTTTTTCTTGAGAGATTTTAGTTCAATGCTTTGGGTCATTTTCTGTTATAGGACAGATTACCTGTGACTGAGGTAGAGCATTTGCGGTCAGGAAGACAGTTGTACCACTGAGTAAAAAACACAATACTTTGAAATATGAGTTCATGCATGTCATGTTATTATTATGAAAGCTAATATTGACCTTAACTATGTGACACAAACATTTTTTTATATGGTAAAAATTAATTAGTTGAGCAATCTCAAAGTACTTTTAGATGAAGAGATAAAATCAACATAATTGTAAAATACATCTTCTTCACCGGTGCCATCTATTTGTGTTGTGAGCCAACAATGAAACTGAAAAATATTTTCCCATTCAACCCTATAAGAAGATCAATTTGTCAGTCATAGCAAGGTGAATATTTGTAGAAACCACAAGTGATTCAACTCCTTATCTGCACCTTAGCGGTGAACCAAATCCAAATCTGTTTAATCCAGATTTTTTAATAAAGCACTGTTGGGTTTTTTTAATGAAATGAAATGACACCAGACATATATAGCGCCTTTTCTGGACATTCAGATGATTTATGTGAAATGATTCATTCCAAATCATGTGCAGATTCTCATGCTGAAGCTTCAACCTCAACTTTGAACTTTCATGATGCGTAAATAACTTTGTTTTTGAGTGAGGGAGAGAAGGACTCGGATTAATATTCTGGAACTTTAAATCTCCAGATATTCTCTAATTCCCTCTTAAAAATACCCCTGGCCATCACTCTAAAGCAGTTTAAAAAAAATATATCAAAGTGAAATCCCTCTTCCACGTCAGTGGTGCTCCTATTTTACAGTGGTGCAGTTTGTGGATGTGCCACAGGATGATTGCCAGATTGTGAGTTTCAATTTGATTATAATCCTTCTCTCTCGTCGAAGATCAGGCCTTCTGATTGCTTTGTGCTGTGTTTGACAAGATTAAATCATTTTCCCCTTTTGTTAGGCAAGAAGATTGCGTTAGATAGGCTACTCTTAGTAGAGCTTTATTTGAACCACTGCACTACTGGAGACACTAATACAGCCAAATGTCAGGCCACAGATATCTTTCCATATATTATGAAACTTTTTGAGGTAATAACTATTTCTGATAACATGGGACAAAAATCTTTTGCTGAAATGGGCAGATTTTCCAGATGTTTTAACGCAATTTGCCTGAAAAATAAAATAAAAAAATTGTCCACGATAGAAAGCGTGCTTCTAATTATTGCCAAATAGTTGGTAAAAGAACTGCCCTTTGAAAAATAGCTTGCTAGTCCCCTCTGACCATATGTTCACTACATAATGAAGTTCCGCTTTACTTTATTAACATCCTATAGCAGCTGCAACACAAGACCCTGCCAAGTCATTAAGGAATATCACCCTATAAGTCAATTAGCACAAAACTGGTGACTCAGCTGACTCTGTTTGGACTTTAGTCATTTGGATCAAAGGAGATCTATACCACAAAGACCTGAAAACTAAAGGAAGTTAATTAGGTTATCATTACAGCTTTAGCAGTGTTTTGATGAAAGATTTCATTTGATGCATGAAAGGAGGGAGAATCTCAGGCCACGGCTTTAATTCGCTTCTGTTGTAGTCAAAGGGTTCAGCTGGATGGCAAACCGAACTTTAATGATGGGATTCACATTGGCTGTATCTTTTTTTTTTTTTAATTGAGATTGCCTTCTACAGTGATAAGTTTTCATTTTCCAATGAGGAATACACATTCTATTTTATCCATCAAATCACAGCAGTTTTATCTGTTTACTTCTAAATCACATCACAGTCCCTCCACTTCATTGGAATTCCATGACTTTGGAAATTCACCAAAATCAGCAGATCCTCCCATTTTTTTGTGCTGATGCATAGTTGTGTATTTATTGCAAGAATGGTCAAAACATTGGACTTAAGCTCAAGCTAGTAGAAAGGACGCCTGGTGTTGCTCATGTCACATATTAGTTTGTGTTGCGTGATTCTCTCTTAAAACAGATCTGAGCTTTTTCATTCATTTATCAAGCCTTTTTTTTATTTTGTTTCTGTTCTTATCATTGATGGCATCAATATTCAGAGGCCATTCAGGGGCCATTGGTTTATCATCCAAGTATTTTCAGATGCACACCACTTTGATGTCTTGCCCGTGAACTGACAGAGTGAATCTGAAATTTATAACCATTTCCTTGGTTTAAGAAGGAGTGACGCGAAGACAGCTCCCAACAAAGCAGTTCTTGAAAGCCCCTCCTAATAAGCCACTGTAGTGTTTTTGCATCTTACAGGAGCTTGGGTTGGATTTAAAATAGTGTGCATTCATTTTGCACTGAGGAATGGAGCTGAACCCTTGTGGATACTCAGTGCTGCTCCAGCCTGCCTTTTCCGCTCTAACAAATGGTGGCAGGTGACCAGAAGTGATATATTTTACTGCTGAAGTTAAAGTGAAGGAAGAGTTATTCAAAGGAGGAGACAGAATGGCTGCTGAAGCAGAAGCAACAGCCAAACTCGTAGAAAGAGCAACAAGGGTTAACACTTAACGAACATTAGCAATTCCATTAAAAGTTCAAAATAATTTACTTGGAGTAAAGTTTTTAAAAAGTTTTGTGTTGCGACAATCAGACAAACTTTGCCATAATGAACAGAAGCTGTAGTTCTCAGGGATTTACTGCATATTTGTCGCCAAAGGGTACAATTGCAGTTGCCTTGTACAGCTTCCCTCCTCACTGACCCAGAAGCCTCAGCAGTCACACAAACGGATTGGCTGAGATTACTGCGCTCCCCTGCATCAAAGACGACATGCCCAGGGGCAAATTTGATTGGTTAAAACACAGCATCCATGGCTGTTTTCCACGACGAAGAATGGAAGCCCATAGCAATGCACCCGTGGAGCAGGGTTCATAATACATATTTATACCTGTAGTCTGTAGACCATTTATACCCTTACAATTTCATTTATGTCCTGCTTCTTATCTACTCACCCCTGGCTATGTTCCTCATTTATGCAGGCAGATTTGCCTTTTATGTATTTTTGTACAATTATGTATTTTTTTTTGCTTCTCATGTTGTTGGAGAAAACTTCCAGTGAAATAAAAAGGAAAAAGAAAGCAACAGTTTCTGGACAGAGATTCGAAAGGCTCTCTTTAGACTTGCTATTTTGTTCCACAGCAGTTTAATGTTTGGCATCAATGCAATTATATTTCCAAAAGAAAGACATTGATATCTTGCATAATGAGTTTAAACCGCACTAGGTCATTATCCATTACCCATTCCTCAATAAGTGCAACCAGCATTTACAGCAATAAGTGCTGTATCAAGGCACATGGAAAAAAGTTGAGCAGAAGGAAAAATGTGGGAGGAAAACTACATGAAATCCACAAAATCCTAAATTCATTGAAGAATTCATTGAAGTTTCATGAGGAGTGGTGCCGCTGGTGTCAGTTTATTAAGAATCAATACGCACAGGCGAATCCTGCACATGGAAAATTGCATTTTACTCACTTTTGTGGGGTATCTGTGATGATGTGAGCTTCTTTTATTTCCAACGGCCCTGGGAATCTCAAGAGTGCAAGGCTTGTTGGACTCTATAAAATACCTGGAGATCTTAAATAAAACCTTGTAGACTCTGCCAATAAACTGAAAATGGGTCACTTTTGATCTTTAAACAGGATATTGGTCCGAAACATATGACCGAATCCGTACAGAAAATTTTTACCAGACACAAAATACATCTGTTTTCCGCACTAAATAAATGTATTCAAGTGAAAGGCTGCATGTTTCAGTGTGAGGTTATGCTCCTGCAACAGCAGCTTTAAAACAGAATGGCTCCTTATACATCTTAACCAGAGGTGCCAATTTTTTTCTGCATCTGTTTCCTGATTGGCATTTAAGCTTTAATTAAGCTTAGACAATGCATTTGCTTTACATAATCCTTACTGGAAATCAATAACCAAACATGGTCTGCAAGAACTACAAAATTTAACATGCAGACTCACATTATTTATCACAACTCTGATATCAATTTAAATATTTTTTCCCCTATTGTTAGAAAATGAGCTATCAAAACCAAATGCTGTTATTGTTTTGATTTTTTTTCCCCTCCAAAGAATCATAATCATACCAGGAAAAATATGGCTGCAATTTCCTCATAGATCAAAACCATTAAAATCATCCCTTCATGAGCATCTAACTAAGAAGAACAATTATGACCTCTGCGGTCATTGATTAAATTGGATCTACATGTTCTGTCGAGCAATAAAGCCTCTTTTCTGTTGTGGAGAGAACCTCGAAGGTACAGACAGTGATTTGCAGTACCATAGCTTTTTGACTGACATAGAATCCTACATCGGTGAACAATGCTGTAATAGCAATGGAAATCTTTGCAGATACAATTGCTCGCTGCCATTATGCACCCAGGCCTCTTATGCTTTTGTGGAGAAGACACAAAATTGCTATGCTATTATCGAACCATTCCCCTCCTCCGCTCATCATCTCTTCTTGAATAAAGTTGCCCCCAGAGTGAGATAAGCAGGGAGTGGGAAAAATACAGCTTCTCCTCCCCCCAAAAATACCGAGACAAAGCTGTGTTGGTTATCAGAAAGAAGGATGAGGCGAGGATATGTGAATGATGTGTGCGATTTTGTTTTGTTTTTATCAGAAGAGCTGTGCATGGCGGATGAACATTTTTGACTTGTTTTTGATTTCACGGAGATTGGAACCGCTTTCGCTCAGTCCACCAAATCTGTTGGCATTTATCATTTGTAGGCATTTGTAGGTGGCTCTTTGGAGAGTTTATATTCCATGTAGTTTACATACATAATTATAAATGTCTCACAATTTGCCATACATCTTCAATTAAAAATCAGTTCTGAAGGGTGAGCAGTCTCAATTGCATCTGTAAGAGAATATTTACTGAAAATCAGATTGTCCTTTGGATTAAATAGATTTATTGTAATTTATTTGCAATTTTTTTTTTATCTATAAAGTGCCCATCCATACATGCATAGTCGGTGTCATCTCTGAAACAAACTTCCTGAAAACTTGAAATGTAAAGAAACTGTTGATTCCTTAAAATTAGGACTGAAATAATTCCTTACTGCAACAATTGCACAAAAAGAGTTTATTTCAAGTATGTAAAAGCATACAGAAAGTTGAAATAAAGACACACATAAAGTACTAATTTAAGGGGAAAAGTTGAGGAGAAGAAGCCTGGGTAGAGATTCAAAGTTTCCAAGACACCTGGAAATGTTTCCAGTCATTTCAGGACACAGCACACTGCACAGATCAGCAGAAAACTTTACTGCGGTCTGAATCTTGTCGTCTTGTCCCAGTGAACCAAACTGGATCTTTTTAACTTGTCCTTGCCCCAGGAGGGCTTACCATTTTGATTTGCTTCAAAAAACAAAACAAAAAGAAACAGTTTTTAAGTCACTGAGAGATCCTGAACAAATTGGAACAAAATGAAAGTAATTAATTATGAATTATTTATAAAAGCTTTCCAAAAATAGAACTTTTCAGATGTTGGATTTGCTGTTTATAAGAGCAACTAGCCTTTGTTATTTTGAACATTCAGTTATAACTTCTGATTGGGATTCTAGCATGCTTTGCAGATTTAAGATATTTGCAAGCTATTTGAAAAAATAAAATAAAATAAAATGTGTTTTGTAGATCAGATTTTTCTTCACTCACAAATTAACTTTCTTTATTTCAGCCCACAGTGATTTGTTTGTGTGTAATTCTGACTGAACCCTTCTGGCGTGTGTTTTTTTTTTTTTGTTCTCTCACACATTAACCCTCCTCCTACTTCTTTTTGTCCCTCTTTTATGTCCCGAGGGAGAAGTATTGGTCTGATGAACATGGAGAGCCTAGAACAAATCAGTCTATTGATCCCTCAATGCATCCCTCGCTCTGCCTCTCTGATCGTCAGCAGAAAACAAAGTGTTTATTAAGCAAAACCTTCCCAGTCTCCCCCCACCCCCCCCACCCAGTCCCATTTTATTTGCTCTCTGCTGTTCCCCTAAAGGAGAGGCTGTTCTCTGGACTTGTTCACTCAACTGAGACTGGTTGTTTCTTCCAATTACGTTTCTTTAAATGTTCTACCTGTCAGGATTCCTTATTTTCTTTTATTCACACCCTTCTTACTAAACCGGTTCTCCTATTCGGCCAATTTAAAGTTTTCCTCTGTTAGGCCCAGAGAGCACAGGGCCTACATATTATGAAGCACTGCAGCAAAGCAGAGGCACACAAAAGGAAGAGTGACATGGAATAGAGTGTTTATCATACATCTGCTGTCTATAGGGTTTAAATTGGGCCTGAATTTTGTTGGGGATCATTGCATTATGGGTTCTTTGAAAAAGCCTGGATTTGATTGAAATGGAAAGCACTGCTTTCTTCCTCTAAAATATATCAGTTCTGATTAGATTATAACGAGCTGCAGAGGTGGAACGGGAGAGAATGAGTATCAACAGCGGGTTGAGATAAACCACCAAACTCAAAGCAAAGAAAATTTCTGGATCGCAAGATTTACCTCGCTCAGTTGAAGTAACGCCTTATTGATAAAATAATAGATGGAGTCAGAAGTTGTGCAGTAGAGCAAGTAGCCTTTGCTTTGACAGACAGAATGGATCCATGTCATTCCTAGCCGCAGGGCTCCCAGGCCTTGCATAATCAATCACCCATTAATGGAGTAAGTGGCTGTGGAAGGATATTAAATGTTAATTGATGTAAGGTATTGATAACACCCATTGATCTTCTGGATAATTGCAATCAGTGAAAACAAAGATGCATTATAAGAGTGTAAGCCCACTTTGTCCAAAGCTGGAGCTAAGCAATGATGTATGGATGAGACTTTCGGTTGCTCTTATTTCCGAGTGTGCACTTGGGAATCTTCTGCGTTCACTAAAACGTTGAAGCCTTCCTTCAACGAATGAACCGAAGAGTTCAACTATCTATTTCTGGCTGACAGTCATTTTAATATTCCTGGATCATGAGTTAATTCATCTTGCTTTGATTCTTACTTGACAAGGATAACATTTGCATTTGCCTTTTGTAGCAGTGAAGAATGATAATTTAGGTGCATCTTTTATTGTGCTGAAAGTAATCTGCCAATCAAAACAGAGAAAGAATCAAACATATCCCAACCTACTCATTTTTTATGGTGCAAATAGAATCTTATTCTGAGTTATTTAGTGTGCATTTTATAACATTTGTGTTCTAATATGAAAGTTATGAACTATAGATATCCTTAAAGTTATTGAAGCTCATTATTTTAATATATTTTACATTTTTTCTTTTTTTCTGGTATTATTTTTAATCATATATTTGAGTGAGCTTAAAATGGAAATCTGTTGCACATATATGCCTTGTTGAGCATGGGTCACTTTGACCAAGTCAAGTGGAAATACCACCAGTTTAAACATAACTTAAAAATTTAAAACAAAAATGTTTAACATGACAGAACTCTTAGGCAGGAAAGAAACAAATATTACAATTACTGATAAAACAATCCATATTGATTACTAAAAGTGTAGTAATATCTAAAATGGTTAGCTTTTGAAACATAGGAGACAGGCATAACGTAAGTGTTCTATATGCTGTGATGTAGGTATAAGATTGTCTTGATCTATGTTTATTATATCTGTCCCTATCAAATAGGGACCATGTGTTTGTGGTAGTTTGTCACCTGGATGTGTTAAGTTGTTAGAGTAGTGAAATGGGTCGACACCTCACAGCACTTAGCGAATAAGAGCAGCAAGGTGTGGGAAGACTTGGCTCCCTAGAGCCTCACCAGTCCCAATCAGACAGACACCAGGTACCCCAGAAAGGAGCGATAAGCCTGACACAGAACCAGGTCAGCAGCAAAGCACAGGACCAGCAGGATTAAAATGCACAGGAGCGATGTAGGGTACAGAAACCTCATAACCAATCTTATAATCCAGCCCCCAGTGCGGGTCAAGCTTGGAAACTGGTTGTCTTGGTGGCCAGGGACCCACACAAGTCCCCAGCAACAAAACCTAAATACCAAGGAGGAGGGACTTCCCCACGCTCTCTACACACTGAGCTGACATAGGCAATTTGCAGCAGCCATGAGATCCATGAGGGGGAGATCCCTCTCCAGCACTACTACAACACCCCAAGGTTATATGGCTGCTCCACCAGTTGAGGGGAGGGGATGGGCTAAGGTAGCAGAATGAATCCCCTGCTGGGAATAAGTCCTCCCAAATGGCCCCAGGCCTGTGATTGCAGCTAAGAAGTCCTGGAGATCCCCACCAAGAATGGGATTCTTCCTCAGGTGGAAGATGTCAGGGAAGACGTGGTCTGAACAAATGCCTCAATCCAGGGACCCCACAAACCTCCTAGGACCACAGCAACAGAGGGTCCTGCAAGTGGATATTGCACAGATTATTAAACCTTTTGCTGTTTTGTGTTAGAATAACACAAGCATACCAAAGTAGTGGAACTAATCATTCATTCAAACAGGCGTCTTATGTCTTCAAAGTTTTCAAGTTTGCATGCAAAATTGTATGTTTAAAAACAAATTTTCTAATTTGTTTTTAAACTTCCTAACTAACTGAGGAAGAAAGTATCCTGTTTCAAGGTTTGAAATCAGAATTTACTTTGTGCTCAACTGATTCTGTCTGTATGTAAGAATATTACTGAACATTTTCGTTTCATGCTTGTGAAAAGAAAATTGTCTTGCTTTCCATTGCAAGACTTTTCTTAGGTTTTTTTTTGTGGTCCATGATATTTCTGGACAGAGCAGTTTCTCTTTCTCATAAGGAGGGAGAATGAGTATCCTTCTTTATTGGTTCTCCAGCACTTCCCTTAGTACGTTAAAAGGACTAAACCTTATCATAGTAAATTTGGGAAGTTTTTAAAGTGTAACTTTAAAATCCTGGTATATCTTGGTGTGGGTAACTGATCTGTCTATTGGGAACAGAAGATAGCAAGGTTCATCTGGCTTTTGGTCTGAGAGTTTTTGTAGTTTTTCTCTCTGTGAGTGCACATGTCATGCATTAAAGCTTTCACAAGAGGAATGAATGCACTGGTGAGTGCATGATATGGTAGGTTGGGGTGAGACAAGAGTTACAGCAACTCCCTGGCCACCTGAAAGGAATTGGCAGGCCCTGGCGAGGATTCCTTCCAGAATGCCTGTTGAATAATGCATGGCCCTCAGAGTAGTGGGGCCCTCTAATACCACATCGCTCCGAGACACTCCTCCTAAGATCAATAACACTTAGAAGCTGCTTTATAATGAAGGAGACACTAAAATTCCATCATCAAGTAATTAGTTGAACTCTGCCTTCCATTCCTCATCCCTCCTCACCAATTTTTCTCCTACCACGGTGAAATCCCAGGCACACCATTTGTTAACAGTGAGTAATGCAGAGACAGGATTTCCCCTGATGGAGTGTTTTTGAGGTCCAATAAGGAAATCTGTCAAGGCAGTTTGCCATCTTTGAATTCACAGAGTTTGAAATCAAGAGTTGAATTCCTCTATGGAGACACTTGCAAATGAGAAAGAAGGAATAAAACATAAACTGTGTGAGAAAACTGAGTAAATGTTCAGTTTCTTGGGTTTAGTTTCTTATTTAACACTTCCTTCCTTGTTTTACTACTCAACTACCTGGGGGTCAACTATTCCCACTTTCCACGTGACTCTGGAAATTTCCGTCAACTACGAAATAAGATGTTGTACAGAGCATTAACTCTTTTGTGAAGGGCAGTCCAGCAGTCAGGGGTGGGTTTGGGAAGGTGTTGGTCATTAACATATACTTTATGTACTCTGTCTTGCAAAACTGTTCATTGCATTTTATCTTGTTACAATTTTAATGTTTATGAACCCCTTAGGTCTGACCTTTTCCACATATTTAACTGCTTTCACCAAAGGTCTTCAAAAGATTGTTGCTGGAATCTTGGAATTAGCCATGACACTGTTTTTATAATCCTGTAGTTTAAGGCTCCAAAAATATTTAGAGTTTGTGTCAAACTCCCTTAAATGAGTGAATGAAGGATTTACTTTGATTGCCTTATATGTTGTAAACCGTTGTCTTGAGTATATATTTTTATGCAGTAGATTGAACATGTGTAAGTAAAAAAAAAAAAAAAATACTATGAAAATGACTAGTTATGCAAGGCACTGTACATGTAATCCACTTGTGTAGTCCCATTCTGTGAGTCTGTGTCAGTCCATATACTGGAACTCTATAGACATAGGTGCTTTCTGCCTCACTCTATTGGGAGGCCAGAGGTCATTGGGCAATAATGCAGTTTAAATGCACTGACATGAGGTTTGGGGTTCATTAGGGCTCCATTAAACCATTTGAGTGACATCACTCTCTCTGGGAGCTGGAAGGCAGCTGCACATGTGCGATTTATCCTAACCCGCCTCTGGTGTCTTTGATGTAGTGATTTTTTATGTGTAATTCTAGACTAAGGGTTTGTTTAGACAAAAGGGTATTTTAGACATTGCATTGGGAAGCTTAGAATAAATAACTTGTTCATCCTGTTGATAAATAACTTGTTCTCAATTTATTTTCAGCTCTGCACTTTTACTTTGACTCATCAATATCTTTTCCATCTTCATTCATATTCACAGTCAGACTCGGCAAATTTCACTGTAGTCATCTGCAAGTAACCAAATTTATTAGGCAAGAGCGTGGATGAGAATTGCCCTGGGAAGCATGGTTAATTCGGACCAGGGTCAGCATCTCATTATTCACTTTCCTCACTGTTTATTGGTGTGAACTAGACAAAAAAGGTAGAGAAGGGGCAGTCAGGGAGTCGGGGCTTCATGGTTCTATGGGGCATTTCCACTTTTCACACCCCAAGTTCCTTCAGGTCAAGTGAACTTCAAGCCCTCCTCTGTCAATCTAGAATAATAGCAATTAACTGGAAGGAAGATTTTACCCAGGGGATATGCTCTGGTGGTCCATTAGCAGAAAGCAGAAGTCTTGGTCTCGGCTATAATTAGGTCTCCATGGGTTCTTACTGTCCTGCAGTCTAAGTTAAAAATGGTGACAGAATGGAGAACTAGGATGAGCCTGAATGAAAACTGAACACGTGATAAATAAACACAAGTCAGCCCAGTTAAAGTTCCAGTACCATCCAGTTCTCTCAAGATAAGCAATAAAACCAAGGCCTTCAAAATATGCAGTGATCATCTTAACTGTTTTTTTTTTCTTTTTATGGGGAGGGAAATTATTTAAAGGCCCATGCAGAAGAGCACAATGTAAAATGTCATAGTGTCAGATTAGAAAAACAAATGTCCCATCCTGTATCCTTCTGTGTGGTCTGTTTCTCTATATTCATCAGGGTATTCTGTGTCCTTATTCTAATCAAAGTAACATATTAATCCCACAGGAACATTACTTATTCAACTTAATAAAGGGTCAACTGATCATAATTTGATTTGGAGCCAGTGGGAGTTATCTTCACAACCTCAGGGCCCACCAGCTGACCTGGTGACGGTTATGCTGCTGATTCTGGTTGGCAAAACAAATCAACAGTGAAACTAGGAGCAGATGGATTTAATATATTGGATTAGCTATTATTAGTTCCTTTTTGAGATGACAATGAAATGCATAGAATTACAAGAACCACATTTTGTGCTGTATATCATAAACAAACTGCAAGAAGTAGAGCTTTGAAATAAAAAGAAGAGGGACAGACAATCAAACGGGACAAAATATTGAAAACTGCTTTTAAATTCCAATCGGCTGTTCATCAGCCGTTCAAAAGACTCTTAGCCATAAAAGGGAAAACTTTTTCATAAATCTTGCTTTCATGTAATTGAAATGTGAGGGTCGATGTCATGACCTGCTGAACTCAAAAGCGAAAGGCTTTCTGTCTTTAAACATAGCAGGATTCTTGAGTTGCACAAGCTCTTGAAATGTGGTTTTGGTGATTGGATGGGTACAAAAGAAGCTGTTTAAATGTCTTTAAACATACTGAGGGTTATAGAACAAAATGATTCGTTGCTGTATCAAAGTATTTTCAGTTGCACTGAACTAGACAATCCACTGGGATGTCCATAAACACACAGCCACTTCCTTGTCCCAATTTAAGGAATTTAAGATGACATGTGGGAGAGAAACTTGCTCCTTTGAACTCTACAAAGAAACATCAAATATTGAAAGTTAGAAGAAAGTTATTTCTGCCAACCAGAACAAAAATGAATCTGAATTGTCCTGACAGCTTCTAACGTTTCAAGAAGCACAAGGCGACCCCGATGAAGATGCTGTATTTCTGGCAAGAATCGAGGAGGCTTTATGGTGATCAGCAAGCCTGTCCCTTCGATGGTACATCGGTTTCTAGTTGTTCAGGGCTGTCAAACTGTGACTGCAAGGATCTTTCTTGATTGTGGGTACTCTTCTTTCTGGGAATGACTTGATCTTTCAACAAGACAAAGCTGCTGTTCACAATGTCCTTCTGACACATGAATTATTCCAGGAGAAAACATTTTTCTTTGCATGTTCTCATGATAAATCCCATGATAGACAACACAGGAGCTTTACAATAAAGGAATTATGTAACATTCTAATCGACCTACTGGAATCATGTGCATCAAAAATTTTGAACGTAATCAACAGAAACAGTGGTCTAATAAATTTTTTTTTATTTCTTGCCAACTTTTGAAACATTCTGTCAGCTTACATGCAGTTTTCAAAAAGCTGTTTTTATTTTTGTTTCTTGTGCACGTTTATCCGTTTTACATTTTAAGTGTCTGCTTACAACAAACTAACTGTGTAAAGTCACATTTAGCTTTTTATTTCATCTTAATTTATTAGCTGTTGTAGGTTAGCAACTGGAAATGTGGAGGTCATGTACAGCAAGTCTGTTTTGCAGATGGATGACTACAAAAGTACTAAAACACAATAGATTAATATTAAGCATTATGCAATACAGCAACAAGATTATTGACAAAATCATCCAAATGTATTTAATATTTAATGACACCTTGTACTTTCTCATGAGAAATGTATGGGGTTTAAAATGTTTAATTTGGGTACAATTGTTTAGGTGAACTTATAAGAAATCAGTAGGTTTAACGTTACGTTGGGCTCATAGTTTAATAAATATTTTTCCAAATTCCCTTGTTTGTCAGTTTATGGTTGTCTTTCTGAGTAACACTAACATCATCACATTTCAAAAATTTGAGATATAAAAATAGATTTTCCACAATTAGTTGAGGGAGAGGGAAATGCAATTTACAAGAGGAGTCACATCTTAACAGGCAGTAGTGGCAACGTGAGACTAACACTTTAAAATTTAGATGGGCAAAAAGGAACAACTGCTGTAGATCTAATTATGTCTAGTATAAATAGCAGTGTTTTCTTCATGTTGACAGCTTTTTGGACAGATTAATAGTTTTTTCTTAGTTCTGGCACACTTCATTTGCTCTTAATTCTGATAAACATGTGTATTAAATACCAAATTTATTGATGCATAGTTTTTACACAAACTTAATAAATAATATATCACATATAGCTTGAAAGGAATATCAACACAGTTCTTAGAAGCTTTAAATTCTTCTAAGAATTTAATTTTCTCTTACTTTCAAGATGTGTGCTCGGTATCAAATGAGGTTGAAAAAATTTTAAATAAGAATGAAACCCAGCTTTTGTATGTGCTCTAGGTTGACAATTGGAGTTTTATTGTTGCTCGCACATATTATAATAAAAAATTCTCTATTTGAAACAGAATCAGCTTTATTGGCCATGTTTGTGCTCCTAAACAAGGAACTTACCTTTGGTGCTAACTTTTTAAATATAAATTGATAGAATTGGGTACAGAAAGTTTTTTTTTTTCGTAATTCGTTCAAATATGCAGGTTGTAGTTTTTGAATCCTGCAAAGTGTAGTTTGTAGGAATTGGAAGTGAAACACAATGTATTGTTCTGGATGGTGAGAGCAGGGAGATAAATATCTTTTAAGACTGTGTAGCAGTGGTTCAGATTAAGATTGGACACTTGATATGCTGTGTGAATTTTACAAAGTCTGCACCTGTAACACTGCAACATCAGTACACCAACCTTAGTTTATACTAGACGATTCCACCCTCTTTTTCCTCTTGGAGAAGCTGGAAGTCTGATATCCAGGTTGTGCTGCACACCCACGAGCTCGATCTCCTAAACTCACACCTTTAAGTGAGCTCCCATTAACAAACATGGGGGTAGCCATGTATTGGCTTTTCACACGACTGCTTGCATTTAGCTGCACTGGATACTGAAAAGAGCCCCGCTTCATTCCTGCTTCTGATTTATCTGAATTTTCATCACCTCAATTGATCGAGGCCATTTACTCGAGAGACAGACATACAGACTAAATGACTATTGACTGCCAAGTGTTTGAAAAATGCATTTGTCAGACCACCAGTGCTATTAATGAGGGTGTATTAAAAAATGTCTGAAGAATCAATGGAAAAGGAAAGAGTCTCTAGATGTAGACTGCCAGTGAATGTTTTGCTTTCTAATTTTTGCCCTCTCCCTCTGAAGCTCTGATGATTTTCCTGTTTTTTTTTTCTGTATTTTTCCTTTGTCTCCTGGTGCTTATGTGCTAACCACTTCTGGTGCAATGCAGTAAACTAAAGCAGGAAGAGTAGCAGGTTGCAATGGGTGTGTGTGCAGAGTTATGGCAGGGGCATTGATAGGCATCTGTGGGTTTATATTGTCTGAAAATCCCTCTTGCCACGCACATTAAAAATACTTATTTTATGGCAACTCTCCCTCTGAACCCCCCCTTACAAACATTAATTATATTTGGGCTCCAAATTATCCCTCATTGCTGGGGTCATTGATGCAGTATGTGCAATTAACATTTTTGGGATTAAAATTTTTAGTAAGAGCTTTAGTTAGAAATGCAACACTCAGTTTGGAAAAGATTTAAATATGCCAAATCTATTTCATTTGATCAGAGCTAATTAATGATTAGCAGATCAGATACTGAAGGATTGGATTGTTGTGTCCTGTTCATTAAATGGAGTTTAAATCCTCAGTTTGGCCCCAAAATATCCAATTTAAATACAGTTCTAAGAAGTGCTGAAGAAATATACTTTGAATGAATGAGTAATCTTGTAATTTCTCAATTTCAGTTGAAATCAGTTTGGTCACAGCTAAAAAAAAAAAAAAAAGAAGAAAATGGAAATTATCGACTAGGAAAAAGCTGAATTGGTACAGCTCTTTTTTATTACTTGATATATACATTCCTTATTTTGCCATATGGTAAGGTATGTTCCTTATTTCTTCTGTAACAGAGGTCAATAGCTGCTTTCAGCAAAACAAAGTTTTTGGGTGTTCTGATGATTAAAGAAATTTAAGAAACCTTTATAGGATTTCTTTGTCACTACAGATCGTACATTTGGGTTATCTTCAGAAGTTGGAATACAACCACATCACTTCTGTTTACTCTAAATCTGGGCTATTGATTGATTGAGAATCTTATACCAACCTTTAAAAGCCAGTAATCTGCCGCCTCCTAAACTAAACCAGTTTAAAGAAGTCTTTCTTCATGCAGGACAGGTCAGAACTGCAGCCATCTTCATAGTCATGTTACCTGTCTGGCAGCTAGGTGTACAGGTTGATGGTTGTATTTGCTGTAGGATTTTAATGTCCTCATTTCATGACTGGCCAGACTTTATGGAAGAGATGATGAAAGGTATGACAGTCGACACCATCTCATATATCATGCCCCCTTTACACACTCCCTGTCTTAGACTATCTCCATCTCGGTTTTATCTCTCACCAAGATGGCGTACCTTCTGACTAATGTCCTATCATTAGTGAGTGATGGACAACTTTTGATGTGTGTCCTTGATCACTGATAGGATGTGTGGCTGTGTTTATGAACTTAACCAGTCAAATTGAAATCCCTTTGAAAAAGCACTGTGTGTTTTAAAGCAGAAAAAACATGATGATGGACTTTGTGAAAAGGAAATTGCTATCATTTCTATTGGATTGAGTTTTGCTTGGTCTTCGTTGCCAACAAAGCAAATAACACACAAGGCCCAAGTTTGCTATATGCTTGAATAGCTTTACGTTCAAAGGACAGTTATAATTTGTAACATCAGCAATTGTTCTCTTGTGTGTAGTAGAAAAATGTAGAAAAACTAAAGTGAGTTTTGTAGAAATTGCCAGTAAAGTAATCAAACTGTGTATTTTGTGCAAAATGATTTTATTTGAATTGAAAATGTTTAAAAAAAGATGGTGTTTTTGTATTTCATACTTTGAAGATTTTAGGTTTGTTAAAATATAATTTGTGCCCTGTCAACCTAATTGTTAACAATTTCAAGAGGACTAATGTGAGAAAGTTTCAGGATGGTATGATGGCATTGGGTTTTAAGAAATGAAGCTAAAGTTCAAGGAAATTAGACCACCATTGATGGGTTTGGAGAGAAAAACACAAGTCAAGGAGATTTGAAGGATTAATTAAACTCCAAACTGTATCTTTGACCTTAACTCTGCTTATCCAAGTGTTGAGGAGGTGCAGACTGAAGGCTCTAAGGTCAACAAGGGTTGCTTTATACCAGTGGAATATGCTTGTACTCAAGTGTATTAGTGTATACTGTATGTGCATGATCACCTGCTTATGTGCTTGTAAGTGTTTGTGATACCCAGTCAGCAAATCAAACATGTCTGAGTGTGATCAATGGCATTGTAAACATTGAGCCAGCCCCAAACAACCCCCTGAGGACTGACACTGTTTGTGTGAGATCAGCAAAAAAGCCCTTATCGGGCTTTTACGGGTTTCCCCTCGGCGTTGGGACGGTATGTGCTTTGCATAGTAATGTCATAATCTATTCTTCATTAAGGCTTAACGCAGCAGTTAACATGCCCTTTGATAGGATCACACTGTGCCCTCACAGCAGCACAGATGAGGCCTGCGTGTCACTGATAAAGCCCCAGAATGCAATAGAGATGGCAAAAATACGTGACAATGACATCTCAGAATGCCAGCAGCAGCATCAAAGGCCGCAGCTCCCAAAGACACTTGATGTCATTAAGAGCTGTGTTAATTTTAGAAGAGAGTTCTCAATATTTCCCATAATTCAGGGAAAACGCTGACGTTTGGAGGGCCCTGTCATAAGGTGCCATGTGCTCCCTGGTGGATGCTGCCATCTGGCCTGGTTTATAGCAGGCTGCTAAGGTTGCAGTGAGGGCTCCACCAGCTGATGTTTAACTGGCACCGTCTTGAACCTGAAACCAGGCTGTGTGTGTGGGCAGCACCACTCCCACACCCACAGTCTGTTAAGTTGCACTTCCGCTTTGAGACACAGATGTGGCAGTGTGTCAGCCAAGTATAGGAGATGCATGACTGCAAGACAAATGAATATATGTCTCATAGCGGTACGGTAAACTAAAATCCTTTGACTGTTAAGAAAAAAAAACACACCAATCTGTCATCTGTTCAGGTGAAGATGCTGTAGAAAATGTGGGATTTAGAAGTCAAGACCGTTACTCCTGAAAGAATGAATAATGGATTCATGGAGTCAAAGGAAAAAGATAATGGCTGGAAAATGGAGAGAAAAGGAATGGGATGATTGACAGTGATGTGTAGGATAATAGAGTGGTGATCAAAATTCACCAACTCACCTGCATAGAGACTTGTCTCTACACAGGATGCATAAACCCATCAGAAGAGAACTGCTGATGGTGAGTCTTTCTGTATTTCTGTCTTTACAAGGATCTCAACTTATTCAAATTAATTTGGCTTTCCTTTTTTTGCAGATGTTTTTAAAATTAATTTATACGCCACTACTAAAAGTATGACAAATTGTCCTGTTTACGTGTAAAAGCTCTCTTTCTCATTTGTACGTACTTCACCTTCTTTGAGATTTTTATTTTGTTTATTTCCACCTCACTTCTTCAAAGATAGAAACTGAGAGAGTGTGAAATTAGATGCTTGAAATATTTCACTCTGTGTTTGATGGACCAAACCTTTCAGAGCTATTACGGTTTAATTTATTGATATGTATCTGTACACCATTATGTCACCTAATTTAAAAGTGACATTCATCATATTGGAGTCTGTCTTTGTTGGAAAATGTTTCTTTATACATTCAGTTATGAAAACATTTCTGACTTTGTCAACACTGAACATGCATCATGTCTAGTACCTTTGATGCTATGTAAATATTATAGTATCCAACGATTGTCATGTTAATTGGTATTTTATATGTGAATGTTGTATTTGATGGATATGTTTACAGATAAATTGCAAACTGATTTCATTTTAGACATTAATTTCTTTGGATGTTTTCTTCAAAAGGTTTTCTGTATCTAAACTACAAATGAAACCCTGAAAAGTTAATTAGCTGATATTTTTCAAAACCTCCAAATGTACCTCGCTCAACTGCAACTTGTTATAGACTAAGCAAAATCACTCTTGCCCTCTGATCAGAGTTACCTCCATAACAAATAATTCTACCTTTGTCATATTGGGAGGAGAAGCCATCATACTATCATGTTTCCACTGAGGCTCAGTATCATTGATTAACGTAATCAGAGATACAGCATATCGCCCATAAATGAATTTGAGATTGACACTCCGGTTTATTAGGCTCCATGCTGCAAACTGTCTGATGTGTAATTAAAGCTCTCACCCTAGCAAACACTGACATGCAAACTAGCACCCTGTTGTTGAGTTGAGCATTGCATTATGTTCCAGGTGTTTGGGATTTTTTGCTGTTATTCATGTGGTGGTTAAAGATTTTACCCCTAAATTAGCTTTTACTTGCTAGTCTGTTGACTTTTATAAGATATAATAACTTCACAGGACAAATATTTGCAGTTATTACCAAATAAAGTGCTATGAATTTTGTTGCAGGTAACACCTGTTGCTGTTTCATAACCATCTGCCTGGTAAATTTTTAAACTTATTATAAAACAATGATGAAATCTAAGAAATGAATGTGAAGTTTGATTGATCCACAGTGAGACAACAATTTAGTCCTATAATAATTCCTTCAAGCTCCTACCCTCAATCGAAGAGCTCGGAGGTGACTATTCATGTTAAATTAGCTATTTCTCTGTGTTTTGACATGCTGTTGAGTACCTCTGGATTTCCGTAGTTTCAGCCCTGAGGTGGTGAGGCAAATCAGACTTTGGTAGATGTTAGCTGTCAAATAAGTCATTAAAGAAAAAAAAGTCCAAAAGTTTCTGTTGCCTGGCTATTACGATTCAAGTTCTTTTGAAAGAATGATTTCTGTTCATTAAATGTCACTGGCCATAGTAATTTCTCCTCCTCTTGCGGATGCCCAAAGCATTTCTTATGAGATATTACAGGTCTGTACTCTGAGGAAGGAAAGAAAATTTGAGTTTTTGGATGTTCTATCCTCAGTAGGGAAACTAAGCAAGAACGTACGGCTCAGAATTTTTAAAAGCACATTTCTCAATTGATACACTCTATCACTATGTTCGAAACCCAGAACATTATTAATTAGTGAAGTAAATGTTTTTAATTTCCTATTTAATAATGCACTCAGTGCCCTGAAAAAATGTTGAAAATTCTTTAACTTTTTCACATTTGGCATCTTACAACCCTAAACCTCAATGTATTTTATTAGGATTGTGTTAGATAGACCACTGTAATGTACTACATAATGGTAAAGTTAAATGATAAATAAGAATTTGATCTTATGTGTTGCTGCTTTTGCCATGTTTCTAACTTTGTGCAGGGCTCAGAGATCACACGCTTATTTCATGTCAGAGATGCAATAAATTAATGATTTGCTGTCTTGAGATTTATGACCTGCTGCCATTCCTTGTAGCAAAATAAACTTGAGATGAGTGACATATTCTAATATTCCATTCTTAATATTGAATAATGTCACACATAGCACCCACACACAGAGCTCCCAGATATCACAGAAGTGGAATATTAAGCATGCCCAAATACAATTTGAAACGGCCAGGTGTGAAAATGGCATTTCTAATGCAGCAGGGAGGTCATCAGATCTGCGGGTTGAAGTGATCTGTTTTGCTGTGGCAATCCTGGTGCTATCAATTTTAGCCGGGTGATTTGGGATGGCAATGGGTTGCCTTGGACAGGTAATCTGGTGCAACCATTAGAGCCTGTTAAGTGGCCGGGCCTCAGGTGTCGCACCTTGTCCATCAGTCTCTATTTGGTCAAACTAGAACCTTTGTTTCCTACGTTAGATCCCTTCTGCACCACAGGTAGCAGAATGGCGAGAGCCTGGCGGAGGTGCTGACACCCCAAGTCGACAACAGAGACTAATGTAGTTTAAATGAATTGACTGACCTGCCACATTAACCAAGACCCAGTTGTAAGGCCATCTCCCTTCAATTCCATCAACACTCAACTTCTATGATAAGAGGATGAAACTGTGGGTTGGTCTGCAATTAGAGGTGTAATTAAAACTAACAAGTGGATAAAATGGGTGAAGATCTCAAAAGATTTTAATATCCCCATAATGCAATAGATTAATCTCTGTTCAGAGAAGATCAAGCTACTCATCGCCACCTTTGAAACTGAGGCACCGTCTTTGAACAATTATGTTTTACATCAGGAGACTTTAAAGGTAAAAATCACTTTTCAGATCCCAGCGTGGTTCCATTCAAAAACAAACGCCCACCTGTTACAGATTTACAACAAAATGATACAAGCAGAAAATAACTTGTGAAAGTTAAAGTGAAATCATTTGGGGAAAAAATTACTTTATGGTGTTGGCACACTACACAAATAAAAACAATCTCCCATCACTCTGAAAGTGACCTTTAAAGGCCAAGGAATGGAAGGGTTGAACATTGACTTTATGCTACTTTTTGTTTAAATTGCATTGGAAAGATTCGCATTAAGGACACAAGCTGCACAATCAATCTGGGGCCATGAAGTATATTGGACCTATTAAAGCTGTACAACCAGAAAAACTCATCCAGTATGGATGAGAGTTGTTCACAGGTCACTTTATCCTCAAGACAAGTCCCAAATGTCCGATGACTGAAATGAATGTTCTTTTAGTAGATGACTAGCATCTAGTTTGTCTCTAACGCAATTCAAATCAACAACTTTTTTGTCCTCCAGTCTAATTTAACACATGAACAGTCAAGAATGATTTTTATTTTTTTTAAACATTTTGTTTAATTACTTAAAAAATATATTCGGGACTCTTGAAAATAACTTTGAGCATTCAAAAGGTACATATTTTCTACCTAATTAGAAATCGCTTTCCTCAGAAATGTTATTCAAAACTGGCTGTAGACCCAAAAGTGTCACAAACCACTTCAGTGTTGATCCATTCACACTTGTAATGGCTGCAATCGGGAAATGTACTAATTCCCAGATGTCCAAATGAACATGAACTGTCACTTATGACCTGAAGACCTTAATTTTGCAAAAAAAGTTTTTATGTTTACTTTAGGTGGTTTTAGCTTGTATGATGGATTTGTCAAAACGATGAAGAACCAGAGTCTAGCACAACTTCTGGGTGGGACACTCTCATCCATACCTTACTAGATGCAAAAAACTTGGAAATATTTCAAGTTTTTTGCATCTAGTCTAGATCTGTCTAGACATCTTCTTCTTACAGGCATCTTTATACATAAATGGATACTTATGTATAAATATCCACTTATAGATAAGTGGATATTTTCTGTTTTGGGACATTTTAAAAGTTCAAAATTTGCATGACAATTGGATGGAAACATGGCTGTTGGTTTCCAGCTGGTGTTATTGAATAAATGCAACAGCAGATGTTCTTGTTTCCACATCCAAATAAATTATTGACTTTAATAAAAAGTTATATAAAGATTTATCTTGAAAATTAAGAAAATGCTACTCCAACTTGGTTAGGAAGGCTACCATTATACTTCGACAAAATGTAACGTTTTTATTTGTTTTTTTTTTGATTACTTGTTGATAATTTAACTTTAGAAAATGCTTGAAAACTTTCTCTAATTACTTAAAGAATTTCACGTTATTCTGTCATTTGGCATGTAGAAGTCATTTTGGTTGTACTAGCTGACATGACAGAATAGTTGTTGTGTAAATTAATGTCAGTAAATGACAGGAAGGAGGAAAAGTTTGTCTTTTTGTACACCGAATGTAAAACATTGCTAAAGTGAATTCTCGTGTGGTTGGAGCTCTCTTGTTTTTTTTCTTTCTTTCTTTCTTTCTTTTGTGTATTGATGAGAAGGAAAATGCTCGGGATGTAGCTACTCGCAATGTAACCAAGTTAAATGAGTGGCAGGTGGTAAAAGGTGCATGTGCTTTGTTCACAGAGAGGAAGGAATGTGATGGCAATCACGCCCCTGACGAAACAATTATCCCCCCTCTCAGTCTCCTGCCACATCTGACACACAGGGCAAGATGAGAGTCTGCGATCACCATTCAGCACCTCCATTTTTCTCCTGTCCTCGCCTCTCTGCCTCAGATTTTGTCTTCTCTTTCACCTAGCCATCACTGTAATTAGTGCTTCTGTCATTTGTTCTGACATGGGTGCTCATGCTACTTTGTGCATGTTTCTGTCACGGAGAGCCTTAGTGAAGATGGGTGTGCATTGGCCTCTAAGAGCGTTTGTTTGTCTGACGGGGGATAAAGCGAAGCAGCAATAGGTTGACTCTTTGAACAATTGATTCTCAATCGCTGAAGAACCGTTTTCCTTTTTTCTTTTCTTTTTTCCACCAATTCAACACATGATTAAAGGCGGTGGGGCAATTACTATTCATCTGGAAGAAGACAGAAGGGACAAGCCCACAAAGAGTGTGAGAATCAATCCATGATGAGCTATTCCCCTCTCCTATTTCACACTTTATCCTCCATCCTTACAAACTCTTTTTCCTGCCTTTCCTCACTTTGTGCTTTTTCCTTGTTACATTTGCTATTTCTGCCAGTTTTCTTTTTTTCATTTTTTTTGGTTGTCAGCTGTTTGACGATATGACCAAACACTATCATCATTGTTCCACAAGATCATCAAGGGTGTTGATTGTTGTTTTACCAACAAACACTGATCCAATAATGTGCATTAGAACACCTCTATATAAAATAACTTGCATAGGATTTCTCAGGTCAAATACAGAATATTGTGCAACAATGAAAAAGAAGCAGTATATATGTTTTCATCTTCAAATACTCACTTGGCTACCATGACTGCATCCTAATAATTAAATAATCTGTCCTCATACAGCCAACTATGTTTTGTATTGAATTTGAAATAAAAAAATGTTTGACTTTATGGATCTGCCTCTACATTCATGAGTCAAAAATAGCTCACTTCATAGATTCTCTGTAGGAAAAAGTTTGTGTTCTATATACTAATATATTGATTTGGAAATATTTATTTTGGCAATATATTGATTATTACCCATTTTCACTTTTCTTTTTTACATAGTGGGATGTGGACAATGTCTATTGGATGTGATGGAGACTTGGTGATGCTACTCCTCGCTGAAGTTCTCCAAAGACATTGTTTTAATTAGTTTGCCAACATCTTCAGTTCGCATGGTGGAAAAAATGGACTCTTAGTGTAGCCTAGTAGCCAGTGACAAAAATAAATTTGTCGCGGTTGTATATCATGTTCTTTTTGTACTACAGTGAAACAGGGAGTCAAGGATTAGTAGTTAGGTCATACAATCAGATCTAGAAAGCAGGTTTCCTTTGGTGTTTAGTGACATGTGAGGAAATGTTCATGATGGAAAGTGAGAAATATTTTAAAGAAAGTGTATACATTTCTTAATACTTATTTTTATAGGTGAAAGAGAAGACAAAATCTGAGGCAGAGAGGCGAGGACAGGATTTTTATTCAGTTATCAGATGAAAGAATGGAGTTAGTGATTTTAGAGATGGCTGCTGTAAGTACTGATACCCAGCTTTGCATTTCTCATATTTGAGGTCTAGTTGATTGAAGCTCTTGGAAATAAGGTTGAATTCACTCCTGCTTTTTCCGGCAGGTCTGTCCCAGGTCTGGTTTGTATGGATAATGCATCTGTCCCAACTCATTAAACCCAGCAAATTGTTTGTTGGTGATTTCATTTAGTTCTTGTGATTGTTGACTGTTGATGTGGGATGAGAATAAAATGAGACCTGGAAATGTCTTGTTAACTGGAAGTTTGTTGACACAAATGTCTAAATTATAATTGTAACAAATGGAATAAAAAATAAACTATGTCTTGTGGGCATGCAAATGATTTATATACATGTGCAGAGCACAGTGACATGCAAATTAATAGATGCTACATGAATAATATCAATGGATCTTGAGGTAGCAGTTATGAGTGGTACAGCCAACTAATTCTGCTCATTTATAATAATCAGAAAATTATTTTTCTTGCCTTAAAAGAACAGCATTAACATATTTATTAGTTCCTCTGATGGACATAATAAGTTGGAAAGAAATCCAAGGGCCAACACTTTGGTCTTTTGTTCCAGAATCAAACAGGACAATCCTTGTTCATCAAAATCGAGAGGCTTACACTCTCTTCCTCTACACAACAGGAAAGCATGACCAATTAAAGTGTATTTTTCTTCACAGGGCTTTGCACGGCTAGGGAAAGACAAATGCAGACAGGCACTGAAGTCGGCATGAACAGGTTAAAAAGAAACTGTGCTGCATGAGAACAGGAACAGGAAAGACTGGAGAATTGTGCTTGCTCAAATATGCTGTCTTAATGTTTTCAGTACCTCACAAAAATATGTTTTAAAACAGTTATTTCTGCTTGCTATAGAAAGAGCTGCAGTCTTTAATTATTTGATTGGCTATTTGATTATTCACAAAAGATTTGATAGTCTACATCTGTGGCCATTTTTCAGTAAAGACGAGACAGAAAATGACTATAAATGTCCAAGTTGTTGTCATATTGTTGGACTTTGAGCATTTTCTCCTCTGGAAATAAGGTTAACCTGTGGAAAAATTGTACAATTCATTCTTCTTAAGACATTTTTGCACTGTAGGGGACACGTTAAACAAAGGTATGTTCATAATCCAGTAGTGCACAAATCGAAAAAAAAATTGCATGCTGGAGATCTCAATGAACATGTTTCCATTACTAACAGGCATCAAAAGTTTCATCTCAACTAAATTTAAGTAATTAGAAAATATACACTGAGTTTGTAAGCGGTGGTTGTACAGCAGGCGATGCTAATCGCTCTTTGTGTACATCTCATTATACTGGATGGAACTAAAGCAAATCACCATCCTGAAACAATTAAATTATGAGCATGCAAAGTGAAATCAATTGTCAATTATACTATCATGTCACTTCATCCAAGGAGGCTCTTTTGTTAGAGGGTCTTCCAGGCCAGCATGTAGCAGTTGTGCTTGTGGAGCCAAAATCACCCCAGTTAAAAACAAGAAAAAGAATTAAATTACATGTTTAGGATCTTGAACAGTAAAGAATGTAATAAATTACCCTTGAGAGTGAAAACATGATATGTGCAATGAATGAGAAATTTGATACTGCAAAGCTGCTTGTTGCATTATTGAACATCATGGAAAACACTGAGTGATTAATTTGAGGTAATAATGCACAAATTGAAAATAAAACATATATTTTGAGTGCTTAGTTAAAGAAAGTGACCTTTCAAACACATGCTGATGTAAATGTACTATTTAATTAAGGTTTCATGACCTGATGAAGAATAGAGGGCATTTAAAAGGACAAGTCAAAGGAATATTTGCATAAGTATAATATTCTTTGTGCTCTCTGTACTTAATACGGAGGATGTCACAATGTACAGGGCAATGAACTGCAAAGGCACATTGTGCCTCATTCGCAGAGGAAGTGATCTGTCGATTGCTGTGATAAGCAACTTTAAATGTTAAAATGAAAGGCGATTGATATCTTTAAGAAATGGTGAAGAAAATATCCGTAATGCATTGTGATAGTATGATTTGTGAACCCAGGCTTAGTGCATTGCCTCCTGGGCCTTTCAGACACAACTATTTGAATTTTAAACAGTGCATTACACAGCAAAACTATTGGCATTGGCCCTTGATATTTTTGCCTGTTATCTTTGTTTTGCACATTTACTTATAAATCACCCTTTACACCTGGGCAGGCTTTAGCAGTGCACTGCTAGTTTTACTAACATGAAGAACAAAGCGTGCTCACAGCAATGCATCTCAGGAGGTGTGCTTGATTTTTATGGTCTGTCGATGTTTCCTTTGACTGCCTGTTGCAGTGAATCCATGTTTTGCTTTTAGTCAGCTTTAACTTTTAACACTGTGAAAGTTTCCCCCACCTCCACTTTCCTGAGCTCATCTTCAAACAGCTTTGGTACAAACCTAATTCTCCCTATCAGCACAGCCCCGGCCCCTTTATGCTTGGTATTATATGAGGAAGTACTCTCGCCCAAATTTTGTTTTTTGAAAAAGAAAAAAAAATTCAGCAAAGCATGCAACAGGGGAATATTGAGCTATTTAATACTCTGTTTGCAAATAGTTTTCTTGAGCTTTATCAACAGTGTTCACCCATTTTTGTAGCAGTAAGTGCACATCACATTATAGCACAAACTTGTGCAACAATGAGAATTACATGTCTAGTTAAAACAATTTGAGGGCACCACAGCTTTAAGTTTATTTGTTCCTAAACCAACAAAAAATAGTTTTCCACAAAGCTCAATTGTTGTGGAAAAACAAGATTACTGATTTATATCAAAGCAAATTCATGTGTTAAAATGGCCCAGTTAAAGTCTCTGACTAAACTCCTTTAAGAAACAGATTTGACAATTGATGCTCACAGAGGTTTTTCTGTCTAATTTAGTTGAGTATAAACTAACTTGTGAAAATGACTGGACCAAAGTTTCAGTCTATGAATGCAATCTACCCTTTTTGATGTGTGGTTATTTTGTAACAAGCTTTTTTTTATTTTTATTTTAATCTTCTTTGACTTTTACTTACAAGATAAGAGCTGTGATTGAAGAGATTCAGAAATTTGCAAGCACATAAAATGTTTACTACTTGCTAAAAACTACATAATTCACATTAAAAGCATAAGATTTACAGTTTGTGCTTCTTAACTTGATTACAGGTGCTATGCTATAGATTTTAAATAGCATGCAGCTGAAGAGCATGCATTTGTCCAAAATGAAACTTGTAAACCATATGAATAAATAGTCAAATTACACTCTTAAATTCTTGAAATACTTTCAATATAAACAATAACACTGTAGTTTTTCTAAGTACTGAATATTAATCAACATTTACAATGAGTGCACCAATTAGATCAACTACAAATAAACTCTGTCATGCATTATTTAACAGTTCAACCAACTGTCAGAGATGCCACAATATAAATTGGCTGCCATTTATGTGTTTTACATTCATATGCTTTCAAACAATTTTCAAGAAATTTACTAAAATGCTGCACAGCCCCAAATGCTACCAATAGCTACAATTTGCTGTTAAACGGTAAAAACCTACAATTACCCAGCTTTTGCCGTCTTCTTGGCTTTTCAGTTTGCTTCACGGTATACAATCAGAAATCACATTCCTTATTATTCATGCGGCATCCGTTCAAGTGTGCTGCTCTTTCTTGTAGTGGCTGGGTGGATAAATGGATAGATGGATGGATACTTACATAAACACACGTATAATAATCAGTGGCAAGCTGAAATTAAAAAGATAGAATATACATGACTGAAAAATTATATAGAAGAAATATTTTAATTAACAACTAAGAAATAAGAAGCAAATGTTTTCAAACTGGGTCTTGGGTATTGGCCACAAAGCAAACACCCTTTTACCCAAAATAAAAGAGCAAAAGGGCAACATTTTTCATTTAATCTAACTTGGAGTTTTTCTTTTCCTTTTTCTGGAGGAGATTTTTAAAATGTCAAGCAGGCCTAATCGGAGAAGAACCTTTCTGCTTGGGCTGCATGCATGGTGTCCTGTAGTTCTCACTGCACTGCATGCATGGAGGTTATGCTGTTTTCATGATGGCTTTGGAGGTGAAGATCAGATTCACTCTTGTCTGTGCAGGTGTCACTTTTACCTTCTGCCAAGTTCTCTTAAGGTTCTCCATAATCTGGAATTTCTTGTATTTTTTGAAAATAATGTTTTTGTACTATGGGGACCAAAAGTGGAGAACATTTAGACATTCCCAGTTCAATTGCAGAGCTGTAAGCAGACACAAATTGCAGCAAATACAGCAAATCTTCCCTGAGCCCTTTTGTTTTAGCCACAATTTGCCCCACAACAATTACACAGAGCTGTTTCCTTCCAAATGTTGAACATCGATTAAACAGCTGTTTTAAATTATTCAGGGTGATCTGGATACTTTAGAGCAACATGGATTATTTGAAGTGGTATAAAATTCCAAAAACTCAAGCAATTTGCTTGGACATAAATTTGGATGTGCTGTTTTTACATAAAGTGGATTTCAAAGCTAGAAAATAACTCTTCTTACTAAAATTGTCTAAAATCCATGGCAAATTGTAATATAATTTTGACAAATATCTATTTTCTTTCTCATTACAAGAAGCAAGTTTGCCAAATTAATCTACTACTTTAAATCTAAACCTGCCAGAGGAATTTTGGGCTTAAATAATTCACTGCTGGCTTGTTAATCAAACCTTGACCTTCTAATTCTAAGATACTATTAAATATATGTACTGCCAGTTAAGTTATTAAGATTAGTATTTGAGTAAATGTTTTAAAATGCCTTTCAGACGTCATAGCATTGTTATAACTGTCAGTAATTAACGCTCACAGCCTTGAATGTGGTCAGAATCACTCAAAGCAACTCGCCCTTGGCTTCTTGAGCAGACACACATTTTCCAGATGACGAGCTCCATGATTGAATGGACACTGGCCTGTAATTAGACTTTAACAATATGCCTGATGCCTTCTGCTCCTCAGCCTTCTCTCTCTCTCCATTTGCCCTCAAATCCGCAGACTCAATGGTTTCCATGTAATGACTACTGAAATGGGTCATTCTGTCTTATTGACAAAGTCTGGACATTATGGCATGCCAGTATCAGGGATCACAGTTTCTCTATTAATGACTGCTGTTGTGGATCACAGTCCCTGTTAATGACCTCCGTTGCATCTGAGGAAAGTTCCCTCTTGCTGCCTGTGGTGCTCTGTCCATCCGTCTGTCAGCAAAGGTCTGGAGAGTACTTCGGGACACATACCGACGTTCAACAGTGTCTGCTTTTATGAATGCATTGATTCATACTTTTCAACAAAACAAAAAAGACGCTTTCTCAGCCATCGGGGTGGATCCCCGTCACAATGACGTAGATTTTATCCCTCCCCTCTTTTCTTCATCCAGCAATCTCACCTGAGCCTGGATTATGGCCTCTGTTCTGCGATTGTTTCTGATGACAGCATTAAACATGAAAACATTAAAAAGATATTCTGCATTTTATGCAAAATATACTAAACTTATGTCTTAAACTTAAGAATGTGGACATGTATTTGTACACAGATAAGCAAGGCATCTCAGGCAGTAGACTAGTAACAAGGACTGAGAGTTGTGTTTAGTGAAGGAATGAGAGACTGATCATTTAAAAATGCCTCAAGCTTGATCAGATACATAAGATTGGATGATGACATTCAATCCCAAATCCGAAGAGTGCAAAAAAAAGAAGAAGAAAAAAGAGATATATAATATGGTGGATTGTTTTTAAGAATACAATATAATTAATTTTAACATTCAAGCAGTGAAACCACAGTAAACACGAATTAACAAATATTTTTAGTAGTTTCAAAGGGTTTTTCCTAAAACAAGCATCTTAACTGGAAGTAGAGTAAAATGTAAAGTCAAAGCTCATGTCATTATATTTGTAGGAGAAAATCATATATCTACATATAAAAAACTGAGCTGAATCACCACAATTTTAGTGCAATAAATTGTAATGTCACAAAGAAAGAAATAACATCTCTTTAAAAAAAATCACTGTGCTGCCAGTTCGCTCTTTCTTTCAAGAACGCTGAAGCTGTGAGAGTGTGAAGGTTAAAGCAAAAACCTTCAGCCTGACCCACATGTGGAGGCTTATTGTGTATTAATTTATTTGAACACCTTTACAAGAAAAATGTTCTACATCCCACTAGCACGAACAGGAATTAGTCGCCCTCATGCTAAGCTAGTTGAAAGATTTTTAAATAGCACTCCAGCAACACTTACGCTGTTGTAGCTTAAGTGATTCAAACAACCCGAATACTTCAATACTTGGTTCAACTGTTAACTCAGTTTTTTGGGCCATTAATAAAGAGAATGCCTTGTTTAATTCCTTTCATGACAATCATATAGGAATTATAGGATAGTAGTAGCATTTATATTGATAAATTTAGCTGGCTCTTTAGATTTTAACCTTATTTTTTATTTATATAAGAAAAAACCCTAGTCAAATTCTGCTAAAGTTTTTGTCAGACTAATTTGTGTGTTTCTGAACTTTAATCTGCAATCACTTTATTCAAATAATAATAGTGGTAGAAAC
This sequence comes from Poeciliopsis turneri, assembly GCA_922788865.1. Classification (NCBI taxonomy): domain Eukaryota; kingdom Metazoa; phylum Chordata; class Actinopteri; order Cyprinodontiformes; family Poeciliidae; genus Poeciliopsis; species Poeciliopsis turneri. The sequence goes on from CAKLNU010001112.1 coordinate 539,803, forward strand.
ATCAAGTTAAGCAATGTTATGTCAGTCAGTGCAGACGTTTGCTACTTTAATATCAGTGGAAAATTGTCTTTGCTGTTATTTCTCTTCTTGCGTGCATAATGTACAGGAAGGGGAACAAAATAAACAGAAGGATTTAGAGAAGCATATATTTATACGTGTATAAAAGTTTGCCTGCTTGATGCACAACACAGGACATGCAGTGTGTAAGGCTCCTCCTTAATGTGTGTGTCTGTGCACTTTTAAAAAGAGCCATATCCAAGATTTGTCAATGAGCTCTTGAATCTGAACACAGGAACAACCTTGATTAGCTTAACATTCATACTAAAACGATGATTATGACATGTTTTAGGCACAAAATTAAAAACTCTTAATAAGCAGGTTGAGTCTGAAATAAGCTGAAGCTCACATCTTGTACAACGACTAAATTGAAACTAATCTTGCCGCAGTGAGGCGCCGTGATCATTTGAAACTACGACCTATGATAATGTCTGCATACATCCAGGGGGAGCCATATTTAAGATAAGGGTGGAAAAAAAGAATATTATCAATTTTTTTTTCAAATTTTTTACTCTATTTTCATGAAAGACCTGCATCTTGAGGCTGTACTCAGAGACTGAATGTGGTGAATGTAATTGTGATTGTGCTCCCCTGGGCATTGCATAGGTGACATGACTGAATTTAGCTTTGATGCCTGAGGCCCTGACGGAGTCAGTGCCACCCATGCGCCTCCTAATCTCTCTAAAACAAGACAGTCCCCTGAGCCCGTAGTCTCTGGCTATAACAGAGATGTGTATAATTGTGAATTTTAAAATGTACATTTATTTGTGTGGCTTATTTGTGTCTGTTTTACTCTGTCAGTGTGTGAGATTGACTTATGTCCATCTCTCATAGTTCTATGCTTTGTCATTTCCATGAGGATAGTGGATCAGTCGCTGTTTACATGATGTCTGCAACCATAGCAACAAAAGAACCTTGTAAGAATCTCCACATCCAATTATCTCTGTTCCTCAGGCATCTTGGACTTACTGTGCTTTCTGCCAGTCCCCAAACGTTCTCATTCAGTTTTACCCTTGCAAACAGAAACACCCAGACGTAAACACACACAAACACACACGCATGCATGCAAACCCACACACACACACATTTTTACATGCCAAGACCAAAAATATTTGGTTGCTTTATTGTTTGTTTGATCTATGAGTCCAAATTTTTGATTGCCAAACCCGGTAAAGAATTGTTCTGTTTTTCCAAAAGCTTATTGTACCTGGGTTATGAAAATGTATACCAGACAAAATAAAGATTACGTGAGGATATGAGTATTTTGAGTATGAATGCATCGGCATCAGTGTCGATATATAAGTATGTATGAGTACAAATGAGAAGGTCAGTATGCATGTGTACAAAAGAGTGTGATTTATCTGTATGACAGAAGGCTTTCAGTGTGTTCACGTCGTATTTTGAAAGTCTGAAGTGGTTGCTGTAAGGATTAGTTTAGTTCCATTAACCATATAGAATATAACGCCTATGCTGTAATCCTAATTTGATGTTTAATCAACTTTAAATGTAGATGGTAAGAATAGAAAAGTGAGTCTCTTATTTTTAACATTTTTTGCAAGCTTAATTTGAAAATAGGATTCTGGTATTGTTGTTCTATCAGGTTTGGCTTAGTTATTTTAGTAATATGGAACCCTACTCACTGTTTAAGTTTAAGTTTAAGTAGTGACGATGGAAAACGGAAAGTTTTATTTTAAAAATTTGTGTGAGAGCCTTTTTTACACAATCTACCTGCCAATTATGACTTTAAATCCAGATCAAATATAATTTCTAATATCATTGGCGTCGTGTATAACACGATTACTTGGTCTTCAGTAAATAACAGCATAGAGGTAACTTTAAAACATATTTCATGTTTGGACTGTTTTGAGTCCAATAAACTTTCTGAGTTATCAAGCATATTAGCTCAATCTAAACCTTCAACTTGTAAGAGCCAATCCTAAAAAAATACTTGTGTTTCCTTTGATTAACTCTCTCAGTTTTGATATGATTAATGTGTCTGAAGTAAATGGTTTGCTGTCGTGGAGCTCTGCCTAACAGACATTAATCATGTTCAAGTTTTTCATTTGTCTCTCCAAAAGAGTTGTTCCCATTCTTTATTAACTAAGTATTTAACTAAAAGATTAGTCTCGTTGCAGTGTGCTCTGCAGCGCTCAGCTTTCTGCTATGCACCTGCCATTTAACCTTCGCTAAGATATCCCTAAAAATGAGTGGTTCTGCATTGAATTGCTGTTTGGCTCTAAATTACTCTGAATTCTGACAATTAACGGCAAAGATCATATTTTTCAAATTCAGAGTCTGTGCTGCTATTAAATTTAAATGCTTTGTACCTCCCACGGAACATCCTTCTATCCTCATTGTGTCCTTTCTTTATCTAAGATCACTCAAGCTCATCTGCTCCTTATAAAGATAGCATTTAATTTTACCTTGTAACTCTGAAAGGGTGTGCAGTTTCAGAACAGTTAGGTTTCCTATTGTTGTTGAGGTGATTGTGAAGAAGCTAGGTCAAATGGAAAAAAAATGCAGCATTAACTTTGAGGATAGAAGAGTGGCTCACCAGGCAATTATAACAAGATTAGAGGGAGATTTAAGATGTGAGAAATCTTGGATGCTCATGCATAGAGACAAACCAATTTTGCCCTCTTCCACCCACTTTCAAACAAAGCCTGGTAATTTACTTTGGCATATAGAAAGGCAGAGCTGGCTGGTTTATGTGTTTAGACATGTTGCAACTCAGAAGGCAGCCAGCCAGTCACAAATACAGACAAGCTGGCAGCTGGGCGGGAGTCTCCTGTCCTACAATGTACAACGTACTGTTCAAAACGGTTTGATATGACAACGTTTGCTTATTCCTGGACTCAAATTAGTTTACTTTGAGGGGCATTCTTTGGATAACGTAAACTGAAATTGTCTGGAATTCAGGTGCATTTAAAAAAAATATTAGAGATTATGACGGACATGGTTTTGTATTCTGGGAGCAAGGCCATAATCGATATGTGGAGGTCCTAAAGTTTTGTCACAGCAACTTGAAAAAACTTGAAAATTATTTAGTTTACAGAATTTATGCTCTTAATTTAAGAAACACCTGCTAATGCAGGATTTATTTATAAAAAACATGTATTTTTATTAGTGTAATTTTTAACACTGAATTTGGAATGTGATAAATTACTGTCAAAATGCAGCTCTTTGCAAAGACTTGTTTTGGAGACATGTCTTGTGGTCTGATGGAAGTAAAACTAAAGTGTCCTGAGACAGGAAGGTCCAGTAAGTGGACTTGCACAACAATCACTTGAGACGCAGTCACTGCATTCATTCTACTCATTGTGAGACTACAGGGACCATTTTGCTGGACTACTGTTAAATTAGGTCAGATTCCCATCATTGATAATATTGCACAAATGTATGCAATCACTTCTGTCATGTTGAATATTTTTATTTATTGTAATTTTGTAAAAATCTGTTTTCACTTTGAAATGAAAGGGTTCAAGCTTTATTTTGGTAATTGCTTTATAAGAAGAAAAAGGGTAAAACATCGAGGAGAGTGAATATCTGCACCACAGTATTAAGTCATCCCAGTAACTTCACCACCTTTTAGTCAATTAAAAGTTAATGAAGTCACAAAATGAGCTTCAGTCTTGGTTGGCACTCTCAAATCCCAACTGACCAACCTTTAATCTATCCCACTTAAAGATGCATGAGGCTTCCCAGCTGAGCTTTAATGGCCATTAGATCTCCTCATGATATAAATCTACACCCTTGTCTGTTTAAAAATGACAAGGTGCCTACAAGTTACCAGAATCAAAACTTTCCTTAAGCCTCACCTTTTGTGAGATTCTCAAAGGAACTCTTCTGATTTTTATTGATAGCTAGTGTAGAGCCTTGCTGAGTTTTAATGACAGCATGTCATTTCATTCTAGGCTATTGTTTCTTAAAATTAACCCCTTTTAAATGTACCTTGATTCAACTTGAATTTAGCTGATCAGGCAATTTAGTTGCTGCATTTTTGCTGCAATTGTTGGAAATCAGTTTAAATGACCAAAGATCTGCAGTGTTCTTTTGGTTATTTTATTTAAATCCTGAATATACATATGTCCGAAGGATGCATAAGATTTGTACACTAACAGGTTGTTTTATTGCTTATTTTAATAATAATCAGTATACCATGTAGCACATTTTTTCTCATTATATGGATTAGTTTTCAACAATAAATGTAATTATATTTTAAATAATTTAAAGTAGATTTAAATTACTCTCTGGAACATTTGTCATCATATTTATAGGATTGATATCTTTCCCCACCTAAAATCTGTATGCACTTGTTTAAAGAATGAGAGAACTAAGGTTTCATCTCAGTTGAAACATTTTGGCCTCCATCTAAATTAGGTACCTAAATTACCTTAATTAGGGGTAACCCTTTGAAATGGGATCTAGCCTTAATCTACAGTAAACTTATGGCAAACCCTCTTAACACATTATCTCCTCTCCCCTCTTTTTAAACTTTATTCCTACCTCTTTCTATCTCTTCTATGTCCTCCATGGCAGGAAACAAATAGTTGTCCAAAGGCATTTTGTCTTATTTGTGGATCAATTATGAACACAGGGATATTGTTGGAATGACAGATGCACAGTCATTGAGTTATTGTAAACATGCCAATATCATCAATGACTGGAGTCTAAGCCGCAGGGGTCGCTTGGATTATTTCTAAACATATCAATAATGTTTATTTAAGAGACTGGCCTGCACAGCAGACTTTCCTGTGTTCTGCCACAGATTCATTTCATATCCAGATGAAATCAATGTGTTTGCCAGCTTATGTAATTTGAGTATGAAGTGAAAGAATTGCCCTTGTTTTCGTTTTTTCAATTTTCACATCAACCTCTTGCGGGTCCCCACTAGAATTTTAATAGCAGAAATGCAATAGTTACTGCACTGCAGCGAAGGGAACAAATCTTATTGCACATGGGATACAAGGTCATCCATTTACATTCTGACTCCAGCTGCAGAGCCAATGCTCAAAAGGAAAGGCCGCTATTACCGGCTCCCCAAGAGGGTATCAGGTCAACTCCCATCGGGCACACATGTAAACCCACACAAATACAAGCATCCCACAGACAGATGAGGTGGAGCTTTCCCTTTTGACACACACACACACACACACACACACACACACACACACACACACGCACACACACGCACACACACACACATTGACAAGCATGTTCATCTCTATGACCTCACCTCAATTAGTTGCCTGCATCTTTGTTTTGCTTGCCGTGCCTAATTAGGATGCTTTACCCACTGAGCCAGTGCTTGATGAAATTCATTTATCAAAAGGGGTTGGGACAATGCTTTATGTCACACCATCAGGATCACTATCCCTCTCATCATGTTTACTGCTCGCTTCTCGAAGACGTTTGATAGTTCTGTGTAAGGGAATGAAAGGGGGAAGGGTCGGTGGAGCGCTGTGGAACAACGGCCGGGGGGGAACTCCACGTGAAACAAAGACGTAGCAGAGGATCAGTTTTGACTCTGGGCAAAACAGCAAAGTTGTGATAGCAGGAGACACTTGGATAGAGAAATGGATTTTGCGGCAGATTGAGGATGAAAGTGGAAAGGAGTTTGTGAAAGATACATAATGAGGGAATAGAGAGAGGGAACAGAAGCCTCAAAGTGTGGTCTGCTCCGTCTTTATATTAAGTGTTTACTTACAATTCAGGAGGGGGAATTTCTTCAAATTATTTTCCCATCAGATAGGAGCTTGACTCTTATTTTTATTTAACTTTTACTGTCCAAAAACTTCCTAGACATAAACTGCAATTATTTTTTTCAAAGGAAAGTGCATCTTTAAAAGTCACGAGCTTCACTTCGACGTCACAGTACAAGAGCAAAATGAGTCGATACAAAATCAAGCTCCGGCTTGAGAACAGCAGTCGCAGTTTCCAGTTACAGAAGTTATGAGCTTTCAACCCCTGAGCTCAGAATATTAAAGGTTATTAAATGACCCAGGGTCACGCTAAAAAAATGCTGTTTAACCAAGTTCAGAAAAGGTTCTAGTTTCTCTAAAGGCAAGTCAAGTCCTGCAGATTATAGCAAGTCTTTGTAATTGTTCAAAATCTTGTCAAATGAAAAGCAAGTTTACCAGGTGAGGCAGTACAAAATTTGTATTGGTACTTCCATAACCTTCAGCTTAACAACAATCTATTATAAAGCTGATTATAAAGTAGACAGTGACGTGTTCTGTGTAATAAATTTGTTATAAAACATAAAGAGTAGTGATGCATGGAAGCAATCTACAGTCTTAACAGCAACATGTAGAGGGAGTGACATGAATACAAATACTGTTACACTAGTATGAACATAAAAAAAAAAAAATTGTTGCCTAAAACAAGATTTTTTTTCCACTGATTAAAATGTGACATTTGTATAATAAAATCCCAATCTGACCCACAGCTTTTTGAAGTACTCACGCATCCTAAAAGAAAGGCTAAATATCAAAATATTTGTAGGAATGGCACTTTTTCACTGAAGTCTCACCCTAGTAAATATGTTTTGTTCACACAGTGAGGCTTGCAGCATTTAATATCTTAAACATATCAACAGTTGTAGCAGCAGAGAGCTGCTTTTAGTCAAAGCATTGGTCATTTTATTTACCAATAGCTGCTGTTGTAGAATGATAAACCTACCCCAACTCACAATGTTAAAAAAAGTATTGCTTCATTTTATTTATTTTAGTCCAGACCTTTGCAGTAGTGGAAGGTGTGGACATTAAGGGTGATAATAATTTAAACCAGTTAGTAACACCTGTTAACGTGAGCAGAACAAATACAGCTTTCAATTTTTTAAGGACATTAGTCTCTGGACTCGAAATAAAAATCAGAGATAGGCTTGGGAGTAAAGATAAATGCATGTTTTGAAAGCTGTTGATGCATCTTCTTTGGCATATTTAAATCACATAAAAGCAAACATCCTCTTATATCCTCCTGATATTCAAAGCTTTTTAAGAGAAAAACACACATTTTTCCACAGCCTCAAAGCCGTAAATGTTTATATAGAAACAATGCTGGCACATCTCCCTTTCTCCTTCTCGCTTGCTGTCTGTTTCTGTTTTGTTCCCTCTGTTCAGTAAGGTTAAATAGTTTATCTAAATTGCTGCAGGATATTGTGAGTCATTTTTCAAAACATTACCATTTATTTTTCTTACGGTGTGCAAATTGATGCAAGCAGCAGGGAGGGGGCAGCGCGCAGGGATGTTGGGAGACTTACCATCGGACCATCGATCACAGCAAAGTAGCCTACAATGACAGGCAGAAGTTCTCGGGCATTTTTGAATGACTTGATTGATGTGTTTTTGAAGTGCACTGGGAGAAGATGTCAAACCTGCTCTCTGGCACAGCGCGGATAGATCACACATCACTGTGCAGCTCTCAGTTGGGATCAGCAGAATACTTTGCAGCAGTCCGCGAGGATCTACTTCAGGTGTTCCCGCTGAAAGAAGAGGCACGGGTTTAGTGAGCGTCTTGTGGTTGTCTCGACAGCTTTGATAGCAGCTGCCAGTCAGTTATTGTAGACCCACTGCTTTTCTTCACCTGTGGTAGCGGCTTTTATGAAGGATGTCGCTAATATTGAGTTTTAGCTCCGTCAAATTCTGGGTAACTTATATTTAAATACAGTTAATATCTTTATGGATATTTTTATATGCGTCGACCTATTTCAGAAACTTAAGTTTTGATAATAAACATGATGCGGCACAGTACTGATAAAAATTAACAACAGGCGCAAGCATGTTGTTTGAGATTTTGTATTTTCCTGCAAAATGCAAGTTGCTGTCTAAGTAATATATGTGCTGCAGCATGGAAGCTTCATCCAGATGTGACATTTAGATGCTTTCACCTGCCATTCACCACCTCACTATGAGTTTGAAAGCTATTACACTACACCTAAAGGTCAGACTCAACTTGACACAATGTCAGTTATTCTTTGAAGACATTTTTTTTCTTATAAATGGAAAGAAATTGAATTTAAAGGTTTTCTGTTGATATTTGTTTAACAACAGACACTCAATTATTAGAAATGAAACATGAGCAAAGGAGATAAACTATGTGTAATCTTTTAGATTTTAGCAAAAGTCCAAAAGTTTCATTCATTTGTTGTCTTTTCTTAAAACAATCTTCAATGCATTGGTTCTATGGCCATAAAAGTATACATTTTCCTGATACTTTCCATGTTTGTCACTTTGAGAAGTTTTACTTATAAGTCTTTGCAAAGTAGCTTGAGCTCAGTCATGGTGGGAAACAAAAACATGCTATCTGAATGCACTTTAAACTTCAAAACTACCCCAGTTTAAAGTCTTTGACAACCTCTAAGAGTTTTTTTGTGTTCCTTTTTAAGTTTAGAAGAATACATTAGATTATTTTAGAGAAAGTCAGAGTGGCAAAACCTCCTCTCTATCACCGAGTACAAGATTAGATTTTTTGGGTGAGTCTGAGTGAACTGCAAATTCATTTCAGTTGATCATCAAAAGCTTTATTTCTCAAGAGTATTTTTTATGTTGGCTGTAAAATGCAGCTGGTTGTTTGATATAACAGAATTACAAAATCGCACACTTAGGAAATAATAGCAACTGCTGACAGAAAGCTGATGGGCAGTCTGAAAATAAAAATAAATAAATAAAAACAATGGATGCTTTTTATCTGGATGAAAAGCGTCCACCTTTTACTGAACTTAACCATCTGAAGGCAGAAAGTATTAGTTCTGGGTTCTTTTTTCTTTTTTTTTTTTTTTTAGCAAAAGTACAAGTTTAATGTTTATGAAATAAACATAAAACCAACATGTTTGAAATGATAAAAATGACAATAGGCAAATTTCTATTCTATTCCAGTATTTTGTTCATACATAATTCCTTATTAGACCCTCCAGGATAAATAGCAAAGAAGGTTCAGTGAAAAAGAATAAAAAATAAAACCCCTACGCTTCATCATAAAATTCATTTGTAGTTTGTATTATGTTTATAGAAATTCTGAACCTTAAACATTTTTGATTGGCAAAAGTTTGTTGAATTCAGGAAATGGCTGTCAGAAATTATTAAAATTTCATAACCCTCACTGTTATAAAAGTTCAACTTTTTGTAACAGTATTTTGTCATCATTTTATTATTTAAGTCTCCTTTCAGAGATCTGCATTGTTTCCGTGCAGATCTCTGTTCTGTTGTTACTTTTACTCAGAAATAACTGAGTTTGTCTGAGAGTCTGAAACTTGAAAAACAAAAGTCTTCTGAGAAAGCTGTTAAGTCTCCCAGCACACCAGATAATTATTATGTACCATGGTCTTGTGCAGCAGAAGATGTTCATACTTTTGTTCTATGCTCAAGATCCTTTTTCTTTCTTTGATTCTCAATTTCACACCATTCTTTCTCATAGCATAAAGGGTGGTGAGGCAAGGTGACATTTGAAAAGTGCATTTCCCTCTCCTGTCTGTCAGTCTTTTTTCTTAAAGGCTGCCACGTACACATCCGGCTACACACTGCCATGGCAGAGTGCAGATGGAGAGGGCACATCCTACACTCACCTTTTCTCTGCCCACTGACAATGATGTCTGTGGCTACCACCAAGCTTGTTTGCGTTGGTTGACCAGAAGTGACCTCTGGTCTCCTAGGTGACATTCTGGTTGACTGCCTTATAACCCAAAGGGCCCATTAAGAGTTGAAAACAACAGCAGATCTGTCACATGAACTTGCACACTGGACTGCACCTCCTGCTAAAGGTTGTCAGCACCTATGTAAAGATGATCGATCGATAGTTTCTCATTCCAGCTCAAGCTTTAAGTTTTAGGAGGTATTATATTCCATATATGTGTGCTAGATACAGATCAGTAGAGCTAGGCATTGGTCAGGAAACTGCCTTAATCAGATTATTCAATTAAGTCAATTTCAAGTTGAATGCTTGAAAATGTAGTAGTTTGTAATTTTGTTGGGAATGATGTTCCAGATAAAACTGCTTAGTTTATATTTTTCCTCAAGAATATTTTTTTTCCCAATATCAACCTTTTTCGGCAACTTTTTACGGCATACTATAGTATGTCGTCAAAAATATGAAAAAAACGACATTTTTATGTTGTCCGAAATATTTAAAAAATGACATACCTTTTTCGCAACTTTTTTTTGCAACTTTTTTTAAAAACTTTTTTTAAAAACTTTTTTCGGCAACTTTTTACCATTTCTAAAAGTCTTCACTGACTAGAATGTCTGTAATGTACTCTGATAGCTGAGTAGTGAGGTGTACTTTACTTACTTCTGAATTAGATGCTTTGTCATAATAATAATAATAATAATAATAATAATAATAATAATAAAAGTTTCTCCTCAAAGCTGAAAAGAAATTAAATTGATACTAATATTTAGAGCAACTCTTTATTAATTTGTGACATGTTATGGCAATGCCATCCAAAGACTTTCATTCAAAGACCCTTTTTTAAAACCTGTTGAGTAAAAGGCTGAAATTAACCTTTTCATAAAGCCATTGCGGTTTGAATGTGCACAGAAGCATGCGACCCATTAAATGTTTTCTGCTGATGGCTTGCGAACACGAGAAGAATTGTGCTCAAGGACTTGTTGAAGGTTGCTGTGTGCCGATCTGTGATTGCTGTGTAAATCGATTATAGCAGCACCTCCCTGAGAGGATGCTGTCAGCCAGCACTAAGCGCTACTTCAGAGCCCAAGCGTGCATTTTGAATCGTGATTAAATGTTAAACGTTGCATTCAGACATAGATTATCTACATGTGCTGTATGCAGAACATTCTGACATTCCCTCAAACCACCATACTTAAAGTCAATTGTGCTTTCAAGTTACTTTCAGCAAGAAGAACGCTATTAATCAAGATGCAGTGTTTGGCACAGTTGAGCAGTTGTCTGTATAATGGAGTATTATTTTTTAACTTAAAGCACAAGACTGAAATCACTTCATAACAAGGCTTTGCTCTTCCGCATTCATCATTTTATATCGTTTAACTCCCTCGGCTCTGTTTTGGCCAAAGAAGGTGACACATTGATGAATCTCTGCATCGTCCTGCTGACAGCAGCGGGACGCTGGCCAGGTGCACGCCAGTGGTCTTCTGGAACAAAGACAGGTATGAAGAGGATGTTGAAAGGGTGAGGGATGTAACTGGGACATGGATTGTGAAAGAGTAAAATGAAAGGTTGAATGAAAGAGAGAGGTGTCCTGAGGGACAAGAGGAAAGGGTAGAAAGGGATGAAGAGAATGCGAGCAAAGCCAGGTGAAGTTGTTTTTCCTCTTCTGAGGGGAAGGGAGGGGTGTTTTGTCAGCTCAAACAGACCGAGGGTTATCTGTCTCCCCCAGCTGTGCCACCCAGCTGTCACAAACCCCTTTGCCTCGTCTCAGTCCTGGCATCCTGGCACTCACTCCCTCTGCCCACCATTATCTCCCTGTGTGCTCTTCAGATTTACCTGACTTTTATTCGTATGGAAATGAACGTTTTGAGGTAAACAAACGTGTCTCAATAAGTCTGTCCTTCTCTGCATCTTCAAGACAAATAAGTTCCCTTCTTGCTGCAGGCCATCCCAGTGTTCTTTCATGTTCTTCCTCCCTTCTAATTATTTTACTGTTTGTGTAAAACGAAGGCGGAATCTGAATGCGTCCACCGTCATTTCCTGGTGGAAGTCACACCATGCCAATCTGAAGTCCCTGTTGCTGCTTCCACCACCCCAGCCCTGCCGGGTAAGAGCCTCAATTACCCAGAGTCTATCACTGCAAACAGCCACTTTGCAGCCAACCACCTGTGACTTGGACTAAGGGAAGCTCCGGCTAGAGCGTGGCACTGTTGAGGGAGAACAGCCAAAGCCACGGGCTGGGCAGCCAACCATTGATTAAAGGAATCAGTATTGATTAAGGGAGCAGGGGACATCTGGAATGGACCAATTTATGTCCCCACATCAATTATTCAAATGGATTCCACTGAATTGGATTAGAGGACAATCTTCCTGCCATCGTTTCCACCCATATACAGTCTGCACCCTCTCAGCAAGCTGTCGTCATGAGGCTCCAGACAAGTCGGCTCAGTGAATTACAAACTTTTAGCTCAAGCTGGGAATATGCATGCACAAACAAGCCAGAAAGGGGCAGGTGCTGGGCTGTTAATGAGCAAACAGTAAGAGAAGCAAACAGCTAAAACACTACAGGGCTCCAATTTTCACCTATTGCACCAACGATGTGATGTTTCAAGCTCCACTGCCTTGCTGATCGAGCTTTAGGTTTACTACATGGACAGCTACCTGATTTATATGGGCTCAGGGAGGTGTTAAATTGAATGACTGGTTAAAATCACTCAGCTCTTTACAAATTGTCAGCATTAAAAAGGTGCATTAAAATACTTCCAGGACAGGGTTCCTTTTATTCTTTCAGTAATGGATCACTGACAAATGCCTAAAGCCAATTGTTGGCCCACACTGTGTTGTTAGATTTGTTTCTCAGTTTGCCCTTCTGTCTCTGTGTTGACATCTTGAGGGCTTGAACACCGCACAGAATGGTGCATCCTGCTGCAGTCTGAGCCAGAGGGTTATTCATATTCATAATGTTGTTGCTGCAGAAGCTGCGAAAACGTGTGCTGCTTTGTTCACTTATGGTGAGTCACTGCAGGCCGGGGTGTTTGTTCCAACGCTTTGTGCGAGTGTGTGCCTGCTGGGACTCCTCTTTGTGGATCACACAGCAGTCGCCTCACAGAAACCAGAGCTCACACCGAGTCCAGCTGATGGGCTCCTGTCCATCGCAAGAGGGCTAAACGTGGTGGCAATGTGACTGGAGCAGGAGCAGCAGCCCACAGGTGGCTGAGGATGATAGAGCGGTGCCCTTTGTCTGCTACCCTAACAAAAACAGTGATTCCTCTCATATTAAAGGGGATACATCACAAATGAACATGGGAGATGTTCCACTCAAGAATTGCAGAAGTGTCTGTGCATTTTATTACTCATGATGGTCATTTTTAAAGTCTCGGGTCTGTCTTAAAATTGAGAACTTTATTATACCACCTAGTTGAGTGATTTGCTGTATCCATAGATTGGTGCTCTGTGAAGAGATTTTTTCTGACTGACGGTTAGTTCTGGCTCACTTTCACTCAGAACTGGGAATTTAAGAAATTTCTCTTTAAGTTGGGTTTTTAAGTGGAGAAATAAGTGGTTTCTCATAAACTCCTTGCCTCAAAATTCAATGCTGCTGTCATACATGTAAATCCTGGTGATAGCTGCAGTAAGAAACGCGTTGTAGCTGCACTCCTCGTGATTTGCATGTTGTTGGATCTTTCACACAGTGCTTTGAAATCTGCTTTATTACATGTTGTTAAAGTTTGAGAGCGAAGTGCTGAATTTCAAAGAGTGATGGGCTTGTCGTAATGTTGTAAATGTGGGGGAACTCTTCAGTGATATTACTGCAATGTTTTGTTTTCCTAATAATCTGAAGCTCTGATTTGTGTCTGTTTGCCTTGTAAATAATCTACACCAACGTTTCCTCTCTGTACCACAGAAGGCAGCTCACATGCCGCCAGCGGTACTTGTACCACAGTTTGAAAACAATCAATACACATTTAGTTTTAACACCCAGGAGAGATTAACTCACTCTTACGCAGCTGTTTTCATACAACAATATTCTAACATTTTTTTGCCAGTGAGATACATCTTTGATTGGAGAAGAAGCACCAGAGAAAAAAAATGGTTGGGATATTGACAGAAATCACTGAACAGGAAGATTTGTGACCCATGACAACCATTGGGCACCAGCAGTAATAAGGACTCACGAAATGTCTCTCGTTGTATAGCCTGACACAGAAAAGTTGACAAATAAGTTCTTCAGACTTGGTGTGGATTTGATGAATGGGAAATTAGTTTCTACAGCTCAAACTCGCTTCCTAATGCCACTGCACAATAAACCAAGGTGCATTTGTTCGGCTCAGATGGGTTCATTATGGCTGGTGTGAACCTGGCCAGTGTGACCAGACCCACACAATCTGCAGGGAGGTGATTGGTGATGATGTTGGATGGCATGAAGTATGTAATATATATTTATAGAGTGCTATTAATAGTTGGTAGATAGACTTAGTGTTCATGCAGAAGCTTGGAAGAAGAGGAATTTCAAATATGATTAAATCAAAGCACAACAGACACAAACATCTGCCTTTGGACGAGGCTCAATTTTAATTCAACAAAATATTTTTAAACTGAAAGCAATGAGAAAAACTCCTAACGGTAAACAAAATGTGGTCTGCCTGCCATCCAAAATATTGAATGGACATCAAACCAAATGTCAGTATAATTTTGATCATGTGTGGACAAAAGCAAGAATTCAATAAATTCAGGGTGTGCCCATCCACTTCTGGCTTGGACAAATGAGAGAAGTAGTGTAATCTCTGCACTTTGTCTGTAACTGTGCATATGTTCATAGAAGATCCAATCATTTTAGTATGATTACTGCAGAAAGACAAAATTTATTGCATGTTTCTCAGATCACTTGGAACAAATTCCTCAAAATTCAGAACTGAAACAAGAAATGAGAGCAAAATGTCCGTTGCTGTTGTAGCTTATAGATATTTCCATGTTAATGGGATCCTTTGAATTGCGCCCATCTGTTGCACAGCTATAATCCATTACCAGCAGGACGAACGTGACGGACATGTAAGCAGACAATGAAGTAAAAATAAATTCTGTGATCTCCTCAACTAGATAATCAATTTGCTGTGTTGTATAGACTCACGCTGCTTTGGTAATTTGTGTTTTGGTGAGAACATTTGGCACTGGAGCCCAGGGAGCAAATGTGCAGCTTAGAAGGGACTGCATGGTTGATATTGATCAGGAACTGGATTGGGAGAGAATAAAAAAAGAGACTTGATGTATGTGTGAGGAAAGCAGAGCTGCTGTTTAGCATAACTGAATGGATCTGGTCTCTTAAATCTATGTTTATTCAAAGTTGTCCTATGATGTTTTAATCATTCACATTTGAGGCATTAGTTTTATTAATATAAGTCATCATAAGCAGTTTCATCTTTTATTGGCTTATCACACAGTTGACAGAGGATAAATATTCCAGGTTCTGCTCTTTGTTCTGCTCAGTAACTCCACTAATATGACTCAGCAGGCTACTTTGTATTTCAGTCTTGTTGCTAAAAAGCTTGACAGACTTGCATCTTCCTTCTCCATCTGTAGAGTCTAATCTTTTTTTTCTGGACGTAACGTCGTGTTTCTGATTTTCTTCCTCCTGCCACCAGCAACACAAATGTTTACAGAAACGGAACAGACGGAGGAGAATGCACCAATAAATCAGAAATTGCTCCCATCTGCTTGTGATTGCAGTTGTCAATAACTGAGTCCACTGCTGAAATTAGACCCTTCACCGAGTGTCCAGGCTGAGCTGCTGTCGTCAATCCACCCATCCTGCCTGCCCGCCTGCCTAGCATTCAGTTGTGAGAAGAGAGAGATGAAGAACTTAATTCCAAAGCTCCAAATCAAAAATGTTTGAGAAGTCTTTTCAGAGGACATGAACACTGTCCACAGAGGCTGTTCATAGATGTTCAGAGAAGAGTCAGAGAGGCCTGTGGATACTCTGGAGGGGCTGTGGACAGAGCCGTAGCTCAGGTGGTAAAATCTGTTAGTGATCAGAGGTCTTAACAGAGGGGCAAGAAAAGATCCACAATTGTGTTTTGCCACAGCCAATATTTAGAGGCAGGTGCTTAGATCAGATTGAGGTCAATTTTAAGCTTTTGGGCTTTAATCAATTTACTGTCATAGTTGTGGCAGCAACATCCGGCAGCAGGGACATGTCAGTGGCTGAGAGTGATGGGAAGATGGATGGATCTAAAATTGCTGACAGGCTTAGATTCAGAGCTCCATTTTGGTTAAATTATATCCATACATTAGAATGACTCTGCTTTTCACAGATGATGTCCATCTAGTCTGGCTAAGATAAAAATGTTTGTTTGAAAAGAACAACCAAAAAATTCAAGCTGAACTTTTATTCAGCCAAATATTGCTTTGTTATTCAGCCCACTTTTTAGATTAGAATTTGCTTAATGAAAGAAAAACATGTAAATTCCCTTTTACTTTACAAGCATGCTGTACTTTGTGTTAGTCTGTTAAATAAAAGACATTAAGATTTATGGTGTTATATTACGGAAATTAAAACGTAAAGGGTATAAATATGTTTGTAACTTTCATCTTTCATATTAAGAGTTACAAAGTGGCTAGTTTGAAAAATGGATGCACTTTCACCATCTTCTAACCTTTCCAAGTAAAAAAAGCAAAGATGAGTGAAATACTTAAAAATTAGCACCTTCAGTGGTTTGACACCTCTGAAATCCCCCCTTCTCTGCTCTTTTAAGTCCAAACGCAAAGATGCATCACAAACATCTGACAGGCTGCTACCATTAGCCAGCTCCAGCCATTAATAAGCATGAAGTGTTTTTAAACTCCGAGAAAACGATAAGCACGCTCATTGTAAATGATGGACATGAAATTTGCTTTTGCCATCTCCATACGTCAACATGGCATAATGTTAACAGCGAGCTGCTTTGGATCTTTCATTTCCTCATGTTGTCATCACATTAGTTTCCTTCCTAGAGAACTTTGACACAGCTACTGATGGAGTGAGATTTGTCACTCATATTGCTGTGTTGACAGTAAATGTAATAGTGTTTTTTTTTTTTTTATAGTTGAGGATAAGTCTCTTAAACCATTGAATGAATATAGGCTGCAGTCTCTAAAGCAGTGGGTTCAGCCTTATTGATCATCCTGTTTTCCTGTCTTCCTTTACTCATCACTCTCTCTCCATGTAAGCAGACCTTCACATCTTATATTTTAAACTCCACAGCCACATTATTTCTGGCTGTGGGCTTGATGGCAGTGTGGGGGTTTCAGGGTTAAAGGGTTGCCGTGATCATGGGAGTGTGGAAAGCCACCCTGGTGCAAAGCAATCATAGCCGGCTCTCTATCATCCTCCCTCCTCCACTACCTCCATCCAGCCTCTCTCCACCCGCCGCCCCTCAGAGGTGCCTCCAGTGTCCCCTCCATTATTCCCAGCTCACTAGTCAGAAAATTAGGGTAAAACTCGGCAGGCCTTCCTCCTCTTGCTAACTCTTCTCCTCTTTTCTCCCACCATCCCTCCTTCTATTTTTCACCCATTACTCCCAGTTCACTGGTCGGTATATGGAGGGTGACTCTAGGCCAATTCAATCTCTTGTCCCTGTCAAACCACTCAGTCTACTGGAGTGCCACAGCCCCCTGTCTATATTTACCCATCCAACCAGTTGTCACTCTGTTTTGTGCATCTCACACACCTCCTGCCCTCTTTCCCATTTGTCAATTCTTCTGCTAACTTTTTGACTTTTTTCCAATTTTGTTTGTCCCAAGGTAGCTATTTTTAAGGTAGCATGTGAAGGAATTTATCATGCAGATTGCGAACAGTAGTTGTGTTTGGAAAGATAACATGTTGACATGGAAAATGTTAATCAAAATGTATATTTTAACTGCCTTTGATGTGGTAGGAGGAGGAGTGCAGATTTAGCTGCAGAAGCACATTTCGTGCAGTTTGTAGTTAAACTCCCTATACGCAGTGATTAGCTAAAGGGCTTACAGGTTCAGTCAATCTTTACCAGTTCTGCAGATTCCTTATCTTGCTTCAAGCATGCTGTTCTTTTATTATCATGACCTGGGTTGAATCATGCCAAGAAACGCCTCAATAAAAGAGTAAAGACTTTTTTAATCTGCCTCTTGACAGCGAAGCCTCAGGAGATTAAATGCATGTTTGTTTTAACTGGTGCCAGAACTTGCTTAAATTGCTCGGCTGTACACTTCTGACATTTACATGCTCTCGCCTTTGACATAAATGTGATGGTAAATACTGTGCTACCAATTCAATTCAGTTTAATTGTCACAAAGCTCACTTAAATATTACTATTGATTCATTTGGACAGTTTTGGTTGGGATAGACTCAATACAACAGAACACTTCACAGGCTTTTAAAAATAATAACTCCAAAAATACTTGAAATTACTTTATATTCAATTTAGTCCACAGTAGGTAGGAATTGCATATGCAGGCTCTTTCTTGCAGGGATAGCCATATGTTTTTTCTAGCCATCTGCAAACTTCTGGCATTATACTAGCAGACTAGTTTACCAGAAGTGGTAACGCTTGTTTGAATAAGTGACTTTTATGTGTTAAAGATGGATTTCGGATATTAAATATTTGATTACTATTCAGTTGCATATATAGTTTGTTTTTCATTCCACTGCTACTGGGTGAGATGTCTTTGTTACTAATATGGAAAGTTTCTTCTTTAGCATTTGATTCTTTGACAATGGTGTTTATTGAACTGGATGTCTTTACTTAGTACTTGGTCTCTGCTCCTCTAAATACAGGCTGAAATTATAGCTTTTGAACGTTAACTTATACATTGTGTGCATAATGCAACACCTAAGGAGGTTCATTATAATCCCTGCATATGGTGATCTTTGGTCAAACTATCAATTGTGTAAGTGCATATTCTAAAACTATTTTTATCTACTTATACTATTATTACAGAGCAGTACATTTATAGTGCCCACACAGTCATCAGTAATAAGAGAAAAAGTAGATCTGAGAGTATCTCAGCTGTGCTGAACAAAAGTCAAAGTGGCTGAAAACGAACGTGAGCTGATATGAAGTATCATTTGTATTAAAGGTTTGTGTAATTGATTCATTTCAAGCCAAGAACGGACAGAAACAGCTCCATTGATTCTTATATCGACACATTTAGGTTGTGGTCCAGTGGAAGGTTTAAATTTTTTATTTTTGTTTTTGTGCTTTATAGGCGTGTTTGATCTGCCATGAACCGCCATCTGATCACATGTGGATTGTGAACATGCACCAAAGGTAGGCTGCTTTCTCAGATATTTATCACCTTTCTTTAGGAAGAAACAGCGAAATTGAATTGGAGCTATAAAAGAGACTTATTATGCAAAATTATCTACTTGGACTTCCATTTTGGTCTTTACTGCTTCTACAAACAGACCAGTAAAACACAAAACTGTCCAGGTGAATGAATGATTATTTGCATAAGACAGATTGCATAATAATTCTTAATCCATTAAACTGAAACATTGTATAAAATGAGGCAATGAGCAAAAACTAGTCAGCCATTTGTTTCATAATAAAGTTTATTCTATATTACAAATAGTATTTTGTTCTTGACTGCAAAATAGGAATGCATTATATTTACATACACAGGTATACAATTAATTATAACAAAGTTAGAGAAGCTCGCCTTATAATTCCCCAGGTTTCGTTTTTATCTCTCAATAAGATACTCTTTATCTTTCAGATATGATCTAGTAAAAGTCTTTTCTACCATGTTTGTGTAACACCTGCGATAACACTGAGCTAGGAGGACATTTTAAATTCCTACAAAATGTTTGAAGGTGGAAACTTTATCTGTGCGGTTGGTAGCACAAGGAGGCTACAAGCAGGCAACCTTTGTTGGAGGGTGGTAAAATAATCAACTGCAGGGTTTGCATGTTTTCTCACCCAAAATTCGAACCACACAGGAGGCACTGAGGGCCTGTAATGAAGGACATGGTAGACCTAAATCTCCCAAGTAGTTGCAGGAGTATATGAATATCTTTGAGCAAGGCATTTCCATTTCATACCATCCAAATAGGTCAACATGCAAAGGTAAATATCTGTAGTATTTAGCAACTATCACTTCACAAAAACTGTGGGTGTGAAACTCTGCAGGAGGCCAAACGTGATAAAGGTTCCACCTTAAACAACAGTTTTTCTTATATGAACAGTTCACTTTTTCCCATCTCGGTTCTTCCAAGCAAAAGAAAGAATAAAGAACACATCCACATCATCATTGCAAGGCTTAGTTTTCTTGTTTTTAACTTTTTTTAAAATAAGTTTCTTAAATGGTTTACGTTTTACATGCGCTTAAAAAGCCAATAAAGGACCCAAAGTGGACCTAGGGCGGTCTTCACACATTCACATCACCACATGGGGCACGTTGTCAAGGCAAAAGAAAGGGCAGAGGTCAAAAGGTACGGAGGGCGCCTCCATCATCACTTTCAGTCACTCTTTCACTCTCATGGTGCCGGCGTATGTCCGACAAGTTGTAATTACTCTTCATGTCTGTGATGCTGACAGAATTTTGTTTCTTTTCTTTGAGGCTTGGAGAAGGCCGCCCCCTGTCACCACTGAGGACAACTACACTAATACAGAAAGAGTGCCTCAAGAAATTGGAGTTTTGCCATATGCAGCTAGCTACCATCTCCAATGCTTGTGCAAAACAGATAAGCTGTTAATCGAGGAGCCAGACAAAAAAAGGGCAGCTGGTGTGCCGAGAGCAGGAGAGACCAGGGAGGATCGGATCACGTCGCCCACGGAGCCTCTCACCTCGACACACTGAGGTCAGAAAAAATCACACAGGCTTCTTACAGTTCCAGTCACAATATGTTTTTTTTGTCAGTTCCTCAGTGGCACTTTATAAATACATTTTTGACTGTTTTTTTTTTTGAAAATTTCAAGCTCCTTTGGTTTTTGGCTGACCAGCAAAGTCCATCTCGTTTCATTTCTCCCCACGTGAAAGTCTTAAATAATAACATCCTTGAAAAGACGTGCTACTCAGACAACAAAGCCCCTTTAGGTAGCAGTCAGCCATCTCTGGCTTCACTGTGTTCAGTCATTCTTACCCCGTGCATCTCAGTCAGCTTCTCCGTTTAGCTCCTTAGGGTTGTTGTGGATATCTGTGCAGCTGCTGATTTATTTTTTCTCTTGTGTATTTTTGTGTGTGCTTTGATAGACCATTGGAAGAGACTGCTCCTGGTGTTTGTCTTCCAGAGTTGGTTGTGTGCTTTTTAATCAAAGGGTCCAACTTGGGTGGGGCTCTAGTATTTGATCTAGTAGCTTTAATTTGCAGTAGCCATGGAAGCAGAAATCATGAGCTTTTTTTTTTTTTTATTATTTCTTGAAAGTACGCTAGGCAGGTAAAAAGGTGTGAAAGGTACAACAAGCTAAAGGCTGAGGATGCTCTGCTCTGTTTCAGGGAGGAAATGTTCAGGGAGCGATATTCCCTCCCCACACCCCATCAGTCTTGTCCTTAGATACAACCCGAGCTACATTTAAAGAACACAAAAACATTCTAGGTTTGCCTGGATTTGACCCAGATTCACGGATATGTATGTTTGCTTGAAGGTACAGTGTAAACTTGGCAAACCATTCTTGCATTAATTTTCTCCAGAGGTGTTCATTTGGCTTGCAGTCATCGCTCTTGATGTTTGCACTTGATGCCATATGTTGAATCTATAACTACATCAAACAGAACTCTAGATGATTTTATTTTAACTATCCTATTTTTAAAAGTTCAACATATGGACACCCCACGCTGTAGTTTCCAAAGATTTACTATCAGTGTAAATTCTTGAAGGCAACATAAATTTTTTGTTCTTCTTTTAATCCAGCAGGGGGAGGATGCCAATATGGCCAGCTCTCAAGTAATCCCCCAAAGAAGCTCCCCCCTGTGATGAAGCTGAGGGACGCCCCACATTGCACTGCAGGAGACGTTGACCTCAGCTGCGCACCACCCCTCGTGAATATTCAGGTAAACTAGTCTATGCAGCTGTGTTGATGAGGAAAACAAAATATCTCTCAGGGAGGAGGGAAGCAGAAGAAAAGTTGAGGAAGAAGTAATCTCTGAAAAGCTGAGGGTGGAAGTCAGATGATGGAAAAAACATGGGGACAGGTCTTCGCTCAGGCACAGCTCGGTTTCTGACGGGGTCTCTTCCCAGTGCACCCTGGGAAGTGCGGTCCTCAGCTCTCCAGACTCATGAAGGCCACCACCTGCTCCAGCTTGAAGGCCAGTCTCTGTTTCCTGGCTGCGTCATCCTGCTCAAGTGAACATACAATCTGTTTGCAGGACAGGGAGGCAAACATGGAACATTTATTAATAATCATTAATTACAGTATGGAAAGGGATAGCTCAATAATGATACTCAGTTGTAGTATTAAAACTGTTTTGCTGAGCAGTTTAGAAACTATACATATGTTAATTGACATACTTTGCAGATGGCTGATGTATCTCTTTAAATTATACTGTAATATTCAGTCATCAACACTACAATAAAGGATTGATATGTTTCACTTTCTGAAAAAAGCATTCTTTAAAACTGTAACGGTGTTACGTACCTCCTCAGTGTACTTTCCCACGTACGAGTAAATCTCACTGAGAGAGCTCATGGTGTTAAACTCATTCATGTGCATCCGTGACTGTTCTGCCAAGTAGGCATTCATGTCCTGGTCACTGATTGCTGGCATCTTGCTAATGTCTGAGTAGTACCTGTTGAGAGACAAGAACACTTTATGTATAACTTACACGAAAAACTTTTTTGGAAAAAGGTGTTATTTTTCTTACTTCCTTTTAATAATTTTTTAGCTAATGCATATTTTATGGAAACCACATGTGTGTTTGGTAGTAAAGTGACTCAGGAGGCTGTGCTGCCTCAGATTTCAGCACCACAACAGTAGACATGCACACATGGTCCATTACGTTAAAGGCAATCAGTCAGTGTCAGCAACAGCTGTGTTTCCCATATCAGCTATGTTAATTAAAACAGCTTATTAACATATTAAATTCCTGTAGCTGCAGCCACTTGAGGACAGGCCTGCTGGATAGCTAAATAATTTTAGGAGTGTGTGTGAGAGAGTGTCTGCCAGACAAGCTGAGAGACCAAACTGAGCAAAGGAAAGGCAGGTGGGTGTTGCTCACAGAGGTCATGCTCACATCAACACCTGCTCAGTGTTGGAAGGCAGCAACGCTGAGCTCCTAGCAGGATATTGTTAGTGCAAAAAGCAGGTGTGTTTGTTTCAGCGTTTTCATCTTGCCTGAAAGTGAACTATTTGACTCTTTTCTCACAAATGTCTGTGCTACATTCACAATTCTTCCAACTATCCTTTCATTAATACAGCTTTTAAAACCGCTTGACCTGAAAATGATCCATTATAATATGAACTTTGAAATCAGTTACATGTAAATTGTGACTTGAAAATAAATCATTGCTGGTATAAATTACACTGGAAAACTAACAATTAATACAGACATAGGTAGAAATTGACAGCTAACATGTGAGCCTTTAAAATATGTCAAAATTACTTAAGTCAGAATGTTAATGTTACAGGGCCTGCACACCATTTACACCCCTTAAGCTTTCTTACATTATGTTGACAGATGTCCACTAAAGTTAAAACACTAGATACATGTACTTTAAGTACTGAACGCAATCTTGATGCAAAGAAATGTAATTAGCCTTTAACTTGAAGAGCCTCATTGGCTTAAAATGCAACTTTTTGATTGTTGTTCAGATTTTGGGGTCTATCTAGCTATTATAGATACTGCAAACCGATGTACAGTGTCTTATTTTTTTATTCAGGATTTAATTGGTGATAAAGAATAAAAAATGTGAAGTCTTAATTTAAATATTACTGCATTCTGCTACTTGTACCTCTAATATTCTCTCTTTTTTCCTCACATGTGCTTCTGAACTGTCCCAACCAACTGACTTTCCCTGTGCTGCAGCTCTCTTGCCGTAGGCAAACCAATCCATCCTCACTGTGTTGTAATTTGAATGGGGTTTCACAGCTCATAGATCAGTGCTACAGCCACATAGCTAATGTAAGTTCTCTCTCCTTCCATCCATCCACTAAGTGCTCACCTCTCCACCCAGCTCTTGTAGCTGGGGATGTCCTTGGCATAAAGCAGCTTGTTGGATGGTGAGTCTTTCCCAAGGCGGTGTTCTGAGGTGGAGCAGGAGTCCATGAAGGTCTGGGCCACTACGGACAAACAGGCATCTGTGATGCTGCTCTTGTGGATGTCAAACACAAACTGGGGGTTCTTGATCACATTCACCCAGAAGCGCAGAGGTAGGCTGGAAAAAAGGTGAGGAAAATAGTTTAGTGGTGAACTATTACTACTACACATAGTCAAGGCTTTAACATTTATATTACTGTAGTGAGTCATCAGTTAAACATGGGCAAAGAAAAATCTAACTTCTGTTTTTTACAGTTTTGGGCAGAAGCAGTCAAATCCCTCTGTTCATACGAAATTGTTAGATCTCCAAACTGTTGCGTTTGTGACAACTTTCTCCTGCTGTTGGATATCATCACTTATAATTTTTATGAGCTGGTGACTTATCCGTCACTACTTTTGTTTAGGGTGGCCATTGTGTTAAACATTTTTGCTACAGTACAGACTTCCAGGTATAACACCATGTTTTGGTCCCTTGCTATGTGCTTGTTTTTTCCACATGTTCCTTAATTATATTCATGAAAATGACTAAAATCATGAGCTCCATGTGAGTGACATTATGTTAATCCAGCTATTCAAACACAGAAAACAAATCAAAGCAACACAGAATTGCTTTAAGATGAAGTTTAAATGTCATTTTGAAATTTGCTACAGAGAGTTAGTCAATAGGCATGAACATATTATTTGCCAGAGGGAGTGAAGATTCAATCATGTTGAAAAGCTAGTACACAGTTGCTGTTGTTGCTCCTGTATGTGCCTAATTCAATAAAGGCTTTATCTTTAAAACCAGGTGGTGGCCGGTTCTCATTTTCTCAAACAGTGTCCAGCAGTCTTCACTTGACGCCGCACTGTGACACAATTCATATTGGCTTATTTGTGCAAGTGGGTCCTATTTTTGTGCCTGTCCAGAATGATAAAAATATACAAGTCTTTTTATTTACTGAGCTTGTTTCTGCCAAATAAATAGATACGGGGCCAGCTTTATCTGGGGGCTGCTGTGAAAGAAGCTCAGGTGGCATTAACAAAGAGCTGTGTGGATCACTGTAGCTTTACTATTTTATAAGCTTTTTAGGTGATATGAGGAAAAAAATCAATCAGGATAGATGGTGTATTCCATCCAGTACAGGTGTTTCAGTGGCACAATAATAAGGGATAAAGGAAAAATAACCATTACAAAAAGGAAATGAAATCATTTAAAACACAAGTGATAAGTATGTATTTTGTTCCAAAAGCAATTCAGATGTACATTCTAACAAAAGAGGATTTGATATTGGAAAAGATCTCTGTATTATGCCTACAAAATTAATCTAAGCAAACAATCTAGTGGGATTAGGTACAGGGATCAAAGGGATATTAACATCACTGCTGTTCTGCAGTGATCATTGGCAATCTGGTCTTTCAATAGGGCAGTGGTTGCCACAATGATGAAGTCCCCCATGCGAATTTTGTAATTGTGTTTTTAACATTTCCATCACAATTCTTGTGCATCACCCACTAAAAATTACCAAAGCGTGTAAATTTGGCAGTTGGCTCATGCTGTGTATATATGAATGTTGTTTTTTGATCAGGAGTTTTGGTCGGGGATTAGGGGTAAATATCATCTGCCAAGATCAAGGGCTTCGCTTATTCAGGAGGAATTATGCTGGGTGGTGCATGAAACCATGGAAAAAAAGACCCTTTCCACTGATTCATGACTACAAAGACCAGCTAATGGGGCCTTTTAGGCAAAGTTGCCTTATTTGGTTTAATGGGTAGTCGAACTTTTCATAAGTATAGAGAAACTACTGATGCTCAGAATCCTTTTTTTTTTTTTTTACATAATCAGCAACAAAATCACAGTGATACATATAAAGTCCTTTATATGTGTAAATATGGAGTTCAATAAATATTAGCTAATTGTATAAGTAACATTCATTTAGGCTCTTTATTGAGGTAATATACTTGGTGATGTTTCATGGTTAATGTAACATGGGTATAAGGACGTTCTTCTAAAGTCATTTAAAAAGAACTTATTTGTCTCTGAATTTGTTTGCAGTAGCTGCTCGTACAGCTCAATATTTGGGGTCTACAGTGGCAATGAGCCCAAAGAACAAACATCTAAAAAACTGGTTTTAATCAAGTAAATTGCTGGTAGCATCGTTTTTGGGATCTCATTACTAATTCTGAAACTGCCTGAATTGTGAAAAGTTAATAAAATACATACAAAATTATCCACTATTAGCTTCATCAACAGCTAAGCAGTTGAAGGTGAGGCTAAACATAGTTGCGTGTATGTGTAACGCTGTCTGTATTGAAGATAAACCTAAAAATTCAGTCCCAAAAATGTTATTCAAACACATTTAAGTTGTTTGCTACATAATAATTCCACACTGAATAGTTCAAATGCGTTGGTACAACAGCCAGGTAAATGACCGTCACATACATACTGAGGGTATATAATCTTCTCACAGAAACTTTAAAACCCAGTTTCTTTATAGAATCATTTAAATTTGCTCGAAGTGCAACAATAATGAGGGTAATTACCATCAACAAGCAAATGGTTGGATATGCGACACTGGAGGCATTACAATGTAGCCAGGAAAGTGACGAGCTTCATAAACACAATCTAGTGGGCTTTGCTCCAGAAAGGACTTCAATAAGCCAATATGCAAATTTTGATGAGAATGGCACATTAATTATGACTAGAACATGCACTAATCTGTATCTCTATCCTAACAGGGCTGTTTATAGTCTGAGTAGGGAGGTGCTGCAGTAGCACTGAGGACAGATGATCCACATCTATGTGACAGTTCTGCACAGTAATTAAATTTCCTTCTATCTCCTCTACACGAAAAACACACTGTGGCAATCGGCAGGCAGGCAAAAAACAGAAGAGAGAAGATGTGAGCAGACGCCGACACGCTGCCATTAATCCAAAGGATACCATCTGGAGAGGCTCCTAGAGCCAGTGATTCAACTATGTAGAGACTTATTGCAAAAGTAAATCCACAGCTGAACTCAACACAATGCAGAAGAAAACGACTGAGCATTTATGTTATTTTAAAGCTTCTGCAGAAATTAAAGGTATGCAAGTTGGTTTCAGAGTGTCTGAAACTTGAACAAAAGCAAAGGTAAACTGGAATGGATTTCACTTTTGACGGCTTGCAGAATAAACTGAAGAAACATTTAGATTTTCAGTATAGACCATGTTATTTGAAACCTGACGTCATAGTAACACCATTAAGAACCACATAAAAATGTGATAGGAGGCAAATGGTAGGCAGGGGAATAATTTAAGGGCAGGGCTATACTGTTATACTTGGCGGATGGGGATGGGGGTAAATGGGACTTTGGGGGTTGCATTGGGGTGCAAAAGCTTTCACTGCAGCTGAGGTTAATGGTGTGTATGATGACAATGAGAATGGGGGACTTAATGGGACGGGGGCTCAGCTTGGAGGAGATGCTTGCATCATTATTCTCTACTCTTGGCCTGTTGTCACAGCTAATATTCCAGCTTAAACTTATGCATATTCACGCTGAAGGTGCAGATGCACATTCAAGCAACTACAACTGGCTCAGCCTCAGCAGATTTTGGCAGTTTCCTATGATAGATTGCTGGTCATTTATGACGGATAGAGCCCATTAAGAAAATAATACTACAAAACCTGTTCTGCTGTCAGAAGATATTTAAAAACTGCAAACTATCCCATGACCTGACACTAGAAATACCAAAATTAAAATGAAAAGCAAACACTTCCTCTTTGGCCTTCCTCTCCCCATCTCGAATTGTCCTTCTGAGCCTCACTCTGTGCTATGCATGCTGGGATCTTGACAGAGGCCAGAAGGCTAACGAGTTATTAGTGTATTTAACTCCCATTGCATCCACTTCTTCTTCATCACCTTTTCATTTCTCTTCAGTCCCCCTTCTAGTTCATGGCTGGTTATTTAACTTCAACCAGGCTTCATAAAGTGGTTTCACCGAGGTCAACGTGGCCTAAATTAATAAGCGGATATTAATTTAGAGGTGTACTCATGCACCTAGAAGTGCACATTTGTCACTATGGAGATTTCCACAGTGACGAGCATTATTTTGGCCCAGTAACCTATGATGATAATGGAGAGTCTTGGCAGTCAATTGGATTAGCCTCTTGTGAATGGCTTTAACGAAGATTACACACCCCTGTGGCTACTGGGTATTAGGAAGAGAAGAAGCACATGGAGGAACTTGGCAGTGACAAGACGCTGCTATGGTATATGTGCCAAAATTTACAAGAGGCCTCGAAAAAAATCCAGACCGCAGCACAAATGAGCAAACAACTTTCTATCAAAGAAACCACACCCTGATGCGTCAACAATTTTGTGTTCGTAAGTAGTAAGTATTGCCAATTTGAACTCACCAGTTGCTCTTCCATGTGTGTCGCACATGCGGATCGTGGATGCTGTGTTTGTCTGCCTGCTCGTCCAGGAAGTCAAACATGTATTTAATTGCCAGTGGCAGGGCACTGCCCCGGTGGGCGGTGCTGAAGATGGTTTCAAACAGGTCGTCAACGAACTTCTGTAATGTACCCTGTGGGTCAGAGAGAACAGATGTACACATGTATTATCTGGAATTTAAAGCTTCAGAAGTTCCTAGCAAAGATATTCTTACCCCTGGAACCTTTTCACATTTATCTCATTACATTCATAAAGTAGTTCTCAAATGAAAAAGGAAAGAAAAGTTATATAGTTTAGCAGATTTTACAAATAGAATTTGAAAAAATAAATTGTTTTCATCACTTTTTACTTTGTTGATAGCCCTAATTAAAATTAGCACTACATGTTGCCATCCTAAACCTATACAACTTGTTGCAGGACGGCCTTTTACTTTGTCCAGCGTCGTCTAACATCTACCACGTTTCATCCTATGGATGGTGCATTCATTGTTTTCCTGCAAAAGCACCTTCTCCCACATGGCTGCTGTGTCCTCTACTTGGATTGAATTGAAAATTGGACTTATTTGCTTTCTTCTCTAGTCTTTATCCACTTTATCCCTATCTTATGTAATCCTTGTACTTATTGACTTACATAATGGTAAATGGCATTGTGATGCCATTCACCATTATTTCCTTCCAACGTCTGTTGTGCTCGCACTCAGAAAAGACAAAAGTGAACTCAATTTAGTAATTAAGCAACATCTGAAGGGACACTGTGTTTTAAGGTTTGTCCGATATAGATGCTTGCCATGTTTTAGAGATTTTGTTTATGTTAAAACCAGTCATGCCCAAGTTTATCAAAGTTTGCTATGAATATTTAATAAGGTACAGTAGACTCTAATCCCATCGTTAAGGATTGACAGTTTTTTTTCTTATGTTTTATGACATACTAAGAATGTCCAATGAGATGTTACTATAAACTTCATATTTTTTTCCAGTCATATTCTGAGTTGTGCCGGGCATTTTCATTTCGTCCTTCATTCCGATGTTTGTGTATGTGACTCATATCTTGCAGACCCGACCCCTAAATCTGCTTGCAGCTTTGATGGAAGAAATTGTTATTTCACAGCTGACTTTTAATAATATCTGGGAACAGGAGGTGCATCTCCTAAGCCTCTTTGTGCTGCCGGATTAGCTCCCACACTGCACCATTGACCCTAATTTGATTTAATGTTGGCGACTTTAAGGAGGAGGAGGACATGAGAGGAGAGACACACAGAGTGAAAGAATCTAATCCTCTTGTAAAGAACAAGTTGATGGGATGCAGGGGAGAAAGTGGAAGCACGGGAGGGAAATGAAAACGGCAGGTTTCCTATCAGAAAACGAGGCCATCGAGTGTGGCAGATGAGGTGTATACAGGCGCAAGCAAATAAAAATCCAATTTGGGAGAAGCAGATGACCAAATGAAAGTCAAGAGATGTAAAAGAGAGTCGGAGGAGGGAATCCTGTTAGTCCAACAATTGCAGCAATAATTTTAATGCAGCCACAATTCCCAACAGCTTACAATTTCTCTATGAAGATAAGATCACGTACATCTTTATTAGCAAATTTCTGACAGGCAAGGGAATACCTAATGTGTGGATGAGGTCATACTATAGTATGAGTAATTTCTGCTCGTTTTGAGGGTCATACTATAATATCACTTACACTGTACTATGACTCATTTTGCTCATTTTGAACGCCACACTATAGTATGACTTTTTTTCACATTTTTGATGTAATTTGACACCATGATTGATTTTTGTATTTTTTGACGTTACACTATACTGTGACAAATTTAACATTTTTGACGTCATACCATATGTATTAAAAATTCAAAACTTTGAAATTTTTTTAAATTTTAGATGTGATATTAAACTATGAATCTTTTTTTTTTTTTTTATTTTTTTATTTTTTTTTATGAGTCTTTGTCACATTTTCAACGTCATATTATTTAATGACTAATTTATTAACATTTTCGATATCATACTATACTAATACTAATTTTTATGGGGTCCTGAGTTGCAAGTCACTTCAACAAATTCAAAAACACAACATTAACAAACGTCCCAGTTTATGATATTCCTTGCTTACATCATAAAGTACTGAAACATTTCCTGAAATATTTATGACCTACAACTCCACTGTACCACTTGACCAACAAGGTCAAAGGACAGAAGTCATTGTTTTTGTTCCCCCCAAAATATGGTTAAAGATTATTTGCTAAACTGATGATTTGTTTGTTCTGTGGTTAAGGATCACAAACATGTAAAAAAAAAAAAAAAAAAACTCAAATGTTCTTTCAAAGAATCCCACCAAAGTATGTCACAAATGCAATTTACTATCATTGAAAAAAATGCCAGAATAAAAAGTTTCTTGAAAAGGGACACGTAGCCACCTATTGTGATGGAGTCTATGTTTATATACAGGTTAAAAAACAACAGATGCAGCTCATCCAAGAGTCACTGTTTAAAAAATAAAATAAAAGGAAAGACTGATAAGGACACAGAAAGCACAGCATAAAACAACAAGAGGAGGGAATGAGGAAAGGTAAGATAGACGAGAAAAAGTACAAAAAAAAAGGAAGGCAGGAGAGGAAAGGGCAGGAGACTCCAAGGAAGAAATATTAAAAGGTAAGAAACATTGGACAAAAGAGGAAAAGAATCAATGAAGGAATGAAAAATTAGAGGAATAACACTCAGGAAGGGCAGCAGGAAGGAAAAGATGAACGCACACAAAGAAGAGAAATAGGGAAGGACACTTTTTGTAGTCAGACTTCATTTGTAGTATTGACTACAAATATTTTACATGCCTAATTTTCTTTTTCCATTTCTTTTGGGAGCTAGAAAATACTTCAATGAAATTCCAGCCTTTTCCAAGCTGCTTTGGAAACTTCTTATGGGGTTTCAAGTGCTCAACCTACGACATTGTCCGTCATCTTCTATCTCAAAGGCTGCTCTGGTATCAACGCTGTCGTCGTCACAGGGCTCTCTTGCTCCCTGGTGGAGCTGGTTACTGTCAAGACACCACCACCCACCACAACCATCCACCCTGTTATTAGACTGCACTCTAAACACAACGTGTCATCTGGATGTTTTGATGTCGTTCAACAATGAAATGCAAGGAAAGCAAACAATCAACGCTGGAGGGAAGAAGAGCCCCACACTCACCTGTGTAAAAGTGAGAAAATGCACCCTTTCCCTGTGCCACTAAATACAACACCTGCTGCACCCCTTCTCTCCTCCCCCACCCACTCCAAAGCCTCACCGGTGAAGCTAATATGAGAGGCATGAGCCATGTTGCCAGGGAGAGGTATTTACTGGCAAGGCAAGAGGCAAACGCAGTCAATTACACCGCCTGTCTGCCTAATCATTTCTCACCAAGAAAGATGGCCAGCCAACATAGACTGGTTATTTCACAAAAACAATCCATTTTTAAAGACGATGCTCTATCAACAGCCAGAATCTCCCTTTCTCTGCACCTCAGAGTGGGATAACAGCAGGGAAACAAAGCGACTCGCTGAGGCTGTGAGCCGACATGACTGCATGTGTGAAGGTGTGTGCAGGGCTGTACAGTATGTGTCATGGTGACAGCTGCTGCAGCTCCCTGGCTTCCTTTTAGTCTCCAATCACCAGTTTGTTTATTAGTTTCTCTCATATGCTGGTTATTATGTTCTCTGTTACAGTCACTGTTACACAGCTCCTACCCAGTTAATTGAATACCTGATTCTGCCAACACATCTGCAGGGTAGCAATCCCCAGAGAACATGTGTACTACATTTAAGCATATTCTCTTTTTTACTTGAGGTTTTTTTTTTCGTACCTTGACATTTCCTCGTCAAAGTGAAGTCTGTCTCACAAAGGGCTGTCTACTTGCTGTGTCGGCCTGACTTCATCGGTTTCAATAAGTTTAGCCTATTATCATGAGCTCCAGTTAAGGTGAGAGGTTTAAATTTGACATCTGGTGCAGGGCTTGAAACTCTCAAGAGTAAGAAAGGAAGTAGCTCTTGAGAAGCCCTGTTGTGATGACTGAGTCTCTCTCACACAAGCTTTTTTAAACATTTTGACGTAGAATAATACTAAACCGTGGCAGACAGAGTGACAAGACATAAATAATTTGTAAGCACAGTAGGAAAATATTGGTACTTCTTCTGTAAAGTGCATTGAGATGACATGTTGTGAATTGGCGCTATATAAATACACGGAATTGACATAAAATGTGGTCGGCTAAAGTTGCAAACCACTACAAAGCTTTTTATATTATTCGACATTGAACAATTTGAGATCCATCAAATCTTTTCTTCTTTTTAGCCGTTTGCTGTTTCGAACCACTAAATCAATCAGTCTATTTTTTACTTTCCACAATAGGTTAAAGTAATATTTTTACTATCTTTTTTTAACAAACAAAAAACAAAATGAATTTAAACAGGAAGGCCAAAAATATTAATATCCCAAGCAATTTTTTAATTTCACCTACAAATTTGTTTTATAGAATCTGTGAAGGAAGCTTAATATGGCAACAAGGTTTTTCTACCTCTAGATTTAAGAATCCTCTGCCATCAGAAAACTAGTAGAAACATTCTCCATGGGAAATATTTAATTGGTGTTATGTGAATAACTTTTTTCATGGATTAAAGAGATGGGCATAAAAATGTGCAATTTTTAATAAAATGTAATTAGTGTTTTTTTTTTTGTTTTTTTTTCCAAAATGGATTTTTCTGCTAAATTACTTTATGCTCCTGCTTATGACACATAAAGAACTGAGTTCTCCCTGTAAACCTTTAAAAAAGGCTTCGACTGGATAAGGGGGGAAAAAAAACAATGTGAAATTGTTCTGACTGAAGCAATTTCAGCCTGAACATTTCCAGAGCGCAGCCACCCTTTCTTTTACTGCCTCAGTACGTCAGGCTCCATCTTTCTAATAATGTTAGTCAAATGAGAAAGAAAAAAAAAAACAGAGAAGGATGAGGTGCTTTAAGAGCAGATTGTGATTTACATTCAGCTCTAGGATCAAAGTCACACTTCCCTCTAAACCAAATTAACTATTGGGTTCTTTCCAGTCTTAGAGGCTATTGTCCCAGGGCTCATTTAAAGTGTCCTGGTTTTTATCACCAGCTCTGTTTGGCTATATAATTTTTGTAACATTCACAAGCTCTGTAGCTTTTTTTCTTCTTTAGACTTTTTGATATGCTGCATCTGTGGAACGGTAATGAAAGAAGCAAATAAACAGAAATATCTATTTTCCCTTTCTCACCTGAGGGGATAGAGAATACATTTGAATAATATTTTCCACTGAGATGATTCATCCCACCCAAGTAATCATGAATATTTAAATAAAGGAAGACTTTTCTGAGTCGTCGTAACGCCGCAAAAAGGTTATAGTGACCAGTTACACTTGCTCAACTGTTTCAAGACATTAAATGATGCTCAGATCCCAATAAGAATATGTGTAGATAAATATCAAGAATACAATTGAAGGGGATTTATTTTTTCTTCAGCATGTTTCTCTTACCTTTGTAGCCAGAAGTCGTGTCAGGTAGATCTCAGAGACCATCTTGCTGCCACGGTCGCCTTCTTTCTGGTCTCCGTGCTCGTGGTTCTTTACCAGATGCCAGACCTTCACCCCGCTCTCCAGGTCAGGAGTGATCATAGGAGTCCGGGAGCGCATGCTGTCTGGGCTTCCAGTGTACTTAATCATGTTCTCTGTGAAGAAAAATGTTTACTTCAAGCTGGTGGGAATCACAAGGTCAAAGACCATTGCTGTTTTCTTTCTATTTATTCAGATTTCTACTAATATACAGTAGGAGTAAGTCTATATACTCATGCAGATTGTTAAAATTATAACCAAAGACTTCAATGATATATATATTTTTTTTCTTTTTTGGGTGGGGGGAATACATAATCATGTGTAAATATAATAAGGAACATAATTGTGAAATGGAGAGAAAATAAGAACTACATTTTTTTGGATAACTTTGTGCTGTTTTATCCCTTGTGATGCAATAATTTAGAAATATTTGGGGATTTGAACACTTTTATTAGAGTTGGTAAAAAAAATACATCGAATAAATGTTGAACAAATATCTCAATGGAGGCATGAAGAGAAAAAAAAAGATGGATGAACGTTAACCAGGAATGACTGGTTTCAAAACAACTACAAGAAGGAAAAAGAACAATTACAGTAGCTGGAAAATAGACTAAAATAAGCAACTGTAACCTAAAAGCCATTACGGATCAGGGTTTTGGCTCAAGGCTTTCATTTTATAGGTCTGTGAGCTTGTCTTTGA
Organism: Poeciliopsis turneri; assembly: GCA_922788865.1. NCBI lineage: Eukaryota > Metazoa > Chordata > Actinopteri > Cyprinodontiformes > Poeciliidae > Poeciliopsis > Poeciliopsis turneri. The sequence goes on from CAKLNU010001112.1 coordinate 574,396, forward strand.
AACTTTCAGAAAGTATGCATGGTTAATTTTTCACAGCATCTCCTTCATTTGACAAGACATTATATCGGCAGCTGACAGAAAATCGAACAGGTGTCAGACAAGATGAAATATGTATGGCCCACCCAGCGGTCGGAGTGGCGATGACATTTCCAAACACATGGCTCAATGAATGTTTACACAGTGTGAAAAAAAATTGATCAGTGGGTGCGGTCTGTGGGGAGAAGTGTGAAAAAAAAAAAAAAAAGGTGATTTTCATAGTGCCAGAAATCAATCTGTCCAGAGAAGAAAGAGGAAGCAGAGTATGAAGGAGATAGTTAAAAAAAAAAAAAGATGGATATAGGAGGAGTATGTTTGGTATTGATTACTGAACTGAATGAATGATCAATTGAAAATGTTTTTTGTCTCTCTAGGGACACTTCGGTGAGCGTCAGCCAATTGCTGTTTTTTTTGTGGGGACAACTAACTTCACTCTGCAGCATCAATCCGTTATTGCCTTAGGGCAACACAGGTCAAAACTGTGACCTTTAGAACTTAACACAAGTGTGGTTTCTTAACAATGTTGCGCCAAAGCAGAATAGGTCATTATGTAAAGACCAGAAAAGTCGTCATAGTGTTTGTATATTTTCAAACTTGTACCAAAAGGTTCCTCCTCCGCCGTCTCTGCCTCGTCTCCATGTTTGTTATTTGCCATTTGTACTCAGGAGGAGTTCAAAGTCACTCCTCAAGTACCACACCAGTCATGCATTACATTTATATTTCGAGTCAGTCCCATTAAAATGGTAGAAGGAAATATTACCAGCTTCCTTCCTCTCTCATGTGTTGGACCACTCATGTCCTATCTGGTGTCATTAGGTAGTGAGAGGTGAGGTTAGACCGTATGGAAATGAGGCAATGCTAATATTGTGGCGCTGCATTTGAAGTGCCTGAAGTGTTTGTGACCAGTAAAGCTAGCCCTTTGATCAGCATCTAACTTGATGGTTCGGCAGGCTCAAGGAGACGTGGAGCAGACGGGCAGGTGGAGGATACATTGGCACAGGAAGGATGAGAGGACACTCTTCTATGTCTCAAGAGGCCTGAACAAGTGAAAGGAAAGGTCTATTTGGTCTCTTCATATTTTAGAAATCCTTTCAACTACTCTAATATGTGGCTCGTCTTTCTTGCTCTGACAAGCCTCACGTTTACCGCTGGAGGATATGTGTATATATGATGCACTGAATAAGTATTCCTTCTTCTTAAACGTTTGCACATTTTATGAAGTTACAGACACAAACAGTTTATTTAGTTGTGACGTTTTATAATGAATCACCACAAACTGGCATAATTGTGATGAAGACAGAAAATGATGTGTGGCTTTCCATATTTCTTATAAATAAAACATAACATTTCCAACCATTGCTAGAAATTTTTCTTTGGATTTAGTTCAGGACATTGAATTGGACATTAAGATGTTTTGATTCAAACCGTCACATCAGGTCTGAGACGCATCGTTAGAAGGTCGATTTTTTTTCCGCTTTCGTTTGTTTTGCAGCTGCTAACTGGTTGTTTTCACAAACTGCTCAACTTTTGTCTCCAGGTACCAGATTTCTCATCTCTCAATATATTTCTCCCAAATTCTTTCAAAGCTGTTTATCTCCCTCCCATTTCACAATGATGCAGTGCATTATGATGCAAATATTATATGGTTATGTTATGATGGATTTAAAAATAAAATATCAAGATATGCAGCGATGAATTCTCACCATATTTACTTGCAGACGTTCTGGACACTGTGGAGTTATTTACTGAGTTGTAAGCTGTGACCTGCTTGGGAACCAGGGCCATCACAGCATTATCAGGTACCTGGAAAACAGACGTACACATCATGAGATGACTCCTCAAACACAAAACTGTTTGTTTTGAGGTTTTCATTTTAGCAGACCTCTAACACAAGCAGTCAGAAGTATACATCATTGTGTTGGTGTAATTTTCTCTATTCCCTTTCATCTCTTCTGGTTTCGTGTGAGTAAACACAGAATGTGTTATTACCCTTATGCGCGCTGCTCAGCCCACACATCCCTACGATGAATGACAGGGGGGAGTGAGGGTTTAACAGAGCATTGCGGAGGCCTGTGTGAGAGGGGACGTCCCACAGTCTAAATTCAATAATACATTTTCTCTTAGGTGGTGTGTTCGTGGAAATGTAAAAAAAACAAGGAGTGTAAATGAATAAAAAAAGTCAATCATCTGCCTCTCCAACAACCAGCTGGATTCAATTAATACAGCTGGGATGGGGACTTTTTCAGCCACACACAAAGAATGCCTCTTTTTTGCATAATCAGGCTATGCTTTGGGGTTAATTGAAGTGATCTTTATCAGTGTGTGGGTGGATTGGACAAGCAGGAGTTGGTCTGCATATATATGTGCATGTGCGAGCGAAGGCTTTATTAAGATTGTGTCATTATTTCACCTCATCTCTCAATCTGCTCCTTATGCATAATATGTTTATATCATTTGTAAGCAGAAGGCCCACAGGGCAGATTCTGATGTTGCTTTGTGAGGAGCCCAACAACCCTCCAAGAAACTCAAGTACTCACCCTCATCACTGCTCTTATATGTTCAATCGATATACAATGAGCAGGGGGACATAATGAAATGTGAAAGAGAGGAGTGGCATTTGAGGAAATAACATTTGGGGAGTAAAGACAGGAAACAGAGCACCATTTCCCGAAAGAAAGGAGACAGTAATGTGTTGTAATGGACAGATTTATTCTGCCGGTGGTTACATGTGTTTTCACAAATCAAACTCTTTCCTTAGCAACTGAAGGTTGTGTGAGGTCAGAAGATTATTTTTGCAAATTTCTAATTAAAGCCTATTAACAAAGAATCGCATAGCAATAGTGATTCTGACCAGTAACTGTGCTGCCTGCTTCCTGCTTTGAGGTTTGAACTCTACAAAGATGCAATTGAATTGTCAAGAACATTTAATGTTTGATACTTTTTTTCTCTTTGCTTTGCCTCCTTATAATTTTCTGAGTGGCTCTGAGTGTTTTTCAGTTTTTTATGTCCGTCAAGGAGAAGTTGCCCTTTTTCTGAGCCTGAAAAAAAAAAAAAGAATTAACTTCTGTCTTCATTATCTTATCTCCGATTCAAATCAGCTCTCTAATCCATTCCACCCACGCTTCGTACTCCCAGACTGTTGACACTTGCTGCTGCTGACATTTAATTTAGGCACCACGCAATTTGCACTTTGGAGGAGACAGTCACTACTTGCCTAGCTGCTTGAATTATTAGCACCATATTGGTGAGGCAGGTCCATTTTCCTGTGTTTTTGCTACTTGGACACTTAATCTGCATATGACAAAGTCTACCAGGTAAAATGCTTTAAAAGAGTTCAATATCAGCTGCCTTGTTATTCAGTAAATTAGTTACAAGTTGGAAATACTTTCATTTGAAAATAGCCACAGTCATAAGATAGTAATATGTTTGAAACCTTTGGTGTCTCTCTAGTCTGCATTAATGTGGTTAAGTTGGTAAAAGTTGGTAGATCATAGGTGGCATGAGGACTTTTCAAACTCATCCCCCTCTTTTTAATATAGAGAAAAAATTAATCCAGAAAATCCTTTTAGTAGACTCACGAGAAAATCAAACTGTTTATAGATTTTAGACTTTATTTGCTGCTATTTGGAAAGCTGATTTTTACAGCACAGAAGTATCAGCTATAGAGTACAATGAACAGGAAAACCTTTGTACTTTAGATTTATTATTCTGAACCTCTTTTTTTCTCAACTATCAGTTAATAAACAGAATAAGTTTAGTTTTGTTTTTTTTATGTATGATTACACCAATTGTCAGTTCTTGTTGATTTTTTTTTTTATTTTTAACTTAATCATTCAAATAACCATAAGAAATACAAAACAAACATTGCTTATAAGCTCAACAGGGGTTTCTTTTAAGAAAAAAAAACAACAGGTTTGAGCTTCAAAGAAAATTACAATCTTCAAACAAACTCTCATCTTTACAACTGATTTCCTCAGTATTTTTGTTGAATGCTTTAATATATGGTCAGCATACCTGATAGTGGAAGAGCATGTTGAGTCTCTTCCAGTCACCTTCGATCTTTGTGGTTATGTCCTCATCTTGTAGGATCATGCGCTGTCCTCTGCCTTGGCGCCACTCTGCAAATGAACAGGAAATAAAAAATACTAACCCCATTTTCCAAATACCCTCACATCGCTGATGGTAAAGACTTTTTATGTCTGCTGGGAGGATTTGGTTTTAATCTCCCCTCTCTCCATCTGTCAAAATATCACCAAATCTTACCATGTTGTTTGATAAACTGGGCCGCCTTTGGGACGAAGAGGAGGGAATTTTGGCGCTTGTACCAATGCCTGACTTTTGCTTTTGGGAATCGCTAGTACTTTTCAACCACAACAACTAAAAATGAAATCCTAAAGGAGATGTTCACAGTGGCAATCAATATTTGGAGGTAAAGTGCTAAAAGGGAATGATGTTGTGTCTCTTGGTTAAAAAGTTTTGTTTTTACCAGTTTGTACCACAGATAACTTTGTAGACTATATTTTTTTATAAATATTTTTTTATCGTCTCAAAGGAATATTAGGATTTGCTTGAAATATAATCCGGAGGGGCTTTCCAATGTCTTCTGCGTCAAAAACAACACACTGAAAACAAGTTTTCATAAAACAGTAGGTGATGTACAAAACTTCCCCATCTGTACTGCATCAGCACAACACTAATGGCAGCTTTGATTGAATACTCCAGCAACATTATTTGAGAGGGAAAAGAACAGCCATATTGAAAACAAGCAGCTGACTCTTCTATTCTTATTTTAGGCATCAAGAGTTATCTGAATATATAATTCTGTCTGTGCTCCTTGCTGAGTTTCCTCACTTGTGTCGACCATTGTCATCTGCTATTCTGATCATAAACAGAAAAACAAAGCAGCAATCAGAGTGCTGCCTGATGAGGCCTGTCTTTGGAGGATCCACCAGAATTGTGTTCGCATCGAAAAAATCTGCAGGAAATAAAGATTCTCCTGTTGTCTTTGTCTGTGCAGTACATCTTTCTATAAAGATGCAAATGAGCTCCGGTCTCTAGTCGAGGCTCAGTAAACAAATGAAGAGGCTCAGAGCGAAAGGAATGGCAGGAAAGATTTAATAATAATGATAAACAAAGGGTAAAACCAGTGCAAACTGAGCTCCCCCTTGTTCCCAAAGCTGGTGGTTTCTAATCAGTCTAATCAGAAGGAGTCAGTGTATGTTTGTGTGAGCAAACAAAGCCAAGGAAATGAGGGCTTTGACAAGAAGAGATGGCAGGTCTTACTTTGCTTTACATAAATCCATAACATATTTGCAATAAGATGCATAAATACAGTATCTTGCAAAAGTATTAATTCTCCTTGATCTTAAGTGTATTTTGTTTGGGTTTATAACCCAAACCTGCCTTAAACCTGTCCACATTCCTGATGTGTTTGGTGAGTTACTTGGTTTTTATGATGCTGATTATTCTCTTATTATTCTTTACCAAACCTGGAAAGAATAGAGCACATGTTGGAATATTTTTTAGGGTCATTGGTATAATGAGGATTCGATACACATGAATATCACACTTTTGCACTTTTTCACAAACATATTCCAAATGTTCATAAACTGGTACATCACAGAAAATCCATTGAAATACATGAAATTTGACAGGTAAGGTGACAGGTTGAAATACTTTTGAAAGGCACTGTATTTATATATATATAAAAATCACTAGTATTAAAAAAACCTGTTCTTTATTGACAGTTGCTGTCAATAAAGAACAAAAGACTAAGATCCTAATTACATTCGCAAATAAAAATCCAACAGGCATCTGTGCTTTAATGGATTCCTGAATAAAAAAAACTTTCCTCCAATCTCGGTTGACATGTTGGATATATTCTTTGAGCATAGGATGATGGAAAAAGAATTAATTCATATGTTCTCTAGTGAGCTTGCTCAAATGCAGACAAATAGACCCTAGAGAGGGTGGCGCAAATTTCTCATTCACTTTAACAATAAGAGAACCTTCCCAAGTGGGTTCATCAAGTTTTTTTGTTTTTTTTCTAAGAGTGTCATCAAAAGGATGAACCAGTTTTTCCACTTAGCTGTCTAACAGACAGAATCCCCATGGTATGCACTCAGCCCATCTTTGATTTGAGATTGAAAAAAATACATTTGGCAAAATCAAGCCATGAAAAGGACAATCCTGATGAGACTGTAGGTATTAGTAGGTCAATGCCCACATGATGCCTGTTACAAGTACACAGCACTGCAGTATCATTCCATCCCTGTTAATTAACAAATAGCTGATTATGTGAGATACTGAAAGATCTGTTTCACATTGTCAGAAATATCTATTTATAATGAGAAAAGGCAGATTTTAAAGTAAGAAATAATTGCCTCTAACGATTTAGTGATCAATCATCTGGCTCAACCAGTGACAGAAGCGTACCGTAATTTCTGTACTATTGAGCCTAAATGAATAGAAACTGCACTCACTAACTTTAAAAGGATGGATGGATGGATGAAATGCGTATATTCCCCGCCCCAACAGTTCCTGTAACGCAGCCATTTTAAAAAAATGAAGCAACTTCCCAAGAAATGCTTTTGATTGTTATCTTCACCTAAAACCACTAAATCGTCTTCTTCAGTGTCGGGATTCAACAGCCTGACACACACTTCCTCAGAATCTCTTTTGTCGTTGCTCTCAGTGTCACTTTCGTCTTGCTCTTAAGCTTGTGCTGTCCTCTTCATCACAGAACAGTCAAGCCTTTCTAAAGCCGTTGGTAAAAGTCTATATATTTGCTTGTGAATAAAAGTATTGGCTTTGAGTCTGGAAATTGTGATAGACTGACTGAAAGTTTTGTTCTAGACATTAGAACCATTACAACCAAGATATCAACACTGAAAGAATAAAAGGAAAATACTGCATTTCTGTTTGTACTTCTCAGAGAGAGTTTCTAGAAGTCATTAAACCCAGGATTCTTACCGAGGTCCATATCTGAGGCCTTTAGGCGGTGTGAATATGGGACGTTCTTATAGATGGCATCCAGAATCTTCTCTTTCACCTGACTTATTGTATCACAGTTTAAGACCTTCACTTGGATCTCTGGACTTTTCTCATTCTCTGGATGTATGCAGTTGACCACCTGGAGCAGAAACATGAATGAAATTGACACATTGTAAGAAATATACTGTATGCGGAGCCACCAATTCTAAATCCCAATCCCAAAAGACAAACAAAAGGAAAATAAACAAAACCAAAAACCTGTGATACCAGAGTCACAGTAGAGAGCATTAAAACAGATGTTTAGCTAATGACCAAGCGGTTTGCAGAAGGAAAAATCTTAGTCGTTTCTCAGCTTGTGTGCAGTCATACATGCATCCAAGCCCAGCTTTTTCTTGACAGCTCTTGCCACTAGTGGGGTCACCACTCTAATGCCCCCTGCACATGTCAAGCGTGAAAACAACAACTTCTGTGTCCCTTTGCACATCTCACGACCGACCACCCATGACCACCCTATTCACTCTTCCTGTCCCTGAAAGCATATTAAGCATCTCCCTTTAGCCCCAGTACTCCAGGGCAGGTGAATCCCTTACCAGTGTCTTGTAGTCAATCTGTTGTCTGATGAGCTTGTCTTCGCTGAGTGAGTAGCGAGCCTCTCCTGTGATCGAGTCAATGGGGCCTTTCTCCATCTGCTGCTTGATGGCACAGAAGAGGGAAAAGAGGGGCTCGCCTGCGCACTCCTGCAACAACATTTTAACAAATAAGTTTCACAGAAGTGGTACAGCTCAGAAAGCTATTTATGGACTCACTTTTCTGGGAACAAAATTTTAACAAAAATATTTAGAACAATGTAATAACGTTTTGTTAATGTTTCTAGTCCTTCAAATAAAACACAGAGAACATTAGATGATTTAAAACAGAAATCATTTGAATCAAAACGCTGCCGCTCCTCAATCAGAAGTGGTTGTGCATTCATTAACCTTTTTCTTTTCTCATTGCCACAAAATAAACAAACAGTGATTTACCGTCCAGCAAGAGCACAGAAATCATACAGCCGGAAGATAATTAATTGAAAATGCACACCACATTTTTTAGATATTTATCTGTAAAAAAACAAGAAAACCAAGGTTCATTTTCCTTTTACTTCCAAATGACACTTTGTGATGGTCTAGCAGATACATTTTATTTTTACTGCAATGTCACAAAATCCCAGCAATTCTAAAAGCACTTTGCAAAAACTAAAAAAAAAAAATAAAAAAAAAGCATTTGACAGCACTGTGTGCTGCATACATTTGTTGAAGTTGAGGAAATATAAAAAAGTTACTGCACCTTTAGAAATTTGTAGAGAAGAAACGTAAACCAGTTGGTCAGCATTTTTTCTGCAACAGACTCCGTCCTGCAAATAAACCAAAGCTCATGCTCAGGACTTGATCCCAGCACTAACGTCATAAATATTCAACATTAGTGTCAAATTTTCTTCAAATAAAAATGGTGGCGGCTGCTAATGAATAGGCTTTCACTGGACAAATGTATCTGTAAAAACATGAACTGGGAGAACATTTGCACACACTATACGATGGCCTTTCAGACAATCTTTGGGCTGCCTTTTATGCTCAGGCACGCCAAGGGCAGCTCGTGTACAAGCAGTGGGGATTTTAATATGAGGCGAAGCAATTAAAAGCCTTTATTTGATCCCGGTGGATTGATGTTGTTAGGGGCCGCAGTGGCTCTGTAATAACACTGGCCTCATTATCAAGCGCTCCCTCGCCTATTCACTGGACTAACACTCGATCCGGGCACAATAGAAAGTGAATGAATACATCTGCCTCTCCTTCTCCGCCTGGCATCTATGCTCCACTGGTGTGGCAAAAGTAATGTGTGTGTGTGCACGCGCATTGACCTGGGCCAACAGTGTGATTGATCTCGTGTGAATGACTAATATGCATGCATAATAACAACAGCGGTGGTGGCAGGAGGCGAAAAGGAGAGGGTAGGATCGGATATCCTTTGACAGCAACCCTCGTGGTTAGCAGCGGGAGTATGTGGGCAATAATAAACACACACCACTGCGCCTGCTTTAAATGAGAGACCAGCGTAGACATCAATATTTCAGGATTAGTGTCCATTGTGCCCATTTGTGTGTTCAGTTTTTGTCCTTAGTGAGTCGGCTGCCACCTGCAGCCCTCCCTCCCTCCACCATTCAGTCTGCCTCGTAAAAAAAAGGGCCTCCCCACTGCAGCGCGAGGGGGGAGTGTGATGTGCCAGTGGGGTAGTCTGGTACCCCCCGCCAGTGCTGGCACAACACCTGGAGAGGATTAACTTCCTGCTTCTCACTGTGCCTCCACTTTTATTCAGCCCGTCCCGCCCTTTCCTCCATCCACAGATCCAAGGGTCAACAAGGTCACTTTTCATCTTTTCTTTCATGTGTCCTTGCTGACTTCCTCCCTCCCTCATTTCCATTTGGCTGCCCTATTCTGGATCATGTAATCGTGCACACTTCCAAATCCTCTCCATTTTCACAATTGTAGCCCGTCTGGGATGAAAGAGGCATGGGAAAAAAAGAGGAGGTGCATAGGGAAGGAAGGAAGTAAGGAGCAGTAAAAGGGTAAAAGAAGAGAATGAAGAACAAATAGCTTGGCTGAGTCTCACCCCCACATTTCTTTTTCTTTAACTTCCTTTTACTTAGTCACTTCCAATGGACATTGTGTGTTTTCTGTTTTGCCTTTGTGCCCAGACAAGTGTGTGGCAGCTTGAAGGCTTGTGTGCAAAAAGCACAAATTAATCCCACTGCGTACGTTTTCAAAAAATTAGCCTCTGTGCTCACTATTCTTTATAACGCATGTGTGTGTGTGCGTGTGTGTGTGTGCGAGTGGCAGAGGGTGCCAGCCCAGCAGTAATAAGAAGTCTTGGCACACTCCCACCATTTAGCTTATGCTCGTTCTCACTCAGCACTCTCTATTGGGAGCCGTGATAAAAATCAGCACTGTGATGGATCTGCTCAACATCTAACGTTTGTGTCTGGTACTACACCGTTTTAAAACAATCTTATCCCAACCTCTCCTCAGCTAATATTCCAAACACAGCAACCTATGTTTGGGTTAATCTTCTGAAAATTGCCGTGCCTTGTTGGCATGGCCACAGGCGTTGCTCACTTGGCAGTCAATCAGACAGGCCAGTGGACGCTTGGAAGGATCTAGAACCCAGGAGCCATGGAAGTATTTAGGTATCCCTGATTAAAGAGGGACAGTGGGGGATCAGACAGTAAAAATTTAAAAGATGGCACCCTTCCTCCTCTGTTGTTTTTAAATTTTGTATAATACTGCATGAGTGCTGATGGTCACTAATAATAGATTGGATGATTCAAGCAGGGAATCATCTACCACATGATTTTTTTTTGTGGTAGAATAATACAAAATGATCTAAATAATTTTTTCTCTCACATAAAAAGTAACAATTATTTTTGCTATTGCTAACATTACACCATATTGTTATCTGGCGGAACAAATATCCCTGAATATTTTGTGTTTCTTTTTTGTTTTTGCCCAACATTTGTTGTGTTGATGCAAATGAAATGGCATATGTCACTGAATAAATAATATTAAATAACAAATAATATTTTATATTATTTATAAAATAATGCCTATACGTATTGGATGTAAAAGAGAACATTTTAAATAGACATTTTCACTGTGTAGGAAAAACAAATTAAATAAAGATTTCTTGTCAACAGGAGACTTCTGTATATAGAAGAATAATTTTAAGAAAAATTTGTTGATAAATATACGTTTAAATTTTTTTTTCTTATTTCTAAGGGTCACAAATGGGACACTGCATGGATATGCAATGTGTTTACTTTTTGTTACTTTGACTTTGAGATAGCAAAATATAAAATTAATAATTATATTTATTGTTATTGTTGATTAGCAGGGTAGTCAGTCTGAATTCAGCTGCTTAACAGACATCTTGTTTATAGCTTACCAAGTGTCGTTTTGAAGCAGCAGTTCTGTAATAAAAATAATTGGTAGTGATAATTAGACCATGTATTTTCCAACAGGAAATATTGCCAAGCTGTTAGATTTTTCTTTCGCACGAACCAGGGAAAACTGTAGCTCCCCTTTTTCAGCCAGCTGGCCTGCAGTGCCCAACGACAGATGGGGTAGAGATGCTGCTGTATCATGAGATGCTGCACAGAGTAGATGACTGTCAATTTTCCTGCATCTCTTTAAAAGAACACCAAACAGATCTTTTTTTTAAGCCTTGGTAGATCAGTATATACCAGTGACCCACCAACTTAAAAATATTTAAAGGAAGTTGAGAGAAGGAAATTAAAAGTTTAATTTCTGGATTGGTTTGAGTCGCATGCCAAACCAACTATTTCCATTTGACACTTTGGCTTTGTGTGGGTGAAGAATGCAAGTCATCCAGTATGCAACAATGTTTTCACAGTGAAGCAATGCTGCTATCCATCACTCTCTTGCTGATGCATGTGCTCAGTCATCTATTTATTTCTCACACTCAAAAATTAGGACTAAAATAATTTTCTATCAACCAACATTATCCATATGGACCTACAGCGAGGCCTGTCCACCTGCATGCTGATGGGGTCTCTGTGCTGGAGGGTAATGCTGTGATTAACACATAAGCATATTGGGTCCTCTTGACCATAATCAGAACTAATATTTTGATGCCTAAACTGCAGCCAAATAAAACTTAAGGCGGAGGGGGAGGGTGTTTAGCTCTGCATGACAGGAAGAGCGAGAGAGATGGAGAAATGGAGCTTAGAAAGAAGTTAAAGGAGTAGAATGCAGGAAGCAATACGACAGATGGTTGTGGAAGGCTCTCGTTAGTTAGCTTGCCTGGTGGTTGTGCTTCAGCACAGGTTGAGATGGGACAGATGGAAGGATGTGAGCTTGTGTGTGGAGCGAGGAGAGAAGCGTAACACACACACACGTTTCTTGGAAGAGGAGGTAGTTGGGAGCTGTGCTCACATCCCATGCCAGAGCTCGCGCACTTTAAGCATTGATTTAGCAATCAAGAAAACAGGGAATGGGAGGAAAGGGCTGGGAATATAGATTGAGAGCACGAGTGTAGGACAGCGAAAGAGACATAAAGGTAGGTCCGACATTACACATGCGATAAGGTTAGACAGACAGGAAGAGAGCTGTTAAGAGCGAAGAGGCAGAAAGAAAAAGAAAGTAACACTGAAATGAGCAAACACAAAAAAGAGAGAAAGCTACAGGCATGGAACAAATTAAAGACAGATAAAAAATAAGAGAAAGGGTGTGAATTCTCCCTTGTTTAAGCTTTCAAGTTTGTGTGTCTGCATCGAGGCTATTTTTATCTGCTAACCAAGGACACACCAGTCAGCACAGACTACAGGGTGGCATAGCTTGCCATATCAGATCTGAAATTCATGCTGGGTTGGTGAAACAGGAGATTTACGGCAGAATAATGGGATGCAACGATATGATCAGCGGCCATTGCCATCATATGTAAGACAATTGGGAAATCAACCTGAGTGTGGATGTGATGTGAACATGTGTTTTCCCTTCTGTGCAGTCAGCATGCGCTGGCATTTTCCCCAGGTTTTCCTTCTCTCTGTTGTCATCAAGGAGGAGAAATGTGCTTTGCATTTTTATTCTGTGGTTGTTGATCGGTCTTAATTTCCATCCAATATGCAGAAATAGATTTGCAGAAATAGCACAAACAGGGCTCTTGTGGCTCATGAAAAATAGCGATCAAAGGGCTGACTTCTTAGCTTGTCTCTATGCCGCAGCATTCAACTTTCTTCACTGTTGAAGCGTCTTTACTGTCCTTGACTGCCTCACTGAGTTCTTTGTGGCACGCCTCCTGTTCCATTTATTGACATCTGAAGTTGCTCTATTGCTTCATGGCCGCACCAACCCCTGAGGAACCAGACTGCAATTATAGTACTTCATTAAGTAATTCATACTAGAAAACTTGTCAAAGTTTTGATGTTTTGTCATAATAAAAAAATATATATATATTTTGATTTTATGTGATAAACCAACATGATTGTAAAGACGAAGAAATTTGATATTAAAGTTATCCAGTCAGCCCCCATTAAATCTTATTGAGCATGTCTAACAGCTTTGAAGATCGACAGACTGAACATTTTGCCCACTTGTTTTTGCAGAATCTAACAGGAGAAATTCAGTCTGATTGGATGGAGAATAAAATTTTTAGGTCTTTCCACAACAGCTCTGACCAGATTACTTGCCTTCTAAAGATAAGTATCTCCACAACATGATGCAGCCAGTGCCACACAAATCGTCCGGCATGTACACCAAACTGTTCAGTTTTGGTCTCTTTTAAACAGAGTATCTAATCTTTTAGATTTTTAAAAACCATGCAAAACAAGTGTGCAATATTTTGTGTTGGTCTATTGCATAAATTAAATGCATTAAAAGCAGTGTGTTCCTACTCACAATGACTTAAAAAAACAAAATCAATTTACCTTTAGGCATGCAATATTGTTACAGGCCTTAACAATAAAAAACATGTAGCTTTAGAGATAAGTTTGCTCTATAAAAGCCAAAACTTGCAATGGAACAGTGGAAAAATAAATCAGTTTGCCATGCTGTTAGAACTAGAGGAGGTTATCACATTTAAGCAGGAATAAACAAAAATACTTGATGGTTATAGTAAGAATGTGTTTTGATTTGTTTGGTGCAAATCATATCTTGATTTCAAACCATTAGTTTAAAGAGTAAACTAAAAATTGTGGAGTAATCTTACACAGCACTGTAAACAGGATTTCTACACAGGCCGCTACATCTCTCTGCATCACCTCTCAGAGTCTAAACATACTTCAACAAGAAGAACATGCCCACTGTCTCTTGGACAGCACAGTGAGCAGGATTAATTTCAGCCCTGTCTGCCTTTTCCATGTTGCGTTTATGCATTTGTCTTTATTGGCAGAAAACACGAGTGTTTGCAGCCAGAGGGAGACTCTGAATTTGAATTGAAATGCGACGGACAACTTAATTTATCTCATGCCTGTCAAATCATTTGGGGGTGTCAAGGCTCGACTGACAACCTGTAAGCAAAAAAAGAAAAAAAAAAAAAAACGAAAACATTTACTGCGTGCTCAGACGTATGCAGCCACCCGCACAAACCCCATAAACAACAGTTATGAAGAAGCTGGTTTACTCATGTAGCCATAATCACCACATTTACCAAACACCACAGGCAAGACACATAATCACATACAGAGCTGTGTTCAAGTGCATGCCATTCAGGCTTTGACTACAAATCCAACAGAGGACTGTGATTGTGTCAGAGAGCCATTTATAATCTTTTTTACCCCCCTTATTTCATGAATGAGTTTTTCTTTCCTCATGAGCAATTTGAAATTGGATTCGCTACTAATTAATTATAATTATTTGGCTAATGATGTGCACAGCAATGCGCTCTGATGTTTCTGACTCTGAGCCAGTGATTCAAGGTCACAGGAGTTAATCCAAACATGTCACAGATAGGAAACACTGAGAAGCATATGTAGCCTTTGGTTCCTGAGAGCTCACATATCCACTGTAAACCTTTCATCTGCACTCCTTCCCACAAACAGCAAAACAACAGTGCTGCTCAGATGTTTATATAACCTCTTGTGGTGAAACTAATCTTTGGATTTATATTTAAATCACACTGGGATGCTGAAAAGTAGCAGAAGGTTTGGGGTCAGAACTGACTTGTTTGTCATCCATCTTGTCAACAAAAACCAGTTTCAGTTGAGGGAAGTAACTACAGAACATGATGGTGCAATCACCATGTTTTATTACAGGTATGGTGATGCTGGATGTTGTGCCAAATATACATGACACATCAAATTGGGCTTGTCATTGTTTGCAAAAACCGCCATCACTGTCCACTGTGAAGCAAGCTTCATTCAGTCATAGACTGAGAGCAACGGGACTGAGAAAAGAGCGGCCATTGATGACTATCCTTGAAAAAATTCCAAAATAAATACTGAGGGAAAAGACAAGACACACAATAACTAGAAATATGTGGGGAGAAGTGAATGTGAAGTTTTTAAATCTGGTTTTGATTTACTAAATAGCTTTTATACTAGGTTCTTTCACCAGTGTATTGTGAAACAACTTGTGACCTTTACATGTTGAAAGACAAATAACATTTTACTTTTTTTTAAACTGTGTGCTTTTTAGCTTAGTAATTCTAATTTCATACAACTTTTCCCAACATTTTAAACAGCCTGAAAAAGCAAGTTTTCAGGAGCGAGACCTGCCAGCTATTGATATGGAATGCTAGTAGTGCTGAAATCTGTGGTTAGTGTGTTGTGTTTTGAGCCAGGTGACCATCATGATGTCTTTTCTTGATTAATAAGGTAGGCATTTCAAACTATTGCAATGAACCTCCACCAAATATCAACTTGAGGAGATCGACAGGAGATAATTTCATTAATAATAAAGGTTTTCTATGTATTTATTTGTTCGTGTATGTAAAGTTGTGAACTAGTATGGGTAATTAATTCAAGTTGTTGTACAATCACTTCCCTCCAGAAAAAATGAAAATTTCAAAGAAATCATTTCAAAGCTGCAAATTACTAGGAGGATCATGTTCATGATGAGTTCATTTGAACAGCGGAAAAATTAAGGCATTAAACAAACAAAGTAAGTCATAAATGTCTCTTGTCAGCTCCGGGAATGAGGCCACCTGTGAAGAAGTGCTGCCGACAAAGTCGCTCACTTAGAGAAGGCTAATTACCTGCGAAGCAGCAATTTGGGGTGATTTTTGCTTTCAAGGTTGCGGTCTATCAGGTCAGACAGCAGGTGCTTCAGGACATCAGTGGCGTACTCCAGCTTGCTCTGCAGCACGGTCATGATCAGTGAGGCCACGTTGCCACGGTCCCTCATGGAGAAACCACGCTGGGCCTCCAGAGTGCGAATAAAACACAGCAGGAATATTTTGTTGTTAATGAGCTGGCCAAAGAGTTTCAGCCCCTTCTCCACTTGCTCCTGGCGGTAGCCTGGCACCTAGGAGCAAACAAGAGAAATGAAAAGCATTAGAAATTTCAAAAGCAGGCAAAATGTGCAGATTCAAACTGGCATATTCAAGACAATGATACATATGCCTAATTAGTCACAGACTCATTTGAATTTATTATTAGCGCTCTGTCCTCCAAGTTAAACAAAGTTTTTTTTTCTGTTTTTTTTTTTTTTTTTGTCTTTTTAAGAGGAATATAGCAAAATCATTTACATAATATTAAGGTCACTTACAGCTGTGTTTGTAAAACCAGAAACAAATAAAAGCCATGTTTTAAATAATCCTAACCAATGAATGAATGTACAATTTTCTTACATAATTATGCCTTAGCAATTAAATCCTTGGAAAGAACAATTGAAATAGAAAATAACTCGCTGAAAAGAAAAAAAAAAAAGAAGGAACCCAGGGATATAAGGAGTTTAACATGTTCAAGTTTTTGTCAGGTTCCATCTGAAGGTTGAGAATAAAGTCTGGAAAAACACCAGGCCTCAGTGGGGAGTGTTTATTATTTCGATGGCACCGTGTTCCATATTAATGCAAGTTGAAAGGTAGTGCAGAACTGTGAATTCTTCTCATCTGAGCCCACACCATCCCAGCACTGTTTATAGTTGTAACTTGCAACATGTACGTCCCCCCCCCCCCAATTCTTCATAAACAGCACCTTAGGAGATTATGTTTTTTATCTGTCAGTAGCACTCTGGGTAAGACAGCATTGCTTTGCAGCGAATGCAGCTGTCAGCCCACATATGTTCCGTCTTTCTACCTTTTCCTTGAGGTGGTTGTAATCTGCCGGGAGCTATTGTTCAGTTGAAAGTCTAATTTTATGCAGCTTGTCAGAATGTGTTTCTGTGTTTGGAAGTGTTGGGATATTAGTCATTTGTGAGTGCAGAGTTTTCTGTTTTTAAAAATTACTGTAAGGTTTTCTGCGTCTTTCTGCAATTAGTTTTTATACCATTACCAGTGTATGAATTATACATTTAAAAATGGCATTTTACAATAAATTACAACACTACAAACCTAATTAATCTCTAAGATTAATGTAGAAAGGACTATCTGCCAAATAATATTAGCAACAGAAAATCTGTAATTCCATGTAATATTTGAGTTAATGAAATAATAATAAAAAATAGTAAAATTAAACTTAAGTGCTTCCATCCAGGTCCAGAGCAATTTTTTTTTATTTAATCTATTTATTTTTTTATGTAAGAAAAACTTTGATAAGTGTGTTGTGCATACTATGAAGCCCTGGTCACTATGATGCCTTATTAAAATCCAAATCTGCTACTAGAAATCTTCTGGGAAGCAAATGCGTCTATTGATCTAATCTATGTATAAATAAATCCGAGTTTTTAGAAAACATTGGTGAACAAATACATAGAGAGGACAAATAAACAGCAAGGAGAAAGTAGTGGAGAAGACTAAAGCAGTTTATAAAACAATATGTGAAGCTTTTGAATGTATTATGAAGTAGTGTTCAATTCATTGTGGCTCAGCTGGAATCTAGAAATTTGGCTTTTATGAAAGAGCCAAAAACAAATTCTTTGTGGATAGAAAGTGTTAAGAAATCCTGGTTGAAGTTTCTTCAAGACAGGGAATTTGGTTAAAGAGAATCTGTTGCAAAACTGATGTTAACAGACGCTTTCCATCCAGCGTAACTAAACTTTACCTACACTGGAAAGAAGAATTGTAACAGATTCTAGATAACTATAGATGTGCAAAGCTTGAGATAGAACTACATAGAGCCAACTTTAATTGCAGCAAAATGTGGTTCAGCAAACAGCAAACAGCTACAATTAGAACTTTATTCATCAGCTATTTCATAAACTAGTTACCATTTTTCTTCCATAAATTCATGTTTATCCGTCATAAAATGCATTGTAGAAATGCAGGGGGGAAAAAATCCAGGAGTATGACTATTTTAAAAAGGCAAAAATAATTATTTGACTACTGTTTAATATGCTAGATTTTAAAGGCAAAAAACAACGACCAAAAGAAAACTTCAGAAATATTTGAGTGCTAGGAATTTTCCATGGCTTTGGTTAACTCCCTTATTCAGCTCCCCATCAGCACTTAGCTTGAAATTATTCGGTGCATCAATAATAATTAGGTGGTCATCAACAGCCACGCAGTTTTTCCATTATGGTCTTTTTCCACATGATACTCTTCATATAGTTTGATATTTATGCCAATTAAAACATAATTAATATGGCTTATTAGTGGGAAATTCTCATCAGGGATTGGATAGTTAACTCTGAAGCCAGTGAAATAGGGGCCCATCGTTATTGTAATAACAAGATGACCTGTTCAATTATAGTTGTCAGTCAAAGTTACCAGTGAGGATAAATGACTTTATGTTTTTTTCATTTTGCATTTCTCCTGATGATTGACTTTTAATTTGGTTTTGTGGATAAGAAAAATTTTTTTTCATTATTAATGATTTCAAGGTTTTGATTTGAAGTCTATCTTGTTTGCTTTGAAATAACTCTTCTGTCAGCTATCAGAGGGCTTTTGTTTACGAGATGGCAACAACAGCCAACATCTGCGTTAATTTCACCTACTGCGACCCACTACACTGATAATTTGTTTGCTCATTTTGATCTCATTTCCAAAAGGGCTAATTGGATTACACTGCTGTTTGATGAAGACTGAAGAAAAGGAGTCATATTTATTTATGTGCTATGTCAAGGAAACAAAGTGTGAGATATTGTTTTAAAAACAAAATTTCCCTTGAAAAAAGTTCAGAAAAATCCTTGAAACATTTTGCTTTACAAATTTAGTAGCAAACACATTTACTGAAAAGATGTCTTTAAAACTCACAACACAGCATCACTAATAAGGGAATTTAAATTTAATCATCTCATTTTAAAAGACACTTTACTCAAATATTCAAAGGTAAACAGAATTATCTATCACCTCCAGATCTTTCAGTACAGGATGTTCCTCAATGCCTGGAAAAAGGACCCTCATGGTGTAAGTCCTGTAGTCCAGAAAGGGGATTCCTGCTCCATCCAGATCACTGGTGAGCTCATGAATGTCTGTCTGAAGTTCTGCAAAAGCTGGAAAATGAAAATTTTGCATCAATGTGCATGTTTGTTGTATATTTGTTCAGCCAAGAAACTGTTACTATGTCGACACAAAACTTGTTTATTCAAAGCTTGTAACATTGATGACAAGTTAAATGTCATAAAATGAGGGAATGTCGATTTATGTGAAGGTTTTACCTTCTTTGCACTCCAGAGCCACACGTGACTCAAGGTTGTCCATCTGCATTTGTAGTCTCTTCAGAGTCAGGTCACTTTCTCGAGACTTGCGCTTGTAGGCGATTAGAACCACCACAATGAAAAAGATGAGCAATGCACCAGCTGCAGCGATGCCAATGATCGCCGTGCTGCTGAGTGGGCTGTCAGAAGTGATGTGGACCACACCAGGGGAAAATTCGATACCACCAACACGTGCCTTGTCACAAAAAAATACAACAATGTGTTATAACAAGCACTAGAATCTAGCGCTGTAACAATTTTACGAAAAAAAAATACCATGACATTTTCAAAATCAAACTTCTTTCACATTTTTCAGACAAAAATTTAAAGCACTCATTCATAGCCAATAATAAACATATTCATACAAAATTTCACTTAACATTTATGGGAAATTTTTAAACAGTGATCAAGGTTTAATGTTGCGTTGGAACTAATGAATGGATCAAATTTTGGTTGGTTTGAAGGATAGACACACAAACTAAAGACTTTGTTAATAGATGGATGGACAATGTATTAGTTGTTTGAATGGATAATTGGGCAAACTGATGGTTGGTTGGTTTGTTGGTAAGATGAATAAATGGGAAAACAAAAAGGTCCAATCACTGAATGGACACAAGTATGAACAAACATATAGATGGTTTGAGGGAAAAACTGATGGCTAGTAGGATTGACAAACTGATGCTTCTCATTGTACAGAAGTAAGTATGGGCAATGATTGAGATGAACAGACGAGTAGATGTGCTAAATGTTTAGACATTGGAACATGCATCCATGCATAACTTTGATTACCTTTTTAGTGGAATATAAAAACATCTCATACTGAATGCAAAACGCATCAAAGATTTCACCAAATATTTTCTGTTAGCTTAGACTTCTAAGAAATACTATTTCAATTGATCAAACTGAAGTTAAAACTACAGAGAGAGTCCTAGATGGAAGCGTCTACGCACTTCTGTTTATTTTACAGTGATGTGTTTTTATCTTTCTGCGACGCGGGGTTCAGGTGGTAATATCAGGAAATGCTTCGCTCAAAGTGGTCTCTCTTAAAGCCACAAATGGAATCTTTATTGAGTTTGCTTTGGCTGTAATTCTTCTTATTGAAGGGTTATTTGTTTGTCTTTCGTCTGCTTGTGGGTACCAACAGGAACCACGTGGCTGATTGGATTAGAACCACGCTCAGTATGAGAGCAGACAAATGGAAAGATGGCAAAACAAAGAACGTCTGTCTCTAAATCTTTCAATTGATTTCTAAGACTGTTTTCCTTCCCAGCAGAGTCTAGGCATTAGCTTATGCTACATCACCACTTACCAGGACTTTGTGGCGACCAGTCAGGTTGGGTGACTCACAAAGAAGCTGGTTCTCTGAAACTGTTAACATGCAGGGTTTGTCTCCAATCAGGACTGTGTAGTTCAACTTTCCATTCCCACTATTAGTTGGCGGAAGAAAGTTTCGTCCCTGCAAAGACAATTCATGCCTTATTTTCAATTGTTCAGTTATAAAAACTACAATGTAGTCAATTGTCGAAACTAGTCAATTCATTCAGATTATATATAGTTTGAAATAAAGGATGTTAAGTTTATTTTAATATTTTAAAAGTGAATTTTGCTCCAGGTGTCCTGACTGGTTCATACACAAACCACTCACCACACACAAATATTGTTATAAACAGGTTTGACAAAAATCTTGTGAGCTCAATTTGTCATTCAGAACATATTCACTAAACATTAATCAATGTTTACAAGAAAAAGTGCATTGAAGATGTTGATCGACTTACTTTTAGAATGATTGGGGATCCCGGTTTTAGCTCTTGGACACCAGAGGGACTCAGTGGCTCAAATTCAGGGTTAGGGTAGTAGATAAAGTTGGTGTTGTTAAGGGCCATCAGGGACTGCACATCGTCCATTTTAAAGCCAAACTCATCGGGTTTTTCTGGTACTTGCTGCCTGGCCAGACTTATGGACAGTTCAGGGACCTGACACTGCATAGTTGTGGAGCTCAGCACCTGACACATCTAGAGGACACAAAAATGGAGGAAAATTTCAGTTTTCAGGTATATATATCTTCTTGACCCAACAGTTACAAGTCTTAGAATAATTTCCTTTTGTTTTGCTTACTCCTCACCCCATCCTCTTTCCCTGTCAATTTGACAGTTGAACACCACAAACATTAAGTGGTTTAATTTACACTTTCAGTTGACAGTTTATCTTAAAGGCAGAAATATGAAATTTGCTACTATTCATTCCTTTTAATTCCCTTATTTCTTAAATTGCTTAGTTGAACATGATAAACACTCTTTCCAACTTCAGGTGTTCAATTCTTTAACTCCTATAAATAAAAAAGGCACATTTTAAAAAGTGTAATGTGGAAACTGTTGGAGTCTTATTTCAAAGGTGCTGATAAAATAATTTAGACACATGATGCAGATTTATCACTTGCAGATCAGGATGTGTGGAGATTCAGGAGTGATAACTGAGTTTTACCTTTCCTTCATCAGCCTCTACAAAAACCTCCCAAGCCAATCTTCACATCATCCTGATATCTTCTTTCTTTGTTCAACATCAGCCAAATTTCTATACTTTCTTCTCTTGTCCTGTCCTTTTGTACTTGCCTTAGCTGTTGACTCACATTTGATATATGAAACAATTTTAAATATTTATTTTTTCTTTATTCTCCTAAAAGTGAGTCTTACTAGCAATGACAGATTGATCTATCACTTTAATGCCCCATGCCCCTCTATATCCTCCTTACATCTCCATTCCTCTCTGCCTGTCAGGATGCTGACAAATCAACCTGCAGCACAGGTCTCCCTCACAGACATGTCACATCTCCACAATAACCTTTCCCCCTGCAGTCATTCAAACTATTACTTGTCACTGTAATTGGCTCCTTGAACATCAGTCTTGACAAATCCTGCAAGGTCTTCGAGACATTACTGACATGTATAATGCAACGGTAGATGTCAGGTACCAGAATGTAGGGGAAGAAAAGATAAAATGCTTCTGTTTTTGGAGAAATGTCTCTAAAATCACTTTAGATGTCTGATTCCGTTTCTTTTTTCTTCTCATCTAGATCCATCTTAGTGTCGCACTGCATTGCAAGAAGTGAGGTAAACTATATGGCGACAGTTACCTTTAGACACAATACCTAGCTCATGTGAGTGTGAGCACAGATGTTAAACGTGCTGCAAAGTCACGCTCAAATGAACCATGACGATGGATAGCATTACAACCTTTTGTTCCCCTCTTCTTTCAGTGAGAGCAAAAAAAAACTCTTGTATGACTTTCTCCAGCTTTCTGTGAGAAAACTGCAGATCAGTTTTATTATTTTTGGCATGTTGTCCCAAGTTTCTTCTTTTTGTTTGCAAGAAAAACTGCAAAGGCTGTAAAACTTAATATTGACAGAATAATCAACACTTTCCATTGAAAAGCCTCCTTTGCAGTGAAATTATTGAATCGGAGACATCTTGGCTCAACAACAAAATATTGTTTTTTATTCATTCACGTAGGTTATTCAACCATAAGATTGGTGCAATATGCTACCCATTAAGATTTCAAGTGTTTCAGTGCATACTCAGACACAACATGCAGTCAGTGTATTTTCATTATAGGTTAAAAATAAAAAAACATTTAACCTCTTTCATTTCCGATGAAGCAATATTGGTGTTTTGCAGTTACTTACGCTGAGCGATTCTTGGCTGTTGTATTTAGCTCTTATGATTGGGGTCTCAATGATGTCCAGGTTAGTTCCTGTTACCATCACTGGAGTATGACCACTGAAAAAGAAGAGATACTGCAGGTTTTCTAAGATGTATAACATCTTTAAGGTATTTTTAAATCATTTATTTTAAATTAATAAGCCTGAGGTCCGTTCAACAGAGATATGTACTTCTTCCAGATCCACAGTGACAAATTAATTAATTTGTCAAATTGAGAACATTCTTCCTGGTGACATACCTGTAGATGCTCCACTCTGGCTCTATCTTTGTTATAGTGGGATCCTCCACATATTCAAACTGTAGATCTTTCTGGAGTTGGGCCTTATCTATGCTCACAGACACAGATACCCTTCCATTGCCATGCAGAGAGGCGTGTGTTCGGCAGGTTAGCCACTGTCCACCCCTCCTAGAAAGTAGCAGTACAGAATTAGCTAAATAAAACTATAATGCTGTGCAACCATTAAGAAAAAATATGGCATTGGGAGGTAATAATGTATCTTTTTTAAGTAGCTTTTTATCTTGAAATTTTCAAAATCATTTAAAAAACAAAAAACTATTTAATAACCCTGTGTGTTACCATGGATGATAAAGTGGAGCTGAGTACATGGGTTATTGAATAAACTCATCAGCATGAATACTGATAATACAACCTTTTTCAAGACGACTTTGTTTTTCCTCTATGCAGCTCATAACCAGAACTGTCAGAGCCATTGACTGCCTACGCTTTGATGAAAACCGACTTTGACTGAGCTTTTTAATTGAGTCTTTGAAGAGTGATTGGCAGGGTCAACCGAGGCATGTTCCCACTAACCTCAAGTAAGTGCACGGCTGGTCCTTAAACATAATTGACACGTTGCTCCCAGCATCCAAGTGGCTGCCTGTGATGTTGACAATTGTTCCCCCGGAGACTGGACCACGGTTCGGCTTCAGGCCCGTAATTCGTGGGATCTATGTTGGGAGTTGCATAGTAAGATCAGTGACGTTAAAAATAATCACGCTGATGTAGGGACACAAATATTGCAGATATAAGGCTGGAAAAAAAAGTGTTTGAACTTTTGATGAAAATAAGAGATGGGCGTTTTTAATTTTTTAAAATGCCTGCAAGGATTTTTAAAAATCTTGCTTTTGCATTTTGAAGCTTAACTTACCACCAAGAGTACAAAACATAGTGAAAAAAGAAAAAGAATACAAAGTTAAAAACAAATCTGTTTAAAGAACTGTTCCTTTTCACAGAAAAAGTTTAGACAGAAAGCCATAATAACCATCTCATCATTCTTGTTTATTGAACATTAATAGATAAAATGTACTGCAATCTGTAGCTGCAGATCCCACTGGCAATAGGCACAGGCAATAACATGTTGGAAACATTATACAATTGCCACAGCAGTAGTTAATCAAGTCCAGTCGAAGCTGGACATCGTACCAATCTATTATGAAGCCATCTGGCATTCTTATGGTCCCATCTAAAGCCTGTTGTGTTGCAAGTTTAGATGCAACATGTCATACCTCTCTGAAGAGGGGCCTCAGTGAAAAATAAACCTGGGCCAGTATCCTTTGAAGGGTAACAGTAAAACTGATACTATAGCATAAAAACAAGTCCATAAAAGCAACCACTGGAAATTTATTCCAGAATGTGGAACTGTGTTGGTGATTGTGTGCTGGGAGAGTATCGAAATAACACAGCAGAGGGTGTAATGTGTTTTTTTATGAGTTCGTGTCAGAAAACGCTTTTAGAAATATCAGCTTTTCTGCCTCATCTTAAACTCATTAGTGAGTGCCAGTCATGTGTCTCAACTGATCCACACATGAGCGAAAAGTTATCATGTGGGAACAGAGCCACAAAACTGGAACATATATTAGAGCGGTAAGTGAGAAGAAAGAACACCTCACATCGAGGCGCTAAAATGGATACAATTCTGGAAGAAAGTCAAAACTCAGTAAGTCACATATGCAATGTTAGAGTTATTTATAAAAATGTTTTACAATCATATGACTAAAATTTAAAAACTGTGATATGAAAGAAAATCTCCAATAAAAACAGACACTCACCACAAAGTAGTAGTACTTGGATGATGTTGCCATAAATTCTGGTCTGCATGCTCCAACACCAACACAGACCTGTATGTTCCCAGTATACTGGCTCAGCTCTGCTCGCCCCATCTCACAAACAATCCTGCAGGAAAACATTAGCATTACTGTAGAATGCATAAAATTTCACACTTGAAACAAAGTGAAGAGGAAGCTGATCAAGAAGAGCTTACATTGTGATAAAAACCTTATATAATGCACCGTTTGGTAGTAACTTTACCTCCTATGATTGGCAAACTTGAGGGAGAAAAAGCAAAAAGTCTATCCCTTTGCATATGACCTCAGTTACAGCTACCTCTGCTGGGTCAGCACTTACTAAGAAAGTGCTGGCCCACAACTTTCTTTCTAAGCAGAAGCGCTGTGTCTGTTGATAAGCCAACTTTAAACTAATTTGACAGATGGCACCTGCAAGAAGCCCTAGGTGTGGATTAAACTGGAACGTCAACTAAATCTGACCTCCAGAAATGTCTAAAATGATTATTGGACTGAAG